>JARWLC010000013.1:2412500-3030703 GCA_033318265.1 Phyllotis vaccarum | reverse complement strand
AATGGAAACAGAGAAGGTTAGGAGGAGGACTAGGAGGAGAGGAGAAGGGGAAATTGTGGACAGGATGTAAAATAAATAAAAAATGTTGAACAGGAGTCGCCAATTAATAATAATAATGCAGCCAAGACCAGTGAATAGGCCCAGAGCACTGTTGGGGGATGACCAGGAGTTTGCTGTGACTGAATCACAGTGAGCACAACAAACAAGCTACTAAAGGTAAAGATAGAAAAGGCCAGATCTTTGGGCCATCACCTGTGATCAGATTGGGATTTGTGACTACCCTGTTGTACTCAGAGACTCAAAGCCAAACATTGGGCTCAAGGGAACTCTGCTGAGGAGAGGAAGAAGGATTGTAGGACCCAGGAGGTGAGGGACATCGGAGCAAAGCCCACAAAAAGACTTGCCTGGTTCATGGGAAACTATTCCTCACGCTGGATTGTCTTGCCAAGCCTGAATACAGGGGGATGTACTTGGTCTAATGGCAGCTTAATATGCCATGCTTTGGTGATGCCCATGGGAGATCTGCCCATTTCTGAGTGAATAAGGAGGAGGGAGGGATTAGGAGGGGAATGGGGGCAGAGGGAGTAGGAAGAAAGGAGAGAGGGGAGGCTGTGGTCAGGATGTAAATTCAATAAGTAAACCCATTTTTTAAGAAGGAAAATTCTAAGTCTTAAAAGGCCTTGTATGGTTCGTGCTGACTGCCTGTGTTGATATCAGTGCTTTCAGTCAGGGGCAAGGAGTGTTGGAAATGAAGGGTGCGAGAGTTTGCGAGATTAGGAGGTGTTCATTTAAGTAAATAAACAGTCTGATTAATAGGACATTTCAAAAGCAATACTTTTCTTCTTTGTTGGAAGATTGTAGTCACATTGTTACAAGCAGAAGGAGTACAAAACTCAAAGCCTTCTAAGAACCTTATAAATTCTTTAAATACTACACAAGGCTCATTTATAATTAGCAAAGTCATTGTGTGAATAGAGTCCCACTGCTAAACGCCTTTGCTACTAAATACAATAGTGTGTTACTTGTTTGCCTGCTTATTAACTTGTTTAGTCATTTTTTTTTCTATGAGTAGAGAAAAAAAACCAAACAAAACAAAAAATAAAAAGAAAGTGAAGAAAACCTTATACTGACTTTGCTGAAAGCTTTTGCATGTCATCTCATTTAGTCATCTTATAAGCTTGTGATGACTAGGTCTTAAACAATCACTTTCTCTGCCTCAGAAGCCACATTGTGTTCTGTGGGTGAAGAAAAGCAGCAGGTAATTTAATCAGAGATTATTTATATAGTAATGTAAAATTGCCTTTTAGTTTCCCTCATTTGTGCCATGACATATTTTAATTACTATTACATTTGTACCTGCACTGTCAAAAAAGGAAATTAAATTGAACATTACAGCATAGAGCAGGATGCACAAAGCTGTCCTTTAAAGAGTAGAGAATTTTAGTTTTGGAGATAAAAAGCATTCTGAAGATTAACTGTGAGTGTGCTTAACATTACTGAATTACACACTCTGAAAATTGTTCAAAAACACATGGGTGGGAGGAAGGTTAGAAAGATTGAGAGTGAGTAATCAGAATGCATTGTATACATGTACGAAATTATCAAAACACCCAAATGGAAATAATAAAAAAGAAAATGGCAAATGTTACTGTAATGTAAATTTCATACATTTATGTGATACTTTTAAATATTTTTAACTTAAGGGGTTTTTTTTGTTGTTGTTTTTTACAAACCAACCACAATGCCCCTTTTCTTCCCTCTACCCACTCACCTCCCAGCTTCCTCTCACCCCACCTCACCATCTACTCCTAAAAGAGGATAAAGCTTCCTATTGGGAGTCAACAAAGTCTGGGACATCAAGTTGAGGCAGGACCAAACCCTTCCGCTCCATCATTCTGAGCAAAGTATCCCTTGTTGGAGAATGGGCTCCAAAAGGCCACTTCATGCACTAAGGATAAATCCTGGTCCCACTGATGAAGGCCCCAGTAACTGTTCAACCCATGCAACTGTCATCCATATTCAAAGGGCCTAGTTTGGTCCCATATAGGTTCCCCAGATATGTATCAATCCAGAGTCAGTGATCTCCCAGTAGCTAGGCTTAGCTGTCTCAGTGGGTTTCCCCGTTATAATCTTGACCCCTTTGCTCATATAATCCCTCTTCCCTTTCTTTGATCAGACTGGGAGCTTGATTAAGTGCTTAGCTGTGGATTTCTGTATCTACTTCCATCAATTGCTGAATTAAGGTACTATAAAAACAATTAGGGTGGTCATCAATTTGAATACAAGGGAAGGCCAGTTAAGGCACCCTCTGCATGATTGTTTGGAATCTTAGCTGGGGTCTTCCTTGTGGATTCCTTTCGGTTTCCTTGGCTTCTCTCTAGCCTGAAAATGTTTTCCTCTGTCAAGATATCTATTTTGTTGTTCTCCCTCTCTGAGCTTACCCCAACTCTACCATCATGTTCCCTCATGTTCTCTTCCAATCTCCTCTTATACCCTCTCCCTACATGTGCTCAACTATGTTCATAGCAGCATTATTTGTAATAGTGAGAATCTGTAAACAACCAAGATACTTTTAAGCTGAAGAAAGAATATAAAAAGTAAGTTACATTTACACAGTAGACTATTATGCTGTGGTAAAAAAAAAAAAAAAATGACATCATGAAATTTGCAGGCAAATGGATGGAACCAGAAAAAAATCATCTTGAGTGAGGTAACCCAGACACAAAAAGACAAACACAGTATATACTCACTCATAAGTGGATATTAGACATAAAGCAAAGGATAACCAGGCTACAATCCACAAACCCAAAGAAGCTAGGGAACAAGGACCCTAAGAGAGACATTCATGGATCCCCCTAGGAAGTGGAAATAGAAAAGACCTCCTAGTTATAGTTAGTTTGAATTGTCAACTTGGCATAGTCTTGAGTGCCTTGGGAAGACAATCTCAATGAGAGATTTTTTATATCAGGTTATTCCAGGGAAATTTTGTGGGAGATTGTGTGGATTGTATTAATTGATATAAAAATACTCACCTTAAAAATGGGTGGTACCATTCTCTAGGTTTGGGTCCTAAATTTATTTTACTTTACAGAAAATGAACTGAGCAGTAGTTATGCATGCATTTATTTCTCTCTGTTCCTGACTGAGAATGCAATGTGACTGACAGCTTCAAGATTTTGTCTCTTTACAATCCTTCAGTGCTGTGCTGTAACCTGAAATTGTGAACTAAGACATGCACCTGCATTTATTTAACTAATAAAATAAATCATATTGCTCTAATTTGGACTACCTAATTTTAACTACATGTACTATGTTGTTTATAATAGTTACTTCATACAATAGTTAGTATATGAACAATTATATAATGAATAAAAGACCTTGTCCTAGGAAATATTAGAAAGAGAATTTAGAAAGAAAATTAATTACAATAAAAGACAATTTGAGGGTGGGAAAATAGTTCAGTGAGATCAGAGTTAACCCTGCTAATAATACTCATGTGAAAATTGGATGTGGCAGTTCACCAACAAGACTAAAGTCCTAATGTTGGGAGAGCTTGCAGGACAGTCTCTGGGGCTTGCTAGGCAGATAGTCTACTTGAATTGTTAATGTCTAGGGTCATTGAGAGACTGTCTTAAGTAATGAAGTAAAGAATGATAGAGGAAAGCAGATTGACTTATAGGGCTCATTTAAGCCTATAGAAAGAACAAAATACAGTGGAAAGTCAGCTTCCTAAAAGAATGTGAGTTATCTAGAGCACACATAGGGAATTCTCCAGATTGGAGTTAACAGGTTTAAACAAAAGAATGGAAGAGATTCAGACACTACCAGTGTTTTGAAAAGAAGAGAGAAACACAAGAAATTCGCGTAAACTTCACATGATGGCTTCCATATTCTCTAGAAAGACAATAAAAGACATAGTTAAAATTTAAATTAAGAGGCAAAAGAAACGGCTCAGTGGTTAAGAAGGTTTACTATGAGTGCAAAAGACCCAAGCCAGTTCCTAGTATTCATATCATGAAGTTAGTTCACAACTCCAGCTCCAGGGAGTACCAACATCCTCTGCAGTGCTGAGCTCCACCAGCAGGGTGGGTGCACGCACGCACGCGCGCATACATACACACACACACACACACACACACACACACACACACACACACACACACATTCAAAATTAAAAATATTTAAATTAAATGTTATATGAAATAGAACTGAATATTCAAACAGAGAAGGCCTGAAGATACTGATTGAAGAACCAGCAGAATTTAAGTATATAAGCTCCTAACCTTTACCAACCTGTTAATAGTTTTGCTTTTGTTTTCAGCTAAAGCAAAAACAAAAATCTACCTTGTATTAAAGTGACTAGGGAGTTCATGGGTACTGATAAGTGACTGTAATATTGTTGTAACCATACTGGATAAAGAAAAAAATAGAGAAATCAGGTTTTGAAAAAGTTCATATTATTGAATTACTAAGTATTTCAAAATTGTCTGCTATATGGCAAGTTCTCTGGTATATACTAGGCATGCAGTAGTGAACAGTAAAACATGAACTCTGTCCTCAAATTTACATTGCACTAAAATGAACATGTAATCAAAATTTAATCAAACAAACATATACACCAAAGTCAGGTAATGACAACTAGAGTTGAAACACATAAGGCAGATCAATGAAGAGCAGAATAGTGAACATTAGCTTTAAAAAATATCTTTAGAAAGTAATCCAAGACCTGTGTAACTGAAAATAAACTCTTAAAATATCTGGACAACCAAATTTGGGAGGGGGATAGTGATCAAAAAGTGTCTTTGTGGTTGAAATGGTAAGGACCTATTCAAGGAGATTTAGGTAATAAAATAACTAACTGAATGTCAGCCTGGGCAACATAGCAATATTTCAATCCCAGAAAAAGGGAAGGAGTATGTGCATGGGACACAAACACACACACACACACACACACACACACACACACACACACACACATGCATTCTTCTCAAAACCAATTTTTTAAATTTGAGCTTCAGTGGACAACATATTGAGAGATTAGAGTTAAAAGAATCCTGTGAAGTTTTCCCAGGATCCTCTGTTCAGGTCAGGTCAATGTCAGTCCATTAATGAATTCTATTTGACTTCAATTGGTCAACCAATTACATCAGTCTAAGTGTACTACCTTAAGTGTTCTCTAGGACATAAAAAAAAGTTAATGGAGCTGAAGCAATGGCTCGGCAGTTAAGATGACTTGCTGTTCTTGCCAAGGACCGAGGTTCAATTCTCAGCATTGAGAAGATAGCTCATAATTCTAATCACAGGGTATTTGGCTGCTGGAGACTGCATGCATTAATGTACTTACATACATGCAGGAAGAACAGTCACACATAAAGTAAAAATATAATATTTTTTAATTTAATAAGTTATCTTGATAAACTATATACCATTTCTTGTTTTATCTGTTCATTAAACATTAACTAGAGGTCAACTTGCCATAAATCTTCCTTGGTGAACTTAAAATATATCAGTTACTGAATTAATTTCTCTCAAAATATCTACTTAACAATACATACTGGAAACTTTTGCTTACCAGACCTGGGGCATCTTTATACATTGGAACCAAACATAAACAATAAAACCTTTGGGGCTTTGTTTCATTTTATATTTTCTTTTTGTAACCCTGAACTTCAAACTTAGGAATTTGATGTTTAAGATGAACAAATATTCTACCATAGAGTTATAATCACAAACGTAAAACTTTACTCTTTTGTAAAGCTGGAATTTTATAACCTTGATACAAAAACACACTAAAAATCATATCAGAGTGATGGAGACACTTAAAATGTCTGTTGCTTTAGAGTTCTAGACAAAAATAAAGTTTCAAGAAGTAGCTAATCGTCCATGAGGAGAAACCAATCATCTTTATCTTTAAACACAATCAGTTTAATATTGGTTGTAATAACATCTTAGGATTAAGTTTGATCACTACATATTGGCAAAGAATGTGAAATCAAGTCTATAGCCCCAAATGAGCACAGGAAGGCACAAGCACACACACACACAACACACACACACACACACACACACACACACACAAGTGCTTTCCAATGAGCAAGAAAAACTTCTTAATACTTACAAGTAGAATTTTTATAAGTAGTACTACCTAGGAGAATTTATATAGACAGAAAATGATACTCAAATTATAAAGACTCTCTTTCAAGTGCTCACCCATGACTAATAATCCTATGAGTCACTTCCTAAAAAGATGTTGCCACACATAATAGGTAGTAAAGAATTGCTCTATTGCAACTTAAAGTAATAATTGGTCCAAAATGTGCTGCAAGAGGGAGGGGAAATGGGCAAAAAGATTGTTGGAGAATACAAAATAAAAACAAGGAAGGCATGAGAACAAGTTGTAAAGGATTATAAAATAAATATAAGACAATTAGGGCTGGGGTATGCAAATATGAGGACATGGGTTTTATATCCAAAATCCATGTAAAAAGACAGAGATAGAATCAAGTACTTTTAATCCCAGATTTGAAGGTAAAGAAAGGACATTATTAGGGGTCACTGGCCAGTAAACCTAACCAATTGGTGAGCCTCTCATTCAGTGAGAGACCCTGTCTCCAAAGGTAAGGTTTTTATACATGTATAAGAAAAATACCACAAAAATAAGGGGACTAGAAATTGCTAAAAATGATGAGAGACAAAGAAAATAGGCTTGATAAAATGGCAATAAAATTAAAATAACAGGGTTAAAAATTAGTAGACAAGAAATGGTGCATATAGATGACAGAAATGTCTGTGGTATACAGAATTGGTACTTCTATGAAAATAGCAACAAATCTATGATATCAAAGCTATCCTTAAACATTAAAGACCAAGAATTTATGGCTTTTAAAGAAATGTCTGTTAATTTTGTGCCCAGGTATTTTGCTGATTTTTTTTTAAACAGCAATGGGAGATTGTGAGTAGAGTCTTTGGGGGACTTTTACATATAAAATTATATCATCATCAAATAAAGATACTTTGAATTTTGTATTTTTATTTCTTATTTTTCCCTTGATTACTTTCACTTGTCTTTATTGCTCTAGGTAAGGCCAAATATTATGTTGAACAGGAGTAAGAAGAGTGGACATTCTTGTTTTAGTGGAAATTACTTGATGTTTCCTCCCATCATGATAATGTGTGTTGAGATTTGTCCCTAGTGTTTTTAGGACTTTCATCATGGGGGATGTTGAATTTATGTCAAAGGCCTAATCTGAATCTAATTATATTATCATATTGTTTTTGTACTTTAGTTTATTTAAGTGGTAGATTACATTTACTGATTTATATACATTGAGCCGTCTCTACATCACTGGAATTAAGCCTGCCTGAACATAGCTGATAATCTTTTTTTAATTATTTAAACTACGTATATAAGTGTTGTGAGTAATTTTTTTGTATACTGTGAAGATGTGTCTCTGTTTTACCTCACCTGTCTAATGGACCTTCTTATTGGTTTAATAGAAATCTGAATAGCTAATAGCTATGCAGGAGAGGATAACCTAGACTGCTGATGGAGGAACATGGGGGAAATTTAAGAGGTAGGAAATATACTAGTGATACATAAAGGAAGTGTTATGCATAGTATTGAGGAGAAGTAATGAGCCATATGGCAGAATGTAGATTAATATAAATGGGTTAATTTAAGTTTTAAGAGCTAGTTGGGAATAAGCCTAAAGCCAAGTTTTCATACTTAACAAGAATTCACTGTATCATTATTTGGCAGCTGGTGGTCCAAAGAAAAGCCACCTGTAATTGGTGTTCAACTCAGAAGTGTGTATATTCAAGTGTAGGAGCTTTAAGCAGCTGGTGCACTACTCAGCAGGAGACTAGATAGAAATGCCTGCTGCAATGCATACTGAGCAACTTCCCAGAGCTGGGGTGGGTAAATGTGGCTTCTAGCCAGTGCCTACAGACAGGCAAAGGCTCAACTCTCTTGGAGCCAAGGGGGATGGAGCCAACCACCAATGTAATATGCTAAGAATTCAGGCACACAGAAGGATTTTCTTGGAACCATGATATGCAGAAAGCCAGGTCCAGACGAAGAACATTGAACAGGTACAGGATGCTTTAAAATATGCTTATGTGCAGAAGAAAGAAAATAGGTATAGATAATCATAGAAAAATAGTTTAAAAATAATAAAGTCTTTAAAGAAAGAGTAAAAAAGTAAAAAGAATAAGCCACATAAAGATAAGAAATATCATAACATAGAATGTTTAGAACCTATATAGTCTTTTATTGACTTCAACTTTTAACTGCTAATGAACAATTAAAAAAAAACCACTGAAAGGCATTGGATTATGGGGGGAAAAACTGCTGAACTAAATGAGCCTATATATTTTAAAGATCTCTTCAGAATGGAAGTCAGGTAACTAGTTGTCTTGGGAGAGAGGTTGTGCCTTTGTTTCCACAGGAAACTAAAAGCTATGAATTACTTCAAAGTTAATAAAAATCAGATGTGACTGGGGAGATGCTGTAAGATATCTTTATGTATGCTATGAATAGGTTTTATCATCTTTGATTAGTAAATAAGATTCTTAGGCCTACAAGATAGAGTCAGTCAGGAAATTTAAGACACAGAGAAAAGAGGGCAGAGTCGAGGAGATGACTTCCAGTTGCCTGAAAGTAAGATATATGAGGCAAAGCCTTGAGACATGTGACAAAACATAGATTAATATAAATTGGTTGATTTAAGTGGAAAGAGATAGTATTAAGCTTGAGAAATTGGCCAAATAGTTTGTAATTAAGTCTCTGAGTGACTTTTTAAAAAATGGCTGTGTGACCCAGCAGGACAGAAAAACCTCCATCTAAGGTTTTCCTCCATCTAAGGAAGACCTCTACAAAATCTTAGCATGAAGAAAGAAACCAAGAAAAACTACAAGACAGATAACATATATGCTAATCCCTCTACATGGAAATAGCTCTGAGACTGGTTGATACATGATAAATCTTACTGGCTAAAGAGTCATCATGACTTATTATTACATGTCATCCTTTCATATAACATTGATAGAAATTATATTACAGTTTGGTTAAGTAGTCCAAATAGACTTATCAAGTTGACAGATACCTTTTACCTGCTCAAATAGAAAATCATTTTTTAGTTGATTTGTGCACAGCACATATTCTATACTTGTATTAATGCAAATATGTATGATATCTTTAAAATTTCATGTGATTCCAAAAAAGGACAAGATAGCAATGAGTACAATGAGAAGCTAACATCTTAGCTACTGGCCAAGATGGTAAAGCCTCATAGACTACTCTAGTCAGTACTTCAGATAAGCCCTGTGCTTTCCCACCACACAGAGACTGGACAACAAATGATACAGCTAACTCTTTCAAAACTTGACCATTATTCCAACTTTATCAGGGTCCCCTAAAATGCCATCACCCACAGATAACAGGGAGTAATTTTAAGAACATGATGCTCACATTCCCGAGAGGTACAGTGGGTGGTTTTTGGTCATACAGTGGGTAATGGATGTTTGTCATTGTTTAGGGTGGCTAATTGCAAGTTGTTATTGATCACGGTCAGGGAGGAAATTAAGCAAAGAAGATTAAATTAAGGGATCTATTACTTCCTTTCTCTTTCCTCTATCCTTCTCTATTATCTAGTAAAAAAAAAGGAGGGAGAGTGATATTGGAATGGTAGTATAAATGGTAGATTATTGAATCTACTTTTAAACTAAAAAACAACTACCAACTACTAGTCTCAAATATTTTACATTGGTATGGATTTTTGCATATTGATACAAATTTAAGGCTTTTGTTATAGCACACTGTAAGTCTTGCAACTCATTTACTCATTTAAAATTTTAATGTAAATTTTTAGTCCTTGAAAGCTACTATCACAAACTCTTAAAGATAATTAAGATAACAATCAAACTTGTAGTAAGGGTTTAGATGTAGAAAGAAATAAGCTTTATTTATCTTCATGTACTTTAGATTTAATACATAATGCTTTTTATGATAGAGAGACATGTTTGCTCCTGGCAGTACCAATATACTTCAAAAAAAATGGGAGGCATCAAAAAACCTCCATATGAAATTTGCTTCAAATGCGACAAAGCTAGTTACTGGATAATAAACCGACCTTGCCTTGACTGCTAACAGTATGCTGTCTAAATTAGACAAGCAAGACACAAAGGAAGTTGACTGTCAAACTTTGAAAAGACAAGGTTGGCAAGTCCTTCAAAATTCCTGCTTCATAAAAAAGTCTATCACATATTATGGCCTGTAGACCAAAGCTGGATGCTTCAGTGCTGCAAAGGATCATTGAATAATTGTCAATGCAGCCAGATGTCTCTGTGATTTCTGTAGTTTTGGAAGTTGTTTTCTCTGCACTTCCTGTTTACTCAGGTAGTATCTGTTCTTCTAAAGTCTCTATTGGGACTGAACTATGGAGCAGGTGAATATGATCAAAGCAGTATTGCTTGAAATGCTCAGAGCAATAAGGAAATCTGTTATAAGGCCAGGTAGTGTAAAGCAAGTGGATTTCACAAATGAGAGGTAGATTTACATGGAAATCTATACTGTAAAACCAAGTTTTTACGGTAGGGGAAATTTCAAAGTTGGTTCTATTGCTGGATAACACCATTCAGTGTCACCACCAAAAGTAGCAATTTATTCCTACGAAGTCTTAGAGAAAGAAGATATGAACTACAAACTTAACAATACAAGTATAATTCAGTACAAAGACTTTAAATGGGTGTTTTGCACATGCAAGAAAGTGGGAATTATGGTTTCAATGAAATCTTTAAAAAAATTCTAGACAACAGCTATGAGATAACTAAGAAATTATTGGAAAAGAGGTATATTGATTTTTGAGAAAATATCAAATTTTAATGTAAAACTACGACTAAATACCAACAGAAATTATGGTTGCATAAAGTGATAATAATGTTATAAAACTTAACCAGGCTTCAATATCACTAATACAAAGTAGAGACATAAATAGAGAAGAGAGTGTAAGAAGTAGGATAAGTATACCAATTTCCTTATGTTTTTTTGTAGATGAGGTTAACATTCTTGGATAATAATCGACAAATCAATATATAGGATATTTTAATATCAGAGTACTCACATACAGGAAAGGCAATTTTTTCCATGGTTCCTAACAGGCTCTACAGAGAAAGTAATGTTTTAGTGGGTTTGGAAGAAAGGAATGAGTAGGTCTTTACCAGAAAGGAAGAAAAGAGCACTTCAGGTAGAGAATACAAAATACACAAAAACTTGTAATTAATGATGAGCATTTCATTTTGACAGGAATGAGCACTTTAGTTTCACTGGAATATGAATGTTCCAGTGATGGAGGGGTAGAAGTGTTTTGGAGATTGTTTTTCAGTTGTAGATAAGACTCCAAGCGTCTCAGTCACTTTCTAAGTACCAATGTCCTCAGAGTCTAGCAGCATCACATTTATAATTGACTCAACACAGCAAGACATAAGCCCTGCATGCTATTAGTCTTCTTTTCACAATTTCTAGTTAACTCCACGTTGCCAAGAAACACTCCAGTTGAGAAATGGATTGATGACCCCAGTGAATAGCACATAGCCCTGCTCAGTTCCTGCGAACTACAGGCTGTTCACTTCTGGTCCCAATACAGATCTCCCAAGAAGTGCTTCCCAGCCCTTCCTTTGCTTCAACTCACCTTCGTCTCCAGGGCTTCTGGTACCTTCTTGCCTTCCCAAGCCCAACTCCGCTTGGTGAAGTAGTTGACCGTTGCAAATTCAATCAGTGCAGAAAATACAAAGGCATAACAGACGGCTATGAACCAGTCCATGGCCGTCGCGTATGCCACTTTAGGTAAGGAGTTTCTGGCACTGATACTCAAGGTGGTCATAGTGAGAACAGTGGTGACACCTGAGGAAAGAAAAGTCAAGAGTCAGTTGCAAGTGGAAGACACTGTCAGTGTACTTAATGAGGTCACAACTTCCCTCCTGAAAGGAAGTGCTTCACCTCACACATTAAGGCCCTTAACTTGTGTTGTCTGTGGAGTAGCCTGGTGTACTTCTCTGCAATAAACTGTATTTCCCCTTTGCTTCAATAATGACCATTATTGCAACTGCCGTAAACTTGATTCTTCAGTGAAGTACCTCTATAGCTGTCTCCTAATCTCTTACTAAGCATTTTTACTAAAGAATGGGCACCCCATTTTGTTGTAATTGAGATTCTAAATTAGAAAGGCTTACTTTTGAGCTAAATCTACTTCCTCTTATGATCAGCCTAATTATGGATCTCAATATTCTTTCAGTAACTCAACAGAAAGGGAAAAATATACTTCCAGGATGGGCCTGTAGAAACCTAAGAAGAATAATTTTATCTACAGAGTGATGGAGATGTCCTCCTTTTGCTCACCTTTCTCTCTGTTCTGGCAGTTTTCTTTTGATAAGCCTGAAACTGAGGCCATGATTAAGGGCATAGATCTGAGTTCAGTCTGGTTTCTACTTCATTTTTTTGTGTTGTTCTTCTGATAAAGCAATAAACTATGGAATGTGTTTCTGTAACTACATCAAGTTCTATGTCTCAGTTGAGCTTTCTGGGCTATGAAAACTATCCTAAAAGCTGCATCTCGTGAGCTTTTATAGAAGTAGAACTTTTTTGCTATCACTCATTTTGTATCTTGGTGACTTATTTAATCCCTTTGTACCTTCTTCCTCCCTATCTGTGAATATCAGATAACCTACAACATATTTCTAAACTCAATCAGATTTGAAGGAGAAATGATCCCAATCTCTTTCTAACAGTTAGAAGGCTGAAAAGGATAAGGAATCTGTACATGGGTAAAGTGGGGCATGGAATGAAATGCTGATGGGGTGAGATGCTGCACACACACACACACACACACACACACACACACACACACACACACACACACACACACACACAAGCGGAGTCACTAGCTCCATTAGCTCTACCGAAAGAATAAACCTTGTGAGCAACCAACCATTCCTAGTGCTTCTCCTACTATCTTGCTCCTTTGAATTCCTTACTTACACATTTGCTGGATACATGAAAATCTAGACTAGAGAAAAATTTCCAGCAAAGACCCTAAAGGTGCAACTTTTCAGAAACTTAGCATCAGAGCTGAGTCATAAAAACACAGCTTAAATAATGTGCAGATCAGCTACAATGTTAATACTTATAAACAAAAAAAAAAAAAACTGATAATAGGCCCAAACCTCACCAACACTAATATACCAAGAAAGTAGTGTATGAGTGATGTAGACTCAGTACTCATGTATGAAGTTCTCAGAAAAATTAAATTGAAGAAAAGTAAGTATAGCCTTATGGGAGAAATAAGCTATCTAATTCATGGCTCTGAAAAAATGCATAATCCACATAAGCACATCTATAGAAACTGTAAAATACTCTGTATCTTATGTCAATGGAAGGTTTTTGAGTTTTGGCCTTGGAGACTTAATTATACCTGTCATCTTATATAAAGAGCTCTTAGCTGATCAGAGTTGCAGGGGCTCTCAATCAAAAATTCTGTAGACTTCATAGAGTATCTCTCAGCTTTTAAAAAGGGAGCCAGCCTGACAGTGATTCTATTTTAAGACTCTTCTAGAAAGCTCTTCTTCAAGGACTAAGTTAGAACTGACTGACCTCCTCATTTTCTATAGTACTTCTAGTATATCTTACTTGTTAAGATGTGCTTGCTCTACCAAACTACGTGATGAGGGGAACTGACATGACTCCTTTTCATAGACTCCTTTATGTCCTAACACACCATCCTTGCTGTTACCGCTACATCAAGTTTCATGTCATTATCAGACAGTATGTGCTCATTTGTGTCTGGATACGTTCATTTAGAGTAATAGTTTTAGTTTATTCATGTTTCATACATATTGAAAGTAATTTTCTTGATTTCAGAGTGAGCCCATTGTTTTAGTGCAAACTAATTTGTTCAACTATTCACTTATTAATGGGCATCTGAATACTTCCAGAGTTTAACACATAATAAAAGTGTCTAAAAATTACATTAAGTTTTTATGTAAATATGCTTTAATTTCTCTTCATAGCTACCTAGGGATGAAACTGTAGGATTATAGTATGAATATGTTTAAGTTTATATGCCATTGTTAAGTTTATTAAAGTAGTTTTACATTTTACAGTCCCAGAAGACATAGACAATTCTCAGTTGCTTTTTTATCCTTGATTTATGAAAATTTAATACTAATTAATATTTTCCTTAATGATAAAAATATAGGGTGTTTTTATTTTTACATATCAATGTATATAGATTATATTAGATCATAGTATTTTTATAAGTCACTGCTATTATTGTAATTTCAAACAGACTCACCATGACTCATTTATTTATTATTTTATTAATAATTTCATCTTTTATTTTAGGATAATTTTTCTTTCATTTAGTGAACAGCCATGAGTATTTTTTCTTTTATTTCTCTTTCTTTTCTTTTCTCTTTTTCTTCTTTTTGGTTTTCTGAGACAGGATTCCTCTGTGTAATAAACCTGGCTGTCCTGGAATTTGATATGTAGACCAGACTGGCCCCAAACTCAGAGTTCCACCTGCCTCTGTCTCCTGAGTGCCGGGATTAAAGGGGTGTGCTACTATTGGGCATTTATGGCCATTGGTATTTCATTCAGAGAAAGTCTAATAATAAAACAAATTTGTATTCTTTCAAATCATCTTGCTCGAGTGTATAGATTTCCTCCTATTTGTCTCTTTATATTTTTTTAGATAGGGTCAGTGTTAGGCTACTATCTCCTCAAAATTATCTCCACTATTCTTTCACTTCTGTCATTCTACTGTGTTATGCCCTCTCAGTGCACCTCACTTTTGTCTTTTTAGGTATTTTGTTTTGATCTATCTTTTAAATTTTACTTTATTGAGATAACTTTTTTTTTCATTTATTTTACACACTCTTCTCTTCCTGTCAGCATACCCACTTCTCTTCCATCACCATTCGGAAAGGATCAGGCCTCCCAGAGGCTTGAACAGAGCATGACACAAGTTAAGACAGGGCCAAGCTCCTCCCCCTCTGTCAAGGCTAGGCAAAATAATCCAGCATGGCAAACAGGTTCTCCAAAGCCAGCTAAGCACCAGGAACAGGTCCTGATCTCACTGATAGGAGCCTTGCAAAAGTATCTAGCTACACAACTGTCACACACATGCAGAGAGCCTAGGTCAGTCCCATGGAGGTTCTCTAACTGTTGGTTCAGAGTCCATGAGCTGCATAAACTATCTTTCAATTCAGGGGTAAACTTAAATATGTTTAAATAAATTAGTATGAATTTCTATTTTCAGGTTCCATGATAACCAATGTGTTCAATCTGTTACCTTCCCCAGTCTTTCTCCTACATTTTCTTCATTGCTTTCATTTACTTATAAATATTTATCTTGGCTATTTGAAAGTTTCTGTTTGATTACTTCAACATTTATTGTCATACATATCTGTATTTTTGTGGTATAATTCATATACAATAAGATAAAAATATCTTCCACATTTAAACTCGTCAGAGAAATGTATACAATTTTATTGATATATGGCTAGTCATCATTATATTTTTGTGAATGAAATAGGTAAACATTCTTGTGTAAGTGCTTTTCTTTAATGCATTTTATTATACTATTCATTTCAATTGGTTATATATGTAAAAGAACCAGATAAGGGGGTTTATGTAAAGTGATACAACTACTTTGGAAAATGTTTGACCAATTCTTATAAAATATATATTCCCAAGATATGGTTATTGTATCATTTTGTGCTTTATTCTAAGAGTATCATATTTGTAATTTTTATATTTGTCCATGAATAATTTTCAATTCTGTTCAATGATATCTTTGTAATAAATCAAGTTTTTATATACAAGAGAATACTTTTAAATCTACTGCAGTGTTTAATTTACTTATTTTTCTTTCCTTTATCCCAATACAATACCACCTTAATTAATATTACATTTTAATCACCCCAGCACTCTATGGGGCATGTCTCTCCACCCTTCTTTTTCAAGAGAATATTGGCTATTCTTGGCTCTTTGTCTTTAATTCTTAAATTAACATTTCAACTTGGAGGTTGTCTCCTCAATCCAGTTACTGTAAATAAAAAGTCTGAATTAGTCTGAGGTTCAAGTTTAAACTATTAGAGAATAAGATCTCAAGGAAATTTTACACATAGTTCAGGCCAAAATCAAAATATTTTCACATTTTTCTATCCCATATGTAATTTCTTAGTGTTCTCTTATGTTGAGGTCACAATCATTCAGCGATATTGGATTTGTGGGAATGGTTTTGTCTTAACCTGTTAAGGACAATGTAACAAGCTATGACATATCTAGTGGTTTTAACACACTACAAACTTGTAATTACAAATCTAAGCACCATAAGCCTGAATTTAGTTTAGCTGAGTTAAGGGCAGTCTTGACTGGGGCCCCACTTCCTCTGAAGGCTCCACATAATAATAATAATCTATTGCGGTTTTCAGTTTTCAAAGCTACATCAATTGTATTTCTTGGCTAGTGAGCCTTCTTTTCTAACTATAAAACAACAATAGAACATCTTCCAATCTGGCCTGCTTCCTTTATTACACTTACTCTTCTATAGTTAAATACCTGACCAGTGCAGAATAATATCTCCAGCTGGAAATTTTCAATTGCTTCACATCTGAAGATTCATTTTTACTATATATAGTGATATTTACACATCTGAGAAACTTGGAGATGAATTTTTAGAGGCTATTACTCAGTATACCACAGCTTTAGTTATAATCCTTAACAGTGTTGAATCTCAGCACCATCTTTTATATTTTAAAGTTTGGATTCTTCTTTGCCAAGACTAATAACCCAGGCAAATAACTACTTTTTATTGAATTTTCTTCATACAATGTAATCTGATCATGATTTTTACCCTAATAATGGCCCCTTTTAACCTCACACATAAAGCTTTTGTTTCCTCTACTTCAGTAACATCTGAGTATAGTGCAGTAACCAACAGATAGCTTCCACTCATGTTTTACAAAAATTTGCAGTGGACCCTCAACATACATGATTATTTCCTGTCACTAAATACCTCCCTCTTGACTTCCATAATTTTGTAGTTTTCTTAGAGTTTTGTATTTTCCCTCTACTGCTGCTGCTGCTATCTCCTCTTGGACTTGACCCAATGTGATACTGCTCTATGAAATATCATTTACTATTAAAGTAACAACACTGTACATCCTCAAGATATTGGTAGAAATGCCTTCTGTGTGGGTATCTAGCATATCTAACTGTATGCTTCACAATCTCTGTTTCCCCAGTGGTTCAATAGCCTGAAAATTTATTTTTTGTCCCCTGAAAATCTTGCTGTGGGAAAAACAGGCAGAAATATTTTTTATGCTTTCAATCTCTGAGGAAAGAGACCAGTTATATGCAAGGTTCTTCCTAGATATAAGTAACCTCATACTGAAGTAAATTTCTCTGATTTTACATACTGATTAAGAAACAATTTAAAATATAAGCAGCCTTTATTGAATATTGGTGAATTCATGTTCTCAAAAGGCTGGAGCAGATTGCAACAAGTTATAAATGTAAACAGAAAATTGTTCCTAGTGGTTGGAGAATTGGTTCAGTGGTTAAAAGCATTTGTTCCTACTACAGAGGAATTGGATTCAGCTTCCATTACCTGAATGATAGCTCACAGCCATTTATAACTCTAGTTCTAGGTGGATCTTATACCCTCTTCTGACCTCATAGGAATCAAGACATGCACATACATAAATACATACATAAAGTCAAAACACTCATAAACATACAATAAAAACATTTAAATGAAAAAGATATCTTATAAAGTCCAATCCACTTCTCTGTTTTAAGGTTGATTTTCCACCCTTGACTTTTTCTACTCCCTGTACTAAATTCATATACTTTTTTCACTGAAGACTCAATTTCTTCCTGGTTCCCAGGACAAAAATAAGATAGAGACCATTTGAATAATTGCACTACTGCATCATTCACATCCCTGGTCATTTCAAGAATTTGCTTGCTTGAAATATCAGCATCTGACAATGTTACGGGTGTAGGCTTGGACACCATTCTGTATCTGCAGCAGTGGTTCACTCGTCCATGATACTTACCTCTAGTATGACTATGTTATTGCTTCTCCCCCATTCTCCACAAAGCAACACTTACCAAAGACTGTACGGGCAGGGACAGATTCTCTATTAAGCCAGAAAGACACTTGTGACAGAATGACAGTCATGATACATGGCAAGTAGGTCTGGATGACAAAGTAGCCAATTTTTCTCTTCAGATGAAAGTGGGTTGTCATCACGACATATTCTCCTGGACAGAGAATAAAATCAGCATCATAGAGTACTCAATTCTATTCTCAGAGAACCTAAAACTTATATTCAAGTTAAGGCATCCTAATATCTTCCAAATTCTTGAACTCCTTAATAATCACAATTATGCAATAGTATTTTAGTGTGAAAGATATAATAACAATATGCCATAACAACTTGGTGAGAACATGTCTGACAAATTTATTCAAACCATTGTTTTCATTTAAGTAATGAGAAATAGTGATTTTTTTTAATAAAGAAAGAAGTTGCTACACACTTGTAACACTTTATTAAAATAATTAATTTAATGATGACCCTATGAAGTGTAGACTCCTATGGTCCTCATTTTACAGATTAAGAGATTCAAATAACATGAGATCCAACACCTTGCAGGATACCCAGTTAGTAACTAGTGGTGCCACAAAATTAAATCCACACAGGTAGTATGCACAGTTTATTCTTCTGACACCATGCTTTGGGATTCTATAGATATTATTGGATTAGAACCAAAAAGATCACATGAGAGATGGAAAGAAGAATCAGTGATAATAAACATACATAGGTTCCAGCAGAGGACCCAGGCCAGTTTTTAGCACTCATATTAGGCAACACACAAACTTCTAAAATTCCAGCTCCAAAACAGCTCTTCTCTGGTTTCTGTGAGCCCTGCATGCCTGTGATGTACATACAGACAAGTGGCACGTGCACAGGCGCACTCAAGACTCATAAATATACAAATTGTTTTAAAGTTCACATAGAAAATGTGAACTGGCATGTATTACCCCATTGCCTTCAACAGAGCTGCTGATAGGTGTAAACAACAGTTCATAGCAATTACTATTCTGTTAACATTAATCAGTAATTCTCAGGATTCTGCATTTTTCAATAGCATTTGACATAGGTGAATCCTTCATTTTCCATGAATAACAGAGACAGAGGAGAGCATGATGTATCTTCAATTCAAGCACCACTAAAGATGGCTTGCCATCTGTAGAAGCTACAAACAGGCAAGAGAAAGATTCTTCTTCATCATCTCTAGATAGAAATAATTCTGGAAATGCTTTGATTTTCGATGTTCACCATCCAAATCTCAGAGACAAGAAATTTACTCTGTTTTAAGCCACTAAGGTGGTTATAACTTGTTATAGAAGCCTTAGACTTCCCAATTATAATTATTTGGCATAATGATTTGTGCCTTTAACAGGAATTCTGACATTTTCCTTTCTCTGTCCCCTATCATAGTTCAAACTGATCCTGCCAACAGAATATCCTTTCTCAAAAACTATTATCTCTCAAGTGTCTAAGCCCAAGTTTAAATTATTCAAAAATCCTTGGTATCACATTCTCCCTTTTTTGCCTTTGTTTGCATGTATCTGACCTCTTTTTTTCTTTCTTTCATTCTTCCCCTTCCAACACCTTTATTCTCCCTTTGCATTGCCTTCCCTTCACCCTTTGCCATTGATAAAAAGTTGAGTACTTATTTTCACCAAGACTTGTACTTTGATTAGCTTGACCACTTTTCCCATACTTATCAATCATACTCCTGATCCATATGAAATATCTAAGATATAATTGATATATTAATGTTACTCTATACTATTTAATATTCAAAGTCATACTGTATGAATCTGTAAAGGAAGACAAATATACTTGTAAAATGTTTATCAAATCAACCATTTGTTTTAAATAACTGAGTATATTTTCTCCCCTTTCATTACTATTTGCTTTCTGTTTCTAAATGGCAAATGTTTCTGCCTTTTAAATTCTTGGCAGATTATCTGGATCCACTGGAAAAGAGCAAGGGGAAAATGGAAGGCCACTTTAGCACTTCACAGATATTTAGCAAATTAATCCATTGTACTAGTTCACTGACAAATTCTTTACAAATACATCTCCAACATTTTCTATCATCTCTCCATATATTTCATATCAAAATGATAACTCAGTCTTTCATGAGATTAGAAGATTTTTTCCATCTTTTCTCATCCAATTAAGTGCCATCTCTGTTATATGTGAAATAGTAAATATGATAATGTCTATACATTAATTATTACTATTACCCAAGCCAGAAATATAGAGGCGCCTCTATTTCAGCCTCTCTTTGTTTTGTGGAGATATTATATGAATGGTTTGGGGAATTTTTTCCTGTTTTTGCTCTCCAGACTGCTAATCTCCATCTGACTTGCATGTGAAATATTTGAAGTTATACTACAAACAACTTAGCTATTGAAATGTATGAAATACAAAGATTTTTACATACCTTAACATGTTTACTCAATATATAAAGAAAATTGTTTTTCCTGCCTTAAATCCATATATGATATTTTTCATCTTTCTATCTATCCCTTTTTCTTTATCTTGATTTTTGTAGTCCTTTAATTTCTAAGTCTCTATATTTTTTATGTCCCTTTCCTTCAGTCACCTGTTTTTGGATCTGTCTACATGTAGAAATAGCCAAACAATTGCCATTACAATAAACTGATGTAACAAAAGGTTAAACATTTAAAGGAGACTGGAAAAAATTATGAATACTGTCTTCTTAAATAATATAATAATTTTCCAAGAGTTATGAAATTTTCCAATTGAGTAAGTATTGAAGTAGAAACTGGTAGTCAACAAGTTTTAAGAATTTCTTTCATTTATTTTATAGATGTTTGAATTTGGAAGGAAGAGAAAAATTTCTGTTTGAAATTACATCACAGTTGAGTAGAAACTGACAGCATATGGAGAGAAAATTGAGTGCAGGTCTCTTCTCTCCTCAGGCTCCTAGTCACATAATGAAACCTCTATGGGGGCATATTCAGCATTTAGAAGGGAATTACCGTCGCATTTATGTGAGGTGATAATATTTACATAGTTCTTAAATTAAAAAGAATGAAAGTATGTACATCCAAATGTTCCCCACTCGTCCACATTATTTTATTTCTCTCTGCTACCAGTAACTATGGTTAACTGTTGCTTGTCTCTTTCCATATATATAGTTAAAACTAGCTGAAAAATATACATCTGTTCTAATTAAATAATTTGACTCAGAAACAGAATAGAGTGAACAAGCAAAAGGGAAACAGAAATTTAGTCACGGATCTGAATTTCTATGAATGTGGATTTACTATATGACAAACATGGTGTATAAATGATATGAAACAAGTATGAACCCCTAAAAAAGACAACAGGTTAAGAATCAACAAACAGAGCAGCATAGTGCCAGCACAGTGAGGTACTGAGATATTTACTTTCTCTGTCCCAAGATAGCAAGCCAGAAGACCTTTCCCCCACAGCCTTTGTAGGCTTTCTACAAAGAAATGACTGAATTGAATTGGATGGTGCCTAGTAGAGAAAAAGTACCATCCCAATAAAAGACAATACTTAATATTTCCTCTGTGGATGTGCGTGCATGCATGTTTCTTTCTTGCTCTGTTTCAACTTCTAAAATAAATTTTTAAAATCTTAATTGTGAACAGAGAGCTATATTTTTTCTTACCTTTACTCTAAAAAATTTATTTTCTCACTATTCAGGAGGTCAGAAATCTCAAAATATGATTTTAAAAATTCCATGCTTTTATTAAATACATTTGAGTGATATACATAAAATACAAAATATGTGTATTTATGAGAAAAAATTGAAAATTTTAATAATCATATACACCATCCGCTAAGCTCCATTCTTTCTACTGATCCTAGGGAAGAGGCTACTAGCACTTCTTTGTTGGCAATCCTGCTTTTCTTTTCTCTGACTAGTCTTCTTGCCCACCTATCCTTTATGAAGTATCTTCTGTAATTATATTGGTCCTATCTGCATAGTCTAGGATTATATCTTTATTTAAATAACATATAGGCAACCTTAATTTTCCTTTATAACCACTGTCTTCATAACCTAACATGCTCACAGATTCTTGGATCAGGGTTTGCCATCTTTACTGTGCATTCTCACCATCAAAATAATCAAATGTACTTTTTAATCTTCTAGAAATAAAAGACAAGGAAACAAAGACAAAAGGGATAGTAGCAGATGAGACATAAGTGACTATTATGTACATCCAAGAAGACATATTGAATCTGGTGGGGAGCAGAATGGTAGTGGGTAAATAAAGTGTACTATGCATTCATATACTCAACACAAATGAATCCATGTTGTATCTCTAAAAGTAAAAAGATATGGCAATATAATGCACATTATAAGCATGGAGAGAAATAAGCCATAAATGCTTAAGGCACAGAATTTTTCTGATCCATGATGTCTTTATCCAGTTACCTGGACTAATATTGCTTACTTCAGTGTTGTTCAAAGTTAAAATGAGTTAATGCATGTCCTTAGTGCTGTGTCTGACACATATTACATACTCAACAATTAAACATCATTCATTTTATCACTACATAAGTAATTTCTTTGTTGTTAGGAAAAATAAAACAAGATTTTCTAGCTGCATTAATTTGAGGCTGCCACAATAAAGTTCCAGATATTGGATATGTTAAAACAAGACAACTGTATCACCTCAGAGGCTTGAAATGAAGGTTTCAGTAGGCCCAGGCTCTGTTTAAAACCTGTAAGGGATGCTTTCTTTGCCTCTTACTAATCTCAACTTGTTTGCAGGCAAACTTTGACAATTCGTTGCTTATGGAAACATCTACCTGATCACAGCATTTGTGTTAATATAGTCTCTTATGTTCACTCTTCTCTCTGTCCAGTTTCCCTCTTCATAAGAATACTAATTATATTACATTAGTGTGATATGACCTCATCTTCATTGATCATATTTATAATGACACTATTCCCAAATAAAGAAACATTTTAATGTGATACGGTTAACACTTTGGCATATCATTGGTGGGAAGAGGTGACATATTGTACACCTAATAAAGTTTTCCTGAAAATCAGAGGACAGAGCCACTCACAGAGTTAGCCAAAGAGGTCATGAAACGGTGACCCACACCTGTAATCCCAGGACCCTTCGGGATCTCTGTGAGTTCAAGGCCTAACAGAGCCACGCAGGAATGGTGCATGCCTTTAATCCTAGCTCTAGGAGAGTTGAGCCAGAAAGTGAGATAGCTGGATGGAAAAATAAAGGTAAGGCAGGAGGAATCTGGAGTTGACCCCTTCCTTCCCTTTTAGCTGAGGGCTCTGAGACTTTCAGTCTGAGTATTTATGAGGAGTGCCTAGGTATGCAGTGGCTGTGGCTTGTTCCCCGTTCTCTCTGATCTTTCAGCTTTTTCTCAATACCTGCCTTTGGAGTTTTATTAATAATACAAAGTAGAATTTGTGTAATAGAGAGGGGATAATTGAATTCATAATACCAGTATTTCTAAGGAAAAGGGGAAAGTAGTGCTCATACAGGACAGTGGGAAAGGAATTAGTTAAACTTTCAGAGCAGCAGTTTGTCAACATGTATTATTTTCAGAAATGTTCTGTCTGGATCATAGACAGATAATTACACTGCAGCAAAATGCTGTCTGGAAAAGGAGAGTCTATATAAATATTGTTTATAGAATTAAACACAAGGCATAATGGTAGATAATTGGTTAAATAGGCTTTGAGCCCGGCACAATGCCATTACAAATGAAACTATTATTTTGCTGAGTTTCAGCAATGAAATTCTACATTTTCCACAGAAAAACACAAATAATTGTCAAGAATTCTCTGGCCTTAAAAGAGAGAATTTTATTATTATATTTAAAGTAAACAAACAAGTATTAATGCCTTTATTACCATTTTAGAATATTTTTACTGAATTATATATGCATTTTGCTTGGCTCCTTCACATCTAATGAATGAAAACTTTATAAAAATTATAATATTAAAAGTAGATAAAAATATAGAATAGAATAAGTGGTGTTTCAATACTATTACATTTCAGTGTTCCAAAATGCCATTTCATTAAACTTTAGAATTACTGGAATATGGAAAGGGAATTCTCTTATATATCAACATGTACAAATTAACTAATTAACATTAAATTTTAAGAAAAAAATTCTATTTCATATTTTTTTGTGTGTGTTTGTGTCTGTCTGCCTATTTCTCTCTCCCGAACCCTAACACCTACCACTCGACTCTCAGGGATGTGTGTGTGTGTGTGTGTGTGTGTGTGTGTGTGTGTGTGTGTGTGTGTGAGAGAGAGAGAGAGAGAGAGAGAGAGAGAGAGAGAGAGAGAGAGAGAGAGAGAGAGAGAGATTGAATATATACATATGCTTGTGGAAACCTGTGTAGGTCAGAAGATGGTGTCAAATCACCTGCAACTGGGATTACATGGTTGCAAGCTACCATATATGTGTTGGTAATTGAACCCATTGTGTATTTAATAAAAATAGTCTGAAATATCAGGGGACAGAGTCACTCACAGAGCCAAGTCATGAAGGTAAGGGTGTGGTGACTCACACATTTAATGCCATCACTGAGAGACAAAGATCCCATCTGGATATCTGTGAGTTCAAGGCCTAACAGCCAGGCCATGGTGGTGCATGCCTTTAATCCTAGCTCTAGGGGAGTTGAACCAAGAAGGAAGATAGCTGGCCAGAGGGAGAAAAGAAAGTTCAGCTTCCCCTGTCACTTCTCTGATCAGCTGAGGAAGGAAAGGTTTGGAGTCAGAAGATTCTTGGAGACAGGCCGGAGGAGCTGGCTAGGTAAGAAGTGACTGTGGCTTGATTACAGGGGAAGGTGACTGTTTTTGTTAAATATACAATATATCACCACACTCAAGTCCCTTGCAAGAGTAGCCAGTACTCTTAACTACTGAGACTTCCCTCCAGTCTCTTACTGATTTTTTTCTATGTAGTATAAACAAAGAATTAAACTGTAGCTCTGTAATTTTGATGAACTATTTTCAGGAGTCCCTATTAATACAAAAATCCCTAAATTTTCTAGTTTCTTATATAAAACTGCATAATATGTGTATAAAACCTATGTTCAGCTATACTATCCTTTTAATCTGAAATACCACATACAATACAAATAATTCTTATACTATGATGTATAAAGAATCACGAAAACTTCTACACCTGTTTAGTACATAATTAAAGCAGATTTTCATTCTTTACTTGATTTAATCTGCAGATACAGAGCCCACGGTTACACTGTGTTGGTTGTATCTAAATTTTATCTATTGGCTTATCCGTGCATTTTTAATATTCTTGTTATGAACATGTATTTTTCATGCGATAAAAGTTAAACAGTGGTTTAAACTGTGAAATGAGATCTTGGACTGCTTGGATAACCAGTAAGATTGATTTTCAAATTTGATGCCAAGCAGGTATTTCAGAAGAGGCTTAGGACAGAGAACACAATTGGTGCAGAATACACTCCTGAGGATAGGAAATCCACAGCCCCTGGCAAAGGCATTTCTAATATGACTATGTTATACTTTTTGCTGGTCCTGAAATGCCCAAATAATAAAATAATGGCTGGATATATATATATATACACACATCTATATTAGCTTCATCAGTAATTTTGAACTCTTAGAAATTAGTGTTTCAAAAGTAATGCTGTAAATCTCCACACTATAATAGTGCAAAGTATTATGTGATATGTGGGACCTAGCATCTATTACATTTTCCCAATTATTCTGTTTTCCTTTTTGGTATTTTTTCAAGTAAATTTCCATTTTTATTGTACCCCTAGAGTTAGGTAATATATAATGGACAAACTTAATACTACTGAATGTGTCTCTCAAAAAGTATTTATTTGTCCAAAAATAAGCTATTGAGAAGACTTCACGGGTTTTGTCAAAAATGTTTCCTCTGAGGTAGGTGATACAATGAAGAAACAAATTTGCTGACTACTCCTGAACCTCTAGTAGGGCTAATAACTTAATGCCTCAGCACCAATGAACCCTTTCTTACCTAAGCTCAATGATCTTATCATTATGCTCTCTCAATTCCTTTACCTTCTGCTCCACTCCTTAGCAGGCATTAGGACACTAGGCTTCAGAGAGACTTAAAAACTTAATGTTAGGCTTCACAGTTTGATTCTGATAATGAATAACAACATGGGACAAATTATTAAATTCCTTCAATTTCATCACTGTAACAGTACTCAAAACTGTTTTAAAGATTAAAGCAATAGTGGAGAGGGTGTGTTAACTGACCTTCCCCTGTAATCAAACAGATGACTACCCTGATTGTTACTACAGAACCTTTATCCTGGAACTGTTGGAAGCAGATGCAGAGATCCATAGCTAAGCACTGGATCAAACTTCCAGTCCAGCTGAAGAGAGGGAGGAGAAATTCTATAAGCAAAGGGGTCAAGGGAATAATGAGGAAACCAACAGAGACAGCTGGTCTATTGGGAGCTCACTAACTCAAAAATAACAGCTGGGGAACCTGCATGGAAATGAACTAGGCCCTCTGAATGTGGATGATAGTCTAATATCACATGCAATTTGTGGGGCCTCTGGTAGTTGGACCAGGGCTTATTCATGTACCACATTTTTTGAAGATCAATCCCCACAAAGGAACACCTTGCTCAACCTTGATACTTGGGGAGGGTCTTGATACTACCTAAAATGAATATGCCAGACTGCATTGACTCACCCTGAGAGTCCTTACCCTCTCTAAGGAATGGATGGGGTGATGGAGTCGAGGGGGGCAGGCTTGGGGAAGAGGAGAAGGAGGACGAAAAGTAGTGGGTATGCTTTTTAAAAATTAAATTAAAACAATTAAAAAATATTAATTTGTAAATACAATGCTGGCATATGGTACAGATTACATAGAACTTTAATGAATAAATCAGCCAGTACCTGTACTAGATCGGATTATCTCTGTCCCAACAACATGGCCAAGCAGGTCATACTGATTCAGGCGAGAGCCATCCTGTGCTACTTCCACAGATTTGTTCTTCCCAAGAGTCCAAGAATAAATCACTTCAGCTTTGGTATAAGCATCTATGGCAGAATTGGGTAAAAAAATAACTATAAGTGAAAGAAAAATGATTTTGTAACATGCTAAACATGTATATGATTTATTAATATTTAATTTAATACAGATTTCATTCACAAAGTTTTCTAGATGCATGCATGTCTTTCAGGTAAATACACCCTTCTATTCATCTGTTTACTCCTCTAAAAACTGCTCAGTAAATATTTATCAAAATATGCATAGTATACACAAAATAAAACTACATGATTTTCAACCTTTAATGACTGACAATGTTCTAGACTGATGTGTTTCCTTTTCTTGGGGGAAAGAATATGTGGAGATGTAGAAGAATAACTAAAATATCTCCTCATTCACAAATGCCAAACTCAAAGAAGACAAGAGCGAGAAACATACCTGAAGTGAGTGAATCAGAATGGTAATAAAAATAGACTGCCAGGAATATAATAAAAAATTTCTCCACTTAGTGAGGACACAAACATACAGGATTAGGACAAAAAATCAAATTGGTGATATTCTAATTTAAAAATAAAAATAAAAATTAAGATAGCAATAATTACTAAAATTTTCTTTTATAACTTATTTATTACTACATTAATATGCAAACCAGAAATCTAACATGTATTTTACAGCAGACTGTTAATGTTCTCTCTTTGATTTAAAATTTAAATGTCAAATACAAATTTTTTATAAATTAACAAAGGTGTGAGGTGAAGTAGAGATACATAGTTTTTGTCAAAATCTTAAATGAATGAGAAGGAAATTTCTACACTAAATTTTGTATTTAGAGTGAGCACCTTACCCTAAATCAAATACCTAGGCTCAGAAAGGGAGGATAATCACAATACAATTTGCCCCTTTCTTCCAAGTTGGCAGCTACTGTATCTTTAATGTGCTCTAGTTAAATAGTTTACTACGAACTAAATAATTGCTCGTGAATATTTTAGTAAACTAATGTAATCTCTGGGTTTCTATAAAGTTTTGCAATATTAAATATACTAATCACAAGTAAATCTGGTATTAATATTTACTCATGTATATTAATTGTGATTTGCATACATTTTATTTAGGAATTGTTTTCAAATAAGTAAGCCATTTTGCAATTTACTTATAATGAACAACATGTCAAGAACTCAATGACATCAAAATTCTCATTGGTACCATGGCCAACCACATATATAATTCTATGGTAGTTTTATATCTGTATTGTCATACGTGTCTAAGAAAATTTCATAAGAGGGAATTGCTTCAGTTGGTAAAGCACTTACCACATAAGTATGAGGGCCCAAGTTCAGCTTCCCCATCTACCACATAATAATCTAGGTACATGCCTATAGTTCCAGTGTTACTATGGTAGAGGTAGAAGGAGTCCTGAAGCTTGAGCTTGATGACTAGGTGGTCTAGCCAAATCAATAAGATCCACATTTACTAGGAGACTGTCTCAAATGAGGGGTGGAGAATGATTGAAAACAACACCCAATGACAATATGTGGACACACATAACTTTGTAAAAAGAAAATTGTATAAGAGATTTAACTTTTCTATATAAATTGCCCATATAAATTGTTTCAATTATTTTACAAAAAAGTTCATAACAATGCTGCACACTGACACAAAGTTAGTTCTATAATTAGTGGAAACCTCATTGCAACAATATTTATTTTATATCTGTGTGTATATGTGTGTGCTCATGCATACACACATGTGCATGTGTGTGTACCCATATGCCATAGTGTGCATGTAGAGGTCTGATGACATCTCTTTGAAAGAGAGTCAGCTATCTCCTTCCAGATTCCCAGGGACTGAACTCAGGCTGTCAGATTTGAAGGCAATTGCCTTTGACCACTGAGCCATCTCATCAGCCTCAGTAGATATTTTCATATATTGATAAAATATTAAATATTTTGATGCCAATAATTTTCCAGCAGCAACATTTTGAATATGTTCTGAAATACAAAATTTATTGAACTTTAGCCTACTTTTTACAACTTAGATCTTAATTATATATCTTTCTTAAGCACTAGAATCTCATCTCTTATTATCTATGGTTTCTCTTTCCAAGGATTCAGCTATCAGTCAATATAGTCTAAAAATATTGATAGAAAAATAAAAAGTCTGCAAAAGTTAAAGTCAAATATCCTTTGAAGTAACATGGTGGGGTATAGTGGAAACCAGGCAATATCACTTAGTCCTAGAGGCATGGCCTTTTGGGCCTTGTGGCTCCAGTGTATGGGGTGTGGCCAGGCCAGTTTAAGACCAGGTGCACACTGGCTCTCTTCCTGATTGTTCTCTTGTGCTCTTGGAAGAAGGACCTGACCTGCTTCTGCCTTGTGGACCAGTCCAGTTTTCCAGGAATTATACAACTGTTTAATCTTCTGTTTCTGTATTTTCCTATAAACCCCTTAATAAATACTATTTATTCAGTTGCTAGATATTAATATACTCACTAGAGTGGATTCGTTATTATACTCCTTCCTACTAGGGATATGGATTCTTCCTTTACCTAGCCTATGCATACTTTACATGCTAAATATTCATTAATAATTTGTATTTTTGTTTTTATTAGATCAATGGTTGTAGCATCATAGTGTTGGTGTGTCAAGGAACCTTACACAGTAGCCTAATATTGTCATTAACTTCACATCATGCCATTGTGTTATCGCTTCACATCACTGCAAGAAGTAAAAGACCAGATAAATAAGTTCAATTGTTTTATTAGTGGTTATCCTTATTAGTCTTCCACTGTGTCCAGATTAAAAGTTAACTTCTCATGGATATTTATGATTAGTTAAAAAATATTGTAAAACGAGGTTTCTGGCCTGTCTGGCTAGAGGTCCAGAGGTTTGCATCCTCTCTTAACCCCAACTAATCACAAACTTATATTAACTTCATTCTGCTTGTCCTATGTCTCTGGCATATTGCCAGCTAGTTCCTACATCTGAATTCAACCCATATCCATTAATCTGTCCTGCCTCGTGGCCCGTGGCTTACCTGTGTTACTTTTACATGTTGTGTCTTGGGCAGCTGGATTGTGTCTCCGTTGACTTTGCCCTCCTTCCCTTCTCTATGTTCTGATTTCCCTGCCTACTTCTAAGATGCCTGCCATAGGCCAAGACAGTTTTATTTATTAATGAATGATAATCACAGCATACTGAAAGACATCCCACATCACAATATACATACGATTGCACAGATTCTAACATCCACTGTCTTAGAACATATTCCCCCAGATATAGTGGGTACTATATCTTAATTATAGTTTCCTTTATCCTGTATAATTCCATAATTGTTATATCTGAAGCTAATTATTTAAAAATATTTTGTAGTCACACCTACATAATTTCTATTTCTATAAGGAAATGAAAATTCTTCCATACATTTTGAATCACAGTTGTCTCATTCTATCTTTTAATTCTCAAACTTTGGTAGATATAAATATAAGAATTATTTCAACTGTCTTTTAAGTTATCAATAACAACTTATATTAAACAATGTAATCAGAGGGATTGTGAGAAATAGTCCATATCAATCATCTACAAGAACTAGTCACCACAGAGCCTCAGCTTATTAAAGCCCTCTAAGATTTGAGCCTAGTGTTATCAGCTAATCTAATTTCTTAAAGCAGTAATAAATCTGGAAACTTAGAATTTGGAAGCTGGTTTAGCAGGCAGTAAGCTCCAAGAATTCTCTTTTCTCCTGTCATGCTTACTCCTCCACACTAATAGCTGGGGTTCCTGGTGTGGACATTTATGCTTTGATATTTGTGTGGATACTGGAGCTCAAAACTTGGGTTCTCCTCCTTGTACTGTCAACACTTTACTCACTGAACCACTGCCCCAGCCTTTGGTACACATTTTGTTTTGTTTTTTTTTTTTAAAAAAAAGCAATATATACCATATTAATCAAATACATTTTATCTACAATTCCAATTTAAACCCTTAAGGAGATTTACATCGATAGATGATGGTAGTCTATTGTGAATCAGCTTCGGGAAAATATCTTGTTGTTTATGATATGTCTCGTCCTTCAGTTGTAGCTCTTTAAACTACCATCACAGAAAGGAGAGGGAAAAGAGAGAGAGAGAGAGAGATAGTACTCTTAGAGAAATGTAATTTCATGGTATGTTATTTTCTTATGTATTGTCCTTAAAAGAGACAATTAAGACTACTAAATAACAAAGACGTGAAGATATAAGCAGGTCTGTCTCTGTGTAGAAGGTATACTCTAAGCATATGTATCAAATAGAGAAAGCACTAGACTAAAATACAAAAAAATAGTTTTGACTATACAACTTTTTTTTCAGTGAAAGGTAAGTGATAAAGACATTTTTAACACTAATAAAGAAAATAAATTTTATGGTTAATGTGGGGCATCTTTGTTTATGCTGTGAATACCAGTACATAGTAAAGGAATTGGTTTGGCCTATAGCAGAGAAGTTTAGAAGCAGATGGGAAATCCATGCACAGATACAGGGGAAGGAGAGCAGAGTCAACGTGATCCAGCCACCTAAAAAAGCAACATATAGTTGAGTACAGGTAAGCCATGAGCTACATGGAAAGACAGATTAATAAAAATAGTTTGAGTTAAGATGTGAGAGCTAGCTAGAAATAAGCCTAAGCAATAGGCCAAACAACATATAATTAATATAAGACTTGGTGTGTTTCTATCTGTAAGTCCTGACCTTGGGCTGGATGGGTCAGAAATTTTGTATAACAATAATATATCTTTTGACTCAAATTTTGAAGTCAAGGCATTGCCAAAATATAGGTTGGATTAATCCAGCAATATTCATATTCAAATGTCTCCTATCAGCTGTTGCTCCTTCTCAGAAGTTAATTCAAGTACAACACAATAACATACAATATTTAGACTATGTATTTTCATCTTTACATGGCTTTTTATGTGACTTTATTCCCTTTTAAAAGAACTCTATTATTGTAAAACTATATATTTCTTTTTTATGATTATCTATACCTTCTCTTAACTCTCTCAAGCCCATGTATATTTTTAAACATGATGCAAATCACTTAGAGGTTTTTTATTTGAATATGTTTTTACTGTATATCTCTATCCTTTTATGACCACATGGGTCTTTAATCGGCTAAGTGACATGGCTAAGACTAAAGAATTAGTTTTAGTAGCTGGCTCAACCTTAATTCATGATCTGTGAAAATGGAGCTTCATGGCAGAGGTATTGGCAGGAGTCATGTTTATGGCCCCAACTCTAGGGAGTTTCTTAGTCCATACTGTCACTGAGTAGTGAGCCACCCACTGCTCATAAACCCCATTTAAATTTATGGCAGTAGGGCCTTTTAAGAGAGCCAAATAATTTTTTGCCATTAATGCTGAACCAGAAAGCTGTTTTTTTTTTTTTAAAGGAGCCACTCTCTCTCTCTTCACTGCCAGCAAACAAACCCCACCCAAGAAAATGCTGCTACTACGAAGCCATGCTTTGCTCTGTTCTTTTCTGTTTAGAAACCCCCTTTAAGCTTTTGTCACATTATATGTGGAAATTCTCACCAAACATTTGGACACCTCATATAGCCAAAAGTTTCTATCCCACCAGCAACTCCCAAATATCCAACAGTTACTTTCTAAATAATTGACTCAGAGTCTTAAAAATACTTATAAATGCTCAGTTGGTATCTCAGGCTCATTACTAACTAGTGCATCATACATTAAATTAACGCATAATTTGTATCTATGTTTAGAAACATGGTCCCTTTTCTCAGTATAGCATTCTATTCTGCTTCCTTTGCATCTGGTTGGTAACTCCTGACTCCACCCCTTTTCTTCCCAGCATTTTTAGTTTGATCATCCCACTTACACTTCCTGCCTAGCTACTGGCTAATCAGCACTTTATGAAACCAATTTGAGTAACACATCTTTATAGTGTACAAGACAGTTATTTCAGAACAATGTTTAGAATTAAATAAAATTAAACCATTAGATGTTAATGGGTACTGACATATGTGCTAAAAACACAGTATGAAAGAAAAGAAAAGGACAAGACACAAAGAAATATAGCTAAACCTAATATCACAGTTTATGAATGAGGACTTTAAAATTTTTATGGTAATATGTGGTGGCACACACTTGTAATCTTAGCATGGAGGGATTTCATGGAAGACAAGTGAATCTCTGGAGCTCTCTAGTCAGCCAGTATAGGCCAGTTTTAGAGCTGCAAGTTCCGTGGAAAACCCTAATTAAAATTAGTAATAATGTTGCGCATGTCTGAGGTGCACACTGCCTACCTCTGACATCCTTATGCACTCATATACACATACAGATAACACCCATATATATATGGGTACTGTCTTAAAGAAGAGATAATGAATCAAACATATAAAAATAATGTGGTCAAAAACTTGGGATTTATAAATAAAAGTAAATCGGAAATTATTGATGGAAAAGTACATCTAAAATCCATAGTTTATGGATAGGTAAAACAGAAGGCAGAATCAGGTTGCTAAAGAATAGGCTACAGAAAATAGAAAAATAGAAGAACAGAAAATAAAAACAAAAATGAGTAAGAAACATGTTCAACATGGTGAAGAAATTATATATAAGTAAAATATGTACTATAAGAATTTCATATATGTGTTTTTGCAGAATGAAAAGGAACTTTTAAAACTGCTAAAACAAATGTAATCCAAAGTTTCAAGATACACACAGACAAATAAATATAAGCAAATAGTACTGATTTTAAAATTTGCATGGAAACATGAAGATGCTAAGAATACCTAAGATTCTTGAATAAGAATAAAGCCACAGACTTCTCAATGTAACAAAATCTACTTGAAACTAAGGTAATTTAGATAAAATAGTATTGTTACAAAAATAGAAAAGTAGTGCAGAAAGGATGAGACTCAGAGCTTTTGGATGTTATTTTGTATCAAATATATGTAAGAAGAAATTCTAAATGAATTAGAAATCTAAGTTTAAAAAAAAGCCTATCAACTTGAAGAGGGACATAGGAAGTTTTAGGGTGGGTGTTTGAAAAAGGCTTTAGGAAGTATCTTGGAGGGGCTGGAGGAGGAAAGTAATGCAATTCTGTTTCAATTGAAAACACATTGTAAAAGTAGAACTGTTAGCTGAAAATGTAAGAAAATATCTTCATGATTTGGAGAAGGTGGAGATCAACTGAACAAAAGAATAGACTAAGATACTTGGGATATCTTAAATATGAAGCATGTTTATTTAATCAAAATATCATTAAGAGAATAACAAGGAAGGGTGGGAAAGGCAGAATGTGGCACAGGCTTATAACTTTAGCACAGGAATCTGTGGCAGAAGGACTGATGTGAGTTCGAGGATAGTAATTTACAGGATGCTTGAGTTATGAATTAAGATTCTGTCTGAGAGAGAGAGGGGGGAGGGAGGGAGGGAGAGAGAGGGAGAGAGAGAGAGAGAGAGAGAGAGAGAGAGAGAGAGAGAGAGAGAGAGAGAGAGAGAGAGAGAGAAACAAAAACAAAAAATCCAAAAGTAAAGCAAAAGGACACTGAGAAATGTTTTTATAGGATGGGAAAAATACTTGTGTTATATATAATTTGTATTATGACAAAATGGCCAAATACACAAGACTCCCTACATATCCCTGGGAAACAATCGATCACAGACAATTCCAGCCAAGACTTAACCATTATCCTGATTTTTCTCAGGGTCTCCCAATCATTATCAGTGCCCTCAATCAGCAGGAAGTAGTCTAGAGAACTATGTTCACATTTCCAAAAATATATTATGCATATTTTTCATTGTTTAGAAATGTTGGTTACAAATTGTTGTAAGTATAGTCAGGGAAAAAAAACTAAGGGAAGAAGATTAGATTCAGGGATCTTGTTCTGAAAAGAAAATGGGGTGGATATAGAAATGATAGGATAAAAGGGTAGGCTATTGAATCTATTTTAATTCAAATAACAGCTAACATTGGCATGGATTTTTAGGTCTAGAAATACAAATTTAAATTTAGTTTTGTTACACTGTATATATATTTCTATTCTTGTTTTAAAAAATGTGCATATTGATACAAAATAAAGTTTATTTTTGTTGCAACATATTCACTTCAGAGATGATAAGCATCAGAAAACTGATTTATGGAGTTTGCTTTCTATGTGTCAAGGCTAGCAATTTCAGCAAGAAACTGCTCTTGCATGGACTGCTTGACAGTATGTCATATAAACTGGTCATAGTAAAATGAACCTTGTCAAAACAAAGAGGGTCAGTCCTTCAGGGCCACAGCAGACAGTACACCTCACTGCCTGGGCTGTGCACCTAGAGCTCCTAGAGCCATGCACACCAGAGAATGTGGATTATTATTAAGTGGCAGATATAACTGTTCTTTTAACGCAGATTCTTTTATATTGTTCTGATTTTGTAAGAAATTGCTTTTTGTATTAGTTATTCAGTCTGGCTTGCTTGCTGAGCAACTCAGACATAGGGTAGGAACCTGGCCTGGTGGGAATCTGCCTCTTACTCTGCTGAGCTCCAGAAAGCAAGACATGAACACAACTGCAACACCTACTAGTCAAATGTCACCATTACATCTGGTTTGAGGTAATTGGTTACTTGGCATTTTTTCCCACAATGGCTGACAATTCCACTTCTCAAGACTTCAGGACCTTTTTTTAACTGTTATGATTGATAATTTCTTGCATGAGTATATTTTTGAGGGTTTCAACCCCTCAGTCCTGCTACTTTTTGGCTTGATTCTATATTTTATATTTCAAAAAAAAAAAAAAAACAGGCCTGAGACCCATTTTAAATATGAGATGACAATTAGTATGGTGGAAGATTTGAAATCTAGGAATGAGCATTGGATGAATGATTTAAAGTTTAGGAATGAACAATTGCTGTCTGAAGTGTATAATATAGAAATTAAAACCAATAAATTGGCAAGCAAAGTTAATTTTCTGGAATTTGGTTACAACAAACTTTCAGATAGAACTTCCTCCTCAGACATGAATATTAAGACCATATAAAATAAGTGCATAATCTATGTTAATGATAAGAATAAGAAACTTATTAATTACATTAATGATAAGAATAGGAAAATTGCTCATTCTGTGAGGTCATTAGAAAGACTGGCTATTCAAGAAACTCAGACCCTAGAAAAAGCAATGTTGTCCAAGCTTCAGGACTAGGAAGACCATGTTACAATACTGGAGAAAGATATTAAGACACTATCAACCTACAATAATTCAGGACAACCTCCTATGAGATATTATGGTAATGAAGAGCTTCTAATTAACATGGTAAACATGAAAAGAACACCCCCTTCTCCACCAGTACTGTTTCCAGTTACAATTAAGACTAAGAACATGTATGAGGAGACCCCAGAAATTGTGGAGAATAATTATGAGCCTATCCATATGAGAGATATAAAGGATATCAAGGAAACCATGTTACTCCATGGAATCTACTCCCTTATGCATGGTCAACAAAAATTAGCATAACTCCTAATGATTAGATGCAGGTAACAGCTGCTATATTGGACTACAGCCAACATTTACAATGGAGAAATTACAAGGAAGAGGCTTGAGCCATAGAGTTTCAGGGGAGAATATTATGGGCTTTTGCATTTCTCAAAACCAAATCCTTGGTGAAGGCTCATTTGCCAATGTGAAGGTTCAGACTGCTTACAACGAACATGCATTGTGTGCTGTATTGCTGCACTGAATTCTTGGGAAAGGATTTTAGACGCAGGACAGAAATTGAGTCATAAACCAAGGTCATACAAGGCTTAAAAGAACCTTATACTTACTTTCTGCAGAGGTTTACCAATACTGTACATAGAGCATTATCAGATACAGAAGTTAGGAAACAATTAATACTGTCTTTGGTCTTTGACCATACTAATCTGAAATGTAAGAGAATGCTTATACCATGAAAGTCAGATCTGCACCCATAGAGGTACAGATTTAGTATGCAATCAATGCTGAATCTCTCCATTGCAATGAAGAAAATTGGGTAGGCCAAGCCATTGCCAATGTTAGAGTAAGGAATCAAGGCATCACTTGCTTTAATTGTGGTAAACTAGACCATATAAAAAAGAAACTGGGAATAATGCCCATCTTAGGGATGATTCAAACAGAAGGTGATTACCTTCTTGGTTATGCAGAAGATGTGGCAAAGGCCGACATTGGGCTAATAAATGTAGGTCCACAAGAAACAAACAATGCAACTCTTTACAACCAGGAAATGCCTCTCCAGGCTTCCCCCAGGAAGCCTCCAGAAATCAGATCTCAAAGACAAGGATGATCCAATCATATCCAGTCACAGTGGAGGAACAACCTCCTCATGACAAATAGAAAGTCCAATTCCTAAAATAGAGGACCATAGAGCATTGGAAATTAAAACAACTTTAAGGAAAAAAATTGAAAGTTCTAAGAAAAATCACAAAATGAATATTCTGGCAGACTTCCATAAATAAACAAAGACCAAAATTGGAAATATGGATAGATAATATTTTTAGCTAACATGGAAGCCAACATTCCAATTATAACTACACAATCATGGCATCCAAAATGGCCTCTAAAGGAGGTGGATGTTCAATTTCTGGGTAATGAATCAATATCTCAGTTGAAACAGAGTATAAGATTGCTTGAATGCACAGAACCAGAAGGACAGAAAGGAAGGTTGAAGCCTTATATGGCTAACATAGCAGTGGGGTTGTGACCTTCTACAATGGAATACCCAGATTAAAATCCTTCCAGGCTCACATATCAACCAGAGACTCGATTATGTTTCTGAAAACAATTATTTTAAGGTGCTACACAAATAATCACCAGACATTCAGGTTGTGCAAAAGTATAGCTCACTAGCTGTTGAGCCCGTAAAGACACTCACAGCACTGCCTTTGAAATGGTTGATTGAAAAGCCTATTTGGGTTCAGCAATGGCCCTTGATGAAGGAGAAATTGTAAGCTCTAAAACATATGGTACAGGAGTAGTTATAAGCTCAGCATATTGAAGAATCAACCATTCCATGGACTTCTCCTGTATTTGTTGTCAAGAAGAAATCTGGAAAGTGAAGAATGGTAACAGATCTAAGAGTAATTAATAAGGTAATTCAACCCATGGGCTCTTTACAATCTGGTATTCCCCTGCCTTCCCTGTTACCTAAGAGATGGCCTATTATAGTAAATAATTTGAAGGACTTTTTTTTTTAACAGATCTCTACAAGAACAGGACAAAGTGCCATTCACAGTGCCCACAGTTAATAATTCATGTCCAGAAAAGAGGTTCCAATGGAGGGTCCTTCCCCAAGGAATGTTGAATAGTCCCACCTTATGCCAATATTTTGTACAAAGCCACTAGAAGTGCTGCACAAGCACTTCCCACAATCTATCATTTACCATTATATGGATGATATTTTGTTGGCAGACCCAAACACAAATACATTAGAAACATTGTTTGAAGAACTGAAGAAAATATTGCCTGATTTGGGACTACAGATTGCCCCAGAGAACTACAGAGGGGAGATTCTATCAATTATTTAGGATATAAAATAGGCCTGTAGAAAATTAGACCCCAAAAGGTGCAACTTATGAGAGGTTGATTAAGGACTTTTAAAGATTTCCAAAAACTGCTAGGAGATGTTGTTCATATATGACCATGAACTGGCTAATGTATTTAAAACCTTAGATGGTGATAAGGACTTAACTAGTCCCAGAGAATTTTCTGATGAAGCTGAGAAAGAATTAGCTTTGGTGGAAAAGAAATTACAAGAAGCAAATGTGAATTGCATGGTTTCAGACCTCATTTGCATTCTGGTTATTTTACCCTCTAAGCATTCTTCTATAGGAGTCATAATGCAAAGAGAAAGTATCATATTAGAATGGATATTTCTATCACATAGGTCAAGTAAAAATTTGAAAATATATATCAAAAAGATTTCTGATTTGAATTTTAAAGGAAAATTTAGACTTCATTAGTTGACTGGAAAAGACCCTGCAGAAATTGTTGTACCTTTGACTAATGAAGAAATTGATCAATTATGGGCAGACAGTGAACCTTGGCAAAAAGCCTGTAGTAATTTTTTGGGAGAAATTAATAACAAATATCCCCAAAGCAAAAGAGTTCAATTTTTAAAGGAAACTAACTGGATGTTCCCTCATGTGATACAGGATAAATGTATTTCTGGAGCTCCTCATTTTATACTGATGAAAACAATTCAGGAAAAGCTGGTTACAAATCAAATTTGAGCACAGTGGATTAAAGACCTTATAATTCTGTTCAGAAGTCAGAACTATATGTGATTATTATGGTATTAATTGATTTTTACCAAATCTCTTAATGTAGTAACTGGCATTCAGTATGCATAAGGAGCTGTTTTACATATTGAAACTGCTAATTTCATTCCTGATAATACAGAATTTACCTCATTGTTTATACAACTATAAGATATCATTAGAAATAAAATTCGTACTGTATACATAACACATATCAGATATCACTTGGGTCTTCCTGGTCCCCTGGTGAAAGGTAATGATGAAATTGACTGGTCATTAGTACAAAATGTATTGGAGCCCTCACAATTCCATAAGAGACATCGTGTTTATAACATAGGACTAAAAAAGAGCTTCCCCATCACTTGGCATCAGGCCAAGAAAATTCTATGGAATTTTACTACTTACTCCTTCTATAACCAACCATCTTTATCCACTGAAAGTAATCCTAAAGGTATACAGAGAAATGATATCTAGCAAATGGATGTGTTTTACTTTTCAGAATTAGGAAAGATGAAATATGTACATCATACCATCAACACTTACTCTGAAATGCAATGGGCAACTGCCCTGAATTCGGAAAACGCTGATGCTGTACTTACTCACCTTTTGGAAATTATGGCCATAATGGGAATTTCTATTCAAATTAAGACTGACAATGCTCCAGCATATGATTCCCAGAAAATGAAGCATGTTATTGGATATTGCAATATAAATCATATTACAGGGATACCACACAATCCTACAGAACAAGCAGTTGTGGAGAGATCTCACCATACCTTAAAAGAGATGCTTCACAAACAGAAAGAAGAAATAAAACTCAGGGAGATTGCATAGTGCCTTACTAACCTTGAATTTTCTTACTGCTGATAAGAAAGGAACAACAGTTGCAGAGAGACATTGGGTAATAGAAAATGCTTCTGGGATAAACCAACCTGTCTACTTCAAGGATGTGCCAATTTCAGAATGGAAGCCGGGATATATGCTTTGGTGGGACAGGATTTTTTCTTTTATTTTCACAGAAAAAGAAAAGATATGGGTACCAACAAAATTAATAAAGATCTGATTCAAAAAGGAGACCCCTCCTGAGGAGAATTAATAGCTCATCCACCAATATATCAGTTGGATACATGGTAAGCAAAACTAACAAGGCTGGGGCAGGGTCTCATTTTGTCTTTACAAAAGAATAGATACAACTACCTTTAAGACATTAAAGGGATGCTGAATGCTTAGACACATAAAGCTGAAGGGAGATCACTTAGGAAAGAATTACAAAGGAATATAAGGACAACTAGTACCAATATGCACTATTGGGTAATACCTCAATTCTCACTGTTTTATATCTGTATCTCTCTAAAAATGTGGTCCTAGTTTGATTATAAATAAAACTGGCTTTGGAGTTGGAGTAAGTGGCTTTCTTCCTCTCTAAACCCAAGGACATTGATAAAGAAAACTTGAGGGATTCTCTCTAATATCAGAAAAGTCACCAGGTGTGGGACAGAAAACAGTTAAAATATTTAGAGACCAATATTATTGTAATTTTATCATTAATCCTATTTCTCTGGGTATTTCCTCCTTTCTAACCTTAAAATATTCTCTGCATACAATTTTTCCTGAAGATGTAAAATCTTCATTTGATATTAAGATATTAATAATGTTTAGGTTTTCCACTGTAACCAACAATTTCTCCTACCAGCAATCTACAGAATAAAGATGGGGCCCCCACTACAATAATTGTTTCTGGGAGAGAGAGAGAGAGAGAGAGAGAGAGAGAGAGAGAGAGAGAGAGAGAGAGAGAGAGAGAGAGAGAGAGAGAGAGAGAGAGAGAGAGAATATGAATCCTGGGAGTGGTGACCTTCGCCCTTAATCCAAACTGAGTTCGAGGTCATCTTAGTTTACATAAGAAGTTTCAGGCTCCCAGACAGGCAGTGGTGGGGTCAAGCCTTAACTTACCAGGAGAGTATTTAAGGTGAGCATAGAAAGACAGAAGAAGAGGAAGTCAAGAGAAGCCAGGCTGAGGAAGCTGGAAGACAGCTGGGTAAGATCTGACTGTGATGTTTACTCTCTCTAATATCTCCAACTTTCTCAGAGATCTATCCCTCAGTTTCATTTATTCGTGCAATGAGAGAGACTGAGAGACACAGAGAGAGAAAGAGACAGAGAGAGAAGTAGACAGAGAAACAGAGATAGACAGAGACAGAGAAAGAAAGAACCTGGTGTACACCACTCAATGATTGCTTTTTGAAATATAGACTATTCAAGGTGGTTGCAAGATAGCTCTCTATGTTTATCCTTCACGTCACATTTTTAACAATAGTTCCAGATGGGCTTGCTCACTACTCTGAGAATAGTTATAAATGTTTATAGTCAGTCCATTAATATCTAACCACTTTCTTAGCTTTCACAGGATCCCAAAGAGATACTTCTGCCCACAGGTCAGCAGGAAGCAACCTTAGTAAAAACTACACCCCTCTCTCAATAAGTTTTGTCTTCTGAGGGTTATGGATAATTATCATTCTGATAGAGTAGTCATAGGTTAAAATTGAGTTGAGGGTAGAACAATAATATAGACTCAGGGATCCCTTTTAAAGTAGAGAAGGAGAATAGATAGAATAGACATAGGTAGATTATTGTATCTACCTGCAAACAGTTATTAGACAAATAATAACCAAAAACAATTAGCACTGGCCTAGATGCTTGTATATTGATACAAGTGTGAAATCATTTGATATGTTTGATTGAGATAATTTATATATTGATACAAATTTACATCTGAAATTATTTTATATGTCTAAGGTAATTTGTATATTGGAAAATTGAATCTGTAAATTTCATATTTTTATTGTCACTTCCATTATTCAATTTCTACCTCTATTTAATTATACTAGTCATGATATGTAATTATATTAGTCATAATATATACATAAGATGTTTTATATACCTCTGTTCAGATATTTTGTATATGACATATGTTTAGGATACTGTTATTATTTTGCATGGTACATGTACCTCTGGCTAATGTTTATATGATAGTCATGTTGGAAGTTATCATCCAGAGACTGTACACCATTTATAGATTGCCTAAGTTTACAATGCAAGCTTCAGTCCTTAGGATGTTAAGAATTGCAGATCACCATTACTTAGGTTTGCCATGTAGTAATCATGTTGTTTATGTTTCCTGCATACACACAAGAATGTATCAGATAGACAGGAGTTTTCAACCACTTCATAGATCTGGAGAATATGGCATTTACATTTTGGTATTCAGATTTTGGCCATGAGAGACATGATGACTCCTGGCATCACTGCTCCTTTCCTGAGATGATGTTGAACATCAAGGACACTCCATTAGGAGTTTGTCTTCCTTGGTGGATAATGGCCTGTTGGGCAGAGAACTACCCTTACTTTGACTGTTGTCTGCATACAAACTTTACAATCTGGAAGAGCAGGATAAGGGATAGAGACGTACTGAAACCTGCCTAGACAGGATAAGACAGTTTCTCCAAAAGTGCTCTGCTTCTGAAGAGATCTCTCAGATACCATGGACCTGTAGCTAAAATGCTGGATGCTTCAACTGCACAGAAAAGCCATGGGTGACTGTACAGGTAGCTGACTGTCGCTGTCCTCTCCTAAATTTTGGAAGCTATTCTCCTGTGCTTCAGATAATATATTTTCCTTCTCAGGACTGATGGGGTTGAAGACTAGACAGTTAAGGTTACTATCATCTCATCTCTTAGCAAATAGCATTCAGGTGTTGGATTTTTATTATTCAAGATAAATAGCTTTGAAGTAATTCCTGTACCTCACCACTTACCAATACTCTAGACAGGTAAGATGTACCTGTATTTGTTGGTTTTTAGTTGTAGTTTGACTTTGCTTATGTTTTGCCTTTTCCTCCCCCAGACATTGCCTTATAATGATTCCTATTCTATACAGTCTTATACTTACTTTAGAACTTTCTTAGACAAAAGGGTGAGATGTAGTAGGATTCAGGTGTTAGCTAGCAAAGCTTGGATGCATGTGTCTTGCGTACCAGGAGCCTGAAGGGGACATGGACAGACCCCATTGAGATGCCGGGACACTGAGCTCCTTCTTGTTTTGTTCTTGTGTTCTTGGAGAGCAGACCAGAACTCTGGCATGGGATAGTTCCTATCTCCAAGAATTGTCTTAAAGTTCAGTGTGAGTGTTCATATACCCCTCAATAAATGTTAATCATTTGTATGGTATATTGCTAGCAAATTTTCCATGATATACTATAGTTTGCAAGCATTGTACCTGCACATTTCAAAGACCCTAATGGAAAATGTTGAATGCTCTTAGCACTAAGAAATGACAAAGGCTGCAAATGATGGAAATGTTAGTTACCCTATATTAATCATTATATTATATTATATATGTACTTGAAATGTCACACTTCATCTTATATATTTGTATAATTACTATGTATTCAAAGTTTTTCCGTTGTTCTTATTTTATCCCTACTTTTAACCTGTATTTATTCAATGCTAATTTTATATTTCACTATCATATTCTTCTCAATAATAAAAGCTCCATAGGCTAAGAATTTTGTTTTATTAGTGAATGCACTCTAAGATCTTAGAATATAGGCTGTTATACAAGAGATGATCTATAAATATTTGACAAACTAATAAATGATAAAATATATCACATATAATTACTTGAGACTTGTCAAATGCAGTCAGTTTCTATCCAATATTATTTAGATGTGATCAACACAGATCTTGATATATTACTCTGATAATTTGCTTTGATATTCTTAGATTCAAAACTGCTCTCAAGTATATTCATTTTTGACAACCGCAATTGATTTGAAAATGTACTCTACTGTCTTCTCTGTAAGAGTTACAACAAATAGGAAAGACAGCAGTACTCTAAAGACGAGCAAATACCCTCAGCTGTCCCTCCTTTTTACCATTTATAGTAAGGGAAGGCACAGGGAGGATGGACATTAGACAAAACATGACATATTCTCTTCATCAGTCTTTTCTCTGTCTTTTGGAAAAGGACCAATGTTGATCTTCCTATCTAATGACAGAAACTACTCTGAAAGAAAAAACAATCTGTTAAATGCCAAGTCTATTACTCTTGATCAGTTAGTGCCACTTGACCCCACTCTCTTGACCCATCGCATACCAGCAAGGAATAAAGTCAATATTAGGAGCTTCCAAGGAACAAATAGAATATGTTACATTTTTTCTCTAAGCACATCAGACAAAGAAAACTCAGAAAACACATACAGCTTCCAAATTTCAGTGGGCAGGCATGCACATCCATGGGGAAATCTTCCAAATGCATAGGACATTCAGCATGTATTGTTAACCTAAAAGAGAGAACAGAACAGAGCATGAAATACAGCCAAGATAAATGTTATTAAACATAAAGTTCAGTTCCCATTCAACATCAATGCACTACTCTTAAGAATATCATGGTGTGTTGCTTGTTTATTTTCACTGAAAGTGCCTTCTGTATGCTGAAAAACAGTAGATTAAGTGATGTATGGAGTTTTCTCAAAGCAGCAGCCAATATTTCTTGTTTTTAGTTATAGCTGATATGAATTCCATCTTACCACTTTTAGAAAAAAATATATATTTGGCATAATGTTACTTTCTTAGCTACCCTTCAAGAGGCATAAAAACAGCCGGTCCTGACTCATTCATTCCTAATCACAGCTTTATTATTTCAGAAAGAATTCTTAGCGGGCTATTATATAGGTTAACCAATTTAAAGAATACATAATGGAAAAGAGAGATGATGTAAAAAGAGTATATTTGTTACAATAGAGAAAAAGTTAACCCATTCCTATGGAGAATACACATGTACACACGGTTATACATGTGCACTCTCACATGCACACACCACTCCAAGAAACAGAGAGGGAAGAAAGGCAATCAGAAACCTTAAAAGTCAAATCAGAAAAACTATCAGCAGAAGCATAAATAGGAAGGCTCATACTTAAATTCTTCAGTAGAAATATTGATGGAGTATGAGTTGTCATATTTAAATGTTCATTTCCTATTATTATGTCAAAATAATCCATTTCAATGTTTCCTTATGAGTTCTTGCCAATCTAGTAAGGTTGGGATGCCATTGGCTCCAGCAGAGAGAGGCGGTGGGGGAGAATGAGAACCTACACAGTAAGCATTTAATTTAGTGTTACTTGGCACCTGGCATCAACAGGTTATTTTTATCTAGTCTTTATATATCCTGTGTATGTGGGAGACAGCTTCTGTCATGCTCATGGTATTTTAATAAGCTGAGAAGCTGGTCATCAATTAGAATTTTGTTCATTCTCCCAATACCTTCCTTCTTTACAGAGGAATTTTTGCTCATGGCTTTATAGCACCCAGATTTTCCTTGGGACCATGATTTCTTAATAGAATTTCAATATATCACATAGAAGAATTTATCCTGCTTCATGCCAAAGCAATAGAGAAAGGTGTGCAAAGAATCCAATATACAGGGTCTCTATTCATTACTCCTCCTAACCACAATGCTACGATAGTAGTATCAGCTAGCAAAATCTCAGCAGATGATTATTGCTAGGACACCATTGCCCAATACTGATACAGTTTGGTTAGTGATAAACCAGGAAACATTTATATTTAAAGTCAAATTATAGATATCTATACGTTTAGGAAGGTGTGGGAGGTTCAATATGTAATTGTTATCATTGCAAGTATAACTGCTAATAACTTGAGCTATTCATAGCATTTTACAATTTCTAAAACGCAGTCACATTGACTAATTCCATTCAACTCTGCACTTCTGTCATAAGGATCATGGTTGCCTGAAACAAAATAGAATTTTCACTCTATTTGACCCATGTGATAGCCCTGAAAGGAATATAATGGGAACATCATTATCATCTGTGTTTCAGAGTGACAAATACAAAGGGTTTGTGTGGTTTGATCAGAAACACACAACATGGAAGACTGGAGCAAGTCTAAAGGCCTTGCTATATTAGCTACCTTCATTAGAGGGTAAGTGGCTTCTCAGCTCCTGCGGAATATTTGGTCATGTGAGAGAAGCTTTAGTTACCTCTGGATAAATATTTACTATGTATAATGTAGTTGTGGCAAAAGAAAATATATGAAAGAGTAAGACACACATTGGTCATAAGTATTGCCCTCACATAGATTACTGGGATAGGAGGAGAAAAATAATACTTATTGTTTGACCAACTCATTAATATAGAGCAGTTGTTGTGAACATTAGCTGGAACACAGTAATGGTCTTTTCTTTTGCAGAAAAATCTTGAAGGAATTGTAGTAGTATTAGTCTAGGAAACACACAGACACAAACAGAGAGAGAGAGAGAGAGAGAGAGAGAGAGAGAGAGAGAGAGAGAGAGAGAGAGAGAGAGAGAGAGAGAGAGAGAGCATAGCTTGCCTAATGGCAAAATGCCCCATGCATACACAGGTTTTTTTCTTCTTTGATTAGGTGATATGGGTAAGAAATGGATAGAAAGGAAGATAAGAATGTTATTATAGAGTAGTTCTGTTCCTAATCAGAGATCACTCCCTTTGCATCCTGTGTTTATAATCTATTTGTTGTGGCCTTATTCTCTACATCCCAAAGGCTTCTGGGTAGACATAAAATAATTTCCGTTTGACATTACTCATAAGAGGCATTATCTTGAAAATAATAATGTAAGTGGAGAGAAGGAACACAGTTTTCTTTATTAAATCCTCATGGAAACTTCCCAGTATGCAACAAGAAAAGGTTTCTGTGTGAAATACATTTCTCTTGTGTCTTCCATGAATCGTGACATCTCCATTTATGCCTTTAAAAAAATAATATTTGTGGGAAATTGTAGGCTGGATTAAAAATTGAGATTTTCTTCAACATAAATGAAAACATTTTAAGTATTCAAGTGTAGAAGGCTGTCTTGGACCACCAACCCCCAAATCATGACACAGATTCATTATGAGTACATATATTTAGCATAGGCTTGTTTCTAGCTAACTTTTCTTTAATGTAAATTATTCCATTTCTATTCATCTATTGCTGTCCTGAGACTTATTTACCTCATCTACACACTGTTCATCCTGCTTCCTCTGGTCTGTCTGTCTGGGTCCTGGCTGGCTGTTACATAGCTGACTGGCTGCCCAGTGGCTAGTTGGTTGGCTCACCATTTTCTCTCTGGCCCCCAGCCCAGCCTATCCCTCATCTGTCTATATATTTTCTATTTAGATTTTTATCAGACCAATCAAATGCCTCAGGCAGGCAAGGTAAAACCCCAACTCATCTTTACATAGTTGATGTGGGAATGTCATTCTGTATGCTGTGAATCTCAATCTTTAAATAAAGGAGCTGTTTTGGGCCATGACAGGCACCATAGAAGAAGTAGGAGAAGAAATCAGAGCATAGGAGAAGCAGGGCAGAGTCAGACAGTCAGAGCCAGAAGCCCAAAGGAGCGACATGTAAGGAACACAGGTGAGCCACGGGCCATGTGGCAGACAGATTAATAGAAATGGGTTGATTTAAGATGTAAGAGCTAGCTAGCAATGTGCCTGAGCCATAGGCCAAACAGCATAAAGTTAATATAAGCACCTGAGTCATTTCTGGGGGCCTGAGTGGCGGGCGGCTGGGCGGCTAAGGGGTCTGGCGCGGCAGGGTCTGGGCCTCTGGCCGCCTGGGACCAAGAAACCCCCACTGCCACACATAGCTAAACAAATAATATATTATACAACATCCAAAAGATTAGTTAGGACTGCAAGGGTTCTTATCCTCATTTGTTTCCAACCTTTTGTTGCTTAAATGGCACACTGAAAATAAGAGTGGGTTTTTGATAAAGGGCACACACCTAGATATACTTACTGTCTAGGAGGAATTTGAGAAATGTATACATCCAGTCCCAGAATAACCCATAAGTTTTCAAAAGAGTACGAAGAAAATGAATTATTTTGTTTAAGGCCATCGAAGACCTTATGAGAATAGGCTTAACCAGAATGAAGCTGTAGTGGTAAGCAACATGAAGTAAAGAATGGAACTGTGAATAGTACACTTGCTAAGACACAAACCACTACTCTTCAGGCTCTGTTAAACCTTCTGGTATTTAGTTTTTTCATTTTACATACCAACTACAGTTCCCCCTCCTTCATCTCCTCTTGCTCCCCCTTCACTTCTCTATCACACCTTACCTCCACCCACTCCTCAGAGAGGATAAGGTCTCCCATGGGGAGTTAACAAAGTTTGGCATATCAAGTTGAGGCAGGACCAAGAGTCTCCCTTCCCCCTCCATATCAAGGCTGAGCAAGGTATCCTCCATAGGAAATGGGCTCAAAAAAAAAAAAAAAAAAAAACAGTTCATGTACTAGGGATAAGTCCTGGTCCCACTTCCAGGGGACTCTTAAAAAGACTAAGCCACACAACTGTCATCCACATTCAGAGGGCCTAGTATAGTCCCATGCAGGTTCCCCAGCTAAATCCAAAGTCAGTGAGCTCCCAGTAGCTGTGGTCAGCTGTCTCTGTGGGCTTCTCCATCATGATCTTGACTATCCTGGCTCATATAATTCCTCCTCCCTCTTTTTGACTGGACTTAGGAACTAGACCCAGTGCACAGCTGTGGATCTCTGCATCTGCTTTCATCAGTTACTGGATGAAGGCTCTATGATGACAGGGTAGTCACCAATTCAATGACTGGGGTAGGCTAGTTCAGGCATCCTCTCCACTATTGCTAGTAGTCTAAGCTGAGTCCTCCTTGTGGATTCCCAGGAACTTCCCTAACACCAGGTTTCTCCCTAACCCCATATTGTGTCCCTCTATCAATATATGTTTCTTTGCTCTCTCTCTTTGTCCCTCTCCCAACTTGACCATCATGTTTTCTTCATTTTGCTGCAGTTGTTTCTCAGTTTTCATGTAAATTTCTTCTTTAAATAGTTTGTTTTTAAAAGAATTTCATACACGAATACTATACTTAACTCACTTCTACCCCTACTTCTAGCCCCTCTAGCCCCTCCTGTGTCTCTTCAACTCCATTTCAAATTCGTGATTCCTTCTCCAGTTACTATCATATACACACATATATTTATTTATTTAAACACAGTCTTCTCAAGGATGGGTCTCCTAATAGATTGTCCAGTCCTAAGTGATCAGCTCTAAACACATACACATATTAATAACACTGAAGTACTTAGGAGGTTGCATTTGATACAGGTTTTTAATTGGCTTTTCAAAAAAAAGATAAGAAACTCTTCAAAGTAAAATACTGATATTATAGAATTATAGTCAAGATCAATGATTGTGGGTGCTTTAATTTCAATATAAGCGTCAAGTAGTAAAGAAAAGATAATCCAGGAGAGTCTTTCCTTTAAGGGAGGCATATGCAAACAGAAATCTAAAGCTTTTTAAAGTCAAGTCATACATGAGTATGTCCTCACAACTCCCCACCCCCCAGTTATTAAAATGCCCTTATTTCACTTGCATTGTGGAAATCTGGTTCCTTTATCAACCAATATTTTGATTTAAGCAGATTTTTTAGTGCTAATACAGTAATAACTCCATGTTGTATTACTGCCATTGTTTCCTAACTTGACACTCGTTAAGAAAAGATTCTCTATACCCTTTTCTTCATTCAGAATCAAAGTCTTAACCCTATGTTTCCAGTGTAGAATACATTTCAATTCTGTTTCTTGCAGACCAAGATGTAGAACTCTCAGCCTCTTCTGCAGTACGATATGAGCTTGTACAATATTATGTCCCACCATGATGATAATGGATTAAACCCAGAAAACTATAAGCTATCCTCAATTATAATGTTTTCTTTTATGATTTGTCATAGTCATGGTGTCTCTTCACAGCAATAGAATCGCTAATAATATAATACAATACAATACAATACAATACAATACAATGAAAAACAACATAAGAAAGGAAAGCTTTTTCAACATGGCATTATGAGACAAAGAACCTTAAAAGATGCCTTTGAGTTCATTTTCTGTTGGTCATCTACTGCTGTTTCTCCAAGAATATTCCCTTGGAGGAAACTAAATTTTAATTTTCAAGTGGCTACCCATGGGAGATTGCTCCTGGTTTAGAGATGGGTGTTTGTGTCTACTTATTTCAGCTGTAGGATTCAATATAATGCAGACTTGTACAGGCCCTGTGCATGCTGCCTAAATCTCTGTGAATTCATATGGGTTGAACTCAATCTTGTTGATTCAGAAGGCCTTGTTTTCTTGGTGTCCTACATGCACTCTGGCTTTTATACTCTTTGTGCCTGAGGGGTGGGACTTGATGGAGACATACCATTTAGGGCTGAGTATTCCAAGGTATCTCACTGTCTGTATAATGTCTAGCTGTGTGCCTCTGTACTTGTTCCCATCTGGTGCAGAAGGAACCTTATTTGATGATGGCTGAGCAAGGCACTAATCTACAAATATATCAGAATACCTTTAGGAGCCATATTATTGCTTCTTTTATAGTTTTCATGTTATTATATAAAAAATTATATATATTTAGAACAGTAGTATTTGGTTTCACTCTAGATCCTTAAGTTATCTATTCTCATGTTCTTCTTTACCCGAGTGGTGAGTTGTGGATTCCATCTTGTGGAGTGAACCTTAAAGCAAACCAGATATTGGTTGGTTACTCCTACAAACTTTGTGCCACCATTATTACACTATCATACCCTGAAGGTAGGACACATTTTAGATCAGAAGGTTTTTTGATGAATTGGTGTTCATGATTTCCTTTGGAAGGATGCAGATAACTTCAGGGGTAGTTCACAGGGTTGAGGGCTCTATATATGGACCCATTGGACTTTTTAAATTTCAATCATCTGTGTAGGTATTGTCTTCTGCAATGAGCACTGCTATCAGTTTTGGAGAACTGGATTGTTTAAGGTTTCCCATGGGGCCCTGTTGACCAATAGCTTCATTATATGTAACCCAATCCCAGCACTCGAAGTTTCATTTGGAGATAAGAGATGACCAACTAGGGAACTGACTCCCCCATTATTTGATGATTTTGTTTAGGTCACTGTATTAAGTTTCAATACTACCCCTCAAATGGCCCTTAATTTTGGCTGCCTCTCCCCATATTCTCTGTCTTATCTGTCTGTTGGTTTCCCCTTCTCTTTTTATCCTCCCATTCATAGCACCCCCCATATCTTTCCTAGGGAGATCTATCTTTAATCCTCCAGTGTCTAATTCATTTTCTAACCTCTATGGTTCTACAGGTTGCAGCTTTCTTATCATTGACTTAAAATTAATATCTATCTATAAGTTAATACATATTATACTGGTCTTTTGGGGTCTAGGTTACCTCACTCAGGATGATTTTCTTCTACTCCCATCCATTTTCATTCATTTTAATGGATAGATAATACTCCATTGTATAAACATATCACATTTTTATTATCCATTCACATGTTGATAGGTGTCTGGGTCATTTCCAACTTCTGGATATTATGAATAGAGAGAGCAGCAATGAACATGGTTGAACAAGTGTCTCCATGGTATGACGAAGCAACTTTTGGGTATGTACCTCCAAGAGTGCTATTGCTGAACATTAAGATAGATTGATTCCCATATTCCTGAAGAACCAGTATACTCATCTCCATATCATAAAAATATATGGAAAAAACTTTTTAAATAAATTTAAAAATGAGAAAAAATTTGCAGTCCCACCCACCAGCAATAGCAGAGTGCTCCCCTTATTCAACATCCTCCCAAGCACTAGATGTCACTTGTTTTATTGATCTTAGATATTTTGTCAGGTATAAAATGAAACCTCAAATTAGTTTTGAGTGCAATTTCTTGATAAATAAGGGTATTTATTTCTAACTCAGCTGTCTGAGTTTCCTCTTTGGAGCATTCTCTGCTTAGGTCCATACCTCATTTTTAAAATATTTACTATTTATTTATTTTAAATCTGGACCACAGTTTTCCCTGCCTCCTCTCTTCTTATTTCATCCCCAGTTTTCCCTGCCTCCTCTCTTCTTAGTTCATCCCCTACCTCCTCTATGTCCCCATCCACTCCTCCTCTATTTCCATTCAGAAAAGGAAAAACCTTCCATGGATATAAACAAGACATGGCATATCAACTTTCAGTAAGAATATGAAGAGTATGCACCCCAAAAAACCAGAAAAAGAGCCAGAGCCAGACCCTGCTTCCATTGATAGAAGTTCTAGAAGAAGACCATTTTAAAATTGGGTTGTTTTCTTGATATCTAGCTTTTTAGTTATATTTGTATATATATATATATATATATATATATATATATATATATATATATATATATATTGGATATCAGCCCTCTATTGCATGGGTAGTGGGTAAAAATGTTTCCCCTTTCTGTAGCCTGCAAATTTGTTCAAATGATGGTGTTTTCTAGCATGCAGACACTTTTAATTTTCATGAAGTCCCACTTACTAGTTTTAGATTAATTAGTGCCTATGCTACTGGTGTTCTGTTAAAGACGTTGTTTCCTATGCCAATGAGTTTAAGGCTATTCCTCACTTTCCTTTCCAGCAGGTTCAGTGTATCTAGTTTAATATTAAAGTCCCTGATTAATTTAGAGCTGAGTTTTGTACTGGGTGATAAGTATGGATTTATTTGGATTCTTGTACATTAAGCTATACAGTTTGTTCATTACCATTTGTTGAAGATGTTGTCTTTTCTCAACTGTGTAATTCTGGCTTCTTGATAAAATAATTAGGTGACCATATAAGTATACATTTATGCGTGGATCTTCAGTTTGATTCTTTTGATGAGTGGACTTGGTTTTTATTTTTGGCCAAATACCATGCTATTTATATCTCTATAGCTCTGTAGTAGAACATGAAATTGGGGGTGGTGATACTTACAGCAGTTTGTTATTATTATTTACCATTGTTGGATTATTTTAGCTCTCCTAGGTTTTTGTATTTCCATTTGAAGCTAAAAAATGTCCTTTGAAGATCAGTGAAGAATTATATTTGGATTTAGATGGGGTCTGCATTTAATCTATTCATTGCTTTTGCTTATGGCTGTTTCTACCATATTAATTCTACAGACAATCCACAAGCATTGGAGATCTTTCAATCTTTTCTTACCTTCTTCAGATTCTTTGTTTAAGTACCATATGATCTTAATCTACCTCCATTATAAATCAGAATCTCTTTTATAGAATCTCAGAGACAGAAAAGCCTGAATTAAAGCATTTAGTTTAATTCCTTAACTGTTTTTTATGTAAGTTAAACAAAAAGGAAGAAACTTGTCCAAAATTATCTAACGTGTCAGATTTCTAACTCAGTGCTGCGATCAGAGCATTATTGTTAATCATCTATAATTTAAACAGTAAAGATACATTTGTGGTTTGTTATCATGTTACCCACTTAGAGCTTACATTTAGGTATAGAAATGGAAAATGGATTAAATAATTAGTTAATTATCTTGTACACTAAAAGATGTTACACCTTAGGAATAAATGAAAGACTTAGATGTAAAGTATGAGACATACATTAAAATTTCCATCAGATGTTTGGGGAAGAGGAGCATTGAGTAGGTAGCATCTGAGTAAGAAATGGATTAAATGTACAGTAAAAAGTAGGAAGAACAGCAAATGCAGCAGCTCTTGTGGAGAACCATATCTGTTTGTTCCCAGGAATAGCAACAATGCTTCTACATATGTATTGGAGAGATTGAAAGGAGAAAATTTATAATAAATATAATATAATATGATACAATATAATACAATATAGTTCTGAGAGAAAAATGTGGGACATGGGCTAGATTATGTGACACCTTGATTTTCACCATGTGAAGTAGAGATACATTTTACGAGAGATTCAACAGAAATGTGACTTGTTTTCAATAATGGTTTAGGATAACTCTGGTAGCTGTGCAAAAAAATAAAGACAAGGTTAAAAAAAAAAAAACAAGGCCATAAAATCCAACACCCATCATGATATTTAAAAATCTCAGGATCTGTGAAAAAAAGGCAATTTTCTCAAGTGATAAATGGCATTTAAAAAAAAAAAACCCAGCATTGCACTTAATGGCAAAAGACTAAATTGCTTGGCCTGAAGCTCAGATAAAGCTGTCTGCTCATTTTTGTTAAGTTTTTATTAGAGATTTTAGTAATTCCAAGAAAGAAAGAACTGTGGGTGTAAGGTTTCCACTGGAGATACTCAACTGTAAATATATTAAAATACCACTTAATCATGCACGTTAAGAGAATGAATTGCCTGGCATGTAAATTGTATTTTAAGAAATCTATCTAAAAATTAGGCATTGTGAAGAAGTAGAGATAAAAATTGGAAATTAAAAATCAAAACTAACTTTATCTGAGGTGACATGCTTATGCATTCTGTGTATATCATTAAGATGTCATTCTTACCAACTGCTCTACACAAACCAAAACAGTGAAGCAATAAATTCTGGTGAGTAGATTTAAAAAATATGGGATTCTGATCAGCTGTTGGCACAACATAAGTTAGTACAACCATTATCATAAAAAACACTGTGTAGATTCTTCAAAAAAGTAAAAATATAAGTACAATATGAGTAATCAGTAACTGTTCCAAATATACAGCTTTAAAAATGAAAGCAGCACACTAAAGAGGTATCTGTATACACTATCATAACACCAGTCACAATATCTAAGGTAGAATCAATCTAGTGTCCAAAAATGGAGAAAAACTCCTATAAACACCGAATGTGTACTGTTCAATGACAAAAGAAGAATGAAATACTGTAATTTTCAGAAAGATGGTATAATTATAGAACATGAAGTTAGAAAAAATAAGTCATGCACAGAAAGATAAGTAATGTATGTTCTTCAATGTGTGGGAAAACAATTCATAGAAAAGTAGAAAACGATTAGTGGAAATGAGGGGGCAGGGTAAGGGATTGAATTCATTAAGATGTGTTGACATAACACAGGGACAAACACTAAAATATACAGTTAATAGATATTTTAAAAACTTAAGGCCAGGCAGTGGTGGTGCATGCCTTTAATCCCAGCACTTAGAAATCACAGTCAGGAGAATCTCTGTGAAAAACCAAAAGAAAGAGAGGGGAAGGAGGAAGGAAGGGAGAAAGAAAAAAGAATTTTAAGAAATTAAAATAATCTCTTATCTCAGAGCATGAGGAAAGACCACCTTTCATTTCTATTGTAAGACATAACAATTTGTCAAAAGAAAAAATAGGCATCCAAATATGGAAAAAAGAAGTCATATGATCTCAATTTTCAGACAACAGGCTATTATATACAGCAAAACTTCAAGACTCTACCAATAAACCACTAAAATTAACTAAATATTTCATTTATTGGATACAAAATAAATGTACAGAAATAAGTATTTTCATATTTAATAAACTCCTTGTAACTAAAAAATTTGAAGTACTTCATTCATAAATGTTACACTGTAATAAGACATGGCTATTCTTGTTTGTCAACTAGACAATATCTGGAATTAACTAAAACCTCCAAAATGTCTTTGGCACACCTATGAGGGACTTATTGCTTATTGTATCATCTGAAGTAGGATGATCCTTTTGTAATCTAGATCTTTGAGATGGGAAGACAGACTTTTACCTCACATATTTTGAGGTAAGAAGACCCATGTCTAATCTGAAAGCCATGACTTCTTCTGGAAGCCTATACAGAGAAAGATATAGACTTATTTAGTGTGTAAGCTCTGTTACTCTACAGAACCATGACTAATACAATAACTAAAAACTATAGAACAGCAAAGAAAGAGACTGAAAAGGCTAAAAATAACTGAATGTATATCCCCCATTTTATAGACTAGGAGAATTAATATGACTAAAATTACTACTCAAAATAATTAATATTGCAAAAATGTTTCTCAAAATGACCTATATATTCAGTAGAAGCTTTCCAAAGTACCAATAACATTTTTTCACAAACAGCCTTAAAATTCAAATTAGTTTTTTTGAATAGCACAAACAGCAGAGCTAGTGGCATTATACTACCTAGCTTCCAATATACCACAAACATTTTCTAATAAAAGGGCATAGTATTCACTTAAAAAGAGGCGCATAGATAAATGAGACAAAACAGAGAGCACAGAAATAAATTTATAGATTCATGGTCAACTGATTTTCAACAAAGATGCCAAGAACACACAAAGGAGAAATGACATTCTCCTTAGCAAATGGCATTATGAAAACTGTACATCCATACACATCTCATACAACTTACAAACATGAAGTAAAATCTAATTAAATCCTTAAGGATAGTACCTAAAACTATGGCTGCAGGAAGAAAACATAAAGTTTAATGGCACTGTTCTGCACAATGATTGAACATGGCTTCAAAAGCACAGGTAAAAAAACAGAAATAGAAACTAATTGGGTTATAATAAGTTAAAAAGTTATTGCACAATAAAAGAAACAATCAATATAATCAAGAGATAGCATATAGAATGGGAAAAAATCTAGAAATATATATATATCACAATGGATTAATACTAAAAAATAAAATGAACCAAGCCAACTCAATAGCAAGAAAACATGATCTACTAAAAAGAAATAGATCCAAAAACATGCTTCTCAAAAAAGATGGCCACCAAATGTAAGAGAAGCTGTTCAATATCACTAATCAAGTACATGGAAATTAATACCACAATAGGAATGAAGAGATGGCTTCAACATATGCCCAGCATGCTGAGTTCAGTCACTTTGACCCATAGGTTGAAGAAGAGAACCAACTGAGAGTTGTCTTTGAATTCCATATACAAGCTACTCTTGTACCCTCTACTCTCTCTCTGCAATGCATAAATGTAGCTGTGTGTGTGTTTCACACACAAAACGAATACATACACACAAACTTCAAATAGTAAATAATAGTATTATAAAGAATAACCAGTTAATAATACATTAAAAACTTAAAACTTGCAAAGTAGAATCATTAATCATAAAATTAATGAAATAAAACATTTGATAATTAGTTTGATTTTGCCAATTCTAACTGTATACCTACATAAAAACATGATTTTATATGCTACAATTACAAACAAGTTTTATTTTTCAATTTACAAAATCAAATCTCTAGATTTAAACCCAGTTCTGCCAGCTAAAAAAGTATGCTAGGTCTCTTTTTATCTAGCACATTTACAGATACTAGTTAAAGCTCTAAGACTGAATTTTATTAAGATGAAAAAACATAGATTCAGAAGAATTTAAAGATTCACTCCACTGGCTTAATATATTTCTACAAACTCAAGATATGAGTAATATTAAACACGTCAACCATTTCCTAGACCCTGAGAAAGGTTACACATCAGAGAGAAGACATATGTATCAAAATCTCTAAGTGAAAAGGAGAATAGAATTGGGAAAGAAGGAAGAGACAGAATATGACAATTTTAGGTATTTAATCCAGTGGTAATATCAAGCCATATCACTGAATGAAGAATCCCCTCCTCTTGAATTAATATCATTAAGTAACCAATTTCTTTTCAATCTTTTATGAATTAAGATGAATTAATAACATGTTTGCTAGTGTCTTGATTACATCCTCCCTGGAAATACAGTTTCAAAATGATACAACTTAAAAGATCATTCTCACTATGGTAATTGCTGGATTATTTTTTTTTTTACTATACCAGTCATCTAATAAAACATATATTTATCACTGTTCATTGTGCTTCTTTTTTTTTTAGGACTTGGGGCAGATACATATATCTTGTTTCTTTTTGTTTGGTTTGGTTTTGTTTAAAACATTCTCCCCACACCCACCACTATTCCCCCTCCCTCCCCTCCTCCCAATCCTCCCTCAGCACCCCCCAACCCATTCCTCAAGAAGGGGAAGGAGTCCCAAGGTGAGTCACTTCAGTCTGATGTATCCAGTCCTTCCCCACAGTATCAAGGCTGAGTTAGGTGTTCCTCTTTAGGGAATGGCTTCTGAAATATCAGTTCATGCATCAGGAATAAACTCTGGTCTACTGCAAGAGGCTATACACACAGACCACACTGTTTGGCTGTCATATGTCTCTTGAACTAGATTGAATACAATGAGTAATCCATTTAATTTTAGACTGGAATACACTCATTTTTTTTCTTTTTCATTTGTATGTTCATTTTATCATTTTTTAAATTCAAAATGTCCTTTAATCCATGTATCCCCCTGCTCCCTCTCCCTTCCCTCCTCCCAATCCCTCCCAGTCAGCTTTCAGCCTCCCTACTCCCCATGTCCCCACTCCCTCCCCTCAAAAGGGTCCCAAGGTGTGTCAGCTCAGCATGGCACATCCACTCCAGTTAAATCTGATTTCCTCATTTTTTAACACAGTGAGAAAATAGCAAAGCCTCAAAGATATAGAATCTAATTTCAGAGTTCACTATGGTTTCTTCTTGTCCTTTTTAAATTCATATGTTCAAACTTCTCAAGCAGATAGTATTTAGTGGTGGGACAGTTCAGCATGATTAAGTCATAGGATCTCTACCCCTCATGAATTGAATTAGAGCCTTTATAAAAGAGGCCTGAAGGAACTTTTTTAGCAACTGTAGTTTAGGTATGGTCTTTGAAATAGATAGCTTAGGCCAGACAGTTAATGTGGTGGAGCCCTGATGTGGGTTTCTGATTCTCCAGAACACTGAACAATAAATTTCTCTCCCTATAAATTAACAAAAATAAAAAATAAAACAAAATCAAAAACAAATCAAGCCAAGTGCCACCCCCTCAAAAAAAACATATAAAAAACACAGGTGAGCCACAGGCCACATAACAAACAAATTAATAAAAAATAAGTTAAAATAAAAGAGCTAGCTATCACTGTGCCTAAGCTAAACAGGTCAAACAGCATGAAGTTAATATAAACATCTAAGTAATTTTTGGAGCCTAATCAGCAGCAGGTGGCTAAGAAATCTAAAACTACAAGTCTATGAGTCTAGACCTCTGGCCACCCGGAGCCAAGAAACCTTATTGTAACAATCCAAAGCAACATTTTTGTTCTATCTGAGCCAAGAAAGACCATGATCATTTGTCCATAGCACAAGCACAGGGATCCTCTAGAAGATAAAGTTCTGGTCCTCATATCTTGATAATAACTCTTGTCTTGCTAAGCCATTTGACATTTTCAGTACCTCCCTAGTATGGCAACCTGTAGTGTTTATTATGCAGAATGCTGGAGAACTAGAGACAGTATTTTCATACAATAAAATGTTCATGATTACCCAATTTACATACTTTTAGTTCAAACTATAGAATTAATATGAACAAAAATGGATCAACTAGATTATACTGCTACAGGAAAATATTTAAGTGATTTTTAGAAGCTAAGTGGAGACAGAAACTACGGGAAATATGAGAGAAAACTCAAGTATAAAATGTCTTGGGATGACTAGATTTCCAAAAACTAAAGAATATTGTATTCATTTGTTTGCCCTGGCTGTTTGGCCAGGAGACAGCCCTGCTAGAGACTCATGAACATAAGAGTTTCCAGTTTAAACCCCATAGTGTAACAGGGTCTTTGGAGTTCTATGTGAACCCCACTGTAGACAAACTGTCACCTTGGCATTTTGGAAGTGGAGCAATGTGCTCTGTGTTCAGAAGAATGTAACTTCTACAATTTAAAAAATGGGCAATGCTAGAAAGAGCTGTCAGGCTGACTATTCCTGCAATAGTGAAGGAGAGGACAGGACCTGGAATTTATGGTGCAAAAGAAAGGATAGTAAATCACTAATGGCCATTATCAGTATAGGATGAGTCACTTGAAATACGCCTTCACACAACACCCAAACCAAACTTTGCATTAGTCACCAGAATCTGTTGTCTGCAGACTAACCATTAAATCCTCAATCTAGAGACAGGAATCTCAGTGCACAGGCAGAAAGGTCATCACCTTATCACTGGTTGTAGCCTTCAGAGAAAACACATGAACTCAACAATTACCTCAGAGGTGTAACTCCATCCTAATTTTCTGATGTTCCTACTTTCACTCATTCTCATTCATAAGCAAATACTTGGGATTTCATAGAAGAGTCTGCATCCATCTTTGTTCCCTGCCTGAACACCTGTTATTTCTATGTACTACAACACATCTCCTTCTAATCTATGCTTGAATACTACCTGTGCCATGATGCTTTGTTAATACAATATGGGCATCATTATTTCCTCCAGCTCCCAGAAACATCAAAGGACTTTGCACAAGTATTACAATCCTTATTGTACAGGTTTCTAAGTATTTCTGTGCCTGGGTTTCTGTAAGAGGATTTCTTTTTGTTATGGTAACCTATTGCTAAGATACAGGTTAACACAGAGCAAAACATTGCTTGGTACTTCTTGATGTATGGCTACACTCAGCACACAGCATCATTTGTGACTGACAGAAGAACTCTACTGTTTATTTTTTTCTTCTCCATTCAAAGCCTCCTCTTACCCCCAAATGAGACACATCTCTTTTATGTTCTTGCTGCTACTTATTAGAGTAAAGCTCACTAAAGATGGTTCACAGAATAAGGAAGTGCAGGTAGAGTCTCATAGAGCAAAAACTATTACAAAAGACTTTGTTAAATAAAGTTATCAATGCTTGGTTGTCCTGATTATATTAAATCCTATACTATTAAAAAATTTTACCCAAATGCTTTCCCTGGTTCCTGGCCATTTCAGAGGCACTCTATATAATGAAAACTCAAGGTCAATGTATTAGCATCTAAACTAGGAAGAGAGGAGCATTGTTAAAGTTTAGGGGATAAAGATCCCGGCATCACACAGTTTTTACCATTCTAACAATCTAAGTTTAACACATCTCAAGTACATTAGCAAAACTGACCAAGTCATACAATTAAAGAATGAAAGAAAGAATCATAATCTCAGCATGACAGATACCATCTCTCGGTTCAAAACGTCACTTTCCTCTTAATGACTCAACATAGAAACAGCAGTGACTATTTCCTTTGTTTTTCAGCTAAATATAGGACACTATTATTACATAGCACAACACACAAAAAAACACTACGTAAAATGCATTCTATTTTACAAACCTCCCACTGTGTGAAAGCTCTTCTGGTTTCAGACCTGCATTTCCCAATGCAGCTTATCATGTCCAGCTCATATTCATTACTTAAAAGTGGTCCCTAAGTATCACTGTATTTTAAGAGGTGGTACATTGTAGTATGAGAAAGAAAATCTGCTTTAACTGTGAACTGGGTTTATGTATAGCTCCACTTTTAGAGTTATAATTTTGGTCTAATGAAATTCCAGTTTCTTTACTATAAGTTTGAGAATAACAATAGCAAAATAAAAACCTCCAGAGAGAGTGGCCTCATGTTCAGGACATGTCACACAGTTCTCACATCTTATCACATTTACTATTGGCAATGGCTTTAAAGATATTACTATAATTCATATCATTTAACAGAGAATGGCCTAAGAACTACCTTACTCCACCATCAATTTCCTTAATCATAATCATAATGCTTCAATATGACTAAGCACTACATAAATGTACATGATAATTACTATTAAGATTAAGTGAAACAAATATGTATAAAACAGTGTCTGGTACATTGAAAATCCTCATGGTGTACAAAATGTATAGCCTTCCCCTTTTGTTAGGTAAACATTAAATTCCTCTCTAATATTTATAGAGTTTGTGTTTATTATTATTAGTAGAACTGCAATCTATTCAGTGTCCAGCAAAATGTATCACATACATTCTGAATGTTCCTTTTCAATACTGTACTTGGCCTCTAAGTTCTATAGAAAAATCTCTCTCATTTTTGTTTGCTTTACTACTCTGAATCTACCCCCACCTTTGTGCAGGACCTTGTCATTTCTTGGACTGTGACTGCTCCACTAACTAGTATCCTCATTGCCAATTGATCCTTCAAGTATATAACCATATGTTTTACTTTTAAAACAAATCTGGAATTCTTTTTGCACACAGCAGTATTTGTTTTCCCATCAAAAGAAGGCTACTAGGAATAACTGTGCTCTCAAAGCCTAACTAACTCACAGTCACCTGCCACAGACCAATCTCTGCTCGTCCTCTTTGACTCACTTGACACAAACATGCCAGTGCTGTTGGAAATTATGTCTTTAATGTGTTAGTGCCACAAAATGAGTGGGCCATGGGTCCTTGAACATATCGCTTCCAAATGAGCCTGCTGTCAATGAAGAACATCTGCTATACACTGAAAAGAACTAAAAATATATTTAATCCCATTTATCAGATTTGAACTTTCATACATCTTTTTGGGTTTAGCTGCTTGTGTGAGCACAAAGGCTCTCATGTAATTCACATTTGTTCCCCTTTTATTTTGTTATTATTTTGTTTTTATCTTTTATACGTGGGTGTTTTATCTGCATATATGTTTGTGTACCATATGGATGCTAGGCATTCAATCAGGCCAGAAGAGTGTATAGATCCCATGAGACTGAAGTTACAGATGGTTCAGAGCAGCATGTGGCTATGTTGCTATTGGGAACTGAATTCAGGTCTTTTGGAAGAGCAGCAAGCATTCCTAGCTTCTCATCCAGATCTCTAGCCACATTATTAGAAAACAAAACAGACAATAACATTCACTATGTCACCAACAGTAGCCTTGAAGTTCTAATGTCCAAGTGTTGGAATTATAGGAATGTATGGGCATGTTTAGCACATCACTTACAAAAATATCCCAATTTACCCACAATTACAGAACAAAGTTATTCTGTATTTCATACAGAAATCCTTCCAACTAGTAACATCATTTGGTTGTATTTCTCTCTACTATTTCTTTTTATTTTTTTTATTTTTTGAAATTAGATATAATTACATTTTCCCCATTCGCTTTCCAGTCTCTAGCTGCTACCATTTCCTAGTATTATTATCATCCAAAAGCACATTTATCTTTGGCACTTAATGGGAATTTTAATATTTGGACCATTTTTCACATATTTTTCTTTGTTTTTATTACATTTCTTCATTTATTTTACATAGCAACCATAGTTTCCTCTCCCTCCTCTCTTTCTGTTCCCTCCTTCCTCCTCCCATGTATCCTTCCCATCTACTACTCCTCCATTCAGAAAGGAGCAGGCATACCAGGAGAATCAACAAAATGTCATATGTTGAGGCAGGATCAAATCCCCCCCCCATCAAGTTTTGACAAGAATCCCTGTACAGGGTATAGGTTTCAAAAAGCTATCTCATATTCCAGTAACAGATAGTGATCACACTGCTAGGAGCCTCACAAACAGACCAAGTCACACTATTGTCATCCACATGCAGAAGGCTAGATCAATACCATGAAGTCTTCCTAGCTGTTAATGTTTGTATTTTCTTAGGAGGCTTCTTTGGTTATAAAACTATACAAGCCTCTGACCAGACATTAAGTACTGTGAGTGCTACTTCTAAAACATCAATTTTTTTTTTGCTGGGATAAAAGTAACTTGAAACCATATAGACTTGCATATGCCAAATAACAGTAACAACTTGGGAAACTCATTTGTAATGTTTAAGTGTCATCTTTTATAGAAGTTTAGTAAGCATAATAAATGTGTGTCAGCATATATCCTGAATAGTTACTGCTAACATTTCGGATAGTAAGTGCTTAGGACATAGTAGGCATTCAGAAGTTATCTGTTATTTCATGAGTGCTACAGTCATTTCCTCGTTAAGCACCTTCTTTCAGCATCTCTCCCTCTCTTCCATTCTGCCTTGTCCATGCTCTCACACTATTCTAAAGTGCAAATCTGATTCATTTCTTCCTCTGCAATCCACTTTTCTATGAATCACCATAATTGTTCTGTCAGAATATCTTGCAGGTGCCTTTCCCCAAGCCAGACCACATACCTAACTGTTCTCTGGTCCTATTATTCAGATCTTTAATGTATTATCACGACTTCATTATATCACAGGCTTATATACCTACTATACTCTTTCTGTACTTTTTTGTCTCTGAATATATTTTACTTTTATATATCTCTTAGACCTAACTTTAAAAGTGGTTTTTCAGTGATGCATGCCTGTCATCCCAGGCAGAGGTCAGTGTATCAGCTGGAGTTCAAGGCCAGACTTGTCTATGTAGTGCGCTCCAGACCACCTAGTAGTGTTATATCTCAAAAGAAAATGCAGTTTCTCGTGGACTTTACATTAGACGTGCCAATAGGCTAACTTTATTGTCCCTGCTACATTCTTACTCTGTGGTCTTGACGCAAAGTAAAGTATTTTGGGAAGAGGAAACTCAATTAAAAAATACCTCCACCACATTGGTCTGTGGTCAAGCTTGTGGTATATTTTCTTAATTAGTAATTGATGTCAGTTGGTCTAGCCCATTGTGGCTGGTACATACCTGGGCAAGTTGCCCTGGCATGTATAAGAAATCAGGCTACCCAAGCCTTGGAGAGTAAGATAGTAAGCAGCATTTTTCTATGGCCTCTGCATTGCATTTTTGTTTATTGTTTCATATTTGATGCTTGGCTATTATTTCATTTTCTTCTTATTCTATACTACTATGATATTTTGTACATCTCCCTATTAAAGGATTTTGTATTATTATATATGACTCCTTCACTACAATACTATGAAGTTCCTTTTTTAAAAAATATGAGCAATGGTGTTTTGTCTGCAGTATGTCTGTATGAGGGTGTTGGACATCCTAGAAGTGCAGCTTCAGAGAGCTGCCATGTTGATACTGGGAACTGAACCTGGGTCTTCTGCAAGAGTAGCCAATGTTCTTAACAACTGAGTCATATCTCCAGACCATGCAATACTATGAAGCATGTAAGAATTAAGTGATGTCTTACTTATTTTTGTAGCTTGATACATCTCAGAATCTTATACATACTAAGTTTTTATAAATATGTCCATAGGCAGATGATTCAATAGAATAAAATACAGTTAAATTTTATGAGTACTTTCCATCCTATTTAGAAGATCAAGAGAATTCTTACTAGATTACTTACATCAGGTATGATGAACATTACATATTTATCCTGTGTTTTATTGGCATTATATCATTAATAAAGAGCAGGTTCATTATATATTCTATCTTGAGTTTAGAATAGTTCATATGTATGTGTATCACACTGAGCTAGATCTGTGAATCTTCTGTGTTCTAGTTTTAGCAGGTTTGGTGTTGAGGTAAGCAGTGTGTAATAGGACTTACATTTCATGGTCATCCTGAAGTTCCAAGATGAGGTAAAGCAAAAGTTCTCTAACTGTGCCAATTATATACTAATAAAAGGCCTGGTTCAATTTTTTTTCTTCAAAGTTTTCTCATGGAATCCAGAACAAAACTAATAATGAACATTACAATAGTAATAACAGTGATAGAAAATAATGAATCTTTCTGAGAAATTCTAAATGGTATACAAGTCTTATCCAATTTCTACTTTCCATGTTGCTGCAAGGCAGGCAGCATCTAGTGTTATTAAATGAAGAACTGAAGAAAGGAAACTGCTTGTGACTCGTGAAGGTCACCAGATGAATCACTTGTAGAACCATAAAAATAGCCAAGATTTTATTTCAGAATTTTGAGTCTCTGCCTACCTTCCTGCCCACCTTCTGGGATCTAAGGTGTACTCTCTGACATTCTAGAAAAATAATGGTTTCATCAACCTTCTGCACTTCTGCTCTGTCTGGATACTATATTTCAAAATAAGCATAAGCACATTTTATCTATGTACCTAGCTCATAAATCCTCACCTTCTCATCTTATTCAGAGTATAGAGACCTCAATATTTATCTTCTTTTCTCTGGTGACTAATCATTTGCCTTGCTTCATCTTTGGCCCTTCTCTATATGTATTTTCATGTTTTTTCTTCATACATCCTCCCCTCCTCTAAAATTCAAATGTGTAACATCTATTATTTCTTCTTATAAGTGTATTGTGTGGAAAAGGGGGGAAAGAGAGACAGGGATGTTTGAGTGTAGTGCTAGTAGAGGCAAGAAGAGGGTAACAGATCTTCTGAAACTATATGCAATTGTAATTTGCCAGACAGGGGTCCTGGAAACTAAAGCATAAGACTCTGCAGGAGGAGTAAGCACTCTTAACCATTGAACCATCTCTCTACCTCTCTTTTCTTTCATTCCTTGTAAATTATCTTATTATTCACTTTTTAAACAATGCACATACATAATTTATCATTCTATCTGCTTCATTCTATTATCTTGTCTTCTGCTCACATGTAGTCTACTCCATCCTGATGTGGGAATGCCTTTCTCTATGCTGTGAATATCAATCTTTAAATAAAGGAGCTATTTTGGGCCATGACAGGTACCATAGAAGAAGTAGGAGGAGAAATCAGAGCATAGGTAGGAGGAGCAGGGTGGAGTCAGAGGCAGATTGAGCAAGTCGCCCAAGAAGCAACACGTAAGGAACACAGGTGAGCCATGGGCCACGTGGCAGACAGATTAATGAGAATGGGTTGAGTTAAGATGTAAGAGCAAGCTAGCAATGTGCCTGAGCCATAGGCCAAACAGCATAAAGTTAATATAAGTGTCTGAGTCATTTTGGGGGCCCGAACAGCAGCAGCGGGTGGCTAAGGGGTCTGGGGCTGAAGGTCTGTGGGTCTGGACCTCTGGCCGCCCAGGACCAAGAAAACACTGTATAACACCATCCTTTCCACAGTGGTGTTAAATATAATGTACTATCAACTTCTCTTTCTTTTTCTACTTTAATACAATTATGTCTCTTCTACCTATTCCTTCTCTGTTGTTCTGTTATCTCCAAATTCTTTTTTATATTTTGCGTGTTCATTTATCCTACCTGTCTTATTTGCCATACCTATTCAAAGTAGATATATTTTCACATCTGTAGTTTTGATGATAGCCCTTGTGCTTTTATTTCATAAAAATTTTATTTCTACAATATTCTCAGTGTTTATCTCTTTATCTGCTCTTTTATGTTATCTGACAAATATGTGCTGGAATCTCCATTTATAGCAAATAGACTTGGCATTTAACTACTGTGTAGACATCCCATTTTTCTCCACCTTCTCAATTTTCTCATCTCTAAGGTAGAAAGAAAAGTCCACAGGTGCAGTGGAAGTTTCTGTCCTATCATCACCTCCCAAATACCTGGCAGCCATGTCCAAAATAATTGACTGGGAGGGTTAATATTACTTGTAAATGTTTGGCCAATGGTTCAGGCTTATTACTAGCTAGCTCTTACATCTAAATCAGCCAATTTCTATTAATCTATGTATTGCCATGTGACTGTGGCATTACTGGTCTACTGGCATGTTGTTCCTTGGGACTGGCATCTCCCAGACTCTGCCCATCTTCTGTATCTTTGTTTGGATTTTCCACTTTGCTTTATTCTGCCTTACCAAATCAACTTTATTTACCAACCAATGAGAGCAATATATATTCACAGCCTACAGAAAGATGCAGATGCTTTTAAGGTAGTTATATAACTTCAATGACTAGAATACTGACAAGTACTATAATCATATGATATTGATGCTAATGAATGTGAAAAATACATTGCTATTATAATGCTATACTGTTCATTCTTTTTTTGAAAAAGCTATCGAATCTATTAACATATCCATCAATATTTATAGTACCAATATACAATTCCATTCTCAATTTATGCATTGGTACTATTAATACTTGTCTTCATTCATCGTTTTCTTTTCGAAAATAGCCCATAGAGAGAGGTATGCTTTACCATTCATCTAGCCACTCCTCTTAATTTCAACAAAGATGATGAGATTCTTCATCACAAGTTCATGCAGTGTTAACATTGACACTCAAACACATCTCAAGTCACATTTAACATGTAAATAAAAATATGGCAAGATCATAATTCTACCTACTATATCTATATCTGATCCAAACTACATTAATTCTTTCACTTGAACACTGCTGAAAGGACAAAGCTCTTTACTGACACTTAAGGCAAACTCTTAACTATGATTTTCTATAAGGTGAAAAAAATTCTTCCAGTGTACAAAGAAACATATTAAACATCCCCATTTCAAAAAAGAAGGAATAGAGATAGAGACAGGAGAAATTTGGCAAATGAAAAGACCAAACTCAATAGGGAATACTGTGGGATTATGCTCGTGGACATTTGTCCTTCTTATTGGTTTAATAAAATGATGATTGGCCAAAAGGAATACAGGAAGTGTGGGTAGGGATGCCAGACTAAGAAAACTCTGCGAATAGGAAGAGCAGAGCAGAGATGCCAAGCAGACGCAGGGGAAAGAAGACGGAAATGCTGCTTTGAGAAAAGATACTAAGCCACTTTGCTAATCATGGGTTAGTTTAAGAGTAAGAATAAACAAGTAGTATGCCTCAGTCATATGCCAAACAGCATGTAATTAATATAAGACTTCGTGTGATTATTTGGAACTGCTAGTCAGAATCTAAGGGCTAAGCCATGCCAGGATCTTCTGACTACAAATGGTGCTCCAATGTGGGGCATATATACCCACATAAAGCCTTAGAAAAATTACAAGGGGGTCTAGAATACAAAAATACCACCAAAAACAGCTTTGTGTCTCTTACATGGGTCTTGGTACAGTGTAACATGTAGGTTTGAGCTACAAAATGTTTGGCTTGCAGGTGGGCAGCTTAAACTGCACCAAGGCTGGTTCCTAAAGTCTCACAAGAGCCTCAGTATAAGCACAAGCTACATATGATGTATTTAAGGTTTTTTTCTTATAGACAGAAAGAAAACAGAGTCAATGACGGATTCTTTATAGCAGCATTTTTTGGGGAGGGCTCTGTTTGCTGACAGCAAGCAGAGGTATGGCTCCTTTAATAGATGCTCCTTAACTCACCATTAGCAACAAAACATGTTTGGCCCTTTTTAAGAGGCCAAGAAGCCAAATATTTAAATGGAGTTCATGAGTAGCGGGTAGCATTGCCCTATCTGGTGGCCATGTGGACCATAAAATTCTCCAGACTTGGCGTGGGAAATGTGGCTCATGCCAGTACCTCTACTAAAGAGATAAATTCTCTATGAAGCTAAACTAAAAGCAGGGTGGAGCCAGCCAGCCACCCTAGTCAAGCTTTTAATCCTAGCCAAATTACCAGATTAAAGATGTGATCAGAAAAAGGAGGAGAGAAATACAGTAAAAACAGAATCAGACAACAGAAAAAAAAAAAAAAAACCTCTAAATATTTTACAATGCGTTTAGGGATATACATAGGCTTGGGACAGAAAAGAAAAAGAAAAAAAAAAAGGCTGAGTACTTTAAAAATGGAATAAAGTTTGTGTGTGTGTGTGTGTGTGTGTGTGTGTGTGTGTGTGTGTGTGTGTGTGTGTGTCATAAAGATAGAAAATTCAAAGAGATTTTATTCTGGATACTATATTTCATGTTGCCTTTGAATTGACTGCTGAGGAAAGAGGAGCAAGAGCTGGTAAGAGACATTTGATTATAAATGTTTCTGGATTAATCCAATCTATATATTTTTTAAATGACTTATCTTTAAAATTGAGATCAAAAGATATGCTACTTTGGAGAAGTGGTTTTTTTTCCACAGAAAATGAGAGGTTGTGGATTCATTCTGGTTTATGAAAAACCAGGTTTCATCTAGGAAGACCTCCTAAACAATCTCAATGGAAACAGATTACACAGATGATCCAGCATTTTAGAGCACCTCTATTGCAGTTTCCTCTGAGCTCTGCATCCAAAACAGCTTCAAAGCTGCTGGCTGAGATGACCCAGCCTCACAGACTAATCTACTCAGGACTTGTCCATAATCCTAAATGTTCTTTTAGTATCCATAAGATTATCAGCACTCCCAATAAGCAGGCAGTACTTTAGAGAAGTATGCCCACATTCCCCCCAAATGGATTATGGGTGTTTATCTATGGTTTTAGTGTTGGTTATAAGTTTATATAGATAATGGTGAGAAAAAAAAAGAGCTATACAAGGGAAATTATATTTGTGGTTCTTCTTTTAAAAAGAAAAAAGGGAAATGCTATGGAATTATGCTCTTATACATTGGAAATATTTGTCCCTCCTACTAGTTTAATAAAACACTGATTTGGCCAGAAGGCAGACAGGAAGTTTGGGTGAGGCTACCAGAATTAAAAACTTTGGGAAGAGGAAAAACAGGACAGAGATGGCAGGGAGATGCAGAGAAAGGAGGATGAGAATGCTGTTCTGAGAAAAGGTACTAAGCTATGTGGCTAATCTTGGGTTAGTTTAAGAATAAGAGTTAGCAAGGGACATGCCTGAGCCACAGGCCAAACAGTTTGTAATTAATATAAGATTTTGGGTGATTATTTGGGACTAATGGTCAAGATCTCGGGGCTAAGTTAGGCCAGAAACATCTTACTACAATGGATGTATTATATTCTATAACTCTATGTTTAGAATCTCAGGAACAGAAAGGACTCAGGCTCTTGATTACCTTGATTACTTCCTGGGTCTGGTTTTAGACACTTCTAGAAATTTTACTCAACAGACATTGCACTTTCCTGTATTTTCAGCTTCATTTTCACAGCTACACATACCTCTTAATCAGGGATGCCCAGGAAATTAGACCTACATATCTCCTGGTCTCCCCATCTTTACTTTAAAATCTTAGATGAAGCCAGTATGATCCCATGACCTTTTCACTCTTTATACCTACAAAGTAGCATCAAATATGAACTATAATTGTCTGTTGCCATCTTGTATAGTAGCCCCACTCAGACTACTGCAGTAGCAGGTTTATAGTGTCCTATGAACCTATATTAAAGGTTTACATTTGCATGTTAGATAGTTTGTCTCAATAACTAAAAATTGACAATCAGGGTTCAAGAAGTAAAAACTGATAACAGCAAAGCTATCAAAAATATAAAACAAAAGCACAAAAACAATAAAGTTATTTATTTTGTCAGAGCAAACAATATTGTTATATTGCAAGTGCTTCCAAAATTATTCTTCTCGATATCAAAATGCTGTGGTATCTGTCTTATTGCTGTGACCAAGGCAACTCTTATGAAAGAAAAAATTTAATGGAGGGCTTGCTTAAATTTTCAGAAGTTAGTCCAACATCATACTAAGGAGCATGGCAGGATGCTTCTACCAGACCAGAGGAACTTCTGAGTACAGCAGGATGCATAGCACTAGAGCAGTAGATAAGACCTGATCCATACACAGCAGACAGAGATTGAATTTCATATCCTCAAAGCCCATCCCTGACACATTTCCTCCAAAAAGGCCATACATCCTAATCCTTCTGTACTCCCTGGTGACTGAGCATTCAACTATATGAGCCTATGCAAGCATTCTTATTCTATATACTACAACATTCAATCACTCAGATGATAATGATAAGCATGAAATATAAAACTGTGCAGTTTTTATGCATTGGGATGTAGGTATAAAAGGATACATTTTCTATTTTATGAATATTTCAATGACAGATGCAATCTGAACTTATTTCGAAAATTTAGTCATATCAAACCTCTATACCTCAAGCAATGAGAATACAATTTTTTTATTTTAAATATTCTAGAGAATTTCTATTAATATTTCTCTTGATTTCTATAACACAAACACGGAGATGCTTTGTTATTTCATTTAAAACTAACATGCTCTAATAGTTTTTATGTCTCTTCAAAGGTTTTGTTTTAGTTTTTGTACTTAGGTGTTCTTAAACACATATGTGCCTCTGTTCATACATATAAGTCTTTGAAGATGTACATATTTATACCATATAAACTTACAGTTCTTTGTGTCTCAGAATGTTCATATGTATAACTATATGGAATATTCTTACATGTATGTATACATGTAAATGTGCTTAAGATATACTTATGCATCAATATGTATCTACAAAAATGAAAACTTAAAATACATATATGCTTTTCAAAATTTATTCTATACAAATCTACAAACTGGAAATAATAGTATGTATATAAAACTGTTGAATTCATATATGTGTATGTATTACTGAGTGCAAATCAAAATATAAGATGCATGTGTCTGTGTGATAAACCAAAGAAATTTTCATTGTATAGCATAAACTTACAACTTTCAATACATGTCCTAGTTCCAAAATATTTTGACTGGGAGTTACCACTCTCTTACCTCATTGTATAGAGGAGGGTTCCATTGTCTACCAGTCTAAGCAGTTTGTTGGGTGTGGTCATATTGTGAGCCACTGATTTCTTGCCATTGTGGAAGAAGGTGTCAGGAGTCCATATCTTACTAGCCAGAAGATTGTTCAGTGGAAGGATCTTCATGGGTCCATCAAATTTCAGTCTTTCATCATGCCATGTCTGTCTAAAAAATACATCAATAGTATATTCCTAGAGTGGGAATAACAAGAGAAAAACAGTGTTTAAGTAGGGATGTGATTAGAATTCACAATGCCATTGGCAAATATTACTTAAAATATTCCCTGTGTTATAGAAGAGGCATCTGTTATAAATATTTACTGGTAAGTATAACCAACTATAATGACTGAAAATTACTGTCATGTTAATCAATTGGTGTACATTAACTCATGACACACACACACACACATACACACACACACATATATAATCATATATCTAATATATTATGTTAGAAAAGCCATTGCCAATAATGTCCTATGTACAAACAATGTGAGCACAAGACTTTTCTATGCTACGACATCTCTAGTAAAAAATATTCTTTTTCTTTATTGATGAGTGATCTCATATGAACATTAAAGGTCATTACAGCCATAACCAGAAAAGCAAACTGTACATTTTAATACAAATTTCATTTGAGCTCTAGCTTTTACATGTGATCAAAGGATTCAAAATGGTCTTCATGCATATGAAGTGAGCTCTTCAATGAGTGAAAAGTTTCCCCAGCCATTTCTTCCTTTTTCTTTCTTGTACATGATTTCCAAATCTAGAATTCTCTTGGAATACCCAACATTACCTGACCAGTTGGTAGAAAATCTAGAATACTGACTGTGATGCTCCTGGAAGGAAGAGTGCCACAGCAGGTGTGGGCCTCCCAATATCAGTATAATATCTACTTTGAATCCTGGAAGCAAAAGGCACAGAGGTATCTTTCAGCTAGCCAGGTTTGGAAAAAATTAAATAGCAGCTAAAAGTAAACAAAAATCCACTAGCTGCTTCTAATCAAACCTTCAATAAACTCTCCTCTGACATATGTTGCTGCCTTTATATTTGAGATCTTTTCTGACAATTAGTCTGGTTCTTTAGTTTCTTCAGGATTTCATTCACATCTTTACCTAAGAATGAGATGTTGTGATATGTTATATATTTAATAAAAACCAGTCTTAAATATCAGAGAGTAGATCTACCCACAGCAAATCCAGGAGGATCAGAGAGTGGTAACTCACACCTTTAATCCCAGCTTGGAGAAAGACTGGGAGTGGTGGCCTATGCCTTTAATACCAGCAGAACTGAGTTTGAGGCCAACTTGGTTTGCAGCAGGAGCTCCAGGCTCCCAGGCAGGCAGTGGTGCTGCCAGGCCTTTAATCCCATAACTCCAGAGACAGAGATCTTTCTGTGTTTCTGTGAGTTCAAGGCTAACTACCAAATAGTAGTAGCCCACGCCTTTACTCTTAACCTGGAAGGGAAACAACTGGGTGAGGAGGGTATTTAAGGCAGGAGTAGGAAGAAAGGTGAAGCAGTAGAAGGACTGAGGCTAAGGAAGCTGGAAGACAGCTGGGTGAGATCTGACTGTGGGGTTTCCTCTCTTTGATATCTTAGCCTTTCCCTGAGATCTGGCTCTGAGTTTACTTTAACACAACCAGAATTCATTCAACAATGAGAAGATGCTGTAATATTTTGCCTGAACTGAACAATTTTCAGAGAGATCAAAGGATTTATAAATAATTAGGACAACAGGAATAAACTGAGACTCTGCCAGCCTATAAATTAGAATTAGACTCCCACATAAAGCCACAATCTTTAAGAGCTCCGGCCTTATCAAAAGTGGTGAACTACTTAGAATTTGTAAGACAGAATAAACCCATAGCATAAAAGTTCAAAAAGCAGTGGGTTAGAGGGAAAGGAAAGACATTACTATTGAAATTCAGCCTCATCTAATCTTGGATTGATGTTCAAATGAATGTACATGGTCTGCTTAATCAAAAACTTTCAAATTGAGAAATTAATAAACACAAAATGCTCTCAAATGCCAAGGGAGGGGTGTCACACAAACATTCTGGAAGAAGAACACTATAAACTAAGCCAAAGACAGTTTACATTAACATAAATATTTATATATTAATACAAATGTAAAATCAATTTATATATTTAATTAAAATAATTTATATATTAATACAAATTTAAATCTAAAATTATTTTATATGTCCAAAACAACTTATACATTAATATAAAATTAAATCTATAACTACTATATAAAATTAAATCTATAACAGCTATATTTTACATACACTTCTACCTCTGTTCAAAATATTGTCATATCCACTATATATATTGTCATATCCATTACTACCTCCATTTAGCTATACTAAACATAATAATAATTACACTAGTTATAATATATACACAAAATATTTTATATGCCACTGTTTAAATGATATATATACATATCTAAAATACTATTACCATTTACACAATATATATACCTCTAACTAATGTTTAATAGTCATACTAAAAGTCATTATTCAGAGATTATACATCCCTTTATAAATAACCTAATTTTACAATACAAATTTCAATCCTTAAAATGATAAAAACTACAGTCAACATTACTTGAGTTGTCATGTCACAATCATCCCAGATACAAGTTAAAATAACATAAATAAACAAACGTCTTCAATCATTTCATAAACCTAAAAAATATAACATTTAAAATTTATTATTCAAAATTCAGCCATAAAAATCATGACAACTACTAATGTCACTTTTCCTTTCTGAGATAATGTTAAGCATCAAGGACACTCCTTTGGAGTTTGTCCTTTTGGCAAAGAATGGCCAGTTGGGTAAAAAACTGCCCTCACCTTGATTGCTAACAATACACACATGATGTCCAATCTGGATGAACAAGATGATGGATAAAAACTGACAAAACCTGCATATACAAGACAGTCCCTCCAAAAATACTCTGCTTCTAAAAAGATCTGTCAAATACCATAGGCCTATAGCCAAAATAATAAATACTCCAACAACACAAAAAACATTGTCCAAAAAATAATTGTCCAAATAGCTGTGTCCCTGTCCTCTCCCAAATTTTAAAAGCTACTACTCCCATGTGCTTCTAACTTTCAAGTAATATATTTTCCTTCTCAGGTCTTAAGAAAGTCAAAAAATAGATATTTAAAGTTACTTCCCTATCATCCCTTAACAAAGAATATTCAAGTGTTAGATTTTCACTATCCAAAATAAACAGTTTTAAAATAATGTATATACCCCACCATCTACTAATATTCTAACAGTATATAATATACTTTATATACGCTTAATTTTAGTTATAGTTCACACCTTTTCCTCTCCCAAATATTACCTCATAATAATTCCTATTATATATAAACTTAGTTTAAAACCTTCTTAGACAAAAAAAGAGATGTGGTGGGATTCAGGTGTCAGCTGATAAGATCAGAAGACAATTATCCAGGGTCCCAGGCTCCTGAAGGAGGTGTGGCCAACCTGGAGGGGCTGCTGGGATCTTAAGCTCCCTGTTTGTTCCTGCCTTCTTAAAAGACTAGATCAAAGTCCAATGTCCATCACTCAAATATATTCCTAAGCTATAGCCTATTATCATAAACATTAATTTGTTTTCCAATAAATATTAATCTTATATTAATATATTTTAAATAAAATTTCTGCCATAGGAAATTCCAAAGGGAAAAGAAATAATTGTTATTCCAGAATTCTATAGTTGATAGAGCCATGTCAACATAAATCTAATTTTACACATGTAAAGTAAGGCAGAACATATAGTATTCAAGGATCATTCTAACTCTGGGTTATACTATGGCTATGTTACTTTCAGCCTCTAGTCTTTCTTGTTGTGCTGTATAATAAAGAGAAATTTGTTGATCATATTACCATAAACAAATAGTAATCTTCTCCTCACCATTAGTTATTTTTCTTCATAGCAGTTAGAAAATATGTCTTTGTTTACTATTTCATTCACTCCAACAGACTGGAAATTTTTTACATTTTTCTGTTCCATGATATTCATTGAGCATCTGAAACTCTACCTAGCATGAAGTATACTTTCTATGCACAAATACAGGTAAATGATTAAATAGGCAGTCTCAAAATGACTTTTAAAATAATATCTTGCTGTAGCTGTAAGTTAAGCTTATGAATATGTAACAGGAAATGGTAAGCACAAGTACTTGCAAATGCATTAATAAGCTTTGAAAATGGCTAATAAGGACTAGGAAAATAAGTTAGAAAAATTAGAACAAGCTACATGGAAAGAAGGAGTTAAAAATGTGAATTAATACATTCTTGTAAGATGTGAGAAGAGAGTGGAGATATGAAACGCCATTGGATTGTCAAATATATATGTTAACATTTAAAATAATCATTCATGAATGTGATTGAAAGGATACAAAATACAAACAATAAAAAAGCTTATGGATACATTTAAAGTGTTTCTATTGTAGGGAAATAAGAGAAGATAAAATAAAACAGAGGAGATTAGGTTAAAGGTCAGAAGATAAAACAGAAGGATTATAATGATTCAGCTGTCTTTGAAACTGATCAAAACAATGTATATTGTACAGACAGGATGGACTATTCTATAAACAGTTTTGCCTTTGTAATAAAGTACTGTTCCAGATTTTTAAAGAAGCATTTCAAATACAAGTCTGTTGAAAGTCACTACATCAGAAACACTTTGATCATCCTATTGGAAATAATAGAGCTTAAAATCAGGAATGCTAATCCTCCAAGCATTGTCCATTTTGTTTGACATTTCTTTAATTCTCCAGGTTCTTTTCTGTTCAATATGAATTTTAGGGTGTTTTGTTCTAGTTCTGTGAAAAATGTAAAACGACTGTGGTCAGGATTGCATTGAATCTGTAGAATGATTTGATTATAATTGTCAATTTCACAATATTAATTCTGCTAATCCATGGGTATAGGAGATATTTCCATTTTCTAGTGTAATCTTCACTCTTTTTGTCTAGGAATAAGCCTCCTGATATGGCACTAAACACACACACACATACACACACATTTGGACAACACTATGTACATTCAATACGTTGTGTTGTGTTGTGTGTGTGTATGTAGGTATGTATACAATTAAGAAAAAATAAGTTAAGTCATAAACTTAAAGGGAGTAAGAAAACACGAAAGAAGACAAGGGAAAGATAAGGTGGAAATTATGTAAATATGGTATTCATGTACGAAATTCTTCAAAAATACATTTAAAATTTTTAAACTCTACCTTTTTTTCTTTGCAACACTAACAAAATGTATTCCTATTCCATATAAATTCACAATATGTAACCAAAAATGTATAAGTCAAAAAAATAAACTGTATGGAAAAAATCAAGAAGCGCAGACGTTCTTACTGCATAAATTTTGTTTGGTATTATAAAAATATACAGCTAAATATTGGGGGAAACTGAAATACCAGAGATACAGAGGAATAAGCTACAGCCAGGTCTTACCTAGCTAACTCCACAGGCTGAAAAAGGATAGATCCTGTTGCCACGAATCCACAGACAGAATGCTTCTCAGTCTTCACCAGGACAGGAAGTGTAGATAGGGAGCACAGGCCAAGGGAAGAAATCCTGCCTCCCCTCTCCTACCCAGACATCTAACAACCTCCTTCAAATTTCCAAGTGCTCTGTTTGGCCTTGAACTCACTAGCATCCAGTGGATCTCTGCATCCTTGTAGGTCATCACTCTTTGACTTTCCTTGCTAGTCTCTGTCCTCTGATTTTTCAGAAAAGCTTTATTAAATATATAATATATCACCACTTATCCTATTTTTATCAAAACTAAAAAGGTTATAATATAATATAATAAAAACTATGTACAATAAGTACAATATCTGGTGTGGGAATGCCTTTTTGTATGCTGTAAATATCAATCTCTAAATAAAGGAGCTGTTTTGGGCCATGACAGGCACCATAGAAGAAGTAGGAGGAGAAATCACAGCATAGGTAGGAGAAGCACTGCCGAGTGAGACAGATCGAGTAAGCTACTCAAAGAGCAACATGTAAGGAACACAGGTGAGCCACGGGCCACGTGGCAGACAGATTAATAGAAATGGGTTGAGTTAAGATGTAAGAGCTAGCTAGCAATATGCCTGAGCCATAGGCCAAACAGCGTAAAGTTAATATAAGCGTCTGAGTCATTTCTGGGGGCCTGAGCAGTAACGGGCAGGTGGCTATGTGTCTGGTGTGGCAGGTATGTGGGTCTGGGCCTCTGGCTGCCAGGTACCCAGAAACCCCTCTACCACAAATAACTATATACAATATAAGCAATAATTATATAAATAATGTCAGTCTATTTACAATATACAAATGCAGAGAAAATATTGCATTATTTATCCTATTTTGCTAAGTCCAAAGGATTGTACATAATACACTTTCTATCTAACTTGTATTACCAACCTAAAACTATCTTTTGATATCTTTCAAATTTACACAATTTACACATCTTAATAAGTTTATTTTATGAATGGGTAACTACGAAAACTATAAATACATTAGTCTACAACTGCATAAGAGACCGCAGAAAAAGTAATATTAACTGGATAAGCAGGTAGTGCAAACAAGTGACTTTCCAAAAAATGTGAGAAATGACAGTAATATCTGTCTGCCTGGACAGTCGCCCAAGGTTCCTCTACAATGTTGGAGTATCCATCTTTTGACTACAGGCCTAGCATATCAGAAAAAAAAATTATCTGAGAAGCAGGATATTCTTAAAGACTTCCTACCTTGTCTGGGTAAAGTTCAGCAGTCTTTTATTGTGTGTCCTGCTTCTCCATTTTGGACATCATACTATCAGCATTCAAGGCAAGAGCACTATCTTATCCATGGGCCATATTAATGAATATGGATTGAATTAAGATGAAAGAGCTAGCTAGCAATATGTCTAAGCTACAGGCCAAACAGCATGAAATTGATATAAGTGTCTGAGTCATTTTGGGGGTGAATAGTAGCTGCAGGCAGGTCCGGACTGTGAGGCTAGTCATGGCAGAAACCTCCTGTTCCAACCATCTTCCTTTTGGAGATTTCAAAAGTTATGCTTAGGCATCATCATGGTTCACTGCAGAAAACTGCTAATAAACTCAATCCCAAATAATGCACAGGAGATCAGATAAAACCTCTTATCTAAAATTAGTACTATAAGTGGCAATTACTATCATGACAAAAATGTATAAATATATACTATTCCTATAAAATAGTATAAAATTTATACATTATGAAAAACATCTAATAATCAAGACAAAAGATCATAAGATAAGTAGCAATAGAATAGTCCCTTAGTTTTGGTTTTTCTTCTGTCCTATATCAGGTGGCTTTTGTGATATGATACAGAGATTTTGCGTTTTTTGTTTAGCGAGTATGCTTGAGTTTAGAGAAGTAGAGAGACACACTCCAACTTCAAAGCCAGTTTTAATTTTCAATTGAACTGGGACTTCTTTCTTAGTGTAAAGAGATATAGATGTTCAGCAGTGAGATTATATGCTATAGAGTATATTGGTACCAGTAGGCCTAATTTTCTTTGCTTGAAATTTTTTTCTGGATAGCCTTCCCTTCTACTTTAGAAGTCTAGATGTCCATGGTATTTTGACATTTTGAAGATGGGTATTTCTATTTTTGTATAAAGACAAAAACAAAAAACTTGCCCCTATTCTTGTTTGGTGAGACAGCCTTACAATTTATGGAATTGTTACATCAGTGGCTCATTTGTCCTTATCAAGAGATTTATCTTGTTCCAATTGAGTCTTTCTTAATTTTTAAGATATCAATAGAATTTCTTCACCTGTGGAAAGGAAAGAAAAATACCTTTCCCAACTGTAGCACATAAACTGGTTTCCATTCTGAGGTTAACACATCTTTGACGTAGACAGGCTTATTTAGCTCAGTTTTTTTTCTACAGTCCAATGCCTTCCTGCAGCTGCTATTTCTTTCTTGTTAGCATTGAAAAAAATCAAAGATAATAAAGCATTATGGTGTATAATATGTTTCTGGAGGTCTTTGTTACCCTTTTCTGTTTACTTAGCATATCCTTTAGAGTTCGATTTGATCTCTCCATGACTGCTTGCCCTGTAGGATTTTGTGGTATTCCTGTAATATGCTTTATATTATAATAAGCAAAAAAATGTTTCATTTTACTAGAGACATATGCCAGAGCATTGCCAGTCTTAATTTGTACAGGTATTCCCATGATGGCCATAACATCTAGCAAATGTGTGATTACAGAATCAGCCTTTTCTGAACTTGAAGCCATTGCCCATTGAAACCCTGAAAACGTATCTATTGTATGATGGACATATCTTAATTTTCCAAATTCTGTAAAATGAAATACATCCATCTGCCAGACTTCATTTCTACGTATGCCTTTAGGATTACTTCCTGCTGGCAATGGAGTTTGGTTATAGAAATAACAGGTGGAACACCTTTTTACAATTTCTTTGGCTTGTGGCCAAGTGATGGAGAAATCCTTTTTTAAAAAACAACTTTTGCAACTGACTTGGTGTATTTTATGAAACTCTGGGGCCTCTAGGCCCCAATTAATTATTGGTCAGTTTCATCATTAGTTACAGGTACAATAATTTCTGAATGGTCCTACCATTTAATGAAGTCTTAACATTGTTTTAAAAATAAAATTCGAAATCTTTTCCAGATGTCTTTAATTTCTTACTCAGTTTAATTGGTAGAGATATATACACCAATATAATACTTCCCTTTTGCATTGTAATTCCTGTAGAAGAATTAATAAAGGGTAAAATAACCAGTATGCTATTAATTTCTGGATGCATACAATGCATATGTGCATCCTATAATGTCTTTTCCACCAAAGCCAATTCTCTTTCAGCTTCAGCTGATAATTCTCTTGGACTATTTAAGTCTTTGTCACCATCTAAGACTTTGAACAAATTATCCAGTTCATGATTTTTTTTATCCCAATAGTGGACCATAAATTTGAAAGATCTACTAGAAGTGTTTAAAAATCATTAAGAGTCTGCAATATATCTCTTCTAATTTGCACGTTTTAGGGTCTAATATTTTACACAACTATTTTATATCCTAAATAACTAATAGGATCTCTTTTAATTTTTTTCAAAAGTAATTTGTAATCCTCAATCAGGCATTTTTTTCACTTCTTCAAACATTCTTCTTTCTTAATATCAGTATTTGAGTCAGCCAATATGTAGTCCATGTAGTGGTAAATAATAAATTGCGAAAAATGCGTATGTATCACTTTTAAAGGATGCTAAACAAAATACTGGCACAGAGTGGGGCTATTTAATATACTCTGTGGAAGAATCTTCCAGTGACTCTTCCAGGCCAAGAATTATTTGTAAGTGCACATTGTAAAAGCAAATTTTTCCTTGTACTCTTCTTGTTCAGGTATAGTGAAGAACAGTCTTTTAAGTCAATAGCTATAATAGGCCATTCTTTATGCAATAGGGTAGGCAAAGGAATTCCAGACTATAGAGAATGCATTGATTTAATCACCTTGTTAACAACTCTTGAATCTGTCACCATTCTCTTTTTGATAACAAATACAGGAGAATTACAAGGGCTAGTTGATTCTTCAGTATGCTGAGCATTTAACTGTTACTGAACCAGCTGTTCTAATGGCTGCAATTTCTGAGTTTTTTTTTTTTTTAAAGCCATTGCTGAACTCAACATAGGCTTATCTGTTAACTATTTTAAAGGTAGGGCTGTTGTGCCTTGTTTTCATACAACATAAATGGGTGGTGACTGCTTTTCACAATACCTTCTAATATTTTTCCCAGAAACATGTTACTTTATGGTTTATTTCTGAAATTTGGGAAGTGTTAATCTGAGTATTCCATTATTGTAATAAATCACCTCTCCATGAATTCATGGCAATGTTAGCCACATATAGTTTTAATTTCCTTCTCTATCCTTCTGGATTTATACATTTAAGCAATAATGTACTCTCCTTCACATAAGATAACATTTCACTTCCCAAAAGCTAAGGTTTACTTCCTGAAGGGGCAATTTGGATGCCAAGATTCCATTAAAATTATTGTTACACTGTACCTGTATCTACCAAATGTTCAATGACAACGTCATTTATTCATATTTTTAATTTTTGTCTTTCTCCATTTATAGAATTTTGCCACAAAATTTGTTTTATGTTTTTTCTCAAACTTTTGTTCTTTTTTTGTTCTCAAACAAATAGTATTTATAATAGACATTATATCAGTCTCATCTATATTAATTATCCTCTCACTTAATTGTTCCATTTTCATACTATCATATTATTTCCCAGAGATCTAACTTTTTTATTATAACACTATTTCCTATATTGTAATGTCAGATAAAATCCTTCTGTGTGTGTCTTACTCCTCTTTTCAAGAAATCCCACCTGACTCACCAAATTTGCTGTCAATGATGATTCAAATTACTATGAAGGGAGGCAGCTACCTAGTGTGGCAGCAGCCCAAGGAATGGGTTAAGAAAAAATTCAACCTGACTAGAGAGTCAAGCCTCTTCCTGAAAATCTTACCCAGAGGGTCACTGAGAAGAATCACATGTGTTGGGAACTGCCTAAATGGCAGAGCTAGGTGGAGGGTAACTCTGAAAGGAAAACCAAGGCAGCCAGGTAGTGATTCCAGCTATATTTAGCAGTGGCCTTATCAGTGGCTGCAAAAGCATGGGTAAGCGGTTTTTTTATGAGTTTATACAAGAAAAGTTGGGTGCACAAATAGTATTTTGTATCATAAGGCTGTGCAAAAGCTGAAATATCAGAGAACAGAGGAACAAAGACACATCAGATCTCAGCAGAAAGGAAGCACAGGTAAAGGGAAGAAATCCTTCCTCCCCTCTCTCTCTGCCTGGCTAGCTCAGTCTGTAGAGCATTAAACCCTTAATTTCAGTGTCTTGGGTTTGTGCCCTTCGTTGAACACCATTTGTAGTCATAATTTCTGTCCCACCAGAAACCTGGCAGCCACTTCCCAAGTAATTGACTCAGAGGCTTAATATTATAGTAACTGGTGACCCAGTAGTTCAAGCATATTATTATCTAGCTTTACACTTACATTAACCCACACTACTTATCTATGTTTAGCCACATGGCTTGGTATCTTTCTCACTGCAGCATTCTTATCTAGCTTCCTCTGTGTCAGGCTGAGATCTACTGCTCTGCTCTTTCTCTTCCCAGAATTCTCTTAGGCAGATAGCCCCATCTATACTTCCTGTCTGCCTATTAAGTTCTCAATAAATAAAAGCCCCATCAAATTTGTAACTCACTGGTAAAAAAAAAAAAAACCCAATGAATAAGTATAAACTAATTAAAACATATAAACTTGTCAGTTTAACTCAGAGTAAAATAACACAAAAATATTAGAAGGGCTTCTTAGTTCTGATTAAACGTGATACATGTTTGCATGTGGTCTTGTTTTCACTTTCTAAAGTGGTACTTAGAGTGAAATTGATACAAAATATTTTTAAAAAAACACTGAAAAGAGAAATAAAAATCATTCCTCAAGATACTAGAATGACCACAGACCACATGCAAAGAAATTAAAGGGACAAAAAACCTCATTACAACAAGACAACCTAAACACAATTTAAAAAAAGCAAAGCCTTATATTCAAAAAATAAATAGAAATCAAAGTACAGATGATAAATACATATATGTATGTGTGTGTATATATATATATATATATATATATATATATATATATATGTACATACCCAGATGTAGCTTTAAAAATACTACCAGTTTCAAAACTTCTCACAAATTTAATGAATAAAAGGAAACAAGTATAGAATACTTGTGGGAAAAGAGCATCAAAAATATAGAAAAAGATCAGGAATAAGGAATTAAAATTGGATTGGATTTGCTCATTGCATATGTTATGTATGTTCTGGATTATGTCACTATAACTAATATGTATACTAAATGTTAAAATAAAAAAATATAGACAAGGACGTCAGGTAAGTACATTTTCAACTAGACATTAAAAACAATGGTGTGCAGGACAAAAGTGGTATCAGTAGAAACCTGTGATAATAGATAATACATAAATTAGTGTAACAAATTAAGAAATTAATAAAAAATATCATGTCAAAGGAAGGCTGCACTCTGCCAAGAAATGTCAAAGTAGTATAACACTGGATTATCTATTAATACAAGAAAACAAAAGATTAGAAGTGAAAAACTCATCATAACAGAAGTCAAAGGGACGAATCACGCTTTCAATTATGTCTATAAATAAACATACTCATATCTTTTATCAAAGTCAGAATGGCATGTAGAGTGGATGTAGACTTATCTGTCATTTTACTTTCCCAGGAAATCTCATGGGTGAAAATATTCTTTAACCTCTATGTGAATCAGAAAAGTGTGAATATAATCAATTAGATATAATTTCAAACCCATATAAGTATCAAATATAAAATATAACAATTTAAAACATTAATAAAAGAAATGGAGAAGATACATTGTACATAGATAATAATGGGATTGTAAATGGGTACATTACAAAAGTATCTGATCTCACCTGAAAAACTATAAACCATATTTAAATCATTGGATCTCAGAGTTTATCCATAAGCACATACCACACAGAAATTCAAACATGCTTATAAGAAGTTTGTACAATTTTATTATATCATTATTTTTACTATTTAAAAATCATAAGCAACTTAAGTACACCCAAACAAGAGGATTGGTTAAAAGTGGATATTACATAAGAATTGATCCTTTAATTAGAATTAAGTTTATCAAAAAGAATAGCTCTTAATGTTTGGTGCAGAGAACATTTTACCTGTATCTATGATGGCTATTTTTAAAAAATCTCTTGTATTTTAAGAATATTCCCATTAATCTACTTAATCATTTTTAAACTTGGGCTATATAAATCTATTCTTTATAGATTTTTCTATAGAGCCAAAACTTCTGAAGAAAAACCGAATAAACTGCTTGCTCCTTTAGTATCTCACAACCTTTGACCAAAAGCAATCAGATTTTGACTCATACATTTTAGAAATACATTCAATTACTTCCTTGAAAATTGTGCACTTGCATATTATCTAAGGATGATTGCCTCTAAACTGACAAATGAATTCTGTTTTGTGAGGCACTTTAATACAATCTTCCAGATAATAAGCCTAAGTTCGCCTCCTGGGAAAGGCACTTAAAAGTTTTCCAACAGGATGTTTCAATTCTCAAAAAATGCCATGTCAAAGCAAACACCAGAAAAATCTTGCAAGTCTCATGCCTAATTAGTAGAATGTGAGGTTTAAAAATATGTAAAGTAAATTAAAGTGAAGGTCCTGTCATTTTCCCAATTTTGAGAAGCTTTTCTCCTTTCCTTTCTCTCCTTCATTCTCCATTTGGAGAAGCTAATCCACAACACTATTTCACAGCTCTTAAAATGTTCTTCTGAGCATTTGCACGTGATCTGGCTATTCATGTTAGACAAATCCCAGGAGATAGCTGATCATGGATTCCTAAGAAGAAAATCATAAATATAGACCAGTGAGTTGCATCTAGAAATATACTACTATACAAGAAATTTAAGAAAATTAACTTCCTATGAGGCATTTCAAATAGGCCAATCCATTGTGTGCCCCGGCCCATAGTAAGAAAGTAGACATATTCTCTTTTTCTAATGCTAGCAAGGAACAGATTTCAAGTTTATGACTACCAGAAAAAATGCCCTTCCCTGAACTATTATTTTCTTTTTAACAACTACTTCATTTCTGTGTGATATTTAAGTGTTTTGATAACTTTTCACAATTTCCTTAAGATTTGTCAGAATAGAATATGTTACCTGAATGTATTATCAAGAATTATGGCTATGATGTATATTATGGATTTTCATTTATATTTTATTTTTTATTTTTCCCATGAAGCTAGGTGGTCAGTTGTATAATTGTATTATTTTACTAGCATCATTACTTGGCTGCCTTTTCTATTTCTTAGGAAATTTCTCAGTTGAAGATTTATAGCTGGGTCTTGTTACCTTTTAGCAAAGTATCTGTCAGGAAAGAGTGAGTAATACTTAGAAGAGAAATTTAAACTTTCCTACTTAACAATTCTTCAGCCTCCATGATATACATTGTAATTCAAAGGAATTTAACCATAACAATTGGGAAAGAAGAGGCTATTAATTGGGAGAAGCATGTAAAGAGTTGGAAGTGATTGGAAGTGGCTAGAGGAAGGAAAGAAAAGGGAACAGTAATGAAACTATTTTATTAAAATGTATAAAAAATAAGAAATTAGAATATACAGCAACAAAAACAATAACAACAAAAAAGACTATGCAATATCCTAGGGAATTTTTCCCTTCGCCAAGATCTGCCATTTATGTTAAGGGATAGACAGCCCTAGTCTGAAAGTACATTTTACTACATCTTACTTAACTGTTTTGCTATTATTGCAATCTCTCCACTATATTTCTGTATATCTAATCAAGGAAATAACCTAAGTATTTCTAATAGTATATAATTACAGAAAGGCACAAGGCCTCAGTTGACTCAAATTTGGACAAGGTCTCTTGCTGTCTCATAGTGTTGATATTACTGAGGAGCCACGTATTATTTCACTCCATTTATTGCAGAATTATCATGATGTGGTGAGAAAGAAACCAGTTGAAGAGTCTATATGTGTGCTTCATTGGTATTTCAGGGCGTGAGTATCTGTTTGCTTGTGTATGTCTTTAGGTTGTTTAAGATGGTGCAACAGCTGTTCCTATGGATGTGTCTTTGGTGTTTATGTGTACATTTGTCTGATTATATTTATGGGTGGTAATGAATGACTGGCAATGACCAAATGTGAAGTATGTGTGTGTGTGTGCATGTGTGCGTGTGTGTGGGGGGGGGGGGTGTATGGTGTGTTAAGAAAAAAGAAATCAGGGAAAAATGAGTTCAGATCCTCAGCACCCACATAAAGGGTTGGGCATGTCCCACTAAAAATACACATACAGAAGTGCTGGTGGCCATATCAGAGGAAAAGCAGGTGGCAATTGAGTAAATAGTATCAGCCCACCAGGATACAAATCCCAAATGGATGAATCTCAGGTAGGCAAGGCCCTAAGACTACAGACTTCAGAATGTCTTTTGCTTTTTCTGTGTCTTTACATGTTTGCTGCTTCCATCTTTCTCTGGTATGTGGCATGGTGTGAATAGGTGTAGGGAATTCCCCACTGCTTGTAATGTAGTGTATTTATATCATGGGAACATCACATTATAATAGGCACTTTTAACCAATGGACAATGATTTCCTCCTGTGCTATACTTTTTTACTAAAGCAATTATTTTATACAATAATAGTGTTAGTTTAAATAGGATTTTGAAGATTATGGGATTTTAATAAATATAATAAGGGATTATGATAAAGGTTAGTTTAGTGGAAAACTAATATAGGTTGAGGGAGGATATGGTGTTCCCACCCCTGATAAAGCAGATGCTGTATAAGATAGAAAAATAAAACAGAGAAGTGTCACACAGCTATAATATGGGTTTCTAATGAGTCACATAGACTGTGGCTTAGGTTAATAATTAAGAAAATCAACTGAGTCCCAGTAACCCATCTAGTTTAAATCCTTTTAATCTTAATCTTGGGAGATGTGTTCACAGGTTTTGGAGTGCATCAGAGCTGAAACAAAGACAAAATAACTTTAGGTTAGATTAGATGCTTTGATAATATCTTTGAAATGAAAACCCTAGAAAAGAATCTAAAGATCGCAAGGACACATAGCTGAGTTATAGCTTCATAATGTTAGAGTCAAAAAGACAAAGCAACCCAACTGTTATTGACTGACATACACTCCGTACTAGGATTGGATGGTAATCAAAAAGATAATTAATTCCTTGTATCCATTTCTGCCTTCAATATCCTGATATAAAAAATATTTATTAGTGGGAATGTACCCTAAAGATTTACAATAGTAATGACTGTTTTTCATGTATAAAAACATGTTTGTTATTCCCTTATAATATTATCTTTCAGGATAAGTAGTAAATGATTGATTCCTTCTTTGTAACTGTAATATGAAGACTTCCAGTAAAAAAAATGTCTGAGAAAAAAATATCCTGCTTGGTCACATTCTGTTAATCTACAGCAAGTTATTTAAATGTAAATATATGTGGGTTTTTATGATGAAAGAGAGAAGAAAACCCTATTTTAACCTGCATTAATTATAGTCTCTCTCTTGAAAAACAGAATGTAACCACAATGTAATTTTTATATTGCTTGAAACATTTCTCTGGGGTGTATAAGCTGTAAGGGAAAGTAAAGATAGAGTTAGAAGGAAAACGTCAAGAACGAGAGAAGGAAATCAACAGGACAATAATGAATAGAGAATACAGAGAAGATAAAAAGAAAACCATCAAGAGAGTGTGTAAGTGTCCTTTCCCTGATCCCTTCAAATAAAGGTCTAGCATGTGCTGACTCCATGAATTTCCCTTTGAGCTTTGTGCTCCTAGAGGCTGCCACTCCTAGGCAGAAAAACCAAAGTTATCAAAATAGTGGAAAAAGAACACTACTTTAAACATATCTTGTCAAATATTAAGATTATCATTCATTCTTGATGTCGTAGTAAATAACAGTCATTTAACATTCATAAAGCAGAAGAGTGAGAATTATTATGAGTTCAAAGTCAGCCTGATCTACAAAGTTCCAGTCAAGACAAAAATATATAGAAGTATACAGTCTCAAAAACCAACTCAAATTTATTCTTAATATAAAGCTATAGTGGGGAGATTTTGTATGTCCTACAGCCACTTGGACCCATCAATTAATACTCAATTTGAACAGGATAAACCTCCTCTCAATAAGGAGAAATGATGACTGATATATCCATGTGACAGTTCAATAGGTTCTAAAGAAAACCCACCAAACAAGGGTAAGACCAGGTTCTTTGATGGCTTAATTTTTGTCTTTACAGAAAAATAGAAATACCCATCTTATAGAAATCTAAAAACCATGAACATCTAGAAGTCTAAAGCAGAATAAAAGGTTATCCAGAAAAAATTTACAAGCAAAGAAAATCACTCCTATTGGTACCAATATATTCTACAGAATAAAATCTCACTGCCTAACATCTATGTCTCTTTACTTTTAAGAAAAGTTGATGTGAACTCAATCATAAATTAATCTGTATTTGGAGTTGGAGTGTGGTTCTCTCCTTCTCTAAACCCAAATATGTGAAGTGGGATTCAAGTGTTAGCTGATAAGGTCCAAAGACGCTTATCCAAGGTCCCAGGCTCCTGAAGGGTCAACCCCATTCATAAGGGGCTGCTAGGATCTTGGGGCCCTGTTCTCTCTCCCTCTCTTTTATTTTTTTCAGGAGCCTGGGACCTTGGATGAGCGACTTCAGACCTTATCAGCTGACACCTGAATCCCACCACAAACATGCTTGTTAGAGGAAAATGCAAAAATATCTATATCATATCAGAAAAGCCACCTGATATGGTCAGAAGAACAACCAAAATTAAGGGAATATTATATTGCTAATTATTGCTTGATATTTTGGTTTTATTTTGATTCTTTAAAATTTAAGACATATATGAATAATTTTGTCATACTATTAATTATCATTCTAAACACTAACTCATTCTAGAAAAAAAGGCTTCATCTAGCTTCCTTTACAATAATTGTCATTGTGTAGTGTGGTTCGAGTCTTTATCAGTTTTCAGCAGTGAATTTATGACCATGCCTGACTGATATCTTTGAAGTCTCCAAAAGGAAGATGGGGCATCACAATGATGATTTCACATGGACTATGACTATGCTACTATACTGATAAACAGCACACAAAGATCAGTTTTGGACCAGAGTGCTCAGGACCACTTTGAGGTGGTTGAGATGATCCAGCCTCACAGACTACTCTAGCAGGATTTCAGACAAGCACTGCACTTTCCCATTTGCAGAGCCTTGGAAATGAATGATACAGCTATCTCTCCCAGGACTTGAAAATTAACCTAAATTTTTCTTTTCAGGATCTCCTAAGCGTGACTTCATCCCCAAGTAGCAGTAAACAAATTTTAGAGTATGACACACACATTCCCAAGAGGTAGTTTTTGTTGTTGTTGTTGTTTTTGTTTTGTTTTGTTTTGTTTTGTTTTTTGTATTTCAATGGGTTGTGGATAATTGTCATCGTTTAGTGTGGTTGATTACAAGTTGCACCAGGGGAATGGCCAGGGGAAAAAAATCTAAACAAAGATTAGGTTCATGGTTTCTGGTTTAAAAAAAAAAAAAAAGGAAAAGAGAAAAAAGAATACAGATACAATAGGCCAAGGGGGTAGATAATTGTATCTACTCTGCAAAGAAAAAGGAAATATGGACATGATAGGATAAAAGAGTATTTTATTGAATCTACATTTAAAGAGCAACTACTTGTTTTAAATACATGAAACTGAATTGGATTTTTGTATATTATATGTAAATTGTGTATATTGATACAAAGTTGAGATTAATTTTATTACTATACATATATTTCTACTCTTTTCAAGGTATTGTACCTATAAAATTCATCTATGCAATGCAAATTGCTAGTCCTTGAAAATTTTTATTACCAACTAATTAGGGTATAAAAATGCAAATTAATCATTAGTCATTGCAATCAAACTTGTAGGCATATTAGATATGATTTTAAGGTCAAACAATTCTATACTTTAGATAGACATGTCATCTTCAAACACTTCAGAGATCTACAGAGTATGACATTTAAGATATTTTAAAACATAGGTTCTTTTTATTTTTATGACAATGAGACATGTCTGCTACTTGCAGCACCAATCTACTTCAGAGAAGATGATGCATTGAAGAAACTCCATATGAAGTTTGCTAGTTGTGTCAAAAGTTAGCCACTGGGCAAGAAAGCACTCTTGCCTCCACTGCTAACAGTATGATGTCCAAATGGGACAAGCTAAATACAAAGTAAAGGACTGCCAAACTATGCCAAGACAAAGTAGAAAGCTTTTTCAACATATTTTGCTTCACAGATAATTCTGACAGATATTCTAGGCCTGTAGGCTAAAGATGGATCCCCCATAATTACAGAGAAACCTTGGGTGACTGTCCAGGAAGCCAGCTGTTTCTGGCATTTCTCACAATTTTTGGAAATCGTTTGCTCACACTTTTTGATTATTCAGTTAATATTATTTCCTTCTTGGGTCTCTGAGACTTGAAGAATAAATAGTCATATTGTTCCTAGTTACAGATTCAGGAAAGTAGCCCACTAAAAGGTGTAAAGCATATACATTTGATAGATATCAAAAGATAGTTTTTTGGTTGGTAACAAAAGCTAGATAGAAATTAATTTAGATACAACAGTTTGGACTGACCAAGATGGGATAAATAATAAAGAATTCTCTCTGAATTTATCAATTGTTAATGGATTAGACTTTACAAATGTAATTGTCTATATATTGTATATAGTTAAACTTATTATAAATATTTTTTCTTATATTAGTTATAACCTTTTTATTCTTGACAGAAGTGAGAAATGTGGTGATATATTGTGTAGTCTCTAAAGAAATAAAGTTTGCCTAAAGATCAGAGGATAGGGCCAGCCAGAGTTAGCCATGGAGGTCAGGGAGTGATGGCAAATGCCTTTAATCCTAGCACTGAGGAGGCAAAGGCAGGGATCTATCTGAATCTCTGTCAGTTCAAGGCTACACTTGGATACCTGAGATTAATCTAATCCAGGAGAGAAACAGCCAGGCTGTGGTAGCACACACCTTTAATCCCAGCACTTGGGACCCCAGCCTCTGCTCCCAGTACCTGAGAAACACACAGGCCGTTAATGCCAGCACTAGGAAATTTGAATGAGGAAGTGATATGTGACTGGGCTGAGAAAAAATAGTAAGATGGGAGGAACAAAGTTCACCTGGCTTGGTGAGAAGTGGCTGTGGCTTGTTCCTCTGTTTCTCTGATCGTTCACCCTTTTCCTAATATCTGGTTCTGGGTTTTTATTAATAATACCAAATAGAATTCCTGGAACATAAAGCCATTCAACAAAATTTTACTGAGCATCTGATAAATCTCAGACACACTAAGTAATCAGTAACTTCCTTTTTGCTCTGTAGGAAAAATATGAAACCCAGTATCTGATATTTATATCTTTCTCATATTGTTTGATTGTACACCAAAAGAGAATGGTAGGAGGAGAGGCATTCTTTGCAGGTAGCTCCTCAGTACCATTTCTATGTAACCTCCACCCTATTGCTAGTGCTGTAGCTCCCTGACCAGCCCACATCTATAAAAGAAACAGAATTGAAAAATAATTTAGATCCAAGCCCTGAAATATTTAGTCCATCCATGTCCTCAGAGAATGGAGACCAATTGCAAGGAACAATCTTCCTAGTTACTTGACCAACAGTAGTAACTACAACATTTGTCTCTTCAAATTACCTCTTTGAATAAATAGGTAGGGTGACAGAAAAGTGTGAAGAGACAGACAAGTGAAGATACAGAACTAAGCCAATTTTTAAGGATGTGGAGTAGAACAAGAGAGAGGTGCTCCTGTGTGGCTAAGTATAGTTTATGGAAAAGGAAAACTTGTCCCAAAGTAAGCTAGTATCTCCTTAGAACACAGATAAGAGTTCTACTGTGGAAAATGACAATTTCTTTTTCACTTGTTGGATCATCTTCTCTTCCCCCTTTTCTGGAGCTATACTTACCATGTCAGTGTCTGACACAGGGCCAAAACTGGTCACATAGATGTCTGTCTTCACTTCAGTCACTGCATCTGAGTGAAATAAATTAGAGAAACAGTGTTTCCTTGGGGCAAAAAGTGCAGTGCAGATATAGTCTGAACTGTAACCATCTTGCTATTTCTGAGAAAGAACATCTAACATTGTCACATACCCCTCCCCTCAAAAAATATAATTCTCACATATGCTATTGCTTCACAGAATACAAGTTAGGCTTGAGTATAATTTTTATCCTTTTACATAACACTGAAAATGACAGTGGAATTCCAAATATCAGAACTTAGAGGAAGCTGTTAAAGATCTTTGCTATCTAGACCTGTTGGCCTCTCACAATGGCTTACCCTTACATACAGTAGCTTAAAATGGTGCAAAATCTAATGCTCTTCTACGTGTAGGAACACAGATGGTGGCACTTCTACTACTCTAAAAACTGAAGCAGGGATGGGCATAGTAAGTTGTTTCAGAAATGGTAAGTTGTTGGAACAATTAATATCTAATACTAGATATTATATACCATGGTGAGCATAAAAACAAATACAGATAGGTGTGGTATTGCCACCAGACTGAACAGTTTAAGATGATAAAATCAAGGAGCAGAATTTTCCAGCCATCAAAGTCTATCCACAATAAAATAGACTTTGTTAATGAAATAGAATCTTTTGTTTGGAACTAGCTGATGTCACATGATATACATATATCAGTTTTCCATAATTATGATAAATTGTTCCTTTCCTGACTTCCCATTTAAATCCAGACCTTCTGGTGAACACCATCTGGGTGTTATTTTTTAAAATCCTTTATTATTAATTTATTTTCTTCAGTTGCTTTGATTCTTTATTTTGTTTGTTGTTTTCTTAGTTTGGTTTTTTGAAGCACAGATTCTCTGTATCTGGCTGTCCTGGAACTGGCTCTGTAACCCAGACTGGCATCAAACTCAAAGAGATCTACCTGCCTCTGCCTCCTGAGTGTCAAGATGGAAGGAGTGTGCTATCATCACCTATTATTTGCTTTGTTTTTTGTTTGTTTGGAGTTTGGGTTTGAGACAGAGTTTCTCTGTGAAGTCCTAGGTATTTTGGAACTATATCTGTAGACCAGACTAGTCTCAAACTCAGAGATCCAACTGTCTCTGCCTCTGCTGAGATTAATGTGTCACCCTGTCTGGATGACTTCCATCAATGTCTTATCCCTGTATCTTAATTGTATAGAATGAGAGGCTATAATTGGACCAAGAGAGGCTCCCTGAGACACAGAATCTTCCAGCTCTGATTGGATCATGACTCTTCTCCACCAGAGATCCCAGTCTCTAGGACCTAGGCCCTGGGCAAAACCTATTTTCTCTCCCCACCCATTGCTACCTCAGTCGTAGGCCAACAGGGTAGACTCCTGTGGGCAAGCCTCCCTACCAATAGGCCATGTAACTAGAAGTCCCATTCGCTCCCCCAAATCCACCTATCTCCCTGAGTCCTCAGCAGCTCTCAGCAGTTATAGTTTTCCCAGCTACTAAGAAGTATAAAGTGTATAAGATTGAGAGACATCCAAAGTAGTTTTCAATTGGTAATACAAGTCAAAAAAAATTAGGTACAATACTTTGGACTGGCCACGATAGGATAAATAATGAAGTATTTTCTCTGCATTTGTCAATTGTTAATGGACTAGACTTTGTTGATGTAATTATTGTCTGTATATATTATATATATTTATTGTACTTATTGTATATTGTTTTTTATATTTCTTTTGAACTTTTTAAAGTTTCGACACAAAAGGGGAATATGTGGTGATATGTTGTATATATAATAAAAATAGTCTAAAATATCAGAGAACAGAGCCACTCACAGAGCCAGGTTATGAAGGTCAGAGAGTGGTGAGCTAAGCATTTAATCCCAGAACTTATGAGGCAGAAATCTTCTGGATCTCTTTAAATTCAAGGCCAAACAGAGCCATGTGGGAGTTTCACATACCCGAAACTGGGAAAGTTCAACGGGGAAGTAAGATAGCTGGGTGAAAAAAGAGGAGCAAGGAGGTAAGTTTAGCCTGCCTTCCCCTTCAGCTGAGGATCTGTGGACATAGGTCCTACCCTTTGGGGCCCAAGCTAAGTGAGAACTGGCTGTGGCTTGTTTCTGTGACTCGCTGATGCTTTAGTTTTTTACCAATATCTGGCTCTAGGTTGTTATAAATAATACCAAATAGAGCTTGTGCAATAATACCTTATCTGTACACCATCAAACCTTCTCTAAAATGTATCATATACTCAGTCACAAAGTCAATCTCAATAGATACATAAAAATGGAATAACCCCATGAATTTTATCAGATCACCATGGCTTAAAGTTAGAATTCAACAACAACACAAATTACAGAAAGCTTACAATGTCATGGATACTGAATAATGCTCAAATGAATCACCACTGGGTCAAGAAAGAGAAAAAGAAGGAAATTAAAGACTTTCTAGAATTCAGTGAAAATGAATACACAACATACCCAAACTTAAATTCATAGTACTAAATATGTACATAAAGAAGTTGGAGATATCTCACACTAAGGACTTAACAGCATACCTGAAAGCTCTATAACAAAAAGAAGAAAACTCCTTCAGGAGAAATAGATGCCAAGAAATAATCAAACTGAGGGCTAAAATCAATGAAATAAAAACAAAGAGAATAAAAAGAATCAATTAAACAAATTATTGGTTGTTTGAGAAAATCAACAGGATAAACAAACTCATATCCAAACTAATCAAAAGGCAGAGAGAATATCTAAATTAACAAAATCAGAAACAAAAGGGAGACAGAAGTGATTGAGTAGAAGCCCACCCTCTCTCTTTCCCCCCCCCCACCAGACCCTATCCCTTCAATCATTCCCCCTAAAGACAGCCAAATAGTAGCCCTTCCCTTAAAGATGCCCTCCATTTATGGACCTCCACCCCTTAAGAAATCAGCCAAAAGACAGCTTTGCCCTGAGGCTGCTAAAGACCAGGCCTACAGGTTACTAAAGGACTGGTAGCCATATTTGCCATGTGACACTTACCTTGCATTCGAAGGGTTATCCAAGATTGATTTGCTCTGTTCATTAATCCTGGATTTATAATTTGGTTTGATATGGCTTAATGCATCAGCAACCAGGAATTTAAAACTTATCAATAACAAGAGACAGACAGTGTGGATCCAGCGAATCACTGGGTCATACTTCAAAAACCTGTACTCCACAAAATTGGAAAATCTAAAATAAATGGACAATTTTCTGGATATGTTCCATATACCAAAATTAAAGTAAGACCAGATAAACAATTTAAATAGTCCTATAACTCCTAAAAAACTGGATGAAGTCATTAAGAAGTCTCCCAACCAAAAAAAGCCCAGGGCCAGATTGTTTCAGCACAAAATTCTACCAGAATTTCAAAGAAGAGCTATTACCAACACTCTTGAAAATTGTTCCACACAATAGAAAAAGAAAGAACATTGCCAAACTCTTTTTATGAGTCACAGTTGCCCTGACACTCAAACAACAGAAAGATGCAACAAAGAAAGAAAATTACAAACCAATTTCCCTCATAAACATTCATGCAAAAATATTCAAAAACACTGGCAAACCAAGTATAAGAACACATAAAAAAAATCATTCTCAATAGTCAAGTATGTTTTATCCCAGAGAGAGATGGCTCAACATATGATACTCTGTCAATGCATCCCACCATATAAATAAACTTAGAAAAACACACATTAGCACCTCATTAGATGCTGAAAAAGTCTTCAACAAAATTCAACACCCCTTCATGATAAAGGTATTGGAGAGATCAGAGATACAAGGGACATACCTAAACATAATAAAGAATTTATAGTAAGCCAATAGCCAACTTCAAAGTAAACGAAAAGAAACTTTCTGTGGGATTATATTCTTGTTCATTCTAAATATTTGTCCTACCTACTGGTTTAATAAAACACTGATTGGCCAGAAGGCAGACAGGGCATGTGGGTGAGGCTACCAGACTAAGAAAACTCTGGGAAGAGCAAAAGCAGAGCAGGGATGCCAAAGGAAAGAAGACTAATGCTCTGAAAAAAGGTACTAAGACACTTGGCTAATCAGGGGTTACTTTAAGAGTAAGAGTTAGCAAGTAAGATGTCTCAGCCATAGGCCAAACAGTTTATAATTAATATAAGAATTAGCATGACTATTTGGGACAGCTGATCTGGATCTCAGGGCTAGGCCAAACAGGAAACTTCCTACTACAAACAGAGCTCTAATATGAGGCATGATTTACATAAAGCCTGAGAAAGTTTAAAAAGGTTCTAAAAGGAAGCCAAAAACAGCTTCGTAGTTGTGTCTCTAAGGTGGGCCATGGTACAGAGTGGTTTTTGGGCTTGAGTTACAAATGGTTTTTTTTGCTTGTAGCCTGAGCTGCAACATGATTTGTTCCTGCAGACTCACAGAAGCCTTGGTTAAAGCATGAACTGCATATGATAGATTGAAAGTTTCTGTGCCTACAGACCAAAAGGGAACAGAGTCAAAGAGGGATTCTTCATAGCAGCATTTTCTTGGGAAGGCTCTGTTTGCTAGTAGCAAGCAGAGCTGTGATCCTTTAATAGATGCTTCCTGACTCAGCATTAGTGGCAAAATATGTGTGGCTCTTTTAAGAGCCACAGTGGCCAAATACTTAAATGAAGTTTATGAGCATCAGGTGGCAATGTTCTATTTGGTGACAATGTGGACCCTAAAATTCCCCAGAGTTGGGGTGGTTCTTGCTAGTACTTCTGCTCTGAAGGTAAACTCTCTATGAAGCTAGACTAAGGAGCAGGGTGAAGCCAGCCAGCCACCCTACCCAAGCCTTTAATCCTAGATGTGGTTAGCAGATTAAAGGTATTGTCAGAAAAAAAGATAAGAAATATACAGTAAAGACAGATTCAAACAAAAAGTTCTCTAAAATTTATATATATATATATATATATATATATATATATATAATACGAAAAGTGTCTAGATACTCTATGTTATTATCTTGTCTTTGAGTTTTTTGACTGCAAAAGAAAGAGCAAGAACAGCTAAAAGACATTTTATTATAAGTGCTGCCATAGTAATCCAATATATGTATTTTTTAAATTCCTTGACTTCAAAATTAAAGTCAAAAGATATGTTATTTTGGAGAAGAGGTTGTATTTTTATTTACACAGAAAATGAGATGCTGTAGATTTATTCTGGGTTTTAAAAAAGTGGGGTTTGATTGAGGAAAACCTACTGAAAATCCTCCTATGGAAAGATACTGCCCATATGATCCAATGTTTCAGAATACCTGCTGCATCCAGAACAGTTTCAAGGAGCATAGCTGAAATAACCCAGCTTCACAGAATACTCCAGTCAGGATTGACCATAATACTGAATTTTCTCAAGATTCCCCATAATTTTACCAGAGCCCCCAAGCAGCAGGAATGCCTACATTCCTCCAAAATGGATTATGGATATTTGTCTTTGTTTGCAGTGTTGCTTACAAGTTTTTATAAATAATAATGAGCATAAAAGCTATACAATGGAGATTAGAGTAAGGATTTTTGTTTTAAAAGAGAAAAAGGGAAAATGTTGTAAGATTATGATCTTACACATTGTAAATATTTGCCCTTCCTAATGGTTTAATAAAATGCAGATTGCTCAGAAGGCAGACAGTAAGTGTGGGCAGGGCTACCATCCTAAGAGAATTCTGGGGAAAGGAAAAGCAGAGCAAAGATGCCTGCAGATGCAGTAGAAATAAGATGAATGCTCTGCAAAAAGATACTAAATCACTTTGCTAAACATGGGTTGGTTTAAGAGTAAGAGTTAGCAAGTAATATGTCTCAGCCATAGGCCAAAAATCATGTAATTAATATAAGACTTTATGTGATAATTTTGGATTAGTGGTCTGGATCTCAGGGCTAGGCTGGGCCAGAAACTTCCTACTAAAGAAATTCAACTTATTCCACTAAAATAAGGAACAAGACAAGGCTGTCCACTCTCCATATCTATCCAATATAGAGCTCTAAGTTTTAACTGGAGTAATAGGACAACAAAAGAAGATCAAGAGGGTAAAGATTGGAAAGGAAAAGTCAAACTTTTACTATTTTCAGATGATATGATCGTGTACATAAGTTACCCCAAAAATTCTACCAGGGAACTCCTACAGCTGACAAACATCCTCAATAATGTGGCAGGAGATAAGATTAACTCAAAAATTTCAGTAGCTTTTCCATATTCAAATGATAAATTGGCCAAGAAAGAAATCAGAGAAAAACTACCCTTTATTACAATAGCTACAGATAATATAAAAACACCTTGGGACAACTCTAACCAAGGAAGTGAAAGGCCTATATGACAATAATTTTAAGTCTTTGAAAAAAGAAATTGAAGAAGATATCAGAAATTGGAAAGATCTCCATGCTCATGGATATGTAGGACCAACATAATAAAAATGGAAATCTTACCAAAAGCAATCTACAGATTTAATGCAATTACCATCAAAATCCTAACACAGTTCTTCATAGACTTTCAAAGAATAATAAACAATTTAATTTAGAGAAAAAACAAGGATAGCTAAAACAATCTTATATATAAAGCAAATCTGGATGCATGAGCAGCCATGACTTCAAGTTCTACTATAGAGCTATAGAACTAAATACAGCTTGACATTAGCATAAAAATTGACATGTAGACCAATGGAATCTAATTGAAGACCCTGACATTAATTTGCACAAATTTAAACACCTGAGTTTTGACAAAGAAGCCAAAACTGTACAATGGAAAAAAGAAATCATCGTCAACAGATGGTGCTGGCATAACTGGATGTCAACATGTAGAAGATTGCAAGTCAATTCTTATCAATCACCATGTACAAAACTCAAGTCCAAGCGGATCAAAGACCTCAACATAAATCTAGTTACACTAAACCTGATAGAAGAGAAAGTAGGAAGTAACCTTGAACATACTGGCACAGAAGACCACTTCCTAAATATGACACCAGTAGCACAAACACTGACAGAAACAATTAATAAATGTTATCTCCTGAAACTGAGAAGCTTCTATAAGGCAAAGGACGTAGACAAAACAGAAGCCTATAGAAAGGGAAACGATCTTCACCAACCCTGCATCTGACAGAGGGCTGATCTCTAAACTATATAAATAACTCAAGAAACTGGAGGTCAAAAAACCAAATAATCTAATTTTTAAAATAGGCTACAGATCTCAACAGAAAATTCTTAAAAGAAGAATCTCAAATTGCTGAAAGATATTTAAGGAGTTTCTCAACATCCTTAGCCATCGGGGAGATACCAATGAAAATGACTCTGTGATAGCATCTTATTCACTGATGAAAGTGTATGTTGGAGAGAATGTGGAACAAGGGGAACACTCTTCCACTGTTTTCTAAGTGCAGAACTGTACAGCCAAGTTGGAAATCTGTATGATGACTTCTCAAAAAAATTGGGAATCAATCTACCTCAAGACCCTGTGATATCACTCGGGCTTATACCACAGGGATGCTCAATTATACCACAAGGACACTTGCTCAACTATGTTCATAGTTATTCACAGTATCCAGAACTGAAAACAACTTATGTGCCCTCCAACCAAAGAATGTATAAAGAAAATGTGGTATAAACTACCTTAGTCATCCTAGTATTGCCCCTACCAGGTAGGGATGTATAAAAAAAATGCTTAATTAAAAAATAATTTTAAAATGAAAATGTGGCACACATACACGAAGTATTACTCAGCAGTAAAAAAATATAATGACATTATGAAATTTTCAGACAAATGGACAGAACCAGAAAATACCATCCTGACTGAGGTAACCCAGACTCAGAAAGACAAACATGGTATGTTCTTACTCATATACTAGATATAAAGCAAAGGATAGCCAGACTATAACCCACAGCTCCAGAAAAGCTAGGTAACAGGAAGGACCCTAAGAGAGATGCATGAATTTCTCTGGAAAGGAGAAATAGATGAGATATCCTGAGTAAACTGGGGGCAAGGGAGTCAATAGAGATGAAGGGTTGGGAGATAAGAACTTAAGGGAATATTATGGCTGAGCTGGGACAAGGTTGAAGTGGGAGTATAATAAAAGAGATAACTAGATAGAGGAAGATATTATTGGGTTTGGGAGAAACCACAAGGTTTGGTCATCTACAAGGATGACCCCAGCTCAGACTACTAGCAAAGTAGAGAGGGCACCTGAGCTGGCCTACCCCAGTAGTCACATTGGTGACTACCCTAACTGTCATCATAAAGCTCTTGTCCAGTAATAATGGAAGCAGATACAGAGATGCAAATACCAGCTTGAACTCTGAGAATCTAGTCGAAGAGAGGAAAAAGTGACTATATGAGGAAGGGGGAATCACGATCATGATGGGCAATATACAGAGGTAACTGAACCAAGCTAGTGGGAACTCACAAACTTCAGACCAAAAGCTGTGGAGCCTGCATGGGACCATACTAAGCCTTCTGCATGAGGGAGACAGTTGTGTAGCTTGGTCTGCTTACAGGCAGTGGTATCAGAATCTATCCCTGTTGCATGAGTTGGCTTTTTGGAGCCCATTATCTATGGTGTGGTACCTTGCACAATCTTGATACAGAAGGGTGGTACCAGGCTTTGCTGACTTCCTGTGGAAGGCCTTAAATTTACTGAAGAGGGGTTAGGGGTGCACTGGGGTGGAGTAGGAGGAGGGATGAGAGGGGAATCTGTGGTTGGTATATAAAATGGATTTTTAAATGTTAAATAGAAAAAAAGAATAGGAAGCAATTCCTCAGAAGTTACTAATATTTTCATCTTAATGGATAAAGCTTATTACATATTTGACAAGTGAGAAATACTACATTTGTCTATGTTTCTACAGAAAAATATTTTAGACCATTTAATTTATAAACAGTTCAAGTATATGGCTCATTATCCTGAAGGGTAAGAAGTCCAACATCAAAGTTTCAGTAGATTTATTTGATAGATAATACCCTCTGTATTCTCAAATAACAGAAAAAATTAGAGATAATATCATAGATAATATCCTCTGTATCCTCACATAATAGAAAAAAATAAAGAACTTGCTGAAATCACATCATTTTTCCCATTGAATTTCTATTTAGTCAACTCCAAAATACCTACATCCTGATGTTATCCCATTGATGATTAAATACCAACACACAAATTTTAGAGACACACAAGTATTCAGAGCACAACAGATGACCAGAATCTGATGTTACAACCTTACTGAGTTTCTCTTCTATCTCTAAGTTTTGATCATATTATTGAAGCTCAACCAAACAATTCATATCAGCTTGTCTCAAACACAGCAAACAAACCAGTATAATCTACTCCAGCTCAGTAAAGCTTATTCAGCCTACTAAAATCCTCATAATTGCAATTAGTAAAGTACCACCCAGCCCAATGCACCTGACACTCTAAAGGGCACAAGGGCCTTATATTCACAGAGAAGCACTAAAACAAGTAGGAGTATAAATCATGCAGGGCTGTCTCCTCAGTGGAGGAGTAAAATCAAACATCTGCATGGCATCCAGAAAGCTGAGAGTGGAGGTTGTTAATGACCTGGTGACTTTTGCTATCTGAAGGGGCAGACCTCACTCTAATTCTCCAGAATGGTTATCCCAGATTTTTCTATCCCTAGGCCATTATCAATCATTAGGGATGTTGTTACAAATACCTTGGAGACTGTTGACGCCTATGCTGCCAGAGACCACACTAGATTTTTAGTTATAGAACCCACCCCCGTGGTCACATGTACTTTATAGAGTCTTTATGTAGTCACACTTTAAGCTTTATTGTGATCTTAGAATTAGATTTATTATTGCCTGAACACCTTTTCCAAAACTGTACTGTGTTTTAAATATGCTGATAACAAACCTTCTAGTATTAGACTCCCTGAACCAAGTTTTCATTCTTATCTTTTTGCATGGTTCTCTTCGATACCTAATACCTGAAGGGATCTTCTCATAATAGCAGTTGACATACTACATCACAGATAATATTTTAAAAAAACTTATACAAGATTTGACATAGGTATATGATTGATCCAGTTTTTTACAGTCTATGGTTAGTATTTCTTTACTTCTTCATTGGTAAGTAAAAAACACACTCTTGTATTTGTACCTTATTAATTCTTTTCACACAGTCATGGATTGCCACACAAACATAATTTATCTTCATTTCTCACTTGTAGATTGATTCTTCAAGCTATCTCTAAGGCTTAGTATGTCTTTCCAGTGGCAGTGGTCTATTCCATGTACTCAAGGCCACTGAACTCATCTAAAGTCATTCCATTTTTGGAAGAGTCTATAAGTATCATGTAATAATAATCAATACTACAATCAACTAATCAAAAGACACAATTTACTACCAACCTTAATCAACAAAACATGACTCTGACTCAGGAACCATAGTTTAAACAGTTGGGCTTTCATTTTGAGCAGGTCTTCTCTTAAAGATAAATCTATACTTGGATGAGCAGAGAATATATGTAAGAACCTATGATGATTCCTGAAAGTGTGTCCTGAGAGATTCATTGGCTAGTGAATCAAATACCTATCTTTGATATGGCACAGTGATCTCTAATTTTCTTAAACCTAACTACATTAAACAAAATAGATAAATTAACAAAGTAGAATACAGTTACATTTGAATCTAACCTTAGGCAGGCAATTTTTATAAACTAAAAAAAATCTGCATTAATAAAACTGCAAAACTGTAAAAGCCATTCAGAAGTCCAACAGAGGAATCATCCAGGATGTTTAATATGAATTCACCAAGGATGTCATCAGCACCCACTACTTTTATTGCTCTCCAAACCAACCCACTTCCTAATAACACAGCAGAAAGGTGAAATGACAAGAAGGTGCTCTAATTCTAAGGGATTTTAGAATCATTGTGACTCTGACAGAGGCAGGGATGGATGGAAACACTTGGGTTCTGTAAGTGAAAAGAGGAAATAAAACTGTATAGAGAATTCAAGAATGAAGGATAACAACAAGAGTGGGAGGAGGTGAGAAAGAATATTTCTATGAACTCAACAGAGAATTCATGGTGTTTTCCATAGAGAAGCCAGTATTTGCTTACAATATGTAAGTGAAATTGAAGAGATTGCTTGGAATTTATGTGATCCTCCTTAGGCCTTTGGCCTATACACCAAGCACAGGTAAACACAAAGGTATTTTTGTTGTAAAAAGTTTCTAGCCCAGCCTAGCCCTGACGTCTGGACCCACAGTCCTAAATAATCACACAAGGTTTATATTAATTACAAACTGCTTGGCCTATGGCTCAGGGTTATTATTTGCTAGCTCTTACTCTTAAACTACGCCATGATTCTATTTATATTTAGCCACATGGCTTGGTACCTTTTCTCAGACCAGCATTCTCATCCTGCTTCCGTGTGTCTCACTGTCATCTGCTACTCTGCTCTTCCATCTCCCATAATCTAGTCTGGCTTCTCTGCCTCTACCTCTTATCTAGCTACTTTACCAATCAGCTTTTTATTAAACCAATATTTATAGTAATAAATATTTATGGTGTGCAAAAGCATAATCTCACAGCATTTTCCCACTTTTCTTTTTAGAACAAGAGCCCCAAATCTATTCTTCATTGTATAGCTTTTTCCCTCACCATTATCTATAACAACTTGTAACCAACACTGTAAACAAAGACAAACTTTCATAATCCATTTTCTTTAGTATTCTACACAGAGCCCACCATGACTCAACAGTTTGCATTATTTTCTGACTAAGAAATCTATCATCCTTAAAGGATGGTACCAGAGAGTAGAAAGTTAACACAGTGACTAGATGGAGATTGGAATTTAGGTACTATCAGTTCTCTTGGTAGGGTTTTTATTATCAAATGTCTAAGTCTCTACTTTATCATCTAGAAAACTGAAATGCTAACATCTACTTAAGCATGGCTTTGAGGCTTTAAAGAAATTGTACGAGAGCCAGAATCTCAAAAAAGTCTGAAGTCTGTGGTCTGAGAGGACAGTAACTACATGGAACCCCAGCAATTTGTGTGAAGGAACAACAATAATTTTACAATTTTATTTAAATTAGTATAAGGTACAGTTAATTGTAGTAAAATTGGTGGTGGCTACAATCAACAGAATGTGATCTTCTCAATAGATATAAATTCAAAATGCCCACTAACAAATGAGAAGAGAGACTTTTTACAGATGCTTTTGGCTTATTTTCATTTGCTCTCGGAACTTAATTTCTTTCCAATATAACTCTGAGACAAAAAGGTAACTGATTGTCTTTTCAATTTTGAAATTTGTTTCAGTATTGGAAGTTATCAAATGGCCTTAAGTGACCCAAACACAGATAAATAATTTATTTATGTGTACAAATGCATACATAACCATTAATGCTGATTGGCACTCTCATTGGTAGAGAATACATTGAACCAAATCTTGCATTATTATGTTTATATTTATCTGAAAGAACAAAGATTAGCTAATTAACAAATGTTTACTATATTTATGATGAGCATGTTCTTCATAATAACATTTATTTTCTAGTTTAACTTCAAGTACGAGCCTGAGAAAACTTTATCTCATTGAAAACTTTGAATTCTCCCCACTCTGCCAGAATGCACAGACAAACCATTATTGTTCTTTCCTTTAGACATACAAGACAAAATGAGTTTCCTACTTCAAGTAAGATTTAAAGATCTGCAGAGATGCAAAGAATATGAGTGTTGAGGCCTGAAATCTATTTTCTTTTCCAACTGTGTCACAACTTCCTTTCAACCTCTCTTTTGAGGTGATTCTGAATTCCTTCATTTTTTCCCTTTGCTTTCCCATGGTTAAAGTCTTATTGATCCTCTAAAATTTGTTTTGTGATCTATATGTCACAACTTCATTACACAAAAATGATTATGAAAGGTACGATGAACAGAAGTGAACAACTATTTTTTAGTGCATTATGGATCCTGACAGACTCTTCTTCATGGACTGCTAGAGCATTACCCAAGAGAACCACTAGCCAAATTTGCTGTTAGTTTCAGATTATTAGAAATTTGGAGGAACAAGTGCTCATTTTTGAATACTTGATGAGGAGCAATGAAGCACCTGGAAATGGCTAAGTCTGCTAGCCACATGGACTTATCCAGCCAGTTTCATTGACTTTGAGACAAGCTCTTAGAGAAGTAGAAATTGGCATTCCATTCTCATGCCAATTTCATTTGAATTTCTCCTTGACAATCACTGCCTGCAGACAGATACTGCAAGTATTCATTCATGTCCTTTCCCCCAATGCATTCATCTCAAAAGGCACTGTGGAAATATCTAAAAAGGTAGCTAAGGAATACGGAGATTAGAAAAGAACACCATATAGCACCACTGAACTCTACTGTAAGTTTTGCGACTGATTCAGACCCCTGTGAATAAGCTGTCTCTGTACACATCACACTGTTGACATTTTGTAGGCTTCAGGTCTATTTTGCTGTCTATGCTACTCCATCTAGTGTCTTGTATCTAGAATATTCAGGAAAGCTTTAAGAGCCAGCTGCCTTCCTGTTGAAGATCTTAAGTGAAAAATTGGCACAATATTTATTCATAACATAAAACCCAGAGGACATAGCACATTTAAGGGACCAAAATAATGAATGTCTTAACTTTAGAACTACACTATTGTTCTACTCAAATAAACGAGCATCTTGTCTCTCACAAAGATACTACAGAATAAAGTGAAGTCAGCATTAGCAGTACACATTCTAATCCCAACATATCTTTAGTAGTAATCTAAACTACGTTGTGAGACCTTGTATTTAAAAAATCATGGACCCTTTCTCCAATTGTTCAGTTATTTTGGTCTTGATGAAACCTCGAAACTAACTCTTGAAGTATCGTTGAGCCACTCTCTTCTTTTGTTTCACTAGTTCCACATAAAACAAACAAACAAGATAATAACACGGACTCCTCAACCATCACTCTCCGCATTACCCATCTTTTATTATCACATCCCTCAATTTAACACTAAATTCTCAACTGTAAAACACCAGCATGTGTTTCAAGAGTGAATTCAATTTTGTCTTTCAATAATTCTGACTTTCTTCTTTTCCAACACTCTCTTCTAATTTTCTATGAAATCTATCATAATTTAGCACCTAATACAGTACTTCTGCAGAATGTAATGAAAGAAATCACTGAATCTGACTTCTGAAAACATAGACAAGCTCCTGGCAAGTTCAATTATCATTATTAAAAATTTTGTACTCTTGAGCCTCCATTTACATACCTGGAATACAAGAATTTCACCATTTAAGAGATCTATAAGTGCTGCTTTTCCAGAAGAGTTTTAAATTGGAGGTTCTAAGTAAGAACTAAGGAGACAGACACATTGGCAGAAATGGAAAAAAGACCCTGAACTACTAATGGAGTAGGCAAAAGAAGTTAATAACATCTATGACTGTCTTCAGAAATGTTTGATAGACTTCATGCCCTTAGTGACATGCTCATAAATCTATAAAAATCACTTTTTCTAGAATTTTTTTTCCTATCTCAAACCTTTATAGTGACATTTTTTCCTTCTGAAAGTGATGTTCTCTAGAAACCAAAGGACATTTTTGGAGTTGTAGCTTCAGAGAAAAAGGAAGGAACTCAAACAGGGCTGATGTGGAATAATCCTTTTGCATACTATAAATATTTGTCACTAAAATTAGTTTAATAAAAAACTTACTGACGACAAATATCCAGGCAGGAATTATAAGTGGGGCAGCTAAAGTAAGAATGCTAGGAAGGAGAAAGGCATAATCAGGAGTCACCAGTCAGGCACAGAGGAAAAGGGTATCAAACCACATGACTAAACATAGATGAGAAGTATTATTATGGATTAATTTAAGTGTAAGAGCTAGTTAGTAATGAGCCTGAGCTACCAGCTAAGCATTTATAATTAATATAATCCTCTGTGTGGTAATTTGGGTGCTTCTGCTAGGTATTTGGGAGTTGCTGGCAGGACATAAACTTCTACCTACACAGGGCAGGATCCTGGAGGAAGGAATTGGTGCAGAGACCATTGAGGGGCACTATTTATTGGACTGATCTTAATGGATTTCTCAGTCTGTTGACTTGCTTCCTATGCCTCTTTTATTATAGAATCCAGGACCACCAATCCAAGGATGGTCCCACTTGCAATGGGCTGGGCCATCCCACATCAATCACTAACTGTGAGGAGAGTTCCAATAGTGATGGCTAGCTGGAGCTCTGGAGGGCTCACTAAATCAGGAGTGGCCACTGGAGATCTGCTGGGAGTGGGAGCTGGGCACTCCGGGGGCGGGCGGCTTTCAACTGGTATGAGCAGTGTGTGGAGCCTCAAGGAGTGGGATCTGATATAACTTTAGCTTGTGTCAAGTTGACAAAAAACTAGTCAGAACAATGAATAAAAATGAAATTGGGTGTGTATGATAGGGAGTAATAACATGAAGAAATTAAGAGAGGGGAAGAATATAATCAAAATATACTTAATAAAAAAGCATTATAAAATAAGAAATTACCATGAAAATACATTATACAAAATTGTCAAAGAACTAATAAAAAAGAGATAAAAAAACAGAAAGTATAAGTTCTACAAGTTCTTGGGCTCAAGGTAAATTATTTCAAGGTAACAGTAAGAAAATTGTGTCCAGAGTGAAAAAATGATAGAAGAAGAAAGACTAGTGAACATGAGGAAAAAGACAGAGGTGTTGTACCCAAAAATGACAGAAGAAATTTCAAGGTTCAATTGTTCCACAAAAGCAAAAATTCATATTTGTCAAAATTAATTTTTACAGTTCTCAAGTATCTACTGGAAAGATTACAGCAAGCAAGAATGCTGCTTGCTGCAGATAGAAAGCTCACTCACTGTCTCTCACTCCCAGAGCAGCCACACTTCCCCTCACTCTCATCCTTGCTTTTGACAAATGAGTAAAAGACAGCTACCCCAGTTGGGTAAAATGAAGGCAATTGTCAATATGTAGGAAGCCACCATCCTGGCCTACTACTCAAAAGGTACTCACTGAATTTCATAGTTCACAAAGGGTAGGAGTATAACATTAGAGTTGGATGCAAACATTTCCTTTGAGAAAGAAAAGGGAAAGATAGTATAGGGGATTAAGATAAATTATTGTAAACTAATTAAGCAAATTATCAGCTTTAGATAATTTGCACTGGTATGGATTCTTGTATATTGATACAAATGTAAAATTAATTTTCTATTTCTGTTTAAGAAAATTTGTATATTGATCAAGCATATGCTTCTAGTTATGTTTAAAGTATTTTGTATTGATAAATATTAAAGATATTGCTGTCATTTTGCACTATACATTTATATCTCTGCTTAATTATATTTATCATACTATATATATACACACATAAGGATGTATATATATTCTACTTCTGTTTAGGATATTTTATATATTTATATATATTAAGGATATTGTACTATACTTTTTTAACTCTGCTTATAATATTTTGTATGTTGTCACAAACTCAACATCAGTGTCTTTATATTGTACATCTGTTTACATATTATCTATTTTTATAATATGAAGCCTTAGTCTTTAAGTTATTTAGGTTGTTTGTCATATTATATTTATCTTAATTAGGTTTTCTAGATATACAGTAACATATGCCAGATGAATAGGTAATCTTCAAACACTTCATATACCTAGAGAATATGACATTTAAATGTTTTATTATTCAGCTTACGTGAGACACAACAACTCCTGGCAGCACTATTCTTTTCCTGAAATGATGCTGGGCATCAAAGACATTCCACTTGGGGTTTGTCTTCCTCTTGACAAAAACAAAACAAAACAAAAAACAGTGGTCTACTGGGCAAAGAACTGCCCTTGCCTGGACTGCTGACAGTAATCACGCTGTTCAATACAGCAGGACAAAGGATACGATGCTGCTGAACCCTGCCAAGACAGAGTATGATGGTCTTTCAGTGTACTCTGATTCCGTAAATGGTCTGTCAGATATTCTAGGCCTATAGCCAAAAGAAATGTATGTCCCAACTCTATTGCTTCTGCTTCAGTACTTGCTCTGCCCTGACTTCCTTTGATGATAGAATGTGATATGTAACTATGAGCTGAAATAATCCTTTTTGTTACTCTGAAGGTATATGCAAGCTAGAGATATCAAATTTAATCAGAATCTGATTTTATTTTTAAACAACTGGAAGATAAACTTTGAGTCTTCATGTGTATATAGACCAGGGGAAGTTATATGTAGTACCAACAACTTGCAAGACTGTAAACAAACCTTTTCATATATTACTGAGAAGAATGTAAAACCATATATTCACTTTGAAAAATATTTTTAAATATTTTATAAAATGAAACACCCTTTTTTCATATTAATGAGCAATGCTACTCCTATATATTTACTCCAAATGAGTGGAAAATATGTCATAAGTAAATATTACATGAATATTTACTTTTTTCTTATTTAAAAATAACTACCAAGCATAAATGTCCCTAATGACCTTCAAAAGGCATATCAATAAAGAATAATATACACATTTTGTGAAGTACTAAACAATAAATAATTGCTGATAGATGCAAGAACATTGGGGAATTTCTAATGCATCTCAAAAGTTCAAAGAAGACAGAAAAAGCAATATGCTGTATGATTCTGTGTGTAAACTATTTGAAGTAAATCAGTCATTGCTAATTTCTAGGAGATAATTAGGTAAGCAGTAGCAAAAAAGCAAGAGGACATTTTTCATTCAGTTGATAGAATTATTCTACATCTTCATTGTCTTAGCAATTTAGAGTTGTATATAAAAAAGTGGGTCATTCCATATGTGCTTTACATTATCTTAAAACATACAGTTTTAATATTAGATTAAAAATCTCTACCATTCAAGTAAAAGGATGTTAAACATCACTAGTAAAATAGAATGATACACCCCCAAATTGTTCCATACATTTATGTTAACCTGACATGTAGGAGTACAGACATTACAAATGGGTAAGAAAATGGTGTTTATTAAAAAGATGGTGGGGTATTTTGAAAGCTTTAGAAGGAGGAAAGAGAAGGGAAAACGTAATTAAGATACAACCTCAAAAATAAACAAAATAATCTGTTAGGTCTACAAATGAATTCCCACTTCATGCCACATATAAATAATGATTGAAGAATAATAGAAAGACCTCATATAAGAAGGAATATGAAGCAAGGTATACTGGCTCAAAATATTTCAGATCTATCTGATAAATTTGTTTTGAACCACTTTGCCTTATAATTTGAACCCCTATGCCTCTGGGGCCATGCATTTTCTACTAAAATGGACCCCTATGCACTTAAATAAGAGAACTGGGTTATTTTCAAGAGACACAATCTTTAATGTTTTTCAGTGCCTGTGGCCATTTCAGAGGAGTAGAAGGTAGCAACTGAGATTTGGGAGACTGACTCACCAGGAAACAAGGCACTGATGGGTGGCGAATCTTGGATAAGCAAGACCCCAGGGTTTCAGCTCCAGAATGCCCCCTGATACTGCTGTGCTTTTACATGTTTTCTGCTGCCATTTTTCTCTGGTATCTGTCATGGTGTGAATGGGTATAGAGAGATCTTTGCTGCCTGTAATGTAGTGTAATTATCTGATAGGAATATCACATTGTACTGTGCATGTTTTATCCTATGAATTATTATGAAGATGATTTCCTCTTAAGCTGAACTGTTTAACTGAAGTAATAAATTTATACAGTAATACTCTTACTTTATATACATTTTTGATGATAATGAGTTTTTAATGATTATAGTAAGGGATTATGATAAAAGTTAGTTTATTAGGAAAATAAATATAGGTAAAGGCAGGATATGCTGTTTCCCCTGCCCCCTGAAAAAGCAGAGGATAAAAATAGAACTACAGAGGATAAAAAATAAGAACAAGTAGGTGTCACACAGCTAGGACTATGAGTTTCTCTTGAGGAACAAAATAGACTGTGGCCTAGGCTAATAATAAAGGAAGACAATTGAATCTCAAATGCTAGGATAACTCAAGTTCTTTAAATTTTAGAGTTGGTAGATGTGTTTGTGAGTTTTGATGTGCATCATAGATAAAACAAAGCTTTAAATAATGAATGAATGTAAGGTTAAGGTACTTTTGTTACTATCTTTCAGGTAGAAAATCTTGGGGAACAATTTGAAGTTTATAAAGGCACATTTTTGGGGCAAGGGACTCATTGAGGTCAGGCAATAAAAAAATAGCAGGGTTATTATTGCTGGCTGATGGACCTTTCTTGCTAGAATGGGTTGGTGATCAAAGGTGATGATTAATTCCTTGTACCCACTTATGCCCCCAACTTTCTGATATAAAAAATTGTGGATGAGTGGGTATGCACCCTGAAGATTTAAACTAGAGCTGACTTATTGTTTTTCATATATAAAAGTTTAAGTCTCTGATTCTTTTAAGAGTTTTTAATAAGATTACCTTTTCAGATATAGTAAAATAATTGGTTCTTTTTGAAACACAGCATGCCAATAAAAGAATTAAAAGAGAAAAATACCTTGCTTGCTTACAATTTGTTAATGTTTAACAGGCTGCTTGGAGATGAATGTATGTGGGTTCTTGGGATAATTTGTTTCTCATTTATAACTTGTAAAATGTTTAATCATGGATGTATTTGTTGTAATCAGTTTCTTAAAATTCTAATGTAACCATATCATAATTTTTATATTACATGAAAGATTCTGTATAAGCTAGAAGGAAAAAATAAAGGTACAGAAGGAAAACACCAGGAAAGTTATAGAAGGAAAGACAGAGAAGGAACACATCAAGAAGTAGTGAGAAGGAAATCATCAGGAATTTGTGGTGATATATTGCATATTTAATAAAATCACTTGGAATATCGGAAGACAGAATCACCCACAGTCAAGCTTTGAAGGTCAGGGAGTGGTGCCCCACACCTTTAATCCCATCACCTGGAAGACAGATCCTTCTGGATCTCTGAGAGTTCAAGATCTAACATCCAGGCAGTGGCAGTGCATGCCATTAGTCCCAGCACTTGGGAGACAGAGGCACAGAGATCTCTGTGAGTACAAGGCCAGCCTGGATTACAGAGTGAGTTCCAGAACAGCCAGGACTGTTAGGCAGAGAAACCTGTCTTGAAGGGGAAAAAAGGGGGGCTGGAGAGATGTACCTGTCTTCTGATATTCCAGACTAATTTTATTAAATATACAATGTTATCATCATCACAAAAGCAGATAAGAGAAACATCAGGATAAAAGAACAGAATGAATAACAATAGAGTAGAACAAGGGACAGAAATAATAATAAAAGGAAGAAGAAAGAAGCTTTTATCCCTCAGGGAAAAAAAAAGTCTGTGTTTTCTTTTTTTCTCTATCTCTCTCCCTGACTGAATCTCATTCACACTCTCTCCGACCTGCAGAAGGCTTGGCCTTCTGCTTTTCAGCCCTAATAAAATACTCTTTATTTTAAAATGCCTCTTTAGCCATAATATACTAAACTACTCAATCAGCCTTTTGTGATGTAGAAACCAAATCCCTTGAAAGCTCAATTTAGGTTCTTTTTACTACTATTAAATGAACATTCTCTATGAGGCAATCACGGATAACATGTATCTAATTATTCTGAAGTATTATTTAATTTATATCTTTATTAGCATACCATCCTTGTTATGTGGAACAAGGTAGTAGTTGTTCTAAAATGATTAATTTCCATTTCCACTCAATTTTATGTACTCAGCTATTTGGTTTACCAACACTATTGCTGTGAAAAGACTCCATGACCACAGTAACTCTTATAAAGAAAACATTTAAGTGGGGTGGCTCACATATGATTTCAGAGTTCAGTACATTATAATCATGACAGGGAACATGGCTGCATGCAGGTAGACTGGAGGCTGGAGTAGTAGCTGGGAGTCCTACATCTTGCAGAAAATAGGAAGTTGACTGAAACACTGGGTGGTATTCTGAGCATAAGAAATCTCAAAGCTCAAATCCTTCCCCCAACAGTGACACATTAATTTTAAGAGGTGTATACTATGAGTGATGTAGCTTGATCCCACAGTAGTTTTGTTTTTATTTATTTATTTATTTATTTTGCAGAACCCGAATACTGACTTACATACTGGCTGCATTAGTTGCCATTCCCACTTGAAAAGTATAGGAGTCCTTCTTCACAGTATCCTCATTATCAAATGTTGCATCTACTCTCTTGACATCAAGATTTTTTACTACTGTTGTGCATAAAACTAAGAGAATCTATTGGAAGAATATAAAACAATTGCTCATGACAAAATAAAACTGAAAAATTTTATCTGAGAAAATAGAAACATTAGCCCTGACTATGCCTATATGTCTCATTTGAGGGTTTATTGACTAATTTTATGCCAATGTGACACAAGCTAAGGCCATCAGAAGGAAAGGAATTTAAATGGAGAAAATGCTTCCATAAAAATCAAGCTGTAAGTAAGCCTGTAGGGTATTTTCTTAATTAGTGATTGATGGGGGAGGGCCCAGCCCATTGTAGGTGATTCCATTTCTATAAGAAATGGATTTTATAAGGAATCAGGCTGAGCAAGCCATGAAAAACAAGCCAATAAACAGCACCCCTCCATGGCCTCTGCATCAGCTCCTGCCTCCATATTTCTACCCTGTTTGAGTTCCTGTCCTTTAGTGATGGATTATGGATGTGGAAGTGCAAGCCAAGTAAACCTTTTCCTCCTCAAATTGATTATGGTATTGGTGTTTCGTTATAGCAATAGTACCCCTAAGACAGGAGCTTAAGGATAATATTTTTATATCCAGAATGTTCACTCTGGGTTATGTCTTGAGTAATTTGTACTATTTCTTCCTTTCATATTCCCAGAGACATGGGTGACCACTGGGGATTCTAAACTATCACTAGGATATGGGAATAATGTTCTGGTTCTCTGAAAGCTAATTATAAGTTTTATTCTGTAGCGTTGCTATTCAAAAAATGTTTTATGCATTATGATAAATACATAAATATAATATAAAACAAGGCACCTACATCAGTCTATATAATGATGTGTACATCTATGCCTTCTTTAACAATAGCTGATAGTGCTTTCTTTCTCCTAAGTAATTAGTTGTCATAAAAGAAATTATCTAAAGAAGAGTTAAAGCAAAAATATTTTGCATCACTAACAAATGTGTGGTAATAAGTAAGTCTTTGGTTTTTTAAAGGTCTATACAGATAACTTATGTGTAGAAAGAATCAGAAACTTCCATGGAAACTATTGGAAGCGTTAAGTTAAAAATGAATTTTTGTTCTTATACCAAATAGAGAAACATAAGATATTTTAATATATTGATGATAAGCCACAAGTCTAGGCATATAGACACATGACAATGTAGAAAACGGAGCATGATGTCAAATCCACCTGACAAAATAGGCCATGCTATCCAACAGGAGGATGATTGCTTACTTACATCTTAGTTTCATGAAAATCCATTGGAGCTATTCTGATTATGAGTGAGTATATGAGTAATATCATGTATACCTTAGTATTTTATCACTCCTTTGCCTGGGATACCTTTCTTCAGTCTTTATATGTATCAATTACTTTAATCAAAAGTCCACATTTTTTCCTCTTTGAAGCACTCCATTCAATAAATTTTTGTATTTGCTCTCGGCACCATTTCTCTTCTATTGCCTTAATTATATTGGATATGTAATAGAAATATAACAGTTTTAATTGTTTCAGTTTATGCTGTGTCCAATGCATTTAGCATCTCAGCAGAAGGAATCATATATTACTCATGTGTGTGTAACAAGAACCCAGCAAAAGAGATCCTTAAAAAGTTATTGAATTAAATAAAGAAATGAAAGTGTCAAGCTGTTCATTCTCCAGGATGATGTTTTATTCCATCAATCTGTAAGGTCTTATGATTAATCTCGTTTAAAGCACTGTGATGCCTTTATAGCCTATTTTGAATGAAACCAAAACTTATCTTAAGACTTCCATATCAAATACATCCTAGCCACTCTGAACCATACTGTCCTCTCATCTCACAAATTGTATTTTTCTTGCTCTATGAAATGTGTCAAGCTTGTTATCACCTCATATCTTTTGCTTGGTACCCTGCCTTACACTGGGAAACTTGTTGTAGCTGATACATTTCCAAGAGCAGAGTCAGACCCCTAAAATTACAGCTCAATGTTCACTGCTCTCCTGCTACTAATTATGTTAGAGTTGAAACTCAATATTTAAAACAGAGAAACAAAAAAAAAAAGAAATTAACAAAACAAACACTGCACTGGAACAAATATGAGAGGAATACCAACTCTACAGCATTTGTTAGTAGTTTATGGAGACAAAATTATAGGATGACTTCAGAGGTGACACTTTTTTGGATAACATAAGCGTGATAAAATTCATATAGCATAAATTACTCTATTCAGTCCAGTTACATATAATGTATTCGCAAGGTTGTATAAGTATCACATCCATTTAGCCCAAATATTTCATCTTCCCAAAGTAAAAACATATTTAGCATTAAGTAGGTTTTCCCCATTACCCTTACCCACTGAATAGCAATAATAAATCTATACTTTCTCATTGCATTAAACATCAACCTGACTTTGTCAAGGTAACAAATATTAAACAGAATGAAATCTTGATTTTAAGCAGGATCACATCAGTTTCAGTAGAACACAATTTGAGAATCCTGCAGAAGATGGAGAGCGATCAGAATTCTGAAAGACCTTGAAACCAGATAATATAAAAAAAATTACTTGAAGACACTGACAATATAATTTCCAGAGGCTCATCTTATGATGGAGAGTACTTTTCAAGTACAAAAAAAAAATGAATCCAGTCCTTCATAATCATGACCAACTGCATACAGAATGTTTTAAGAAGGGTTATTAAAGTGGGAACATTGCCTTTCTTGCTAGATTTATTCACAATGAAGCTGAATATCTATCTATTCTCAGAGATGATAAATAGGCAGTTATTGTCCTGCTAGAATGAAAGTTGCTTTATAAATGTTGGAATTTCCTTCAGGAATTAATATTCTGTGCCTCACTTACCAGCTCACTGATATTGGTATCCATATTTACTAAATCTTTCAAGTGGAATGATCCTGTAACATATAGAATAGCAAAGACATGAACTGATCATATTTATCAAAACATCTCTTAGAAGATCATTCCTAGGTGACAGTAACAGAAAGTGTCATACTTAACTTTCAGACCAGATAGCTATTCCATATTAAGATGTCAGGTGTAAAATAATACAATGGATTGGACACATTGGAATTTTTAACTGTGGAATAAAAGAATTGAACTTTAAATTGATTGACAAATTGTCAATTAAAGGAACAGAAAGAGATTTGGCCAAAGTTCACAAGGAAACCTCAAAAGCCTTTGTATGAAATTTGGAAGAAAAAAGTACAGCTAGTTTCAAGATATACTCTAATTGAAGATTGTGTGACCTGTATTTAAAAACTCTTTTTTAAAAAAGACAAATTAATAGAAATTTCTAAATGAATGTAAAGGAAAACAATACATTAAAATAATATTTCAAGATAAATAAAATCTTTCTAAACTGATAATACCAAAATAGTATTAAAATAAGTGGGAGAACAAAACAAATGCAGGAATATTGCAAATCAATGAATTTTAAAAGATCAAAAGTATATTTTCCAGCATGGCCTATATACTCAATGAAATGTTAATCACTGTGGATGATTTTTTAGGATGTTATTATGTTTATTCTAAAATGTATATAGGAATACAAGGGGCTATTAATAAATAAAGAACCCTAAAATAAAAAGCTGAAAGACATATCACCACATATTAGACCTGCCGTAAATATATTGAAGAATTATTTATCGCATGTAAAAGGAGGTTGACTTAAACATTTGAAATCAACTAATGTGCTTCAGCTCATTGATACACTAATAAGAGAAACAAAAGAAGATATACATAACACAAAAAGGAATTTGAAAAACTATAACTTTCCCACTAAAAGTTTTCAGGAGGCTGAGTTAAAAAAAAAAAAAAAAGTGTAGCTGGATATGGTAGCACACATTTTTAATCCCAACATTAGGAGGCAGAAGCAGGTGAATCTCTGGGTTCAAGATCAGCCTGGTCTACAGAGCATGTCTCAAAACAGCAGAGAAACCCTTTTTCATCAAAATAAAATTGTGGAAATCTTGAAGTGATCCTTGATATATTCTGGAATTAGAGATAAGGCAGATAGGTGTGGGGCTATTCCAGACATGATTTAATGATTTAGCATGTTAAATAATTTCTCAGTGGTCATATAAAATTCAGTTTTTAGATAGATTGTCCTAGCAAATGTGGAGATACTGAAGGAGTCAAATGAGGAACAAAAGAAAAATCAATCCTTAAAAAAAACACAATAGAAGCCAGGAATTATGGCACATGCCTTTAATCCTAGGACTCAGGGCAGAGGAAGGCAGATTTCAGTGGGTTCAAGGCCCCGCCTGGTCTACATAGTTGTGATATTTTGTGTACTCTCTAACAAACAAAGCTTTCCTGAAGATCAGAAGGCCAATCCGAGCACAGAGTTAGCCACAGAGGCCAGGCAGTGGTGGCACATGACTTTAATCACAGCATTGGGAACCTCACACCTTTAACCACAGCACTCCAGAGGCAGAGGCAGATAGTTCTCTGTGAGTTCATGGCCAGGCCAGTCTGGGATACATGAGATTAATCTATTCTAAAGGAAAAACAGACCCAGGTGGTGATGGCTCACACCTTTAATCCTAGTTCTTGGGAGTCTTGGGCCCTTAATCCCAGGACTAGGAAGGCGAGACAGAAAGCAATATGGCTGAGTGGAGAAAGTAATACTAGACTGGAAGAGAACAGGAACTCAGCCTTTTAGGCTGAGGAGTTGTCAAGGTGAGAAGTAGCTGTAACTTGCTCTGATCTTTCAGCATTTACCATGATAAACTGCTCTGGGTTTTTATTATGAGACCAACTAGGATTCAGGCAACACATAGTGAGTTCCAGGACAGCCAACACTGTTACATAGTGATATCCTGTCTCAAAGCAAAACATAAAACAATAATAAATGATTTCTTTGGAGGACAGGGAAACAAAATTTTAAAGTGTTATCAAATTAAAAAACTAGGAAACACCTTCATTGAATACCATAGTAAAAATCAGCAACAAGACAACGGTGTCTGACCTGATTTGCTTACTTCTCTACTATTCGCCATTCTGTATGAAATCTAGTGAGTATAAGAATCCATGGACAGGAAGCATGAAGCCTCTCTTTTCCATACACAACTGTCTATATGTAGAATCTAATGAAATCCATGAAAAATTATTTAATTCTACTTCTAGCACAAACACACTGCTGAATCTAAAATCTACTCCTCAGTGAACTGGATATTTATTTTTAAATAAATACTTGAAGTTTCTGAAAATGTTCCTAATGTCATATAGAAAATGAGGAAAAAAAAATATGTTCAAGAATATCTACTAAAATTTAGAAAAAGCAAGAACCCATAATACTTAAAAGAAGAACAATTTTGGCCTGGAGAGATTACTTAGTGGTTAGAGAAGAGCACTGACTACTTTTCTAGAGGTTCTAAATTCAATACCCAGCAACCACACAGTCTACAGGCTCACAACCACCTGTACTGTCATCTTGTGTCCTACACTGGCCTGCAGGAACACCTGTAAAAAATACTGTATATATAATAAATCTTTCTTAAAATAACAGGAAATAAAAGAAACTTACTTTTTAAAAAAAAGAACAATTCTTGCCTACTCCTTGCTCAATGAGAGAACATTCTGGATGTGTGCTGCCATGAACTGTATGGCTCTATATTTCATTTAGAGAACCATTTTCCACACAAGGACAGGATGATAGCATTTCTCACACTAGCCAATGATAACTGTCACTGAAACTAAATTTTGGAAAACTTTGGATTAGAAGTAGGTGTCTCTTTTGTCTTCTGAGCCTCCATTCATAGGAGGAGGCACCAGCAAACACATAAATTTAAGCTCCAAGTGTCCTTTATTCTGGCTGAAAATCAGAAGCTAATAAGATGTAGCCCATTTTTAACATTCCTAAAACCAAGATCTCAACTTGTCTAATAAAGATGCCTCTCAGACAATAAGGGTGCTACTGTTTAATACTCTGATATGGAAAAGGCTTTGATAATTTTGTCAAGGCTAAGAGCAGAAAATATTGAATCTCCCTCCCAAAAGAATTAACTAAATTTGCATTGAGTATGGGAAGATTTAAGTATAGGTATGTATTCACAAAACACTGAAGATCATTGTTTAAAAAAACAAAAAACAAAAAACAAAAAACAATGTGATAGGAATGAAAAGGATTATAGGAAATTAGGCTACATTCTAGACCAGGTAGAGAAACTAAGAAAGAGACAAATAGGAGAAATATTGTAGCCAGAACATGCACTTGCATGAGGAGGTCAGAAGTCAACATCAAATGTCTTCTTAACTGAGCCACACACTTGCTGATTCAGCCAGAGATTCTCTTGTCTCTGCCTTATCAGCACTGGGATTACATACATGCACTGTATGTCTGGATTTATAAGTGGGTTCTAAGAGATCAAATTTAGTTCCTCATGTTTGCACAGAAAACACACTACCAGTTGAGCCATCTTCCCCAGACCTTCAACAGTTTTTAAAGAATATACTCTTAATTAAGTACTGTCATCAAGGGAGAGGAGGAATTGTTGGTCCCAAAAAGCATAGTTAATTAAATAACCTGTATCAAACAAGTTTGCTGTAATAAACAAGTTTGTTGTAATATACTACCATATGCCACTGATTATTTATATCACATTGTTTCTTTAGTCCTTTGCTCCTAGCAATGATACAGTCAAGATTAAGTGATGAAGGAGTGTGTTTTGTTTAGGTTAGATGTTGCATAATTTATTGAATAAAGCTAATCATTATAGTTTAACAATCCAAAAAATCCCTTTTATCAGTCGGAGAATAATACTCAATACTAGTGAGCAGCTTACATCCTTCTGCCCAACAAGCACTCACCCATTCCGGAAGATCAACAATATACTATGTCCATGGAAAACGTTTCTCCTAAACATCACACAACTCTAGGAATACTTGGATCCTTTATGGAAGTGTGACTTTCTCACATCAAAGAAAATTCAGTAAGAGGAGGAAACCATTAAGACAAGTGCAGTTAAAATTTTTCAAGAATAGCTAATTAAAGTAAAAAAAAAAAATTAGTGATCTGAACTCCTAGAAACATCACAGGTTTCCAATTCAGTCTCTGCAAGGTACACTGCATTACAATTTCCAGAAACTAGTTTCAAGAAGGGTTTTATCAATATTATAGAGAAAATTAATTTTAGGAGTCAGAGAATAATATGTCTCAAAGGGATCTCAATTGTTTCTCTAATTCCCTAGTAAATACCTTTAATAAGAGATCTATTTACTACAAAGACGACTCAGAGTCATGGATGTACTCTAATTGTTCTTCCAGATGGATTCTGTTTTGTAAAATAGCCTCATTAGAAAGATGCAGAGAGAAAATTCAGAATGTAGTAGAGGAGTGGCATTCTTTTGTAGACATCATAACATAATAAATCATTGATTCTAAAAAAAAAATATACTGCTTAAAAGATTGGCAAAGCATGATAGCACAGGCCTTTAATCCTAGCCACAGGAAGCAAAAGTAGGCAGACCTCCACAAGTTCATGGCCAATCTGGACTACATAATGAGTTCCAGAGCTAGCAGGGCCACATACTGAGATCTTGTCTAAAAATCAAAGCACTTAATAGATATAGAAGTACATTTGATAAAATTCACCATCACTTAATGTTTAAATCTGAGAATAAAATGGGTATAGTAGAAAATGAATTCAACATAATAAAGACTATTTTTAAAAGGCTGCTTTCTCCCATGATGCTGAATTAAGAGATGAAATTGTTCTACTTAAGATCTGGAATAAGCTAAAAAATGCTATATTTATTAATTGTATTCAGTATACTCCTGTAAGTCTTTGGCAGGGCAATTAGGGAATAAAAGAGAAAAAAAAAAGGCATCCAAATTGGAAATGTGGAAGTAAAATAGTCACAGCTTGTCAGTGACATGATCTTATATGTCAAAGAAGCAAAAATGCAATTGCAGTCAGCATGACATCTACAGAATTGCTATATGCAAATAGAGACAAGTGACTGAACAAGGAATAGAGCAATTCTGTTTTTAACAGCTACAAAATTTAGATACCTAGCAATAAATTCAATGAAAAAGATAATGGATCACTACAGTAAAAACTAGCAAAAAAAATGATGAAAGAAACTGAAAAGTATACAAAAAGTAGAAGTAACCATAGATTGAAAAAAATGAATCTTCTGCAAGTTCAATGTACACCTTATCAAAATACCCATTTAATTGTTCAAAAGAACTAGAATAGCCCTAAAATTCATATGCTATCTCATAACATCCTAGGAAGTGTGCAAGTAATTCTATGTAAAATGAGCAAAGCAAGAGGTATTGTACTACCAGACTCCAAAGTATACTTACAAAGCTACGGTACAAAACAGCATGAAACCAAAGCAACAACAACAAAACAAAACAAAAATGCACTGGAATAAAATATACACATGAGACAGAAGACAGAGTGCTGCACTAAACATACGCATGTATAGTCAAATGATTTGAAATATAAATTCTGTGAATGAACATTGGAACAAAGGTAGTATTTTCATTAAATGGTGCTGTGATACCATGATTGAAAATGGATCAATACTTAACAGTAGTTACAAAATGAAACTCAAATTCCTTAAGAAGTTAAAGATTTTCAAATCTTACTTGAAAGTACAAAATTATTAGGAAAACCACAATCAACTACTTATAGTACATTAAAATAGGCAGGATAGAGAAAAGGAGACAATCTTTGATACTTATGCCTCAGATAGGAACCTATTATCTAGACTACACAAATAACTGAAGCAACAAAATACTCATAAATCATCCAATTATAATAGATCAATGATGCCCCAACTACACATGACAGGCTAATAAATAGAGCCCTGTTCCACGAATGGGCTCCCTGTTTAATTTTTCTTAGCCAGTTAGATTCCATAGATCTCCAAACAAAAAAACTATTATCAATGCTCTTGTCTACCCTGTTTAACTGGATACTAAAACCCTATTGTTGAATATACGACATACTTTTGTCATAGAACACAGAAAAATCTAGATGGGACTCAGCTGAAAACTTCATCCCTATCGACTAGCATTCATAGTGCTGCAAGATGCTTTGCATACTGCTGAAGGAGAGAAATAATCATCAGTCTTACCTAGCTATTATCCATGTGGCCTACAATAATGACCAGCCTAAGAAAAGACATGCTCACTGTGAAATGCTGGTGTAAAAACCATGGAAGAAAGCAACCATGATATGTTTGGATTTTTAAGTCCCAATGTATAAAAGGAATTCCATATCTGACATCATTACTGGGCAAAGAACATGTGGCTAGATAGGTCGCAGATCCTAGGAAAGAAACTGCAAGCATTATTTGCTGTGGGCTATACTTTGGTACACTGCAAATATTTGTCATTGTATATTGCTTTAATAAAATGCTGATTATACAAGTAGTTAGCCAAAAAGTAGATGCAGGAAACCAGACTAGGGGAACTTGGGGAAATGGAAGAGCAGAGCAGAAGATGACATAAAGATGCAGAGGAAGCAGTATAAGAATGCTACATGGAGAAGAAAGGTACCAAGCCGTGTGGCTAAATATAAATAGAAATATGGGTTTACTTAAAGTATAAGAGTTAGCAAGTAATAAACCTGAGCCATAGGCCCAACAACTTGTAATTAATGTAAGACTTTGTATGATCATCTGGGACTGCTGGTCTGGACCTCAATGCTAGGCTAGGCCAGAAACTTCTGACTACAAATGGTATTCTAATATGGGGCACGTACACCCACATAAAGCTTAAGAAATCTTAAAAGGGGTTCTGATTACAGAAACAGAGCCAAACACAGTTTTCTAGTTGAGTCTCTCAAGTGGACCATGATACAGAGTGGCATGTGAGCTTGAGCTAAAAAATATCAGGCTTGCAGTGTGCACCTTAAGCTGCAACAAGGCCAGTTCTAGAAGTCTCACAAGAGCCTTGTACAAGCACGAGCTGCATATAATGAATTTAAGGTTTCTGTTATTACAGAAAAAAGGGAAGAGAGTAAAGCATGCCTTTTTAGTAGCAGCAGTTTCTTGGGGTCAATCCTGTTTCCTGGTAGTGAGCAGATGCATGGCTCCTTTAAGAGAGAGGTCCTGACTAACCTTTAGTGTCAAAAAACCTGGAGGCTCTTTTAAGAGGCCCTGTTGCTAAACACTTAAATGGTGTTTATGATCAGCAGAAGGCTGTGCTCTACTTGGTGGCAGTGTGAACCCTAAAATTCCCCAGAGTTGGAATGGTAAACATGATTCCTGCCAATATTTCTGGCATTAAGGTACTCACTCACAGACTAAGGAGCTGGGTGGACAAAGCCTCCATATCCAAGTCTTTAATCCTAGCCATGCCTTAGCAGATTCAAGTGTGGTGAGAAAAGGAGATAAAAAGTAAAGACAGATTTCCATATGTATATGGAAAATATACAGTACACAAAGAGTCAGGATACTGTATGCTATGTTGCCTTTGAATAGTTTACTGAGGAATGAGGATGGGCTCCTAAAAGACATTTGGTTATAAATGTTGCTAAATTAATCCAATCTATACATTTTGTAAATGCCTTAACCTCAACACTTAAGTCAAAAGATATGTTACTTTGGAGAAGAGGTTTTCTTTTTATTTCCACAGAAAACGAGAGACTGTGGTTTCATTCTGGGTTAATGAAAATAAGGTTTGATTAAGGAAGGCCCCCTGAAAAACCTTAAATGGGAATGGATGATCCAGATGATTTAACTATTCAGAACACCTCTGTTGCAGTTTTCTCTGATCTCTGTATTTAGAACAGCTTCAAGGAGACTGACTGAGATGAACCAGCTTCACAAAATACTCTAGTCAGGATTTGACCATATTCCTAAATTTTCTCAGAACCCCATAACATTGCCAGCATCCACAATCAGCAGGAAGTAATCTAGAGATTACTGTAGAAAATTCTCAAGGAAATTCCAAAATATGTAAAAAGTATATTATATTGATGTGGGATGTCTTTGTATACACTGTGTATTACCATTGGATAAAAAAGAAACTGTTTTGGCCTATGGCAAGGCATCTTAGAAGTAGGCAGGAAATCTGAGCATAGATAAAGGGGAAAGAGTGAAGTCAGAGAAAACATTGCAAGCTGCTGCCAAGAGAGAAATATGGAAATGTACAGGTGAGCCTCAGACCATGTAGCAAGACATAGATTAACAAAAACTGGTTAAATTTCAAAAGCTAGCAAGTAATGTGTCTAAGCCATATCCCAAGCAATATGTAATTAACATAAGCCTTTGTGTGATTATTTGGGGCTATGTGGCAGCAGGGCTGCAAACAGGTCCAACCTCAAAGCTAGGCTGGAAAGGCTGAGCCAGAAATTTCTTATTACATTCTACTTTGTATGTTTATTATTATTTTTAATACTTAATGACAGTACTTTTGTATCTATTAAAGTGAAGGCTTGAAACATTGATTTCAGATTCTTTTATAATGCATCCATCCTCTTAGTACTGCTTTATATGTTTTTTATATTTTTTTCCATGGAAAAATGTTTAAATTTGTGCTTTTTAGCTCTTTTTTGACTCAGGTAAATTAAGTATGCTGTTTAGTTTCTATTAAGTGACAGATTATACAAATATAATCATATTATTATATTCTAATTTAGTTATTTGGTTAAAGAACAAGCATTGTATGTTGTGAATTTCTCTTCTATTTTGATAGTCAGCTAAAAGGACTAAAAGAGACAGGGTCTTAGGGCTAGGAACAGAGATTTGTCAAGAAAACACTTGTGTCCCAAGCATGAGGACCTGAGTTCAAGCTGCACAATCCATGTAAAAATGGTTGCACAGTTGGGGTTCACTTGTAATTTCAATGCTAGAAAGACAGAGATTCCAGGGCCTCACTAGTTAGCCACTCTAGCCTAATTAGTAGATCTAGTCCAGCAAGATATGTGGCATTCCGGAGGATTGTCATCTGGCCTCCACATGCACATGGTATACACACACACACACACACACACACACACACACACACACACACACACACACACGAGGTGGGGGGAGAGAATGTGTATTTTTCAGCATATATCCTAGGCTGGTTTCAACCTTTCTATGTATCCTAGAGTAGTCTCAAAGTTACAATGTACCCCAGGTAGTCTTGAACTCATTATCTTCTCAGCTTCCTGCATGCTGGAATTACAAGCATGAAATCATCATATCAACATTATTTTCATTTTATAAACCAGAATATGATCTATTTTGGTAGATATTACCAGAAAATTTGAAAAGAATATCATTCTGTTGTTGCTGATTAGAATGGCATTTAAGTCAAACTGTTTGGTAATGTGTGCTCATTTTCTGCTGCTTTTATTTATTTGCTGTGTTTTGTTTGAGAAATCAGTGTTGAAATTTAAATTCTACTTCTTTCTCCTGTATTTCTTCATTGATCTGCAAGCTTGGATATTGTTTCATAAATCTTTTACATCATTTTTCCTGCTGAATGAAATCGTTAAGCATTATGAAATAGTTTCCTTTACTCACATCAATGTTCTTTGCTCTTTACTTGAATTTCTGATACTAAAATAATAAATCTAGCCACCTTTTGATTTGTGTTAACATAGTGCATTTGTTCCATAATTTTAATTGTAATCTACTAATATCCTCAACTTGAAAGTAATTTTGGGTCTTAGCTAGAAAATTTTTGTTTTTATTAAATTATTATTTATTATTATTATTTTGATGTATGAGCACTGCCTCAACATGAGTCCCACCCCTCTATCCTCACCTCTACCTTATTCCCTATCTAAAATGCATGACTTCTTCCAACTTGACTCTCTGACTTCCAGTGTAAACGTTTTAGATGTGTGTTAGTTCTGAGTTACTTTAAGAAATTAATAAGAGATTAAGTGATAGTAAAGAGAGGAAGTATTTAGTTTGTTGCACAGGTTTTGAGGTGTCAGTTTATGATAACTTGAACAAACTTTGGATTTGGGCTTGTGGTGACTAATATTTTATTTCTTTTCAAGATTTTATTGATGTCACTGGTTCTAAGCAATTTGTTCACGTCTTGATGAAATGATCTTCAAATTTTCCTTATTTTTGAATTTATTAATATATTTCTACTATGTAAGATTATAATTTCATCTAATTCAAAAAATTTCAACATTTTTTCTTTAAAAGCATTACATGTGCTCTTCAGGTGTGGAATACATAGGCCCTAGAGGTTTCTAGGGACCTGGAGGCCCCCTGGGCTCAGCAAGTACAAACTTGTGATTTAAGACATTTGCTCCTAGCTCTTCCACATAAGCTATTCTGGGTTTATCTGGGCCTTGTTCACAAAGGCAGAGTTTTAATATAAGATGACCTAGACCAGTGAGAGACAACCCCACAGTCACCACAGCCAAAGATATCAGCAAATCAAAGCCCTTCCCTTGGTTGAGAAAGGGGTATAGGAAAAGGGGTATTTAAGACTTTCCCCTTCCTTAATAAAATTGGAAGTGTTTGTTTCAACTTGTCCCCAGAGAATGTATTGTTATTCTCCAATATTTCTTGCCTTCTACCCAAAAAAGGACTAGCAGGGCCCTGTGCATAGAAGCAATCCCAACATCTGACCCTAAACCAGGCCTCATCACAACATTCAGGAAATTCTATTCTACTTCTATTGGAGTACCTGGAGCAATTTCACAGTGCACTGAGGCTCTATTTGTCTTGAGAAACTTCTCCCTTACTTGGTTTCATTTTTCATAGCTATGATTTCTGTGTCAAATATTATTATTCTATTCTTCATGTCTAATCTTTTGTTAGCATATTTTCATTTTATATACTGTATTACTGTATCTAGACATTTCATTGGTTAAATGACTATTCAACCTATTCATGTTTTCTACTACCGTTTAAATATGGTCAGTATAAAAAAAGAACTGCTCTAAGACTGAGGATAGCATATCAGTGTGTATATGTGTGCGTGCGCACATGTGTGTCTACCATTTTCTAGTTCTCTCCTGTGATGATATATTGCATATTTCATTTAAAAAATAGTCTGTAATATCAGAGGGTATAGCCAAGCCATCCAGATCAGGGAGTGGTGACCCACAACTTTAATCCCATCACTCAGGAGGCAGAATTATGGGATTAAAGGCAGGCATTGGACAAACAAATGCATATCAACAAGAGACAGACAAGATAATTTTTTGCCTTTGGGAAACACCCTGAGGGGGCTTTCAAAGGCAATCTGAATTAAATCCAGGTTCAGTCTTTCCCCTTGAATGTATAGGGCCAAAAGAACAGAAAGGAAAAGTAAAGCCATAACATTGCCATGAATTTATGGTGAAGTGATTTATTACAGGAATGGAATACACAGATTAATATTCCTCCAATCTCAGAAAAGGAAAAAGATACACTAAAATGTATTTCTGGGAAAAATATTAGAGGGTGTTATGAAAAACAGCCACTGGCCATTCAGGTTGTATAAAAACAAGGCACAGCAGCTGTTGATCTTTCAAAGACAGCCTCAGCACTACCTCTAAAATGATTAAAATAAACCTATATTGGTCCAGCAATGGCCTTTCATAAAAAGAAATTGTAGGTCATGTAACAGCTGGTGAAGAAGAAGCTAAATGCTCAGCAAATTAAAAAATCAATCAGGCCTTAGAATTCTCCTGTATTTGTTATAAAAGAGAGAGAGACACACAGAGAGAGAGAGATCTGGAAAATGGAAAATGGTAACAGGTTAGAAAGTGGTTAACAAAGTGATTCAACAAATGGGTTCTCTACAGTCTAGAATTCCTGTGCCTTCTCTGTTATCTAAAGTATGGCCTGTCACAGTTATTGACTTAAAAGGCTTCACTATACCTCTAAAATAATAGTACATGGAAAAAATGCCTTTACAATACATACTTATAATAATTCTTAGGCTGAAAAGAAATATCAACGGAAGGTTCTTCCACAGAGAATGTTGAATAGCCCCACGCTGTGCCTATATTTTGTACAATGGCCATTAGAAGTGATACATAAGCAATTCCCACAATCTATCATTTACCACTAAAGGGACAATATCTTATTGTCATGACTCACATGTAGATACTTTAGAAACAATGTTTGAAGAAGTGAAAAAGAACTTCCTGCTTGGGAATAACAAATTGCTCCTGAAGAAAAAAAAAAAAACAAAAAAAAAAACAAAAAAAAAAACATGGATATTCTATTAATTATTTAGGATGTAAAATAGCTGTGCAAAAAGTTAGACCCTAAAATGTGCAATTAGAAGAGATGGGTTGCAGACTCTTAATGATTTCCAAAGATTGCTAAAAGACATTCCCAAAATATGGTCCACTATTAGGATTAAAAAATATAAGGTATATAATTTATTCAAGATCTTAGATGGTGACAAGGACTTAAATAGTCTGAGAGAATTGTCACCTGAAGCTGAGAAAGAATGGGCTTTGGTGGAAAAGAAATTACAGGTTGCACATGTAGATTGTGTGAATCCAAACCTTAATTGCATTCTGGGTATTTTATTCTCTAATCATTCTCCAACAGGAATTTTAATACAAGGGAAAATATTATATTGGAGGGGATATTTCTACCACATAAAACAAGTAAGAAATCAAAAACATGGAAAAGATTTGTGACTTGATTTTTAAAGGAAAATTAACATTTTTCCAATTTAAAGAAATAGACCCAACAGAAATTGTTATACCTTTAACTAATGAAAAAAACTAAGCAACTATAAATAGAAATATTGAATGTTGGAAAATTGCTAGCAGTAATTTTGGGAGAAAGATTAAAAACAAATATCCTGAAAGCAAAAGAATTGAACTTATAAAGGGAATTAACTGGATTATTTTTCATGTTGTACAAGAAACAAAAATTTCTGGAGCCCCCACATTTTATACTGATGCAAAAAAAATCAGGAAAGGCAGGTTAAAAATCAGAAAATGTAAGGAAAGTGACTCAAGCCCCTGTAATTCTGCTCAAAAGTCAGAAATATATGCTATTAAGATGGCATTAATAGATTTTAAAGAATCTTTAAACATAGTCACTGATTATTGGTATGCAGAAGGAGTTGTTTTACACATTGAAAGTACTGATCTAACTAATGATGAGTCAGGATAAAATTCATTATATATTCTGTTACAAGAAATAATCAGGAATAGGAATCATCCCTTCCATATAACACACACTTGATCCCATACTGGTCTGCCAGGTCCTATAGTAGGAGGTAATGATGAAATTGATACATTATTAATAGAAAATGTGCTAGAGGCCTCAGAGTTCTCTTTTAAAAAAATATATCAATAGCAAAGTTTTAAAAGAGATTTCTCCAGAAGCCTCCCTCCGGGCCCACAGCTGACTAAGAGGTGAGTGGCACCTTGACCCCCAGGCCAAGCAGGAGACCATGGTCTCTGAATCTCAGTCCAGGGGAAACTGCCCCTGGCACCCCAACCATACCCAACTCCACCCTAAATCAAAGAAAGCAGGCTCAGAGTAAAGGGTCGGGAAAAGATTCTCCAATCAAACAGTCCTAAGAAGCAAGCTGGTGTAGCCATCCTAATATCTAACAAAATAGACTTCAAGCTAAAATCAATCAAAAGTGACCAGGACAGACATTACATATTCATCTCAGGAAAAATCCACCAAGATGAAGTCTCAATCCTGAATATTTATGCCTCCAACACAAGGGCACCTACATTTGTAAAAGAAACACTACTAAAGCTTAAATCTCACATCAGACCCCACACACTAATAGTGGGAGACTTCAATACCCCACTTTCACCTTGGACAGGTCACCAGACAGAAACTCAACAGAGAAGTAAGGAATCTAACAGATACTATGACCCAAATGCACTTAATACATATATATAGAACCTTCCACCCAAACACAAAAGAATATACATATTTCTCAGCACTCCATGAAACTTTCTCTAAAATTGACCACATACTCAGTAATAAAGCAAATATCAATAGATGTAAAAAGTTGGGAACAACTCCTTGTATCATATCAGACCACCATGGTCTAACAGTAGAGTTAAAACAACAAAAATCACAGAAAGCCTACAAATTCATGGAAACCGAACATCTCTCAATTGAACCACCTCTGGGTCAAGGAAGAAATTAAGAAAGAAATCAAAGACTTCCTTAAACGTAATGAAAATGAATCTACAACATACCCAAACTTATGGGACACAATGAAGGCAGTCTTAAGAGGAAAACTCATAGCACTAGATGTCTATATGAAAAATCTAGAGAAACCTCACACAAGAGACCTGGATAGATAGGATCAACATAGTAAAAATGGCAATTTTACCAAAAGCAATCTATAGATTCAATGCAATTCCCATAAAATCCCAATACAATTTTTTACAGACCTTGAAAGACTAATACACAACTTCATATAGAATAACAGGAAACCCAGGATTGCCAAAACAATCCTGCTCAATAAAAGAACTTCAGGAGGAATCATCATCCCCGACTTCAAGCTGTACTATAGAGCTACAGTAATAAAAACAGCCTGGTACTGGCATAAAAACAGACTTGTGGATCAATAAAATCAAATCAAAGACCCCAACATTAACACACACACCTATGAACACCTGATTTTTTAAAAAGAGGACAAAAATATTCAATGGAAAAAAGACAGTATCTTCAACAAATGGTGTTGTCATAACTGGATGGTAGGATGTAGAAGAATGCAAATAGATCCAAACCTATCACCCTGCACAAAACTCAAGTCCAAGTGGATCAACATAAACCTAGGCACTTAAAATATTGTTAAACATCTTTAGCCATCAGAGAAATGTAAATCAAAACAACTTTGAGATACCACCTTACACCTGTCAGAATGGCTAAGATCAAAAACACAGATGCCTATGCTGGAGAGGATGCAGAACAAGGGGAACACTCCTCCATTGTTGGTGAGTGTAAACTTGTACAGCCACTGTGGAGTGCAGTACGGCGGTTCCTCAGAAAACTGAGAATCAATCTCCCCAAGGATCCAGCAATACCACTACTGGGCATATACCCAGAGGATGCACATTTGTACCCCAAAGGCATTAGCTCAACTATGTTCATAGCAGCATTATTTGTAATAGCAAGAACCTGGAAACAATCTAGATGCCCCTCAACTGCACAATGGATTAACAAACTGTGGTATATCTACACAATGGAGTACTACTCAGCAGAAAAACAAGACATCCTAAACTTATCAGGCAAGTGGATGGATTTGGAAAATATCCTCCTCAGCAAAGTATCACAAGCCCAGAAAGATAGGCATGAGATGTACTCACTCATAAGTGTATTTTATACAAAAAGCAGAGAATACACAAGCTGCAAACCATAATCCCTGAACAACTTGGGATCAAAAGGAACTTAATAGAGACATCCAGAAATTCCTCTCAGAAAACAAAATAGAGAGGATCTCCTTAGCAAAATGGTCTCATAACAGGTTTTAACCAAAAGGAGGTGGGAACAAATCCTGAGAGAAGGAGATGGTTGAGTGAGAGGAGCAACAAAGAGGGAGATAGAAAGAGATGGCTATCTTGATAGAGGAAGCCAATGTGGGGTTGGAAAGAGACTGGGTTCTGGGGAAACCTCCAAGAACTCACATTGTGTCCCAGGATAGTTTTCTATCCATTAGTGGAGGGGCACCTAAACAGGACTTCCCCTAGTCAAATGAGTAACCACCCTAAGTGTCATCACAGAACCTACATCCAACAAAGAACAGAGGTGGAGGCGGAGATCCATGGCCGAGCACTGGGCAGGGCTCCTGGTCCAGCTGAGAGCAGGGGAGGAGAATCTGTATGAGCAAGGGGATAGGGATTGTGAGGAAAATTCCCACAGTGATGGCTAGCTGGAGCACTGGGGACCTCACTGAATCAAGAACAGCCACTGGGGAAGCATGGGAAAAAGGAGCTAAGCCCCCCCAAGGGTAGGCAACTATCTATTGGCATGAGCAGGATGTGGAGCCTCGAGGGGTGGGATCAGACTGTGTGTTCTTGTGCATGGGCTGGCACCTTGGAGTCCATTCCCTGCAGAGGAAAATCTATCCCAGTCTTGATTTTGGGATGAGTAATTCGGACTTGTCTGGAGTGAATGTGCCATGCTGAGCTGACCTACCTAGGGATATCTTGCCCTTTTGGAGAAAGGGATGGGAAGTTGGGGTGGGGGGGAGGCTGAAGGCTGACTGGGAGGGATTGGGAGGAGGGAAAATAAAATGAAAAAAATAAAATTAAAAAATTAAAAAAAGATTCCTCCATTACTTGGAAACAAGCCAAAAGAACTGTTAAAAAAAAATCCTACCTGTTCTTTCTTTAACTAAACTCTATTAACAGCAGGAAGCAAACCTAACAGTGTCTATAGAAATGAAATTTAGCAGACAGATGTGTTTTCATTTTACAGAATTTGGAAAATTAAAATTTGTACATCATATAAAGATTTTCAGGTTTCAACAGGTAACTGCTTTGAGTTCAGAAAAGGCTGATTCTGCAATCACACATTTGCTAGGAGTTATGGCCATCATGGGAATACCTGTACAAATTAAGACTGACAATGCTCCAGCACATGTCTCTACTAAAATGAAACCTTTTTTTGCTTATTATAATATAAAGCATATTACAGGAATACCACACATTCCTGCAGGACAAGCAGTCATAGAGAGATCAAATCGAACTCTAAAGGATATGCTAAATAAACAGGAAGGAATAACAAAGACCCCCAGAGATAGAGTACATAGTGCTTTATTAACTTTGAATTTTCTCAATGCTAATGAGAAAGGAACAACAGCTGCTGAAAGGCATTGGACCATAGAAAAAACAGCTGAGCTAAATCAGCCTGTCTATTCAAAGATGTACTAACCTCTGAATGGAAGCCAGGGTATGTGCTACACTGGGGAAGGGGTTTTGCTTTTGTTTCCACAGGTGAGGAAAAACTTATGGATATTTTAAAAATTAAAAAAGACTTTATTCGAAGGGAGAAACTTCTTGTTAAAGAGAAATGATGGCTCATCCAGCAATATGACAATTATTCAAGTTGTAAGAAAAACTCACCAAAAAGGCTAGGAGAGGGTTTTGTTCTTTTCTTTACAAAAAAAAATAGAAATATCCATCTTCAAGAAGTCAAAAGACCTTGGACATAGGGACATAAAGCAGAAGGGAAGGATATCCAGAAAAAAAAAATTTACAAGGAAGGAGAAATTGGAACTATTGTTACCAATATAGTATAGAATATCAAAAAAAATTGCTGCCTAACATCAATATCTCTTTAAGAAAAATTGAAGTCCTGGGTCAATTTAAAATTAAAGCTGGTTTTGGAGCTGGAGTGTTATTCTGTCATTCCTTAAACCCAAGCAAATCTCAGAAGAGTCAATTAGTATGTGACAGAAGGAAAACCAAAATTAAGGCACTATTCTATTACTACTAATCTCATGATCTTTTGAATTTTACACCAAAATTTATAAGATTATATATATGTATATATATATATATATACACACACATATATATGCATGTATGTGTATATATGTGTATATGTATATGTATGTATGTATGTATGTATATATATATGTATATTAAACTTTTCAGAATGTTAATGGCTATATAGTGTACCAGCTAATGGGGGGGAGAGATGGCTTTACCTAGCTTCCTGTACAATGTTTTGAGTTTGAGTCTATTATTAGTTTTCTGCAGTGAACCATGATGATGCCTAATTGCAGCCTTTGAAGCATCCAAAAGGAAGATGGGGCCCCACAACAATTACTTCACATGGACTATGACAATGTCACTAGGGTGACATACATCAACCAAAGATTGGATTTAGACTAAAAACTGTTCAGAACAATTTTGAGGTGGCTAGCTAAAATGAACCAGCCTGGAAGACTATTCTAGACGGGACTTGAGATAAGCCCTTCACTTTCCCATTATGTAAAGATTAGACACCAAATAATACATTTACCTATTCCAGGACTTGACAATGAACAATTTTTTTCTTCTCAGGATCCCCTAAAGATGCCATCAGCCCCAGGAAATAAATTTATTAGCACTACACCCATATTCCCAAGAGGTGGGGTGGTGGTTTTGATCCTTCAAAGGGTTATAAATAATTTCACTTAGCATGATTGGTTACAAATTGTTATTGGTGAAAAGCTAAATAAGGGAGATTAGATTCAGAGTTCTTATTTTAAAAATGTAAAAGAAAAATAGGATTACAGATGTGATAGGAAAAAGGGTAGATTACTGAATATACCCTGAAAAGAAAAAAAAGAACATGGGTATGATATGATAGAAGGGCAGATTACTGAATCTATTATTAAAAGCAACTACTATTTAAACAATTTAAATTGGATTGGATTGTTGTATAATGTGTATAAATTGTGTATATTGATACAAAGTTGATATTAATTTTGTTACTATACATATATTTCTACTCTTTTCCAATGTATTATACCTATGCAGTTCATCTAACTATGTAATAGAAACTGCTAGTCCTTGAAAATTATAATTACCAAATAATTAGGATATAAAGAAATGCAAGTAGGTAGTTAGTCATCACAATCAAACTTATAGTCATATTATATGTGTTTTAAAGGTCAAATATAGATATATTTTAGATATATATATATCTAAACACTTCAGAGATCTACAGAATATGCCATTTAAGATATTTTAATAACACAGGTTCTTTTTATTTTTAAGACAATGAGAGACATGTCTACTCCTGGTCACACCAATATACTTCAGAGAAGATGGACATTGAAGCAACTCAATATGGAGTTTACTTTCTTTGTGACTAAGCTTAGCCACTGGGCAAGAAAATGTTTTTCCCTCCACTGCTGACAGTATGATGTCCAAAATGGACAAGCAGGACACACACACACACACACACACACACACACACACACACACACACACACGCACGCAAGTTTCGCATTTTGCCAAGAAAAGGGATAAAGGTCTTTAAAAATATGCTCTTTCACAGATAAGTCTGTAAGATATGCTAGATCTATAGGTCAAAGATAGATGTACCAATGCTGCAGAGGAACCTTGGATGATTGTCCAGACAACCAGCTATTTCTGTCATTTTCACATTTTTTGAAAGCCACATGCTTGCACTTCCTGTTTACTTAGTTAATATTATTCCTTCTCAGACCTCTGAAGGAGGTGAAGATTAGATATTTATATTTATAATTTTCCTAGTTAAAGTTTCAGAAAATAAACTAAGAGGTGTAATGTGTATAAGTTAAGGGAAATAAAAAATGATTTTGTTTGGTAATACAAATTAGATAGAAAGTGAATTAGGTACAATTCTTTGGACTAATCAAAATAGGATAATTAATGGAATTTTTTATTTGAACTTATCAATTGTTAATGGATTGGACATTACTCATGCTTGTATATATTGTGTATAGTTATTGTACCTATTCTATATTGTTTCTCTTAGATTACTTAAAAACATTTTTATTTTGACACAAAAAGGGATATGTGAGATATACTGTACATTTAATAAAAATTAGTCTGTAATGTCAGAGAACAGAGCCACCCACAGAGCCACCCACAGAGTCACGCCATGAAGTTCAGGGAGTGATGACCGATGCCTTTAATCTCATCACTGGAGAGGCAAAAATCTGTCTGGATCTCTGTGAGTTTAAGGCCTAACAGCCAGACAGTGGTGACATACACCTTCAATCCTAGCTCTAGGAGAGTTGAATCAGGAAGTAAGAAGCTGGGTGGGAGGAGAGGAGGGAGGAGTTCAGCTTCCCGGGCTACTTCTCTAGTCAGGTGAGGACAGGGAAGCTTGCAGATGGAGGAGGATTCTGAGGATTCCTGGAGACAGGTCTGAGGAGTTGTCTGGGTGAGAATTGGCTGTGGTTTGTTTCTCTATCTCTCTGATATTTCAACTTTCCCCCAATATCTGGCTCTAGGTTTTTATTATAATACCAAATAGAACTCATGCAATATTGTTAACTGAAACAGACAAAAGCAATGATGCTGGTATAGAAAGGAGAATACTTATAACTCCAAATTTAGATTCTAAATATAGCTCCTTACAAAAGATCTATTTCAGAAAAGTGACTGATTAGTAGACTGAATCAGGCAATACGTAAGATATATCTAAAATGAATCATGACTTCTATTAAATAATTGTTCAAAACATAAAGTGAGAACACAGAAGCCAATCTGAAAAATTAATAGTGGGTAAATATGTCAAATTGGGAGCACAATTATTCACTAAAATGATTAATATTGTTTTCAAATCAAATAAGAAAACTCATACAGCTAATTAACTAAGGGGAAATGCACATGATGCATCTTAATAATGCTCTCTTCAAAATACATAGGAATGCTGGATTTGCATCTATCACTGTCACTATTTATGTAAGATAATTAATAGTTATTAAACCTATTGGATGCAAGTTGGAAGAGAAACAGAATAGTCTCAATATTAGCACTTCTCCATATGCTACTTATTAAGTATAAACTAAAAAATGGTAATTCTAAGGTGCATAACCTGGTAGATATTAACCTTTAAAAAGCAAACACACACACACACACACACACACACACACACACACACACACACACACACACACACACACACACACACACCGTGTCCCCTTCTTGTCTCATTTTCTACCCAAGAAAGATCCAATAGTTCTTGTGCTTTTATTTCCAAAAAGGAATAAAAAACACCTTAGCAATCTCATAAAGGAGGAACTATCAGATAAAAAGGGCATGGTTATTGATGTTCAAGCCTGGGTAGACTCCAAATCCAAGGAGATTATTATAAGGGCCATTCTGGTTATAATTAGAAAATTTGAATATAAAACACAACTTAGAAATTAGCATTAGGTTAAGTTACATGTGTATTATCTATAAAATAATTTGTTTGTTCTATGGAATTATATAATTATGTTCCTAACAATAAGGCATGGTATATGTATCTATCAAATTGTTTTAATAGAATTAAACACCTACACCTGTATACTTGCCATTCAACACAGCCCATAGAATAATATATTTGTTTTGCTTAACTAAATCCTACAAACTAGGTGCAACATTACTCACTGAAGTGAAGAATTAGAATGAATTTCTAGTGTTTAGAGGGTAGAAACTTAACTGTATGTTAAGCCCCTTAGTCCACAGAAGGCTCCTTATTATATTTTAAGGGGCAATATCTTAGTGGAGGGCTTTGAAAGGAATACTGACCTCCAAGCCCAGGTCGTAGCCGGTTATCGTAGCCATCCAGAAGCCGATCCAAGATTCTAGTGAAGATAGTAATATTATCAGTGCTGTCATCAGGAATATCTGGAGCATGCTTGGGAGAGAGTCTGCAAAGGAAGATAAGAATTCTTAATAGGCAGCAATTGCATGACTAGCCATTTGAATTGTAGAAGATTTCACTAAGTAGACATGGTAAATTTAATAGCTGTACATCTTGACCTGAAGAGCAAGCAATTTCTATTTGCTAGAATAATTGCCTGTGTAGGAAGCAAACAGTACTCAACACTTGCACTTGTCCTCCTACATTTGAGTCAAGTTTGCCGGGTACATGTTCCAGCCTCATCATAGCAGCAGACAAACAAGCAGACATTCTGGACATGATGTTGCTGGGAACAATACCTGGCAGACATCTGATGACTCAAACTAAAGAAAAAAAATGTTACTGAGAACCTAACCTCCCATCTTGTCCAGAAAGATACATGATCAGAGAAGAACAGAGTAAGATAAAACCTTGAACTATCCTCAGGCCCTGTCATATGGAGGCATCAGTCAAAGCCAGTAGTAGCTTAGAAAATGCAGTCTGTCTCTTCTTTCTCATTTTATACATGCAGAAACAAACTTAGAAAAGAAACCATTTTTTTTTACACTCATCACTAACAGGCAAAGATAGGACTATAATCGAAAGCACTCTGATTTTCTTCTCCATTCTATTTCTTTGATTTGGATTCCTTCTGAAAGTCCTTCTGAGTATCATGTGCTTTTCTAAACATATAACCATGCCCAGACACTATGACAGGTTTTTTCCTAACTATATACAAGAAGAGCTTGATGTTATTAGATAGAACAAGGATTTTGTTTTGTTTGTTGCTATGGGTATTTTTCTTAATCACAAAACAATACTACATTGTATAAATGTACCACATTTTTCTTATCCATTTATCAGATCATGAACACTTAGGCTTTTTCCATTTCTTGGCTACCATAAATAGAGAAGCAATAAACATTGATGAGCAGGAGGCAACTTTATAGTATGAAATGGAATCCCAAGAGTGAATTAGCTGGATCATGTAGTAAATCTACTTCTAGCTTTTTGAGGCACCTCCATAGTGATTACCATATTCTTTCCATAGAGACTGACCACACTTGATTCTCACAAACAGTGAATAAGTATTCTCCTTTCTCCATATCCATGAAAGTATCGGCTTTCACTTGTTTTCTGATCTTGGCCATACTGACTGGTGTAAGATGAAATCTTGATGAAGTACTTTTAACTTGCATTTCCTGATGGCTAAGAATGCTAATTCTCTTTTAAATTTCATTCAGCTGTATTTCATTGTTTAAGAACTCTCTGATAAGTTTTATAACCTATTTTTAATTGGGTTTGTTTCCTTAATGCATCTTGTACCTATCAGCAGAGAAGCTTCAACTATATATTAATTCAGAGACATACAACTGCTTGGGGTACACAGAATAAAAGACGGTAAAATTACAAGCCCTAATTGGGGCATCTATATCACATCACCTCTTTTCAAGGCTCAAAGATCATTTTGGAAGAGGAGCTGAAAGATTGAAAGAATTAAACGTGGTGGCTGACAAGGAAACTGTTATATGTACTGAAAGCATGCACATCTGTGAAAGCTCCAGACAGACTGAATCCCAGCATGGAGAGGGGGAGCTATTGGCAGTTAGTGACTGTTGAGAAAAGAATAGTCAATTTTCTTTATGAATGAAACCCCTGATAGGTTGATAATGTTCCACTGGAAGACCACACATTTGGGAATAAATGGGCAGTGCAGACTGCATTCTATGGTTGTAAAAATAAAAGTGGAAGGGATAAGAACACAATATTAGAAGTGTACAAAAGACCGGAGTAGATCTTAGAGGAATTGGAATAGGGAATTAATATAATCAAGACACATTGCTCAAGATTCTCACAGAGCTAAATAAATTATTTTTAAAAATCAGTGCTAAATGCAGCCTCAAAGTAAATTTATGATTTTACACTTGATCAAGATTCTCAAAGAATGAGTAAAATTCCAATGCTAAATACAAGCCAAAAGTATTATTAGTTAATTTCTGTATGATTTTTATACTCGGTTATTTACACATTTTTCTCTTACATAGAGACCCAAATGTGGTTTATAGTAGAATGAATATTGGAAACTTATTTTCAATAACTTAAGTAGGACAAGAGTTGTAGCTTTTGCTTATCCAAAGATACTTTAGGAAAACAGCCATGGCCATCATGATAATTGAGGACCTTTGAGATCACATAATTCTTTTCCTATTACATAGAAAACATCTCAGATATCATTGTCAATGAAATAAAGATATTGTACAAAGACATATATTAAATTGGTGAGATAGATCTCATAGCCATGATCATTATTCTTCATACCTATCATTGTTGTTTAGTTCAAACAATCTGATACTTTTGCATAAAGAATAAAATTTAGGCTGTCAACACACCATCTGTGAGTCAAGCAAATTTAATAACTTATTTAGTCCTAAAAACATATTGGTAGTATTTTCAAAAGACTACAATTAAATAACTAAAGTGTTTGTTCTGTCACCACCACTCGATATAAATGGATTATTTCATTTTTTTAAAATGTTGGGTCTCACAGAGACTTAAGTGACAACTATGGAGCCTACACCAGGCCCTGGGATACAGATACTTGTTGTAGTTCTTTAGTTGGAGTTTTTGTTGGACTCCTATGTGGGTGTCTCTGACTCTTTTGCCTGTTCATGTAAACTATTTCCTCCTACCGTGTTGCCTCATCCAACCTTGATATGAGGGTATACAGCATAGTCTTATTGAATCTTCTTATGCCATGGTAGGTTGATATCCCTGGGAGGCCTGCTCTTTTCTGAAGAGAAACAAAGAGCAGTGGATCTGGAGGAGAAGGGAGGTTGTGGATTGGGTTAAAGAAAGGAAGGAGAGTATGAAGTTGGGATGTATTCTATGAGAAAGTAATAAATAAAACAGAATAAAATAAATATTTATTTTGAGAATTTTATGTATGAGTACTAAACTTAAATTATTTACACTCCCTCCTCCTGACCCCACCCATGGCCTCCTTATTCCCCTTCAAATGTTTAATTATTTTGTTATATAGAATATGGTATATATGTATATATACATAAATACATTTTGCTAAGCCCATTTAGTGTTGCCTCTATATGCATGAGTTTAGAGCTAAACACTTAGGAATGAATAACCTATATGGGGGCCTCATCCCTCATGAAGACTGATTCTTCCCCTCTTAGCAGCTATTAATTATCTGCAACTCTTTGCCAATGGTCAGGGCCTTGTGAGATGTCGCCCATTGTTGGTGGCATGTCAACTGCATGTAAAATAATATTCCCTATCTTACAAACCTCAAAAAGGGGTAAGTAAATTATTTTGCAAGTGAGGACTGTTTCTTAATTTCTACCCCAAAACTTCTAATAATGAAATGAGAAGCCTTTAAAAGATATGTACTTTTAGGCTATGAGAAAAAATTCATGGACCATGTACAGATTAAATACTAGAAACTAGTATGATCAGCATTGTTAGTTCAGCCTCATCAAGCATGTTTACTTTCAGGAAAAGCAAGAAAAGCACAGCTGCAGAGTTGCTGATGCATTTCATATAACAACTCAAAGGTAAAAGAAATGTACTTCAGTTAAAGAACAGCAATTTCCCCAATTCTGCATATCTCCTGAAAAAGTAGACATTTTAAAAAATTCTAAAATACTGGGAGATCATATCTCTTAACAGCTCTCAAGGGTACCATAAATCTTAAAGGCTTACCAAATAGAATTCCAGTTCTTTTATCTGACATTAATAGCATTCTATAATGTGTTCTGAATATATGTTTACAGGTATAAATTCCACTACTTCACTTTTGGATCAGAAACTCTAGCCAAGTCAATTTATTTCATTTCTCAGTGTCCTCAAGGTTTTCATTTTCTAGGATCAGTCTTTCCCATAAATGTGAAGTCAAACTAAAGATTCAACCCTAAGAATCTTCATTATATATTATTTAGTAATAATTAGAAATACCTGAAATCCAGTTTCTCACACTGTAATATCTTCATAGAAGGTATTTTATAAAGAAAGAATGAGTTTTGGCTAGGACATGTCTATATAACAAATTATGGTTTGGATATAAAGTATCCTCAAAAATGCTCATATTTTAAAGGATTTGTTCTTAATTGATGGTCATGTTGAGAAGTTTTTGTACAGTGAAGGTTCTAACTTTATTAAGTGAGTCAATATTTTATAACATGTATTATTAGGAATTGGGATCTAGTGGAGGAAATAGGTCACTAGAAGTATGCCCTTGAAGGTTTGTGTGTGTGTGTGTGTGTGTGTGTGTGTGTGTGTGCGCGTGTGTGTGTGTGCGCGTGTGCGTGTGCGTGTGCGTGTGCGTGTGTGTGTGTGTGTGTGTGTGTGTGTGTGTGTGTGTTTTCTCTGTCTCTAGCTCTATCTCTCTCATCTGACTCTCTACCTCTCTGCCTCTGTCTCTATGTCTGGGTGTGTGACCCCTACCTTTCTTCTTTCCTAAAATCTATTAAATAAGTGGCTTTTTTCCATTGTAGCATGCTGTCATAATACTCAAATTCACTATTTACAGGTCCAGAAGTAATGGAGCCAAGTGACCAAAGAATAAAATCTCTGAAACTCTGAGCCAAAATAAACCATTCTACTCTGAAAATGTTTCCTTAAATTGTTAAATTGTTAGAGACAAAAAGTGACACATGATCTAGCTCAAGAAGACAGCCGTTGCAATTGTAAATAGCTATGTAAAAGTGATAAACTAGAAAAATTCTTGGCTTGAAATACACCCACTCAACAGTGCCCACCTGTTAACATTAGCTCTTCTTTACCAAGTCATTCATGCTTTCTTACATACTTCAAAGGAATTGCTGCATAAAATCACAAAGACTGACAGAAATCAATACAGGTTATTCATTATTAAAGCAGTTTCATGAGTCAACTTCAAAGTAAGTAAACAAGAAATCAGCTCAAAAACATGACATCTCATATGAATTTACTGTTAGGATTTGGGTTTGTTTTCATTTAAATTACTTTGAAATACACACAGAAAGCTCTTATGATTCTATACTTGTTTTTGAGCTTTAGAAATGCGGGCATTTAAACTGAAATCAAATATGTTTTAGGATTCAGAAAGTCCCCAACTGGTACCTCAAGAATTGAGAAATGGTCAAGAGGAGACTAAAGACCCTGGAAGACTTAACAACTTTTTGTTACAGATGATGAAACAGCAAAGTAACAGACTATAGATACATGATTCCATAAAAGAACATAGACAGACAGAGATCAACTTCAAATGACTAGCAATCCAAAGTTTGCAAAGGAGTCAGATTATACTTACTTAAAAACACTACCATGGGAGTATTTTCCAAGTCCGCTTCATATTTTATATGAATTATTGTAACAATGGTAATAATATATGAGGTAATATTCTGACAAAAGGACTTCATAAATCAATGTATAAACTATTTATAATACTGTTTCTGTGGAGAAAATTAATATAAAATAAAAAATCTATAGTTTTATAAGTATTATCTAGACTACTACTATATGCCCTTTAACTGATAGCCACAGCTCTGATTAAAGCAATAAAATAGACACTAGTTCAAAGCTTCTCAGTCCATCCTAGAGGCCGAGATCCTCACACTGTAGATTACAGAAAGTAATTAGCATAACCAAATGACCAAATGTGACACCAGCAAAACTGACATTGTGCAATAAGAAGTTAAAGCACCATCTATGGAGCTTGCCAGATTATGGCCTCACATACCCATCTTTGTCCTGCATCACAAATACTATATTTAATTTTACAGGGGAAAATGAACAAATGACATTTCCTAGATCTCCAGGTACTATAAGAAAAGTGTATCCTACCAAGTCATGTGGCTAAGACAATAAGAATCCAAGTTTGAAAGATTACTATATATCATGTAGTTTTTATTGTGAAAAACAATACACTGTAAGTGATTGATAGAATAGGGACCATCACCATTCGGAGTTTCAGTCTGAGCTCTCTAACTCTTTAGCTATGTCAACTTTGGCAAATCCTGACAAAGTTTCCCTGTCTAAAGGACAAATCCTTTGACAAATTTGTCAAAGTTGACATGGCTAAAACCCCTTTCTCCATATTTTATATGGAAAATTAGATAGCATAATCATCAAACTAATGGTTTTGTTGTAAGTATTATATACTGATAAACTTATAGAAAGCCTTTAGAATAGTGCTTAATTTATAGTAAAATGTAAGCTTTAAATTAACATGATGGAATAAAAAACTATAAATATAAGTATAAAATCTCAAATTGAGTTTTAAAAAAATCTATTATCCAGGGATGTTTGATGCATGTCTGTAATTTCAACATTCAAGAGTCTAAGGCAGGAGATAAATCCAGTATTGAGGCTAGCCTACATTTGTACAGCAAGTGTAAAGCCAGCATAAGTTATACGTCAAAACCACAGAGGTATTTTCTTGTGTTTCATTTTTATATTTTTTTAAAAAAAAGACATGGTGGCACACACACACCTAAAATCTGATCACCAAAGAGGTTAATGCAAAAGAATTGCAAGTTGAAAGCCACAGTGGGTTACATCATAAGACCTTGTCTCAAAACAGGCCCCCTCAATTCTAATTAAGTACAGTAACAAGCTAGAAGTGGTATCTGAAAGACCACATTATATGAGGAGACTATCTGAAAAAAATGAGGGTTACCATATGCAGATTACAAAGTAAGGAGGAAATTTAAGAGCTATTACATAGAAATATAAGGAAAAATTATAGAATCCTGTAATTGGTAGACATTGTAAGAAATCAGCCTTCAGATTGGTATAGGGTTCTTTGCTACCAATGTAGTTTATTGTTGATTGGAGCATAATGCAGAAGTTATTCCTGTATTAAGAAGTTTCTGGCTCAGCCCAGCCCTGAGGTCCAGACCAGCTGTCACAATAATCAAAGTCTAATATTAATTACAAGCGTTTGGTCTATGACTCAGGCATATTACTTGCTGACTCTTAATCTCAAACTAACCCATGGTTCTCATTTTGTTTAGCCATGTGGGTGGCTGGGTACCTTTTCTCAGAGCAGCATTCTCATCTTCTTTCCTCTGTGCCTGGCTGGCATCTCCTGCTCTGTTCTTTATCTTCCCAGAGTTTTCTTAGTCTGATAGCCCTGCCCAAATGTCCTATCTGCCTTCTGGCTAATTAATGTTTTATTAAACCAGTATTTACAGTGCCAAATATTTACAATTACAAAGGCATGATCCCACAGCACATTCCTGCACAGGCTAGTATGCTAAACACTGACAGAATCTTGGGTCTTATGTTCGGTTCTGAAATTTTAAGATTTGACAAATCAATGCTAGAAATATTAATGTATTGATTCTGTGACTATGACTACCTGGAAATGGAAGGGACTGTTCTTATATTTTAAATCATTATTAATAAATTAGTGTCTATAGGTGTCAGCTTATGCTAAAATTAAAAAATTGAGAATGTTATTTCATTATTTATAAATTATATGTTTGCATATGTGTCTGCATGGAGTTGTATGCACATGAGTATAGGAGACCATTAAGGCTAAATTGTCAGATCCTCTAGTGGTGAAATTACAGGTGATTCTAGGCCTCTGGATGTGGATATTGGGAACTAAACTTAGGTCCTCTGTAAGAGCAATAGATACTTGTAACCACTGACATTTCTCTCTAGTCATGAGAATATAAGTTTCAAGATGAATACCCTTATATCTTTGGTAAAATGACACCAAGCCAGGCTATGTTATGTAGCAAGAAATAATGAACTCCCTCACCATCTTCTCTTCAATTTAAATATAAGCCATCACCACTATCACTACTATAACCATTTGTTTGTTTGTTTTTCAAGACAGGGTTTCTCTGTGTAACAACTTTGGCTGTCCTAGAACTAGTTCTGTAGACAAGGCTGGCCTTGAACTCACAGAGATTTGCCTGTCTCTGCCTCCTGAGTTCTGGGATTAAAGGTATATGACATGACCACCCAGCACTACTATATAGTCATGATGAAGAAAAAATATGTAAATATATAGTATCGCATCTCCTTAGATCACAGCTTCTAATGCACACTGAACTTTGCAAATATAAGGCTTAGTTTCCATTGTTTTTCATTCACCCTTCTAGAAACAAGTTTTCATAAAGGGTCTCATATATCCCAGGACATGTATACAACTTCTAATCTTCCTGCTCCCACCTCCTAAGTGCTGAGATTACAGTCATGTGCCATCATACCATGAACCAAATACATTTTTCTGTTTTGTTGTGTTTTTTCCACTTTCCAGAATACTGGCATGTGATAACTACATTAATAAGGCTACATGGTCCTGGATATTCAATTTAACTTGTCCACCATGGCTAAAAGCTGCATTTAAAAGGGTAAATTTAAATTTACAATTAATAGAGTAGGTTCTCAAATCTCCTTAGGTACCTTCTTTCCCTCAACTAAAGGTTTCCATGCCTCATTTAAAAAAAAAAAAAACATGGTTTTCATGATCTGTCATTTACTTGCTTTGAGATCTTCATCTATTCCTTTCGTTTCCTTATACCAAAGTAAGTCCTACCCCGGAGTAAGTCATTTTGTAAATTCATCCTGAATATATAGGATATGTGTATACATGTATCCTATATGAATATCACTTGAGTCTAAGTTGGTGAACTAATGAGTTTTACAGGCCATAGTTACACAGTGGCATCACCAAAAGCCCATCCCAGCATGGATGACAGTTCACAAAAGCTAGATAGTTGGAGTGTACTACTCAACCTGCAGGTGACTCCACAGGTTGGATAATGTTCTTTCCATGTACCTCAGTTGTCCTGAGCCTCTTCCAGCCAACTCAACTGATCTCTACTTCTTCCAGACATCTCAACTTGTATGAGTCTCTCAAAACAATCATTGGAGCTCGTTTATATTACACTCAGGGAGCAAGGGACCTAGTGAATCTAGTTAGTTTCAGACAGTGAGTTCCTAAAGCTATTACATTGTTTACATCTTGACATTAATGAACTTAACTCTGGTATGAAAGGTTTTTACCACTTTTTGGAACATCCTCTTGTCTTACCTTCCTTTTGTTATCATATTTTATAACAAACATCCCTCAAATATGAAAGGTTTTACATCATAAGAAATTTCTATACAACAACATATCAGAGAACGATGCTCTATATTGGACATTTTCTATTAACTTACTATAAAGTCTTAGGAAAATAAGTTTCCCTTTCCTGTCCTCAGTTAATTTAAGTATAAATTTGAAGATTAAATTAGATGTTGTATGTATGTTTCTCAACAACTGCCCTACTAAACCTCCATGATTTTGTATTCCCAACTATAGTTAGTCCCTAGAAAACATTAACTGTCTTCCCAAAGTATCCTTAAATTAGAAATAATCTGGAGCATCTGGTCAAACACACATTGTTAGGCAGTATCCTCTGAATTTAGTTTCCATATTAAAACCTCTGTAAAGCCAACATTCTAGCTTGAAGACACCGAACACTGAGAAACAGTGATACTAACATATGATTTCAGTTAAGTATTAGTCAGTAGACCATTGATGACCATCAAAACTACTAAAATATCTGCCACAGGAGATTTAATAAAATAAAGGACAGTGATATTGCAAAAGGGTTTTTTTCAAACACACAATTAAGAGGATATGTAAACAATAGTTCTTTCAAGTATGAGAACTGTAAATATACACCATATATTTTAAGTTGAGTTAGTTCGTTTATTTCTAGTTAACATAAAGAGTGCCAAACTTAATATCGAGAGCCAAGTCTTTAGTAGTCTCAACCATACAAAGCATTTAAGTTGAAAGAGAATAAAGAAGAAAAGATCTCTAATTCAAGAGGTATGCAGTCATTCTGCCCTTGCTGTAAAACCACACACTTTATTCTGCTTTTTCTGGAAGGATTTCTTTTCCTGCTGTTTAACATAATTGCTAAAATGCTTGAATATCTGTTTTTCTAAGCTCAAGCAGGATGTTAGAAAACAATGTAAACAGGAAAGGTGACAACACTGAGAATAAAAATAAAAAAGCAGCTGTGGGAGAAACATAATAAATGCTCTTTCTGAGAACAAAAATTTACCAAGTAAAGGAATTATTCTGTTCAAAGTATTTAAGATGACAGGAAAATATGTAATACATTTTTAGAAACTTGATCTTTCAAGTGAAGGTATAAAAGCTTCAAGATTTGAAGAGGTAAATAATATCTATTTAGAATCTCTAACTTACTTAGAATAACTTTCTTAGGAAAATCAGACTCAGGAAATTAATAAGACAAAATTGGTTTAATTTTTCATATTGGGACCACGAATATGCCAAAATTCTAAAAATACAAGTCTAATTCTGTGTCCCTCAACCCCACAGATGTTGATAAAAGATAATAAAAGATAGAAATAGGCAGAAAATATTAAAATAATCATCTCAAAAGAGTAAGGAAGAACAAACCTATTACTAAGAGTATTGGACAAATAATCAAATGCAAAAAAGTTTAAAGGTGCAATACACAGGAATAAAATATCTATACCTCAGAATCAGAAAGATAAATATTAGTTGTTTTCTTTTATATATGGGATTCAGATTTTGTAACGATACATGAAAGCAAAAGAGATTCCATTTGTAAAGAGGAAAGGACCTGGTAAGTGATTGAAAGTGGCAGGAGAGGCCATAGAGCCAAGTATAACCAAAATGCAGTATATACAGTTAATGATAATATCAGAAATAATTCCTTTAAATATATGCTAATAAAAACGTAAAGTAAAAACAAATGAAATAAAAAAAACCAAAAGCAGGTTATTAGTATAATTGTTTCCAATAAAATCATACTAAGATAATACAAAAATATCCTTAGCCAAGAGTGACTTCTAATAGTTACAGTCCACAGGTGAGATAAGAGTTTGATGTGTCTTAGGAAACATCAATAAAAGGGACAATATGATTGTAAGATACAGAACACTAGTAAACCTGTTGTGAAATAGTCTATCCCAGAAATGGCTATATAAACAAGACCAAAATAGCAATATCAATGGATATAATAATGTAGAAGGAGAAGGGAATCTCAGAGAGCCATACTCCTGGACAAAAAATGACAGGCAACTGTAGATTGTTGATAGAGGGAGAGATAACCTTTCCCAGGGACGATCCCTTTAATTAGTTGCCTAACAAAGTGGTGATCCTCAAACCATTACAAACAAGAAAAATGCACTACGCATGTTGTATTTATATACATGTGCACGCACACACACGCGCACACACACACACACACACACACACACACACACACATAAACAATAATTTGGAAGAACAGGCTGTCAATTTGAGAGGGTTGTGGTAGGAGTTGGATTTAGAGGACTTGGGAGAGGCTGAAAAGGAGAAAGTGATATATTTTAATTATAATATAAAATAAAACATGTTATTTAAAATAAAATAAAACATGTTTTATATCACTAAGAATAACTTAATAAAACTTAAAAAAGAAGGCAAAGAATTTTGAAGAACAGCTTTGTGGATAGAGGACTAAGATATAAGATTGATATGGTGTGTAAAGGCCTTATAACATCATGTTTGCAAGTTCTGATTTTACTCTCAAGACAAGATGACATTAAATTCTTTTATATATTTTTTCTTTAAATGCATAATTTGACACACATGATAGAAGAAAACAGCTACAGAGCAGAGATGAATGGAAGCAAAATTCTAGGAAGTAAACTAACTGAAATCTCTTGCTGGAGTCCAAGTGGAAAATAGCATTGAAGTACACTTGGCTAGTAGAAGGAAAATAAAGTAATCCAAGAGACATGGAGGGTAGAAATGGCAGATTTGGTAACTGCTCCAATTTGGAAAGGAACGATATAAAATTGACAAAATGACTATAATTTTCTGGCTTAAACTACTGGTTACATAATAGCATTATGAACTCAAATATAAAAAAGAGAAAAGGGGTGTTTTGTTGTGTTTGCTCTTAGGAAAAGAGTAAGAGTGGAGGGATGTTTAGATATGCTTAGTTTGAGATGTCTATGGAATACTTAAATGAATGTGCCAAATAGAAAGGTAGATATATATTATTAAAGAAATCAGAAATGGATAAAACAAGCCTTCAAAATTAAATAAAAAAAGAAATCAGAAAAGGAAAGTAAAATGTAACACTTGGACATTTATGTTAGGTAACAACTTCACTATATTCCTTTTAATTTACCCCATTCTGTATCTTACTGCCCTTACCCACCCCCAATAGTTTCTGCTTGAGAGCATTTCTTCTATAATTCATTTGCTCAGGAGACTTTGGGTGGTGCTCCTACTTTAAAGAACTAATCCTAAACACCCAGGAAGTCTGTCAAAGATAAGTCAAAGAACGAATCGTATTTTTCCATGGGCATGTTTATGTATGTGTGTATATGCACACTTTGTTTACTGATATAAAGAAGCTAAAAAAGGAAAATCCATTGAATATTGATAACTTAAAGAAATTGAGTAACACAAGGATTTGATTGTTCATTTGACCAACAGAGTTAACATGATCCATCTTAGTTACAAAGGCTGCTATAGAGACCTGAGGTCAGCATTTTGACATGTAGTGGCATAAGAATGGGTCAGAGAAATGTATCAATGATAAGCATATTATTCTTTCAAGAAATATGGATGCAAAAGTAACAGAGACTTGAAGAAATTTTTATAAGAAAGTTATTTAAAATGGGAAATTCATAATCATGCTTCAATGTTAAGTATATATGAAACCCAAAAGGTTTCAAGTTGAGACTCTAAGAGAGATTGGATAAAAAATAATGAAAGACTAGAGAGACTTGCTTTTTATGACATCACAATATGGTTTTAAAAGAGGTGTAGGCAGTTGTTCAAGAAGACCTTAAAATTTTCTTTTCACGGTAACAATAACAATCTGATCTGATGATTTGCTTTACAGATGCAATATAATATTTAAGTGCCAGAGATCAGATTATTTTAGGCCCTCTGAGGAAAATTGGAAAGCAAGCATTCACATTATTCATATTTTCTTCTGGGAATTAAGTTTTCTTACCCGCCAATATCTTGTTTCACAAAGTCCCCAGGTTCTTGTCTTCTTGATTCCCCTTGGCCAGTGGTTCCAGGGAGAATACTAATCAGGAAAAGAAGTCCAACTCTGGTGACATAGAAATGCCACATTTCTGTGATTATCATCTTCTTAGACCACACCTTGAAGAGACCTGTGAGATCCACAGAACATGGGAAGGGAACCAACAAAAGGATAGAAAACAAAGGGGAAAAAAAGAGGTTTAGAGAGATTCGAAATTAGTTTCTCTTGGATTCACCCAGTTATTTGACACTCCCAAGATGATCAAGGACAAAAAAAAAAAATCATTCCCAATACATGTTTCTTCTGAACATACCAAAATCCTCCCAAGAAAGTTCCCCTAGGTCAGTCATCAGGAAACTGAAGTTACTGCTGTATCTCTCTCCTTGGCTTCCGGCATAACTGGAAGTTATAGAACTTTCCTAAGTCTCAGTTACCTCTTGTAATATAAAAGCTTAAAATAGTCTCCCATGAGGCTAGTGATGTTTTGGTGCTTAAGGTTCTCTTCTAGAGGACCCCTGTTCAATCCCCAGTACCCACAAGGTAACTCACAACTATCTATAACTCCAGTTCCAGGGAATCTGACATCATCTTCTGTCTTCTGTGGGCACCTGGCATGCACAAAGTGCACAGATACACATGTAGGCAAAACACCCACACTCAAAAAATAAAATGAAAATCTTTTTAAAGATAGTCTCTTTTGTCTGTATTCTATTTTCCTGAATCACTAATTTGATCTTTCACATCATGGGGGACTTCGGATTAGTTAACTATTTAACACTGCAAAAAATATGTAATATTAAAACCTGAAATCTCCTTATGACATTATGAAGATTGTTTCTCAAATTATGCCAATAATAAAATTAGTGATCTGGATTATGTACAGAAGACAAACATGAACTCTATATTATAAAAGATTTATTTAAGATATGAGGTTAAGAAAATAGTCAATGAAACTTTCCTTATTTGTTATCTCTAAGCTATATATTTTTTTTAATATTTGAAACAACAAACGTTCCAAACCAAAACTAATTGATTTAAGTCATATCAGCATCAGAACATTAATTTTTTAAGACAGTGGAGGTACACGAAACATTTTTCAAGGAAGGCTTAAGTAAAAGACCAATCCATAAAATATATTCTCATATAGAGAAGTATTCTAAATGATTAAATGAATAAGGCTCCTTTTTAATGTACTCTATACCTACAAAGAGAGCCATTAGGTTCTATTCTAGGCTATCTTTATGCATCAGGTCAGGTATATAAAGAATCATAGTGTTTATTAATATAGACTTATGGTATTATTCAATGTCTACATCAGACATAAGTATCATTGAGGTTATAGATCTTAGCATGACATTCATATATTCAACAATATTCATTTCAAGTAAAGAGTATATTTTTTTAGTTAAGCTAATATAATTGGCATAAGATTGATAATTCATGAAACCTTACAAAATCTGTTGAACAACTTGCATGAATGATCAAGAGTAGTACAGTTCAGAAAACCATACCATATAAGTAATAAAATATACTTATATTGTTAGACAACTCTAGGCATGAACAACATCCATGATATATGCTCAAATCTCTACAGGACCTGAGTACTCCTTAATGGTCTATGACTATATGACAAAGGATAATATTTGTATAATCATGATATATGACTTGACTGCTACTCCACAGGAACAGACATCACTGACAATAAAACATAAATCCCAGACTGTAGAAATAAACCACAGAATAAAATACATAAATGTGGGGATATATATTAAACTTTTGCCATGATATTGATGTTCATAAAAAGTACTAATTAATTCTTTTTTTAAAGGCTTTATTTACTTCCTGTACATTGTGTTGCATTTTAGTCTCTTATCAGTTTTGTGCAATGATCCATGACAATGCCTAATTTATACAAAAGGGAGATGGGACCCCACAACGATGATTTCGCATGGACTATGACAAAACCACTAGGCTGACAAACATCAACTAAAGATCAATTTTGGACTACAACTGCTCAGAACAATTTCGAGGTGGCTAGCTGAGATGAAGCAGCTTTCTAGACTACTCTAGCCAGGCCAAGGTGGTGCATGCCATTAGTGCCAGCACTTGGGAGGCAGAGGCAGGAGGATCTCTGTGAGTTTGAGGATAGCCTGGTTTACAAAGCAAGCTCCAGGACAGCCAGGACTGTTACACATAAAGACTCTGTCTCAAAACAAAACATAAAGGCTTGAGAGATGGCTCTGTCCTCTGATATTCCAGGCTGAGTTTATTAAATATAAAATATATCACCACATGTAAATAACCATGATGCATGCTCATCTTGGTTAAAAAGGAAGATGGACATTCTACATAAATAAAAATATCATTAATCCATGTTCAAATATATTATTCTTGTGTTTAACTACAGTATATGTATAAATAAAAATATAATCTGACCATTGTGTGAAAATAAGGAAAATTTTGTATAGTGTTGGTAAGTAATATAATCACTATGGAAAACAATATAGAAATTCCTCCATAATGAAAATATATAAGATTAACCAATCATATTACAGGGTATATATTCAAAGGAAATGAAATCTTTTTACAAGATACTTGAACTCTTACATTTAGGTACTACATTTATAAATGTTAAAATAGTGGATCAACTTAGATGCTTCAATGAATGAATGGATAAATAAAATAGTATTATACTTATATAGTAGAGTATTATTTAACAATGAGGCATGAAATCCTTACATTTTCAGCAAACAGGATAGAATGGGAATAAAACAAGCCAGCCCCCCCACACACACACACACAAAAAAAAATAACACATATTTCAGTTCTAAAAGCCAGAAAGTCAGCATTGTAGAAGAAAGAGATGAACAGGTGAAGACCGACAGCCAAACACTAGGCAGAGCTGAGGGAATTCTGCTAAAGAAAGGGAGGGTGGATTTTAGGAGCCAGAAGGGTCAAGGACACCACAAGAAAACCCACAGAATCAACTAACTTGGGTTCATAGGGACTCATAAAGACTAAACTGACAACCAGGGAACCTGCATGGAACTTGAGGTAGGCACTCTCTATATATTTTGAAGTTAGACCTTGGTCTTCTTATAGGACTCCCGACAGTGGGAGCAGGGGTTGTCATTGACTCTTTGACAGACTTTTGTGACCTTATACGCTTACTGGGTCACCTTGCCCAGCCTCAGTACATGTGGAGGTGCTTAGTCTTACTGCAACTTGATATGCAATGTTTTGTTGATGCTCATGGGAGGCCTGCCCTTTCCTGAACAGAAATGGAGGGAGAGTAGATTGAGGTGTGGAGACAGAGGTGATAGGGGAGAGGGAGTAGGAGGAGAGGAGAATGGGGAAACTACAGCCATGATGTAAAAGAGAGACAGAGACAGAGAGAAAAAAAGATGAAACAGTCATCACTAGTGAATAGGAAGGTCAAGGGGTAAAGAGACAAGAAGAAGATAATAAGGAACATAAAACAAAATATAGAAAAGAGGAAACTATTTGTTTTCTAGAGCACAATAGGGTAATCATGCATTCAAATATCCACAATATTTTCCCAAATGACTAGACAAGTATGAAATTTTCATTACATAAAAGTGATTAGTTGTTGATTATAAAGAAATGCTTATTATACTTACTTGATTAATATGTATTGTAAGAGTAGATCAAATTAGCATAATATACATACACAAAAATGTACAAACTAAAAACATACCCACAAAAAATATGACATATAATTAAAACATATAATTGAATTACTGGCAACAATGTAGATAAATTCAATATTGTAGATGAACTTTTAAATGGTTGAGATTATGCCAAACATGGTGGCACATGCCTTTAATTCTAGCACTCAGGAGACAGAGGCATGTGGATCTCTATGAGCCTGAGACTATTCTGTTCTACAGAGTTAGTTCCAGGACAGCAGGCTACACAGATAGACACCCTGTCTCAGAAATAAATAAGCATACTATTTTTAAGAAACGTAGAAGATGGCATATTTTGAGGGAAAAACTTTTAAATATAATTAGGGAAAAAAAACATAAGAAGCCTGCAGCTATAGTTAGCAAATATTCACAAAACAGAACTCATACCTGGTATATGGATGGAGAAATATTTCACATGAACAGTTAGCATTAGATGAACATACAACCAACCATTACATAATCCAGAGAATTATTGTGAAAAAATAACCAAATTGTTTACAATAAATGTGCTGATCTTTTTCAAGTGAGCATAGTGAATAAAGTGAAATCTTGGCGATCCATGAAATAGTTGGTATACTTCTCAACATGATACAGGAACACAGTGTGCATACCATGTTACTAAAACTCAAAGAGTTAGGCTATATGATATAGGAACAGATACCCATGAGAGTAGACCATTATGAGACAGAAACAAAAATTCAGTGTTCATGAGGGGGTATCCACACTCATTATTTTTCACTAGAGAAGACCGCCAAGATACACACAAAAAGTGGCTGTGGTGAACAAATGGTATTTTAGGGTAATAATAACTATGATGAATAATTTCCTATAATTTATGAACATAAAAATATTATGTACAAACTCATGGTTAATTGATGTGGAAATGCCTTTCTGTATGCTGTAAATCTCAATCTTTAAATAAAGGAGCTGTTTTGGCCCTTGACAGGCACCGTAGAAAAAGTAGGCAGAGGAATCAGAATGGATAGGAAAGGAAGGTTGGAGTCAGGGACAGATCGACCCCGAAGCCCAAGGAAGAAGCATGTAAGGAACACAGGTGAGCCATGGGCTACATGGCAGAAAAATTAATGGAAATGGGTTGATTTAAGATGTAAGAGCAAGCTAGCAATGTGCCTGAGCCATGCAGCAGCAGCAGGCAGCTAAGGGGTCTGGCACAGCAGGGTCTTGGCCTCTGATTGCCCGGGCACAAGAAACCCCACTGCAACAAACTGGTAAACAAACTGGTAATTAAGGTGGTGGAACATACAATGCTTTGAACATTTAGGAAACTAAGATTCAAAGAAATAAAGTATAAATTTGTTTTTAAATTGGTATGACAAAGTCAACTGACCACATTATAAGATAAAGACAAGAACGGTGTATATTCATGAGATCAGTACACAGAAGACAGTAAGGCTACACATATAGGATCACAAGTATTGGACATAAGATGTCAAATGTGATATTCAGTTTCCATCTACCCATACCTACACAGGCTTAGGCCTCCTACAATTTTGTTCTTCAAGTAATAACATCCCTACCCCTTTTATTAGTTCAGTGAACAGACTTAGATGCTATTATTGACTTTTTTAAAATTCATACTCTGCATTCAATCTATCAGCACCCCAGTTGTTACTCTATTTAATGAAACATATCCAGAATAAAATTAGTACTCATAACCTTTTTTAATCCAATCTGATTCATTACTTCTTATCAAGATTATCTTGAATTCTTTTCAGACTGAGTTTGCTCACCTAAGCAGCAAATCTGCTCTCCACATAGCAGGAATGGTAAACTTTTAAATTGCTGACTTAGATCATGTCTTACTCTGTTCAAACCTGAAAATTACTAATTTCTTCATATTACAAAAGCCTTTATATATATTATCCTTGTAGGTTTTCATAACTGAGTAAACACACACACAGACATGCAAACACACATACACACTCCAACAACAACAATAACAATGAAGGAAAAAGAGGGCATGAATTTGAAGGAGAGCAAGAGACAATAACATAGGAGGGTTTGGGAAAAGGAAAGAGAAAACATGCATGATGCAATTATATTTTAGTGTCAAAATAAAAGAAATAAATATATACATATATTTGCCACATTAAAATAAATGTGCTATTTTCAAGAGCTTATATATATATATATATATATAAATTAATAAAAAATAACAAAGAGATAGCTCCATGAAGGGGAACAGGGAGGCTAACAAGAAATTTATTAAGCAAATAATTATAAAGGAGAATATGAAATTAAGACAGAAATGAGATGGAGGTGTCTGGGAAAAACTGGAAGGAGGAACGATGGTAGATAAATTGTATACATTATGAAATGTTAAGAATGGGTAAACATAAACATTTAAAATATTTTTAGAACCTTCCTATGATTTATAAAGTCAAACATTGTCCAACCCTTAGCAACTTATAAATGTGACCCCCGTCTACCATCCTGTTAAGGCACTTTACTTTGGCCACTGTGGATTCCTTGCAATCCATTGCAATGTCAGGCATGTTCCTGCCATAATGCATTTGCACTGCTACATATTCCACCTAGACCTTTTTAATGAAATTTCTGGAACATTTGTTCCCTTGAGTCTTTCAAATTTTTATTCAAATATCACCTCTGCAGTTGTGTTTTGTTATTGTCCTTGTCCATAGCACAGTTTAAGGTTAGTGTAAATTATAGTTTTTATTTATTTTATTCGAAGATATATGATTCTTCTTTGGTACCTATTAGGGGTTCATTCCAGTATACCTAATATCAAAATTCTCAGACACTCAGTTCTCTTACCTAGAAAGGCACATTAACTGGAACATATATACATACTCCTAAAAAGTTTAAATAATATCTCTAGATAATATATATTACAATGTAAATTCAACACAAGTCATTTGCTAAAGGAATAATGAGAAAAATATGCACATAATCAGCACAGCCATAAAATTTTAAAATATTTTCATTATGTGGTTGTTGAATCTGTGGAAAATATCTGCACATATTCAGCACAGACGTGATTTTTAAAAAATAGTTTCAATCTGTGGTTGATTGAATCTTTGGGTCCAGAACTTGCCAATACAGAGGGATAACTGTATGAGTAATACATAGCAGAGTGCCTGACAAACAATGGGTATTTTAAAAAACAGTAACTGAATGGATACATGTTATTGTGACACAGGCAGAACCCTAAATAAAGAAATAAGATGCTATAAAGGATGGGGTTACAGGTTAAACTTCACAGCCTACTTTATCCAGTGGATATTAGGAACTGACAAATCCTAGCTGTGTTAGGCTTTTAAAGACTGCCCTTCAATGAGAAGTAGAAACAGCAATAAAAGGACTATAAATAATACATAGAATAACATATATAATCTCCTGAGTTCAATACCTGTCATCAGAAAGAGTAAAATGATAGATTCCCATCCAAATACATATTAGTCTTATGAAGATTTGAGAAACTGCTGTGGACACAACATAGATACAGTCAAGTCTTCCATTGGAATTCCTAAAATGTAGTTATCTCAGTATCCAAAAGAATATGCTAAAATTCTTCTCACCAACTTCTCTATTTTATGATTTGAGGTTATATCTACTAGAATTTTCTCAGAAACTGCAAAGCATACTATCAATTACTTGTCTCAATCTGTCATTAGAGTATTGTCTAAGGTTGTGCAATCCTCTCTTCCCTCAAAGCATTGCTACTATCCTTGATAAGCCACATAAAAATCTGATATAAAGAAAGTTGTATGATTCAACATTATAACATATAAAATAGATATAATATGATCACATAGTGATAACTAATGGAGCTACATCAAATATATACCAAAAAGCATCGTGTTTGAACTACAGTGGTCCCTAACTGTCAAGTATTTTTACTTGTATCCCACTGAAACTTATATTCTTGTTCTTAACTTAAAACGTATGACACACTATCTTATATGCCAGGAACCATTCCAAGGGAACAAAATAGCCAGAGAATAGAATCAATGAAGACACAAATAATATACCAAGTTCTTTTTTCTCTATCCACTGTCCAATTTATATACATGCATCATTTCTTAATCTTCTATTCTCTGTTAACAGCTTCCTTTGTTCATTTTTTTCCCGCTAGAATTTACATTGATATTTGGACCACTGAAACATTGGATGTGGAGACTAATATGAGATGTCTGAGCTTTGGACATAGATCTGTCATAAATAACTCAATAATGTTTTTCTTTTCATGTTTTAGCACCATGAAAGCATGCTGCTCCAAAGCAATCCTACTGTGGTGACTGCCTTCCTCTGTACACAGCCCTTTCTTTGTCTTGAGCTTTCTTTCCACCATGAGCTTAAGATATGAGACCTTACTCAGAAACCGAGCATATTTGACACCAGGCTTTCAGACTTCTCAGGCTCTAGATCATGACTCTTACTAAACTTTCCTTTCCAGATTACTCTATCTTGGGTGATATAGTTCTGTGTTAACAGCAGAGAATTGACTGTGGCATAATTTGTCCCTGTTCCTCTACTTTTGCCCCCTTTGTAGTCCATTGTCTGCACTGTGATCAAATACTCTGCTTCACTCTTTCTCAAGCTTACACAGTTGTATTTTGATTGGCTCCACGGTACTTGCCATGATCTGTACTGTCTACATGGTCTGACCACAAGCCCCCACTGAAATCACCTCTTCAATCCTCTCACTCTCTTATTATCACCAGGGCACATTTGTTTTCTTTGCATTCTCTAAAAGTGCCAACATCTACAATAATGTTTATTTCTTCATTGCTTGTTTCTTCCTACTAAATATAAGCTTCATTAGTGTGGGAGTTTATCTCCATTGCTGGGCTATTAGCCAATGCCTCATATATGGTAACCACCCAATAAAACATTTATTGGAAAAAATACTATTTTTCTGGGTTCATGTGGCTACACAACTCTGATTACTCCATTCTACTCAGAGATACACTGTAGATATTCTTCTCTGGAAACACACTTCTTGACCTTTAAGTCTTTTATTTATGATAAATTTCTCTATCCTTCCAATATCTTTTTTAAAATGTCCACATTTTTGCCTTAAAAACTTAAGCATTTGGGCTGGAGAAATGACTCATTAGTTAAGAGCACTGGCTGCTCTTCCAGAGGACCCAGGTTCAATTCCCAGCAATCACATGGCATCTCAGCTGTCTGTAACTCCAGTTTCAGGGGATCTGATACCCTCACAAAAACATACACATGAGCAGAACACCAATGAGTATAAAATAAAAATAAACAACCCATTGAAAATTTAGCATTCTGTCAAAACAACTGTTTTGCCTTATCTGCTAAGTTATGGCTTGTGTGTCTCCTCATATATATGTAATTGGGAGATATGACCATAATTATATCAATATAATTCCAGAGCCCTTCCTACTCTGCATGCTCACATTGATTCACTTTCTGTATATCACTATCAGTCTCTCACATTTATCTGTGTAGGTCGTGCACATACAATAGCTGTTTTATTTCCCCAATACTTAATCATCGTCTTCCCATTCTATACTGGAACGCTATAGCTATATCTATATTGTGTATCTCATGCAAAATATTTCACATGCACTTATCTTTCTTTAACATGTCACCAATCTTCAACTTCAAAATCTTTAATCTACACCCTTACAATGTTATTTTTCTACTTTGTAAACTATGGGGATTCAATAAAAGCTTCAGAAGTTTCAGAGATATCAGAGGGAATCTACCCACAGTCTATGTGGGGATTTAATAAAAGCTCCAGAAGTCCCAGAGCTCTAACCACAGTCAGTCTAGGAGGATCAGAGAATGGTGATTCACAGCACAGGGAATATCCTGGGAGTGGTGACCTACACCCTTAATCCCAACTGAGTTGATGTCATTTTAGATTACAGAAGGCATTTCAGGCTCCCAAGCAGGCAGTGGTGGGGCCACGCCTTAATTTACCAAAAGAGTATTTAAGGTGCGAATAGAAAGACAGAGGAGAGGAAGCCAAGAGAAGCCAGGCTGAGGAAGCTGGAAGACAGCTGGGTAAGATCTGACTGTGGTGTTTATTCTCTCTAGTATCTCCGACTTTCTCAGAGATCTATCCCTGAGTCTCATTTATTCATGCAACAGTAAACCTTAGTCTTACGATATTTTTTCTTTGAAATTACCATTCTAATCTATTGATTTCTCCAATGTTTTGCAGACTCTTGAATTGGCTTATTACCTTGCATTTAGATTAGATCCAATAGAAAATCGTATTAACTACTCTTTCGCCAGTATTTTGCATAAATGACCTCCCACTACAGTCTCTTAGAAAATATTTCTTGGATCAACTCATACAAAGTTTGTGTTCTCTTAGGTAATGAATGTTTTGAGTAAAATTCCACTATTATTTGAATCAGTTGCACAGCATAGTCGCCATCTATAAACCCAATGCAAGTCAATGATCTGAATTTTCATGAATGAATTTCTTTTCCTATTCTTCTCAACTGTTCTAAGCTTTTGTCATAAGACTACTCTCGAGTTGCAGAAACTTTTGTTTCTAAATGGTAATGATGACAACTTCATAAAAGCATCATAATTCCCAACTGCATTCTAAAATGTTTCATTACATCCACGGATAAGTGTAGCTATCACTTCACATCAAAAAAGTTCCTCTTTGTAGCAGACAGAGATCATTACAAAAAATAAAAACAAAACCCACAGTCACCAAAACTTAAATAACAATCCACTTTGGGGTGCCCAGTCCCAATAGATATATCCAATACAATTCCTGCATCTAATTCTCAGAGAACATCAAAAAAAGGGGAAGAAAGATCATAAGATCTGGAGGAGGAAGAAGTCTGCTGTGAGAGTGTGTCCTAGAAATATCAGGGAAGTTATACTCATGAATCCACAATATTGCTATCTAAACAAGATCTGAACAAGGACAACCCCAATAGGCATACTAATGTGTAAAGAGGAAATCTCAAGGGCTTCCATGCCTAAATGAAGACCCATATATAATTAATAACTGCTGAGAGGAGAGCCTCTCTGTGGTGATATAAAAAAACAGTCTGAGATATCAGAGGGCAGATCCACCTCCTCCAGTCTTTGTTTGCCTTTTTTGTTTGTTTGTTTGTTTGTTTGTTTTCCAGACAGAGTTTCTGTGTAACAGTCCTGGCTATCCTAAAACTTGCTTTGAAGACCAGGCTGGCTTTGAACTCACAGAGATTCTCTTGTCTCTGCTTCCAAAGTGCTGGGACTAACAGTGTGAGTCATGCCTTCTTCTGCCTGCCTTAAATACTATCTTCGCTCAGTTAAGGCATAGCTCCCCCACTGCCTGCCTGGGAGCCTGGAACTCCTTCTGTAAGGGCATAGGTCACTACTCCTGGATACTCCCTGTGCTGGGATTAAAGGTGTGAATCACCACTCTCTGATCCTCCTAGACTGATTGTGGGTAGATCTCTCTGATATCTCCTAACGTTTTATTATATCCCCACACCTCTCCCATGGATGAGTTCCCTATTTGGCTATCCAATACAAAGTGGTCAGTCCTTAAATCATGTACACAAGCCACACTAAATGAACTCAGCAGGTTGTTTTTGCATATTTATACATTTATATATGTATTTGTGGAATAATAATAAAATGATTATAATAAAAGGCAATAAACTGATAAAGAGTGGGGAGGAGGGGATGATGGGAGGGCCAGAGAGTGGGTAACACTTTAAAATTATTAAATAAAAAGTAGCATCTGAGGTTTGTCAGTTTTAGAGTGCTTGCCTAATATGCACAAGGCTCTGGGTTTAATCCACATCACCACTACCAAATAAATATAAATAAATAAAGTCCTTCAGATTTTGAACCCCAGTAGTTAATTAAAACAGCTTTAAAGCTGGACTGGCAAGGAGAAAGTTGTAAATATTTCTGTTTACTGATAGGTATGACAACAGTTTCTATAGTAGCTTGTTTTATGTTTTACCTTTTATTTGCCTTTTTATATCTAATTTTTCCCCCAAAGAACACTATGCACAAACATATCTTAATATGAAGATGTTCATTTCTGTTGGATACGTTTTGTGGTGTTTGATTCAGCAACTTCTAAATTTGAGACCTCCATCCTCTGAATTAATGCAGTTCAAAATATATTTTCTCTCTGTTGTTCATTAAAAAGGAGCAATGACATTAAAAGATACTGTGAGGATGATGTTTGTTTCACAAAAATAATGTGGGAGAGACCTAATTATACTGTCTATCTAAAGCTAACTAACTGTATTATTATATACACTGGTATTAAGAGTGGACCCTGGGGACTGAAGATGTGTCTCAGTGATTAACAGTGCTTACTGATCTTACAATGGATTCTGGCTCAGTTCCCATCACCCACATATTGGGTGGCTCACAACCATCTATAACTCCACTTATAGGAATCTAACACCCTGTTCTGTCCACCATAGGCACCTGCACACCTCTCTCTCTCTCTCTCTCTCTAATGAATATGAACAAAAGGATAGATTGTGATAAATTCTTTTAGACTATGAAAGATGGGTTCCCTTCTCTAAAATAACATATGTGAGATAGATAGATAGATAGATAGATAGATAGATAGATAGATAGATAGATAGATAGCAGTCTCATTATCACACAAAGATCAACTTGAAAACCTAGAAACTGAACAAGCAAAAAAATACTTGTGATCATTTTCTGGCAAAATATATTTTGAAATGCACTATTCCTTGAAATACACACATGTCCATTTGCTATTCTCACTCACCCTCAATATTACTGACAACTCATAAAACTTCCTGTTATCATTGGCACTACTGGAAAACAAAAATAGAAATGCAGAAATAAAAGTAAATGAAATAAATTGAGCTGCTAAGGTAAATTAATACAGCATTCAGTTTTTAACATATTAAGCTAGTAAAAATGAATAGGTTCAAATATCACAATGAACATAAGTGAATAAAGAGAAAACAGATAATGCTATTATTTTTTCAAAGATTATTCCAAGACAAATTATTAAAGTGGTTAAGCTATGAAGCAAAGCAAATTTTGTATTTTAAGTGAAAATGAATTCAAAGCTACATGATATATGGATGTAATTTTGTTATGCTCATAATTAGACCAGCATTATTCACTGCCTTTATGAAAAACAAAGGAGAAACCACTGAAGAAAATTTTAAAGGAAGAGGCAACAGTAAATTGCCAAATAAGAGGAAATAATTACAAAGCCATCTTGTAGTTTTGACAATCTCAGAGAAAAACAAGTAAAAAGTAGAGTAAAATTTTCCACTGGTGCTAATGTGACGATGCACATGCGTGCACACATCCACTCTCTAGCATGCAGGGCAGATTCTCCAAGTGCTATCAATTCTATTTATGAAGAAATTTAGAAGCAAGTTTTCATGTTCCTTCTCAGAGCTTATATAGAAAAAAAGATGAGCTAGAAACATATCAAACCATAAATAAGTCACTCTTGGAAGAATAAAATCCATCATTATGTTACTCACATTATTGGGTTAAAAATCCAAACCATGAATGTAATTTAAAATAACTACAAAATGTGTTCCAAGTGACATGCAAGAGTAAACAGAATCATCTCTGAAAGGTGACATATTCATACACAGCTTTGAGGAATTCAAAGGTGTTGATTAGTTCTCAAACCCAACCACACACAAGGAATCTAGATACTATGAAAGAGAGGCTACAAAAATACTAGAACAGAAAGGAAAGAGCTCATATTTCAGAATCGAAACTTGTTATCCATAGGATAAGGTGCTTATGACCCACTCAAAATGTCATTATAAGAAGCAATAAACTACATGACTTAAAAACATAATTTCCAAAAATAAAGACTTTGAACAGTAAAGCATCTGTATGATTACACTAAATGGGGGGGGGGAGAATGACAGAAAAATATCAATCCAGCTAAAGCAGAAACAAAAGAGAAATGAATAAATAAAAGTCTAAAAATGAAGATGGTATATTCAAATATAGATTCATCAAGTACAGTTGACATATAAATAAGCTGAAAGTTCAGTTAAAATAAAAAGGTTATCAGAGTTGGTTAAAATCATCAAATGACAAGGGAAATATAGCCCAAACTGGACATCTCTTGCCACAAAATTAAGTTTCAAGTACTGAGAATGAGTTACATTTTATCAAGCTCTTAGTCAATAGATTCCCCTGAAAAAAAACCCAAACAATTTAAGATATTACCCAGACTATTGGTGACACTCTATAAGCTGGTGGTAAGGCCCTATGGTTAAAGACAACACCTACACAACTCACTGAATGCAAAGTAGTCAAGCTGATATCTATCTAGAGCCCTCACTCCTTTTGTCTAGTGTCCATGAAGGTACTCTGCAAACTACCAGGAAAGAAGGACAAACACCAATCCAACTACAAACCCCTTTACTCTCCAACAGTAACCTACCTATAAAATATGTTGGTACAATACTAGCAAAAAGCTTGTGGAAGTAACCAACCAATATTTGGTTGGATTTAAGGCCCACTCCATGAGCTGAAATTCATCATTGACATTGCTTATGTGACCAAAATTGTGAGACTAAAAAAGGCCTACAGGAAAACCCTTTATAAGAGTAACCTGCCTACAAGATTTGCTGGTGAAACAGTGGCACAAATTTGTGGGAGTAACCAATAAATATCTGATTTGACTTAAGGCCCACTCCATTAGATGGAACCCATCCCAAGCATTGTGTATATGGCCAAGCACCTGAAACTAGATATGCCAGGGACCTAGAATAAAATTAAATACTACTGTTATGATAAAGGAATGCAGCAATAAAATGTCTCCTAATGACATTCTGTTACACTCATAAATCAATGTCTTGCTCAGCCATCATCAGAGAAATAACCTCCCTGCAGCAGATTTGAACAAACACAGAGACCCGCAGGCAGACAATGTGCACAGTGAGATACTTTAGAATATTTATTTTTGAAAGGTAATTATGTGTATATATGAACCAAAAAATTCTAATATATCTATTTTTTCTAAACAAAGATTAGAGAAATTAAATAAATCAGTGCAAATACTACAGATTTTAATGTGATTGATTAACCCAGCAAATCTGGCAAAAATCTATAACCCACTGTATTCACTATTGAAACCGATATATATTTTACAGATATGCATTTTTTAAAAAACTGTGAGTTCACAATTCATTTTACAAAAAAATAAAACTGCTTATAGATTCCATATTAACCCACCAGTTTTCCTGCTCTTAGAATGTTCTGCCAAAGCAAAATAAGAAACCATGGGATGAAAAGTCTAAAAAACTGTGTGCTAAAATAATTTCTTGTTTAAATTATTCTTCCAGTTATGTGGCCAAAGTGACAAAAGGGTAATTAAACAAATAGTTTTGAAGTTTGGGTGCCTTTAGGCCAATGATCCACTTGGGGTGATTTGTATACATAGTGTAAAGTGAGAATTCAGTGTCTGTCTTCTGAATGGAGATATCCATATTTGCTAATATTGTGTATCAAAAAACACTGTCACTTCCTATATTTGTTATCTTTCTATTGCTTGATTGGCACCATGACCAGTACAACTTCCAGAAGAGAGAGTTGATTTGAGACTTGCAGTTAAGAGTGTTTTGAGTCCATGAACATTATATCAGAGAGACTGGCAGCATGGTGATGGAGAAACAGGTGAATGCTCATATCCTGAGAAAACTACAATTAGACAGAGAGGGAATCTAACTAAGAAATAAAATATTTTTGAAACCTCAAAGTTCACTTCCAGTGTTACACATCCTTCAGCAAGGCCACACCTCCTAATACTTAATAAATAGAAAATGGGAGACAGAAAATATTCAAACATATTGAGGCCTTTCTAATTCAAACCACCAGACTTCTTCATACATTCTAGTTACTTGTAGTTTCAGTGTTAACTGTCTTTTGAAGGCTTATTCATGGAATGCTTAGTCCCAAGCTGGTAGATCTAGTACTTAAGACATGGTTAGATTGGCATAGTTTTCACATAATAAATTGGTCAATATATCAGTCAATTTGCAATTTGATGAGTGGAAATAAGAACTTTCAGAAGAAGGTCATGCTTTGAAAATAGTTCATTGTGACAAGTCTCTTCATTCTTATAACTTCCCAGCTACCATATGGTGATAATCTTTTTATCATCAAGTTCTTTTCACCACGATGTTTGGCTTCGCTTTCAGTACCACAAAAATGGAATGAGTCAAGCATGAACTGAAATCCTGAAACTATGATCAGAGACAATTGTTTTCCTCCCTTCTAGTTGATTATGACAAAAATCTTATCATGTAGTATGAGACGGCTGATTAGCATGTTAGTTACCTTTTGTCAAAATCAATTGCCAATAAATGCATATGTTAAAATTTTCTAGATTGAATAATGTTCTATTTTTATGTGTCTATATTTTGTTAGTACTATGCCATTATAACTACTGTAAAAACATCTTTGTAAATCCAGTAGCAGGATACCTCCAGTTTTGTTCTTTCATCTCAAAACTGTTTCAGCTATTTGGAGTCTTTTGTGGTTCCATGCAAATATAGGAATAATTTAATGTTTATATTACATTTATTATTAAACTAGATACGAACACTTTAAGTAAAGAAAATCAGAGGTTAATTATTTCTGATGAACAGACTCAAAATCCTCAACTAACTAAATTCAAGCACATTAAAAGTGTAATTCACCAAGGCCAAAGGATCTCTGAGATACAAAGATGTTTCAATATAAAGCAAATCAGTAATTATACTACAGCAAATTAAAAAAAGGAAAAGTAAAAACCAAAATAGTGTCAGTAGGCATCGAAAAGTTATTTGACAAAAATAAATATGCTTTTGATTCAAAGAAAAATAACTTTTTTAAACACACCAGGTATTTTAGGAACGTGCCTTAACACAATAAAGGAATATATGATACACCTTTAATTCATATTCAATTCTCAAATGAAAAAAAACTAAAGCTTTTCCTCTAAGATCAAGAACAAAGACATTAATGTATACCACTTCTTTTAAATATAGTACTGAAATGAAATAAAGCTAATTAGGCAGAAGAAATAAATAATAGGTATCCTGAGAGAAAAGAAGGCAATAAACTTAAATCTGTTAAGTGACAATGTAATCTTAATATAGAAAATCCCAAAAACCGCAATAAGACTGTTAAACATTATAAATAATTTAGTAACAATAAAGAATACAAAAGGAATTTACAAGTATCACTGGTGTTATTGTACACTAATAATGAGTTGTCTTAATATATAATAAAAAAATCTCAGTTAAATTTACAATGAAACATACTGAAATACAAATTTAACCTGGAAGGTGAAATACTTATATAGTGACACCAATAAAACTTTGATTAAAGTTATTAAATTAAAAGCAAATAAGTAGAAAGATAACTCGTATTCACAGACTGAAAAAATTACTATTAGAAAAACATCCATGCTATCCAAAGTGATTCAATACTATATATACTCCTGAGACATAGTTCAAGACACTTTACCAGAAATAGAAGAAAATTATTACATTTTTTAAAATGTATTTAGAACAGAGTGGTATTGGTGTCATGAGAGATGGAGAAAGAATATACACTAGAAGATTCAAAAACAGGCAAATATAGACAATGAATTTTCAACAGATGGTGCTTGAGCAGTGAGTTGTTTTAAGCACTACACAAATAGGTAGAACCTCACCTATAGTATATAAAACTCACTAAATATGATTTAATGGCCTAAGTATAAACAATGATAAAACTTGTACAACATAATTGAATATTTTCACAAACATGAAGTAGAAAATCATTAGTACTAACTATAAAAAGAATCAATGACAAGATTATTACATTAAAAACAAGAACTTTGTGAAGATATATTTTTTAAAAAAAAGAGTCAAGAAGAGAACTACAGATACACCTGAGAAGGAAATATCAGTTCAGTATAATATATATACATATATATATATATATGTATATATATATGAAGAAAATCCAGTAGAAAATAGGTAAAGCTTGTACAAGCCTACATTCCTACACCTCAGCCTATATGCCAAGCACCAGAAAAATAAATAAGTGAAAATGTACTTCCTAAAACAGTGATTTCATGTTACCCTTAATAAGCAAAAATATTCTCCTCATTAATAAACATAGCTAAAAGCTGAACCAAGACTCAGGAGACTCCCTGGGAGGCCAGTATGGTCTACAAAGTTAGTTCCAGGGTAGACTATCCAGAAAATCCTTGTCTTGAAAATAGAAATGAAAGGAAAATCAGAGCCAAAATATATTCATATTATAATATTCATTGTTTACAAAAATGTGTCTCATGATATCAAGTTTTCTGAGCATATGTGAAACTTCTTGAAGCACAGTTTAGTATTGAATTGTATAATTAATATCTATACCCATGATCCAGTATTACCAAATGATCTATAAACTATTAAGACATTTATGAAAAAATACAGCAAGATTATAGTGCAAGAACATTCATTTTTATGAATGAAACAGTTTGTACAGCCTCTGGCAGTGGGACCAGAATTTCTGCCTAATGAATGAACTGGCTTATTGGAGCCCATTCACTATAGAGGACACTTTCATCAGCTTTGATACTGGGGAGAGGAGTTTGGTCCTGCCTCACCTTGATATATTCAACTTTGTTGACTCCCCATGGAAAGCCTGATGCTCTCTGAGGAATGTATAGGGGGCTGGGTGAGGGAAAGGTGGGGGATGAGTAGGAAGAGGGCAAGGAGGGTGAAACTGTGTTCAATTTTTAAAACAATTTAAATTTAAAAAGAAATAAGATTCAAGATTATGGTTACTTCTAGTGATGAAACACAAATGGGTTTATTATAAGTTTCAGAATTATTCACAAATTTTTAGATCTTGACTTGTATGGTGGCTAAACAGATGTTCAATTTATAACTACTACTAAACAATGTCTGTCTTTATATAACTGTAAATATGTACTACATTTTATATTTTAAAACTTCAAATATAAAAAATTAATCTCTATGATCACTGAGTGCTAAAATACACCAATGCTTTTCTTTAAAGGACAATCTTAAGATTAAAAAATGCAATAAAAGCATTGAGACATCACTAACATCTATTAAGTGAAGTAATATTTTTCAATGCGAGTAATACATATTTTTACTGAAAGACATTAAGAGATTTCACCAATGTAACAATACCAGTAGAAATAGAAAATGGAATTAAGTCCCCAATTTCCATAAAAGATGATCATCATACAGGGATATCAAATGAGTGACTATTTGTCCATAATGTCCCCACAGGCTCATACACTTAACCACATGATACCCAAATGGAGCACTGTTTAGAAGAAAGTATAAAATCTGACTGGTAGAAGCCAGTTACTGAAATGAGCCTGAGGGAGTTATATGTAGGCCCTGCTCTTGGTATGTTCAGTCCTAATCCTTGAGCTTCCAAAATGAGAACAAACAATTCTATAAATCCCCTCCACCTCAGAGTAGGTTGCTCCAGCTGCCCTCCTTTCCCCACCAGTATAAATTAACTGTACCTTCTAAAGCTGTAGCCAAGTGAACCTCTGCTTCCTTAAGTTGCTTTTGCTGGATATTTTGTCATAGTGACTAAGGATTGAGTTCAATTGTAATACATGGATCAAGAAACCATAATAGGCTAAGAATATGCTGGTACAGGAACAAAGAATACAATAGAAGACACAATGACATATGATCAATGTCCATGTGCAAGAAAAACATTATGAGTGTTTTATTACAATATACACAGAATACTTTTAAATACATGATACAAATTATGATATAGGTAAGAAATGATAGTCAACTATGGTACACTTTCTGCTAAAAGAAGCATTATCAGTTATGAAAAACCCAATAAAGCAATTACTAGCTTTGATAACATTCATATAAAATAAGAAACTAAGATATAACATTAATTGACCATATAGGATAATGCATAATACAAATAATATAACAATCAGAAAGTATTTAACATTTACTCTATGCTAGGCACTAAGATAAGCATATTACACTCAAGTTATCAAGTCTGTACAATACCCTATGAGATAATATTATTATCATTATTTTAAAGTTGACAAAACAAAGACCCTGGGGTGTAGTGGGATTACGTTGTTGCATTGTAAATAATTGTCCTGCCTACAGGTTTAATTAAAATGCGTATTGGCCGAAGGCAGAAAGGAAATGTGGGAGGGGCTACCAGACTAAGAAAACTCTGGGAACTAAAAGAACAGAGCAGAGATGCCACAGAGATCCCAGACAAGCCAGCAGACAGAGGACAACTATGCTGCTCTGAGAAAAGGTACTGAACTGCATCTCTGAACAGGATAAGAATCATGGGTTAGTATAAGAGCAAGAGCTAGCTAGCAATATGCCAGAGCCATAGACTGATCAGCATGAAATTAATATAAGTGTCTGTGTCTTCTTGTGGGACTACAGGTCCAGGCCATGAGATCAAGTGGGACATTTCAGGCCAGAAACTTAATACAACACTGGGGTGTTGCACAAACTCTGGTTGTATTAAATGAAACTCAGAGTCAGATATCAAGGAAAATGTAGAATATCAGAGAGGAAACACCACAGTCAAATCTCACCCAGCTATCTTTCAGCTTCCTCAGCCTAGCTCCTCCTGGCTTCTACAGAATTAATCTGTCTTTTCATTCCTGCCTTAAATACCTTCTTTGTCCATTTGTTTCCCATACAGGTTAAAATTAAAGGCGTGGGCTACTACTATTTGATAGTTAGCCTTGAACTCACAGAAAGACAGAAAGATCTCTGTCTCTGAAGTTATGGGACTAAAGGCATAGGTCACACTCTCAGTCTTCCCCTATGCTGGGATTAAAGGCATACATTACCACTCCCTGGTCCTCCTGGATTGACTCTTCTCTGATATTCCAGACTGGTTTTATTAAATATATAACATATTACCACACTGGGGAGAAAAACATCTTGCTCAAGAAAATCAGTGTAGTAAATAACAAAGCCAGGAGTCAAATATGAGGAGTTGGGCTTCAGAGTCTGCCCTGTGTATCTGATGATGCTATTCTTCCTCAAACAAATGTGGTAATACTAAAAACATAGGGCACAGAAACAAATGGTTTTGATCCAGAAGTATAAACACTTTAATGCATGTTCAAACATCTGTGGTGTATAAGCAGCCACCATAGGAATCTGATCATTTGACCACAATGCACACACTGAAGGTTTTGCAAAATGAGTTGGCATCCAATATATAGTAGTAGATACTGAGGAGGCAAGAGAAGTCAAAAACAGTGAAGTAAGAAGTAATTAAAGTGTGCAAAGTGATAGTCAAGGTACAAAAATTTCCAGCTTTATTACAAAGCAGACAATGATGGTTGCATTTTCATGCAATCATGAGAAATAAACACAAGATCACAGTAAAATTTTAAACACAACAGTAGAATTGCTATGCACAAGTACTGAACATGAGTACACACATAGATCCAAGAGACAAGATATAGCAGAAAATAGCTATATGTAACTAATTCACAGTGAATATGTTGTGAAGCTGAAAAAATTCTCAATAGATGAACATTTATTTTAAAATCAAGTGGCCAAGATACATAGAAGGACCCAATAAACATCCAGAAGTGATGAAAGCCACAAGCAGTGTTTTTCCATTTGATTAGAATATTCACAAAACAATCTACACTAAGACATAGCAGTTAGGTCACAAGAACTAGGATACATAGATGTGCATAGATACTACATATGTTATGAAAAAAAGTCAGATTGTGATGTCCAGTCAAGCTGTTTTGTGCCCTATGAGTGAGTCATGACACAGGAGCAAAGGACTCTACTGCATGAATAGATGTCACATATGACAAGGTCTGAGATGTGGCAGCATATGCCCAGATGACCATGAGATCATGATGCACAAACAGGCATCATTTTGTACTACAGCATTTGATCATGTTACTTAGTTATACAACCTTGTGTTGTCAATTAAAATTTATGCTGTAAGAAGTAGACATGCTATCACTTTGTAATTAATAAATTATAATTCCCTTTAGTCTAGCAGCAGATGAAACTGATCAAACATCTGAGAAATCATTGTACATGCTTAAGCAGAGCAGTCATGGTGCACAGATGTATCTGAGCACTAGATTCTGATGCAAACAAAGTTTAGTGACACTAGATAATATATATAACTTTGGAACAGATAGAAATGGTACAGAAATACACAGGAATTTTCCAGGAACAGAGATCTATGTACTAGGAAAAAACAATCAGAATATACAAACTGATATACAGGCGATGCATAAAACACTGTTTTCATGTAGAGTAGCTGGCAGTTAAGATTCCTGCTCAGGAACCATGGTATATAAGCAGACAAGCATGCTGCATGCTCAGACAACCATGGTGCATGAGCAAAATCCTATACAGCCACAGTAATATAATAATAGGTGGATGTGGTACATGAGCAAATAACCTATAGAAGAATATGCCAAGGTAAACAAGATATAGGAATAAATAATAGTAACATCTGTGGTGGGATTTAGGTGTCAGCTGATAAGGTCTGAAGACGCTTATCCAGGGTCCCGGGCTCCTGAAGGAGGAGTGGCCAGCTCCATTCATAAGGGGCTGCTGGGATCTTGGGAAGCCATAGAAAAAGTAGGTGGGGAATCAGAAGAGGTAGGAAAGGAAGGACAGAGTCAGAGACAGACTGAGCCAGCTGCCAAAGAAAAAACATGTGAAGAACACAGGTGAGCCACGGGCCACATGGCAGACAGATTAATGAGAATGGGTTGAGTTAAGATGTAAGAGCAAGCTAGCAATGTGCCTGAGCCATAGGCCAAACAGCATAAAGTTAATATACGCATCTGAGTCATTTCTAAGGATCCCATGGTTAGTAAGTCAATAATTTGAAATTCAAATGCACACAATTTGGTTCCACAACCTGTCCTTTTAAATATAATAATAAACGACAATATGCTGTGGTTCTCCTGACAGACAGATATGATATACAGTTTAAAAACAGAGTAGAGAAATGAATGACTTTGTTCCATAAGCAGATGGCAATGTTGTAAAAGTAGATACCATACCACATGCTCAAACATCCGTGGTGTATAAGCAGCCACCACATGAGTCTGAGCATTTGACCACAATTCATATGCAGAACATCTTGCAACATGTGTTAATGCCATGTTACAAGAGTAGAGACCAATGACAAAAGCGACATGTTATTGTCAGAATATACAGTGAACACACAGATTAACATAAAAAGCACAAAACATTCAAGTTCTGAAATAATCCTAGACTGTAATTATGTATTTTCACAAATCTTGATGTTTAAGTGAAGATACATTTGAAAACTTCAAATACAGTACTTGGCAAAAAATGTTTAGATGTGTTACTATTATGGATAATGTTCAATTCACATACGAATGATGGAATATATGTGATATCACAAGAAATAGCAAAATAATGAAAAAAACATTTAGATGAGATATGGTATGCTAATAAAAACATGCAAGAAATGGATGACTTTGGTTCAAAAAGATGACAATAAAACAAAATTAGTTTTACATGAGTGTAATTATGTAAACTGGACATGGCATATGTGGATTTGTGATTACTTCTGGTATAAACCAAAATTATTCCATTACACGAGGGAATAACTATTAAAACTAATAATAGAAATGGTACAGGCATATTCAGCAGAAGTGGGGTGATCATTGTACAAGATCAAATGGTCACAATACTACAACTAATATTCACACTAAAATAATCGTTTTGCATGCAGAAGTCAATCATGGTGTTTTGTCTCTTACATACTCAAAATGAGTGAGTAGTATCCATCATGGATGCACAGAGAATTATAGTGATTGATATTGCACACATATAATGTACAATCAGTTAGATAAACTGCAGTAGTGGGTCTAGGCTGAAAGATAAGCTCAACTGATCATCCACAAACAAAATTAAGAATAAGTGGCAAATAGTACAAAATGAAACTTTATTCCATGTGTTCGGATGAACAGCAACCTCTCATCCTTGAGTACTTAGTTATGAGTCATATATTTGTTTGATTCCTAGAATCCACATGTTGGTTCTCAATTGGCTGTAACTCCATTTCCAGAAAATTTGATGTCCTTTTCTATCATTGATGGGCACTGCTAACATGTAGTGCAAAGACATATATCCAGGCAAAATCAAAATCTTAAAATAACTTAATTAAATTAAAAAATTAAATGTCACAATTCAAAAGCATAGGTATTCAAGTACAGATGCTATTATGGATTAAATTAAGTTCTTTCCAATTTTGAAGTTTATAATACTCAATGCCTATGGTTGTGATCTTATATGGGCATTATTTTTACAGATGAGGTTAAAAGGATGTCATTCTGTACTATTTGATTACAGTTTGCACCAGAAACCCATGTTCCAATCTGAATGTCACTGTGAAGTGTTAGGATGAATGGTCTTTTAAGAAGTTGGAAAGGATTAGTTCATTTCGCTAGACAGTGGGTTTATCTCATAGAAATACGGTAGGAGTTGTAAGACTGGGATAAAAAAAAAAAATGAATCTGCTCCTGGAGCTTTTTCTCTTCCACATCATGTTAGAATGCGCCGAGTCTGTTGTCAACTACGGGTGTCATCTCATGGACTGTCTCACTCTAGAACTATGAGCTAAAAACCCTGTCCTTTTAAAAAAAATACTTATTTATTATGTGTACAGTGTTCTGCCTGCATGTATGCTTGGACACCAGAATAGGGTACTATATCTCATTGTAAATAGTTGTGAGCCACCATGTGGTTGCTGGGAATTGAATTCAGGACCTCTGGAAGAGCAGCCAGTGCTCTTAACCTCTGAGCCATCTCTCCAGCCCACTTATTCTATTAAAGATTAATCACGTGTATTCTGTTTTATCAACAGAAAATATAGCAAGATGTTTTCATGAAACACAAATCGAATCACTAGTACCTGTATAAAAAGAGTGAAAGTTGAACAAAAAAGAGAACAATATGTCTCGATGGAGGTTGACTTTAGTGTGATGACACCACAAGCCAATGAAATCTTGAAGCTAACAAAAGTTGTTGGGTTGTTTCAAAGAAGCTGCACAGAGAGGATATTCTTGCCAACATTTTTGTTTTGGGGTTCTAGCCTCTAGAAGTATGAATAGATAAGGGCACAATTGTGTTGTTTTGTTGACATAGCCATTGGAGGCAACAGTGAATGGTATTGTTCTAAAACCTGGGACCTGAGAGGTGCTCAATGGCTTGATATCCATAGTGCACTATACTCACAACCATCTATTAGAATAAAAAATACCTATAAGCATTAAACTGCAGTTGTGGACAGGCTAATAATACATTCAAGAGATGCAGTAATAAAAGGCATTCAAGGGTTCTGCCAGAGAAACACAGCATTCTGATTTACAGGAAATACTTTTTAAATGTAGATTCAAATACTATCACTCTAAATTAATAATGGGTCAGAAATGGCAAGAGGTTGACTGATGACTACAAAATTAGGTAGATAATTCTAGTTTTCTGTGCACATCAGGATGGCTGTAGATAATGGTAACACAGTGTACATTTCAAATTGCTTAAAAAATTAATTTTAATTTTTAGCATAATAAAAATAAATTATTGAGGAGAGTTTTTTAACTTGATTAAAACAATACCCAGTGTATGTGTGTGTGTGTGTGTGTGTGTGTGTGTGTGTGTGTGTGTGTGTATAATCTCACAATACAAAGGGAGGTAAAAGGGAGGAGAGAGAAGAGAGAAGAATATGGTATGAGTACTAACAGAATATACTTGAAAGAAACCCTACGACTAAACAGCAACAACAAAAACTGTTACAAATTTAAATTAACAAAATTAAAGTTTAAAGTTAAGTACAAATAAAAAATTAAACTGCAAAGCCATCCAAAAATATCTATTGAAATACTTTTAAATTTAAAAAGAAAAATATTAAACAATAAATAATTCATTATAAATATTTATGTATATACTTAACTACTTAACATGTAATATACCTTAATGCTCACAGCACAATAATGTGCTGTGATATCACTTGAGATGCCTATCACATCAAAAAATAGAAATTATTCAGCTCCATCATAACCTTATGGGACCACCATCACTGGGATAAATATCTTTATACAGTACATTATTATTTATCAATATAACATGAGAATAATATAGTAAAATATAAGCATGACTACTATAGCACATTAAAATGATAATTTATAAGTCAAGTACACTCAATCTCTGATACAGGTGTACACTTGAATGAGGTATACTCAGGTAAACCATTAACAAGATAAGCTGCACATATCATAGAATTGCACTTAGGCTCTGCCTCTGTCCAGAGAATCCTCTTAGAAAAATTAAACATGAGCAACTAAATTATGTTTAAGAGTATTGATAAATAACCTTGTAACAATGGTTCATGTTCATGTGCATAATTATAAATTTTTATTTTTTAGTAATAGAATATGAGCTCAAACCCTGAGCACTCATGTAAAAGCAGGACATGGCAGCACACATCTGTTGAGCAGATGGTTCCCTGGAGTTTGCTGGCCAGCATACCTAGCCAATCAGTGAACTCCAGGTTCAGTTAAAAACCCTCTCAAAAGTGTAGAGTGGAAGAATACACCCAGCATTCACACACACACACACACACACACACACACACACACACACACAAATTAAAAATCAGCAAAATTGATAAGAGAGACTATGCCATAAAGTAACAAATTAATACAAATCAATATGATAAATAAATGAGTAATAGAAGTATAAAGTCAATAATTCAAGTTGATATTAAAAGAGTAATATAGATGTTTAGTGCCCAGTCACAAATGATACATCTAAAATACAGCCCCTGCACCTAATGTTCAGGAATCACCTCTAAAGGGGAACTGAAAGATTTTAAGAGCCAGAAGAACAGGAAGATTTCTATAAGACCCTCCCTGTGTAGCCAGATATTAATCATAGGCAGTTGATTAATAGGTTAATGTTTATTAAAGGGATTAATACCAACTTACAATAGAAAGAATAGGAAGGAAGGTTGAGACACTTCACTCAACAGAAAAAAAAATTGGTCTTCCTTCCAAGCAAAGGGATGCAAAGTGAGCACTGCAAATGTGAACCCCAATTTTTAAGCTCTTCTCAGCCACGCCTCAATGTAACAGCCTTGAAGGTCATAGGTGAATCCCATACCTATGCTGGCCAACAGGCCATGCTTCTAGGTCAAGATCATGCACTTGATTCCCACAACAACCCTGTCTACTAGAAATGTTAGAGAAGCTACACCCAGGACATCTCACCAACATGGCTGGCTAAATATGACCCAAACAAGGGTTGCACAAATAGGCATGCTAAATGAACAGGAAAAGCTAAGGAGGCCTCAATCTTGCACACACACACACACACACACACACACACATACTGACAACAAACAAATGCTAAGAAATAGAAATAGTCTTCCCCAGGGAAGAGCACACCAGGGGGTTATTCAATACCAAATGATCAGACCTGAACTATACATAAAAGTAACATATATACTTAGGAAGTTGTACCTATATATCTATGACTATATAGATGTGGATATATACACGTAAGTATGTACAGACAGGTATATGTAACATTAGTTAAAAGGAAGCCGTGAATTTGAGAACAAGGCGTTATGATGTAGGATGTCTTATGTACATTGTGAATTACATTGGATATAAAGGAACTGTTTTGGCCTATGACAAGGCATCTTAGAAGCAGGCAGGAAATCCAAGCAGAGATAAAGGGAAAGGAGGGTAGAGTCAGATAGAGACACCACAAGCTGCCACCCAGAGAGCAAGATATAAAAGCAGAGGTAAGCCACAAGCCATGCGGCAAAACATAGATTAGTAGAAACTGGTTGAGTTAAGATGCAAGAACTGGTTGATAATGAGTCTAAGCCATAAGACACACAGTTTGTAATTAATAAAATACTCTGTGTGATTATTTGGGACTGTAGGTCAAGACCTCAGAGGCAGGCTAGGCCAGAAACTTCAAACTACAGAGTGACATAGGAGAGGATAAAGGGAAGAAAGGGATTGAAGAAATGATGTGATTATATTTTAATTTCAAGAAATAAATAATTTGAAAAATCAAAAATAGTAAAAGTATATAATGAATAATTCTTAGTGACCTGAAATTCACATGTAGTTAATACAATACAATATGGTCAAATCTTGGATCTTTGTTCCCTATAAAGAATAAGATGAAATTGTATACTCCATTTTTAGTCAATTTTTTTCATACAAACACACAAAAATAAAGAAATGCATGATTAGTTGCCTATGATTTGTATCAAAATGGTAATTATTAAGTGCTCAGACTACTTCCTGTATATTCAGATTACTGTGACGTGACATTTGTGCATGTTCATGAGGTCACTGTGCTGAAGTAGAGATGCTACACAGTAGTAGAGACTGCTAAAATGACCACAATACATGACCAGCAGTTGAAACTACATAATCAGACATGACATCTGCTTGCTTTGCTGTTTGTGATGCTTTAACACTAGTATTACTGACAGTGATAAACTTGTTTAAAGAAGCAGAAGACAAGCACACCTTAAAGACCACTGTTTGTTTGTTTTTTTTACAGAATCATAAAAATGTAATGAAACATGAGTACTATTATATAAGTATATAATGGTATATGTGAGTACCATTACATAAGGGCATCATTTTACATATAGAAAACCACATAATAAACAACCATGATACTGATGTAGAATCTTTATGTGAAAGTAGATAATCGTACAATTAGAGAAAAATTATAAAATAAAAACAAAACAAAGCAAAAAGTACATAAACATGTGAAGCAATTATAGTACATTATGTTGAGTTTTATTAATTTATGTTTTATTATTATAATATGTCTAAAAACATATATATTAAAGTTGAACAAAAAAGGCTCTTAGCATAGCATTGAGATTTTCCATTATCCTTAACTCCTAGTATTACATCTTTGAATATGTTAATATCCAATGGCCAAAGGGACTTTGCAGATAGAATTAAATAGTAATCTACTAACTGTAACATACAGGGATTACCCTGAACTCTCCAAGTAGGTATAGTATATCTACATGGATCATTAATAGGAGAACAATGCAAAACAAGAGCCAGGACAGATTCAATCAGTGGTAAGAACTGCTGCTTTGAAGATAAAGAGACCCATGAGCCAGCAAATGTAGGTGGCCTTGAAAACCTGACTAATAACCAGCAAGGAAATTGAAACTTGAGTTCAGCAATCACATAAAACTGAAATCTATCAACAATCTGAGTTATCTTGGAAGTAAATTTGTCACAAATACCTCTAGAAACAATTTCTGACAACACTTTGACTTTACAAAATTTGTAAATATCTATTGTTTTAAAGTTACTCTGTTCGTGATGGGATTTTTTGCACCAACAGTAGCAAATTAGTAATTTGCTTTTCATCTTTGAGAGGAAGGTAGTTTTCTCTTTCTTTTGATGCATGATAATTTAAGAGATACATACAATATATACAATTGATTAGAGTAAACTATCATGATAGACATGAAAAAATGCTTACAAATGATATTATTATATTATTAATAATTATTGTATATTCATAATACAGCTTGGCATCTCTTATGATATTTTATCCTTATCACAATCTTGATAGGTCAGCATGATGAGATTTTTTTCAATCAAAAAATAAAGATCAAAAAATGAAGAGATTTCTGCTTGCTCAGAAACCAATACCAGTATGTAAAAAAAAAAAAAAAAAAAAAAAATCTGGTCACAAGTTATTTCCATAGTTCACTGAAAGTATGAATACTCATCGAAGGGGATTATAAGATTGGGGAGAATATGGTTACATTTTTGAGAGGGAAAAAATACTTGTTGAACAAGTTGCTATCTGATACCTCCCATATAGCAAAAAGAGCCAGCCTGCCATCTAAAAATCAGTCCTAAGCATGTGCAAAAAATATAATTTGACAATGGATCTGCTGGGAAAGCATTCTAGCAGAGCAGTGGAGACTGAAGGATAAAGATTTGGATAAGGCTATGTACAAACCAGCACTAAGGGATTTAAAAATCTGATATAGCTGTCTGAAGAACAAAACCATGTAGTTCTTAAATCCAGGGTGCTTTGGTTTCAGCCAAAGCCATTAATCCTCTTTTCTGCTTCTTGCCTCTTCAGCTCATGCACACACCCCTCCCAACAGCTCTACAGTTTGGTTATTTCAAAGTTCAAGAGTCTCAGATATAAACCTATCATGATACTTGAAACTAGAAAGCAACCACGAATAACAAAACAAACGTTATCTAAAAGTACTTTCATATATCCAAATAAAGAAACTCAAGACTAAAAGTTCACCCTAAAGAATACTTTTTGCATCTGGATAAATGGTGAACCAATACAGAATTGGCCATACCAAAAGCTCATACACACACACACACACACACACACACACACACACACACACACACACACACACATACATACATAAATAAATAAATAACAGCAGCAAAATCTTTCTTTCCTTTTCTGCAGACTAATTAATGCCTTAAGCCAATGTTGATCTCTACACCACCATTAAATATGTCTGCATACCCAGGTAAGAAATCACCACATAGCAAAGACAAGCTTATTCCTGGATTATGGTATCTCTTTTGCTACAAAAATAAATTTATGGAGTAAATTATATATTTACTCTGAGTTTAACACACTTCACTTCTTCAACAAGATCCAAATTTTTTTGTTTGAAGGATGAATGAGTCCATCTAGACAATGATTAAAAAAAAAATGTCCCCCAGAGGCTCATGTGTTTATTACTTGGTCTTCAGTTTGTATTCCTGTTTGGGGGTGGGGCTGGAATCTTTGAGACTGTAACCCAGATGGAATAAGTGTGTTGTTGAGATTGAGTTTCAAGAATGCTATCTTCTTCTGTTTCTTGCTAGACAATTCCAGTTTCTGACTTGCTGATACATGAGCAAACCATAATACAAGCTTCCAGTCACCATGCATTACCTGCAGTGACAGTATTGTGACCTGTGAACCACAAACCAAAATAAACATCTTTCCTTCAAATACTTTTATCAGTAATTTGGTCATAATAATGATAAAATAAGTTAATAGAATGACTAAACTTTCAGATCTAAAATCATGTAAGTCAGAGGTGTATCAACTGAGAACGAGACAAGAACATGAACATTCATTCCTGGGTCTAAGCTACTCTTATGAACAGAAAACTCCAACGTGACCAATTATATGGTCTCAATAAAAAAATAAAATATGTATATAGTAAAAGATAATAGCAAATTGTAAATGAGATTACCAATTATATAGTTATTGACTATATTGCAAGTAACTGATACTATACTGAGAATAGAACTGGAGATATTGTTTTCAAAAGGGATATCTCTTCCAGGGACAGAAAAGAACAACTAACATTTCTTTCAAGTCAGAATTAAATAACTCAAATGACACTTTAAGCTTGTAGTACTAGCCAGTTAGAGAATAAATCAGTCATGATTTGGATGACCAAAAGTGGGAAATTGGAGGCAGGAGATTGAAGTCCTGCAAGATAGCTCCACAGTTAAATATGTTTGCTGCTAAGCTTTACCACCTATGTTTGGTCCCCAGGACACAATTTCACACACAAAATCTAAACATGTTTGTCAAAATCCTATAAAAGCGATGAACTCCCGCAATTTGTCCTCTGACCTCCACAAGTATGTCATGAAACATGTGCACACATACACACAAACAAATAATGTAGTAACTTTAAAAACAAAATCTGGAATCTGTAAATGGTTGACATATCCAACATGATAAAAAAAATCTAAAAAAAACTAAATAAAATTCTTCTTGATGTTGAAATAAAAAGTTAAGTGTTAAAGTCAAGGTCCTGGTATTTATTTCTTAAAACTCTTAACTTGCCATGACATTGGAATCTTAAGAAATATAACAAGGTAACAGTGGAAAGAAAGGGAAAGGAAAGCAAGAAAGTAGAGCAAAGTCAGAATTCTATACCCCACTAACAAACACAGATTCACACTTTGGGATATAGAGTCCAAATAAACGAAATCACATATATACAAAATTCTGCACACTATTCTTTTTTCACCTTTATGGGCATCTCTGTATATTTAACAGGACATTATTATAATACTTAGTTGTCAACAGAAATGTACTTTTAAAATGTTTGTTCACCATAAAAGATAAATCTGCTTTAAAATATTTTAATATTTCTCTCACTATAGATGATAAACAGTAGTTTTATAGGATTCTGACAAACATGTTTAGATTTTGTTTGTGCATGTATATAATATATCCACAGGTATGCATGCTTTTTCATGTGTATATGTTGATATTTATTTATAAATCTGTGTGTGGAAGCACTGTAAGGAGTTTTCCTTCAGCTCTACTCTTAATAATTCTCAAACTGGGCCAACACAAAAAAATATTTCATTGGGAAACTAAATAAACAAATTCTGCTATTCTCTTTCTTTAGAATAATATACAACAATGAAAAGAAAATTAACTACTGATACATGAACCGATTCTCAGGGAACTCAAAAGGATCATACACAAGATATCAATATCTTATCACAAAAATATATGATAAATATGCATATGAAAATATTATTGGCAGCATGTCATTAGCAAATGCAGATTCAAACATCAGTGAGTTAGTTCTTTCATTTTTAAGAACTGTTGAAATACAAGACTTTTAAAACACCAAATACTTGTGAAGAGTATGAGGAAACAACAGTACTCATTTATTACTGCTGAGAATGAAAGATCAAAGAATAACCTTCTAAAACTGGCAGCTATTTACAAAACCAAACATACTCTTAAATACAATAAAGCAATTTCACCTTTTGAAACTTACCCACGTGACTGAAACCTATGTGCATATGAAAGTTTATACTTAAATGTTGGCAACAGCTTTATGCCTAGTGACTGAAAGTTAGAGGCAATCAATATGTGCTTTTACAAATGAATACCCAAAGGTACATTTACATAATCAAATATCATGTGTTACCAAAAAATGAATGTATTGTAAAGCCACAAAGAAAACTCTGGAATAACCTTAAATATATATTATTAAGTCAAAAAACTATCCAGTTATGTAAGATTCTAGAAAAGACTATATGTGTTTAAAATGTAAGTCACTGCAAAGAATTTTTTAGAGAGGAAGAGTGATGAATACAAGATACAAAATTTTAATAAGTGAAAATAGTAATTGTGGAAATATGGCATTCTAAATTGCAAGGTATTGGCTTAACAATACAGTATTAACTATTGGTCCATCAATAGTAATAAATATATCATATTAATACTCAATATTAAATATTAACAAAAAAGTATAGAAGATATACAGAAACCCTTATACTTTGCCTAGTTTCTGTAAACCTAGAGCTGCTCTAAAATATAGTTTATTAAATTTTAAAAAGCCAATTTCAAAATGTTACATGAAATTAAAATTTTATATTAAACTGCCAGAACTATAGAGATAAGAACATATTAGTGGCTTGAAAAAAAAGATGGGATGGATGCTACTAGAAATGGGCTACATATCATGATAGTAGTAATTGCTACATAAATATATATGCATTTGTGAATACATAGGACTAACCTGCATAGAAATATAACAAAACTGGATGAATGTAAAATACTCTTACATAACCTTACATAACTATAGACAGTTATTGGTGTGAATTTCATAGGATCTCTAATTGTTTATGCATTCTTATATGAATCTATTATTTCAAAATTAGAAAGTCAAAAGTTATCATCAGTCAGAACCTTTTCCATTTTCATCTTAAATATTTATTCAAACAACTTATTAAGAGTAATTTAAAACTAATAAAATAGTATATACTAAAAACAAAGTCTCAGATGCAATCTAGGAACTATATTAATCTTATAGACTACAAAATAATGGGAATTCATTGGCTCAAGAACCTATGTGGAAGAGGAGAAACAAAGATCACATCAGCCAGAGGGCTTGAATGTCACCAAGAAGTGTCTTCTGGACACAATAGGACTGATGTACATATGAGTCCACAGAGCCTGTGACAGCATATACAGAGCGTACATAGGTTCAAGTCAGGCAAACCTACTGTTGATTGGTGGAAATGGACATGAACTTACATTCCCTAACCAAAAAGCTATTTCCAATATACAACTGTTTGTAAAATATAATTTTAATCTGCTGTGGTAGCACATACCTATAACCCCAGTATTTGAGAAGCTGCAATACAAAGCTATCCCGCATTACCCACAAGTTCTAAACTTGCATGGTCTACAAACCAAGATTTTGTATCAGGAAAAAAAACATAATCATAAAATCAGCTTGAATAAGAATTTAAGCAATTAAAACCTTCAATGACATGAAAACATATATAACAAATCAAAATTTCTGGGAAACAGAAGACTCGTTATGAGAATGAAATTTATTGTCATGGTTGTATATACTTGAAGAGTAAAAATTTAAAAAATATTAAATATACCTGTAGTAAATTAATAAATCAAATTAGATAGAACCAATGTAAATAAAGGGATACAATAAATGTTAAGTTTAAACTAATGCAATAAAAAATATTATGATAAAAGAGAAAAGAACAAATAAAAATAAAAAGCCACCTTTGAGACTTATAAATTAATAGAACAAACAAAGCCCAGTGTTGTGTGTGGGAAGAAGGAATCCTTAAGGATACAACTACTATGAAATGGACTTGATGCCAATGAATGTGAAATTTTAGAGTAGACAGTTCAAAAAACTATTAACACTGACAAAAATACGATCTGAATGTTCCTTCAACTCTATAAACAACTATGTAACTAAGTATACTCCCCAAAGAAAGCTTGAAGCCCAGATGGCCTTACCAGTGAGTTCCTCTAAACATTCAAAGAGTAAGTAGTCTCACTATTACAAAATATCTTCTGGAGTGTACCATTAATTGATTTCGTTCATTTTTAAAGCTAACATTATTTAAATTTTAAAACAAAAAATTGACATAAAAGGAAAAATTGAGGCAAATTTTATTTATGAGAATAAACATTTATTTAATTTTTTTTCATTCTATATACCAACAACAGTTCTCCCTCCCTACCTTCCTCCAGCTTCCCCCCCTTCAATCCCCATCTATTCCTTAGAGAATGTAAGATCTCCCATGGGAGTCAGCAGATTTGGCACATTAAGTTGAGGCAAATCCAAGCCCCTGCCCCTTGCATCAAGGCTGAATAAGGTATCTCTCCATAGGGAATGGACTCCAAAAAGCGAGTGTGACTCATCACGCTAACAAACTTTTAAAAAGAGAGAGAGAGGCTGAAACCATACTCTTTTACAAAGTGCTTACAATACAAGAATGAGATCCTAAGTTTAGATCCCTGGCAATAGTGAAAAATCAGGGCATGGCAGGAGTCATCTGTAATCTCAGCACTAAAGAGGTAGAGACAGGAAATTTTCTGGTGCTTACTGCTAAGACAGTCTATTTGAATTTAAGCTCCAGGTTCAGTGAGAGGAGCTATCTCAACATAATATTAGAGAATGATTAAGAAATACATGACATCAACCACTGATCTCTGCATATACACTAATACCTGCAAACACATAAACATCAAATATTTTATGTGCACATGAACAAAAGGGAAAAGTCATATGATCACTTCAATCAATGAATAAAATTATAAACAGAGTCTATAGCCATTCATGAATATTAAAAGGCATTTTAAACAAAATAGAAACTTGTGTATTGAAGGGGAAAGAAAGTTACAGCAAAACCCATATTTAATAATGAAATAATGTAACATTTCCCTGACATCAGAAATAAATTACAAGATTACAATTAGTGTGTGATATCTTTCTATATGCTGTGGATATCATTGGTTAATAAAGGGACTGCTCCGAGTTATAGCATCTTAGAAGCAGGAAGGAAATCTGACCATAGATAAAGGAAAAAGAACCCAAGGAGCAATATGTAAAGGAATTCAGGTAAGCTATGAGCCACATGGCAAGACAGATTAATGGAAATGGGTTGAGTTAAGAAAGCTAGATAGCAATAAGCCCAAGCCATAGGTGGAACAGATGTAATTAATATAAGTGTCCGACTCATTTTGAAGGGCTAAGCAAGTAGGTTCAGACTGCAAGGCCAAAAACCTCTACTACAAATGGCACTTCAATGTGGGTCATTTACATCCACATAAAGACTAAGAAAGCTTAAAAAGAGTTCTAAATCACAGAAACAAAGCCAAAAGCAGCTTCTGAGCTGTGTATGTGATGTGGGTCATGGTGCAGAGACAGTGTGGCTTAGAAGCTTGAACTAAAAAATGGCAGGCTTGTGATGGGCAGTTTAAGGTTGCTACAAGGTGGGTTTCCAAAGTCTCACAGGAGCCTCGATATAAGCACAAGCTGCACATGATAGATTTAAAGTTTATGTTCATACAGACAAAAAAGGGACAGCTTCTTAGTAGCAGCATTTTCTTGGGCCAGTTCTGTTTGCTGGCAGCAAGCAGATGTACACCTCCTTTAAGAGAGGCTTCCCAACTCAGCTTTACGGGTAAAAACTGTGTGTCTCTTTAAGACACCATTGCTACCAAATACTTAAATGAAGGTCATGAGCAGCAGGAGGCGGTGCTCTATTTGGTGGCAGTGTGGACCCTAAGATCCCCCAGAGTTGTGGTAAATAGTTCCACAATATTTAATACTGCTTCCCAGAATTGGGAAGATAAGCGCGGCTCTGGTACCTCTGCCATGTAGAAGAGCCAAGTGCAGCAGAGTCATCAGTCAAAGCAGTGCTTTACAGTCTAGCATTTTAAAAGCTCTTATAGTTAGAAAATGATTAATGATACACAATAAAATAGATTCAGATGGAGAAAAGCTCTAAATGGGTTATACAATGTGTGAAAAAATACGTAGGGTGGAAGAAAAAATAAAAATGGTAGAGAAATTTCTTTAAAAATAGAAATAAAGTAATAAAAATATAACAAGCCATGTAAAGATGGAAAATACAGAGTGAATTATCTTTATTATTGTGTTTTCCTTTAAATTTTTAACTGTTAATGAGCTAACCTCAGAAATACATTTGATTGCAAAGGCTGCTAATTTATACATATATTAAAGGTATCTTGACTGAAATTTGTGTCTAAGGATATGTTGCTTTGGAAAATAGGTTCTGCTTTTGTTTCCACAGAAGATGAGAACCTGTGGATTGCTTCCAGGCTAATATGGTTTCATCAACGAAGACCACCTGAAAAAAAAATCTCTGATATGAAGAGATGGCCACATCAACTTCTAGGCTATATACTAAGATGATCCAGCCTCAGGAGCCTCATAAGATTTCCAGTATCCCAAAATATCAAGAAGTATTAATGGAATTCTATGCCCAAATTGGTTTATTGATACAAACTTAAGGTCAATTTGGTTATGCTGTATGTATATTTCTACTCTTGTTTAAGATATTACGGTTATTTAATTCCTTCAAAATTGTAATGTGTAATTAAGAAATGAAGATTAGTAGTCATCCATGATAACCAAACTTATAGTCATGTTGGTTAAATTTTTAGGTATACAAAGATGTATTTCAGTTACATAGATAATCTTAAAACACTTCAAAGACATACGGAATATGGCATTTAAAATATTTTAAGAACTTAGACTTTTATGGACAGTGAGCCAGGTCTGCTCCTGGCAGCACAAATGTACTTCAAGACAATGATGGACATTGAAGAAATTCCATTTAAAATTTACTTTCTTTGTGTCAAAAGTTAGCCACTGGGCAAGAAATTGTTCTTGTCTAAACTGCCTGACAGTATACTGTATAAACTGGACATGCAGGACCCATATGAAAGTGATCTCTGAACTTTGGAAAAACAAGCCAAGATGGTCCTTCCTGCTTCACAGAGAAAACTGCTAGACATTCTGCAGGACACAGGAAGAAGTTAATGATAAAACTATGATAGAATGGGAAGTGACTCTAGGCATATAGGCTGAAGATGGATGCTCCAATGTTACAAAGGAACTCTGGGTGATTGTCCAGGCAGCCAGATGTCATTTCTGTCATTTCTAGATTTTGGAAGTTGCTTGTACTTCCTGTTTACTTGGGTAATATTATATTCTTCTGTGGTATTTTATGTAGTTGAATATTAGTTATAACTATAGTTTTCCTTAGTTATAATAAAGTGTAAATTAGATGTGAAACTTTAAACTCATAAAGATAAGGTAGATAACAGGACATTTTCTTTAATTTTGCTAAATACAAATAGACTAGATATTGTAACTGTAGTTCTTTCTTGATAGCTGTTTTGTTATACGTAATTTTGCTATGTTAAAAATGAAACCTTTTTAATTAGATGGAAAAGGGGAAGTGATGTGAGATGTCTTCTATATGCTGTGAATGTCACTGGTTAATAAAGGCACTGTTTTGGCCAAATCAAGGCATCTTAGAAGGAGGCAGGAAAGCCAATGATATATAAAAGGAAAGAAGGGTGAATTCAAAGAGATAAGATCCAGCCTCCCAAAGAGCAAAATGTAAAGGAACTCAGGTGCCATGAGTTACCAGGCAAGATAGATTAATCGCAATGGGTTGCGTTAAGATGAGAGAGCTAGCTAGTTATAATCCTGAGCCATAGGTCAAACAGCATGTAATTAATATAAGTGCCTGATTCATTTTGGGAGCCTAAGCAGCAGCAGACAAGTCTGGACTGCAGGGTTAGGCCATGCCAGAAAGATCTACTACAGATAATTATCTTTACTATCTTCAACATTGTACTGGAATGTAATCAGAAGTTTCTGACCCATCCTAGGCCCAAAGTATAAATCTAAAGTCTCTCAGTCTCAAAGCATTCAAGGCTTATATTTATTTGAAGCTATAAGGCTCGGGCATATTACTTGCTAACTCTTAGTCTTAAACTAACCCATGATTCTTATCTTGTTTAGCTAAGTGGTTTAGTACCTTTTCTCAGAGCAGCATTCTAGTCTTCTTTCCTTTGTGTCTGCTGCTGTCTGTGCTCTGCTCTTCTGCTTCCCAGCATTCTCCTAGTCTGCTAGTCCTGCCTATACTTCCTTCTGGCCAATAGGCATTTTATTAAACCAATAAGAGCAATAAGCCTTTACAGTGCACAAGAGCAATATCCCATATTACTGGAAGCCAGAGACAATATAGTAAGAAAGAGAAACAAAACAATATGAAATATAGAGATAATAGCTTAAATAAAGGTCATTAGTAATTGGATTTATTTTAACTCTGAGCACAGGATCAACTACTTAAAATTGGTTGTATTTCTATGCAACTGTAACCAACCAATATCTGATTCAACTTAAGGCACACTCCACAAGTTGGAACCCATACTCAACATTACATTTATTACTAGGTAACATTTATTAGAGAATGCAATTAAGGTACACTCATGACACAGGACAATGTAGAGACCACTGATAATCCAGATGTCTCTGTCCTGTGTTCTGGCTATTGGTAATGAGAACCAACAGCAAGCCACACTCCTGTACTGCTCACTCTTGCTCTGACCACCCAAGAGAACGAGTGTGATCCTCTCCTCAGTTTTTATGTTGTTATGTACTCAAAGAAAACTATGTCCACAGGGCTACTTATGCCAATGTCATTGGCTGAATAAATTAAATTCCCACAACAAAAAGCATAGCAATAATGTGACTCCTATATGTTATATCCATAGATCAATGTTTTGCTTAGCTACCATTAGAAAAGCTTCCTCTTTTAGCAGATAGGAACAAATACAGAGACCCATGGCCTGACAATATAGAGAAATTAAGACACCTTGGAACACTCAGCCGTAAGTAGGATGTCTCCATCAAATCCTTCCCTTCAGGCTTGAAGAACCTTACGGGAAAAGATGCAGAAAAATGTAAGAACCAAGGGTTATTGAGGGCAGCAGGAAATCAGTCTCTCTAAATCAACATGTTCTACATACGTATTAGTACACAGAGACTAAGACAGCATGTTCAACCTGCACTGCTCTGTAAATCTCCTAAGGGAGATTGTGTTGTTTCATTGTAAATAATTATCCCACCCACTGGTTTAATTAAAAAGCGCTGATTGACCAAAGGCAGGCAGGAAGTGTGGGTGGGGCTACCAGACTAAGAAAAACTCTTGAGAACAGGAAGCACAGAGCAGAATGCCAGAGAGAAGCTGGAAGAAACAGAGGACAACTATGCTGCTCTACAGAAAGGTACCCAGCCCCATGGCTGAACATGAAGAATCATGGGTTAGATTAAGGGTAAAGAGCTAGCAAGTGATATGCCTGGGCCTGAGGCCAATCAGCCAAAAACTATTGAAAGCATCTGTGTGTCTCTGCCAGTCTGTGGGTCTGCGGGCCTAAACCTTTAGGTCAGGCCTGAAAGTCCGGGCCAGAAACCTCCTACTACATGCTCCCATCTCTAACCCAGAAGTAATCCCCAATTGATAACTTGCAAATAAAAGTTTACTTTCTATCAAATAAGTCTTTGTTTCTTGTGCTTCCTCTTGTGCTCTTTCCCTTCTGTTTCTTTTGTCCAATTCTGATTTGCTAATTTTTGTTTCATCATGTTATGTTTGGTTAATTTTTATTTTATTATTATCATCCATTAGGAAAAAAATTGTTTTCTAATGAGAGACAGAAAAAGGGTGGATCTGGATGTGAGAGGAGGTAAGGGAGGTACTGGGAGAAGTAGAGGGAGGGGAAGTCATAATCAGAACGCATTAGATGAGAAAAAAACTAATTTCAATAAAAGGAAAAAGCATTAAATGATTACTATTTCTGACAAACACAGAGCCAATCTGAATAAGTAATTATAGAATGAAACAAAATGCAAAATAGACAAAGGGGATATTACAGATGCATAACAAACATACAAATGCAGTGAGCCTCAATAATAACTAGATACTTTAACAAGACCAAGACATTTAAATTCTAAACCTGTAGGAGGATGACTAATATGCTTATTTGGAAGTTAGCTTTTAGTAGAATATGGTATGGGACCAAAAAATGCCATTCATGCACACTGTGATAAGAACAGCATTTTTGGTTTTTTTCTTTATACATTGAGTAGGCTAGCCTCAAACTTGTGATCTTCTAGCTTTAGCTTCCAGACTCAGAAATTAAGAGAAATGTACCACCATACCTTGTTTATCTTATTCTTCCACTATGTAGAAATTTTTTTTTCTGAGTCCCTATGTCCTTCTAAAACTAGATAGAAATTGTTTTCCAGCATTTCCTACCTACACACCATAGCCAAGGTCAAGTTTAAAATTCTGATTTGTCCCATTTAGCCTCTCAAGCCACATGGCTCTCCTTCCACATTATACAATACAGCAGGTCTTAAATCCAACACAGACATTGGACCAATAATGATTACAATAGTCCTTTGTCCAATAAACTCATTTTAAGGGTGTTCAGAAAAGTAGAAAATATTCCATAAAAATAAATATTTAGTGATAAAAATATAAATAATTATAACATATATTGATTAATGATGTGGGAATGCCTTTCTGTATGCTGTGAATCTCAATCTTTAAATAAAGGAGCTGTTTTGGGCCATGACAGGCACCATAGAAGAAGTAGGAGGAAGAATCAGAATAGGTAGGAAAGGAAGGGTGGAGTCACAAGCAGACCTAGCTGAAGCCGCCCAAGGAGCAACATGTAGGAGCACAGGTGAGCCACGGGCCACGTGGCAGACAGATTAATAGAAATGGGTTGATTTAAGATGTAAGAGCAAGCTAACCATGTGCCTGAGCCATAGGCCAAACAGCATGAAGTTAATATAAGCGTCTGAGTCATTTCTGGGGGTCTGAGCGGGGGGGGGGGGGGGCGGCTAAGGGGTCTGGCATGGCAGGTCTGTGGGTCCAGGTCCCTGGCCGCCCAAGACCAAGAAACCCCACTACTACAGATTAAATGCTCTAATTAAAGACAATTGGATTGACTTAAGAAAGCCTATATGTAGCATATAAGATATATATTTACATGAAAAAAGTTAAAATGAAAATTACAGGAACTTGAACAAGAACCTCAGCCTCACCAACATTATACAAGAGATTGAAGAGAGAATCTTAGGCATTGAAAACCAGATAAAAGAAATGAATTTCTCAGCCAAAGAACATGTTAAATCTGAAAAAAAATCTAACAAAAAGCATGCAGGAAATCTAATACAATAAGAAAAGACAAAATGTAGTAGTAATAAGACTAGAAGAAGAAAAAACCCATATCAAAGGCACAAAAAATACTTTCAACAAAATCATGGGGAAAGAAAGTTTCTGAACCTAAAGAAACAGATGCCTGCCAAGGTAAAAGATGCATACAAAAACACCACACAGACTGGACTAGAAGAGAAATTCCTCACAAAACATAATAATCAAGTGTACAAAAAAGAGTATTATAATCTGGAAGTATAAAAGACTAACTTATAAAGGCAGACCTATTAGAATTACATCTCACTTCTCTATGAAGACTCTAAAAGTCAGAAGGGCCTAGAAAGATGTACTGCAGACTCTTAAGAGATCACAGATGCCAGCTGAGACTTCTAGACCCAGCAAAATTTCAACCATAATAGATGGTGAAACAAAGAAATGCCATAATAAAACCAAACAATCAGTACCTATCCACAAATGCAGGCCAATGGAAAGCACTAGAAGGAAAACTCCAACCTAAAGAAACTAACTACACCCAAGAAAGCACAGGAAATGAATAATCTCATTCTAGAATATCAAAAGAGAGGGAAAACCCTCACCACAACAGCAAAATAACTGTAATCAACAAAACTGTGGTTTGATAAATCTCAGCATCAATGGTCTCATTTTCCCAATAAAAAGACACAGACTAACAGATTGGATATGACAACAGGAGTTTTTCCTGTGTTGCATCCATTAAACACACCTTAACACCAAGGACAGTCATTAGCTCAGAGTAAAAGGATGAAAAATATATATTCCAATCAAATACACCTAAGAAAGAAGCTGGTACAGCTATTTAATATCTGACAAAATTAGACTTCAAATCAAAAGTAATCAGAAGAGAAAGGGAAGGACATTACTCAAAGGAAAAGCCCACCAAGAGGAAAAGTGAAGTTCTTAAGATCTGTGCCCCAAATATACGGATACCTGTGCTCATAAAAGAAGCACTACTGTAGTTAAAATCCCATGACAGCAGTAGATAACTAATACAAAACAAACTCAGCATTAGTTTTAGAAGTTCTTTATCTTATGATGTTCCAGTACATTTTATTCTTAACTTTTTAGCCCTACATATCCTTTTCAGATATATTACGGCTTCCAGTTCAATGTTATAAAGATGTCTGAGTGTGTGAATGAATGTGTCTTTGCATCTCCATGTGTTTTTCATGTAATTCGAAAGGCACTTCTTCTTCTGTTTATTTGGTCCTATTCTGACTTGTTTGTTTTATTTTATTATTATTCTTTAGATGTCTCTTTGTTTTTAACAAAGTCAGAAAGGGCATGAATGCAAATGGGAGAGGTAGGGAAGAATTAGAAAGAGTTGAGGGATGGAAAACAGTAATCAAAATATATTGTATGAAAAAAATTAGTAATAGAAAAATATATGTATTGAGGAACTCTGAAAGATGCTGAAGATCTACACTCTATAGCATTAAATTCTTTATGTAAAAATAAGATATTCACCTCATTAGCATGTCAATTTGCTTTAAAAACTTTATCATTTATTATCTATAATTGATTCACATACCTATTTAATCTTCTGAAGATTTGTTTTATTATTTCTTTAAGTGCAGGAATAGGGGCACTTTGTGTGTGTGTGTGGACACATGCCTGTGTAGGACAAAAGAGAGCATTAGATATCTTAGATTGGAGTTACAAATGGCCTTAATGATTTGACATGGGTAGTGGGAGATGAACTCCTGATACTATCAAAAGAGCTACAAGCACTTTTAACCACTGAGCCATCTGTCCAGTATTTATTATTAATTATATTTATCTATATACCTAGGGTATGTAAATTTTTCTCAGGCCAAAAGAAGTCATTCATGAAAAAATTTTAAAGAGCCATGCTTTGGTTTTATTTATATGTTCTGGAATGTGTGTGCACTATGATTTTTTCTTTTATTGAAATATATTTTCTCACATACTATAATTTCCCATCTTACTACTCCTTCCAAATCCTTCCCTTCCCACCCCTTCCATATCCATTCCTTTTCTTTTTCTCATTTAAATAAAACTGGTTTCTCAAAGATAATAATAAAATATAACAAAATAGCATATAATAAAATAAAAGTACCACATTGAAGCTGGACAAGACCAAACAAGCAAAGCAAAAGACCCCAAGAGGAGGTACAAGAGTCAGAGAACTACTCATTCACACACTTGGGAGTCCTATACAAACATTAAACTGGAAACAATAATATATACTCAGAGGACCTGATAGAGATTGTGTAGGCCCTGTGAGTTCATATGAACTTTGATCATGTGTATTTAGAAAGCCTTGTTCCCCTGTTGTCTTCCATGCCCTCTGGCTCTGACATTCTTTCTGTATCCTCTTCTGAGGGGTTCCCTAAACTCTGAGGGAAGGGCTTTTGATGGATACATCCAATTTCCAGCTGAGAAACACACGTCATTAACTTAAAGGAGGTTACATGAGTGAGTTTGCACAGTGAAATAGGAAGGGAGTAATGAAGTGATTGCAACATAATCTCCAAAATTTTAAAGTTTATTAACCCAGACTTAGACTGCGTATCAGCATAATTTTTTGTAAAGAAACAAAGAGTACAATTATCAGAGAGAGTTCATGTATTCCAGGCTGACCTTGAATTTAATATGAATCTAAGGATGACTTTGAATGTCTGATCTTCTTGTCTCCGTCTTCCAAGTGCTAGAATTACAGGTATGTGTCACCATGCCAGGTTTATTCAGTACTAGGAATCAAACTCAGAATTTCATGCATGTATGCAAGCAGGAACTAGGCCACATCTCTATTCCCTAGCAATCTACTTTTAGAAATAAGATTTCCAGCCCAGCCTGGAACTCATGACAATTCTCCTGCCTCAGCCTCCCAAGAACTCAGATTACAAGTGTGAACCACAATGCCTGACAAAAGTTAGCAATATTTTTTCATAAAGTATTATAAGATAAACAGTTCCTCACATGATTTTTGTTTCTTTTTCAGCCACATTTCAAGTATCTAGGAACATGTCAGCTTTATAGGCTATATAAAAAGAGTGCATGAAGCAGATTTGACCTATGGAAAGTAATTTTCTGTCTTCTGTTCTAGACAGTCATTCAACAATTCTCCTTAAATTTCAGAGGATTGGTAATCTATGAAATCTATTCTCTGGCTCTAAAGCAATTGAGCAAGAAATAAATAAATGAATGATAATTGGGTTATAAAATCTCCATCCTGTTGAAATTAAGAAATATGCTTCAAAATAGCCCTTGGCAAAACAAGAAAATTACTTTGGGATTTAGTCATAACTGCATAATATAAAACAATATCAAAATCTGTTAGATAAAGGTTAAGCCAGGCTTAGAGAGACATATCTGACCTTAAAATGTTTGTATTAGCAAAGAAGAAAACTTGAAAATTAGTGAGCTAAGCTTCATGTAATGGCTTAAGAAAGAGCAAATTATACTAAACTAAAGCAGAGTTTTAAAAGATAAGAGCAAAAAAGCTAAGAAAACAAATGTACAGTCAAATGACCAAAAAACACAGTTGTTACTTAGAAAATATTAACAGTATTGATAAACTACAAGATTGACCAATGAAAAGAAGCATATAAAACAGTGATGAAATATATAATGAGAAAAGGCCATATTCTATGTATGTTTATATATCATATATTTTTCGTATATCATTCCATATACTATCAAAATATATATCATTACATTTTTTCAACATGTGTTATGTATACATATATACACATGTATATATATATGTCTATATATAACAGAGATACAAAGTATTAAAACATTAATGCCATTAACTATAAAATACTAAAATGCGAAAATCACTAGAATTGTAATTCAAAAAACTGACTCAAGTCAAAACAGAACACCAACATTACACAACTAATTCTATAAAATTATGTTATTTTTTTAAGTCTAACATGTCTTTCATAGAAAAAGTTGATCAAAAGTTAAAAAAGGGAAACTTTTGCAGGCCATACTATCTGATGAACATTGGTGGAAAAAAATTCAAAGTATTGGCAGACCATCTCCAGCAATAATATCACATACAAATTGGGTTAACTTCAAAAATACTAGTTTTCTTCAATAATTCAAAGACATTGATATAGCTTACTACATTATAAGTTTAAGGAGAAAACTCCATTATCTCAATTCATTGATTTTTTACATTTCATATAATATATATTTCTGAAAATATTAACAGACTAGAAATACAAAAAGCCTATTTAATATGGTGAAATAGGTTAACAAAAAAATCTATAAAAACATCCAAGTAAAAGCTTTCTCTCAGCAAATCTCTACATTCAGTGTTAATAGTACATGCAAGTTGATAATCCACATTCTTTTGTAGGGATGCTCCTTGTGAGCACGTGGTTGAAGTAGTGACTGCCAAGTTTTTAGGAATGTTATAATACTCTTAAATGACTCTTTTATCTTATGGTTTTACTTTTCCAACTGAAGGAGTTCTGACCCATTTCCAGTCTTACTCTATTCCTCCATCTTAATGTTCTTAAACAAAATATTCTCTTTTCTATCTCATAGCATATACATAAGACCAAAACACTATCACCTTACCTTCCATGGCAGACCCCTTCTCATCCTTTGGAGTTAGCTTTATAAAGCTTGCATTTGGTTGCCCTAAGTTAGTTTCCTAAGTGTTCCCTGACCCCAGAAGTTTACTGCACTTGCTTTCCTTTCACATTTCATACTTTATAAATTTTTAATTTATGCAATCAAAAAAATAGAATTCTGTCTTCTCCAACTGGACTATACATCTCACAAGAGTAAGATCCTTTCTTTCTGTTTCATTTAGTTCTGTTCCTCAAGCTTCCTACACATTGACTGACACATTAGCCTCATTGCACAAATGAGGAACCAGTCAACTTCTCATTCTTACTGCAAAAACTAGCAAGATAAAGCATAGCATAAGGGAGTGATTTTGAAATCACTCAGATTCAAGTTCAAATCACAAATCACTGTAAGTACATTTCACTTTGAACTATCACAGGTTGGATTTCCTGATGTGAGAATAAGAGACACCATTTATCACATATTTTACTGGATTACTAAGATTAAATTCTTCTTTTCTATTTTTCATTTTTTCTTTTAATCCCCTGTTCCCCCTCCTCTCCCTCCTCCCAATCCCTCCCAGTCATCTTCTTATAAAACAAACTAGCACAATGCTTAACACATAAGAGAAGCTGCATAGATGACAGACAAGGTTAATCTCCTTTCGGATTAAGAGATATTCAGTATTCATAAGAAGCATTCTTAGAAACCATACGGCTTAGCTTGTTATTCATTCACAAGTACATGTGAATTAACTCCCAGGAGAAATCAAGTCCCTTGAGTCAACTCTTGACACTCAATTCTTCTATGAACTCAGCACTATTTTACTTCTAAAAGCTTTCTTAAATGAAAAACTGTCTAAATAAGTAAGTATAAATTCTTATTCTCTATCATCTATTTTCCCTGTACTTTCTTCTCATTCCTGTATTTTTTCATCACCAAATTATGACATGTTAAAAATAAAATAATGATAGCAGCAATGTATCTATAGCACTGACTATCGTATTACATCTAGTTTGGGTTTCTACCAATTTAAGATGCACCGATATTTTATATAACACCAAAAAAAGCAAATGTGCTGTCTAACAAATAATTGATGTCATTGATGAATGATATTTGTTTTGATTTTGAAAATGTTAAAGTATAAGAGGAAATGGTGCTCCTGAAAACCGATAAAATATGATCTGCACTTGATACTGTTCTACTCCTTTGCAGTTATTAACGTACTGAACCCTTGCACAACTCTACTGGGTAGGTAGACTAAAATATTCTTCAATAGAAGTAACTTTTAATTATCTCTCTCTTTTCTATGCGCCTTAGCACCCTACATTTCTGGGTATAGTAATATCCAGAAATATCATTGTTAGCTCTCATCAACTAGTTCTTCCCCATTTTTATTTTTTACTTCTTTGACAACCAATTCATTTCCTGATGCCATAATTATTTTTTAAACTGGAAATTGAACCATGGCATTCCTTCTTAACTCACTCTCCATCAGTAGGAAACAGGTCCTAAACACTGCATGACACGGTTTACATAACGCTGTGTCTTTACGTTCTCACTCTTTTACCTCCTAGAACAGAATTCAAACTTCTGCAGAACCCGGCCTTTTCTCTCTGAAATACTCTTTATTTGCTTCCTTTTCCACCATTGCTGGAATTTCTAAATGTTACAGATTTTTACATTCTATGCTTGAGCATTTCTGCAGTAAGGAAGCAGTGCTACCTCTCATGTCCCCAGCTAGGCTAGGTCTGTTTTTATTACTTTAGAATATCCTTTGTTACATCTCCAAAACATTGAGCTCTACTGAAAATTACGTGTTCAAATTGTCCCTTCCAACACTCCTCCATTGCCGGTGGGAGTGTAAACTTGTACAGTCATTTTAGAGCAGAAAGAAAAGAGGTCTTTTTAACTTGCCATTAACTCCTCAAAGCCTAAAGCAGCAGGCTGATAGATTTCACATATTGAAGAGATAAGGAAGAAAAAAAGTCTTTGATTCACAACCAAGAAAAATGTCATGAACTTGAGTATTGTATTTTCAATTATTTTCTCATATATCACTTCCAGACCGCAGTCCCCTCCTTCCACTCCTCCTAGTCCTTCCCTCACCACTGCCCCTGTCCAGAGCAGGCATCCCAGGGATATTAACTAACATGGCATAGCAGGTTTCAATAAGACTAGCCCTCATATCAAGGCAGGAGGAGGCATGATCCTAATAGCATGGTGGCAAATGCCTTTAATCCCAGCACTTCAGAGGCAGAAGCAGGTGGATCTTTGTGAGTTCAAAGTCTGTGAGTTCAAAGTCTGCCTAGCAAGTTCCAGAACAGCCAGAGCTACACAAAGAAACCCCGTCTGGAAAAAAATCAAAAAACAAAAAGAATAATTTGAGTATTCTAAAAAGTTTTGTGAAGATCAATCACACAAAATTTCCAAAAATGAATACTGAATTTGTCTTTTCTGCCCATATTCATAGCCAAACCTTGACTGAGGGGCAACACATCAAAATATCTTGACATCTATCACTCATACACATATGTGTTACATGGCATATCTTTATATAAGAATATAGTTAACAGCTAAATTATTTGTACTTGAAAATAAAGAAATCTGCTATAGACTTATAGGCCCAGGAATTAGAAACAGTAATTCAAGAACTAAATTATTAAAGAAGGAGCAACACCTTGTCTCATTTGCACACTCTGCTCAGGCTGGTAACCTGATTTATCACTGTTCTCCTCCTAAGAGGGAAGTAAGTGACTCATAGACCATTGGAATTGACCACCCAGGTTCTAACACATGTATACACCCTGCAGACAAAGATTCCGAGCTGGGGCTGCTATGCCCTACACTATGGGTGGTGTCCTGCCTCCATTCTAATAAAGAAAAAAACCTACCTTTAGTGGTAGCACTAAATGGAGCTGCAGGGGGACAACAAAGTCATAGACTAAAGAGTAACTACAGATTTGTAGTTTGTCTGTATGGTTCAGGGACTATAAACAGGAATATGCAATGTACATAGTTCAAGAAACCTGCATTTATCTAAAAGTGGAGAATCTGCAGACCTGACCCAAAAGGCAGGAGTGATTTATTCATATATCTGAATTTCCAGCCTCCGGTGCCCAGTAAGCAGATAACCAGGAGCATTTTTGTAGCTTCTCAGGACTGCAGTAGTTTTAGATTTCTGAGCAAGCCCTTGGAAGACAGGAAGAAATCACACCATAAGCAAAGATGAGAGTGGCTTCTCAAATGGAATCTTTAGTTCTTCCTGCCAGTGTGTTAAGGCAGCTGGAATGGCACTTGCACAATGAGATGGCTCTTGTAAACATTCGGCAAGCACACACCCACTCCCTGAGAGCAGGAAAGTTTGTCTCAAGCTAGTTCCAGCTGGAAACTGAGAAAGATGAATTGAAAACAAACAAGAAGTTGGAAGATTAAAATAACAAAAGACCTCTGAAAATGAACAATGTCATTAATGGACCAATGTAGAAAGCAAAGAAGGAAAATGAGTATGTTATTATGGGATCCTGGTACAAAATCACAGCCCTGTGACAGTGGAAGAAAGCAAGAGGCTGATGTTGAAAGAAAAAACCCAAATTAAAAGACAGGAAAGAACAATACATCAGTTGATATGACTGCTAAAGACAGTTCAGAAAAACTAGTAGGAAATTAACTTAGTTAAATAAAATACAAGCAAAAGTGCAAGTTCAGTTCCCGCAGACATCCTAGTATCTGCTAAATATTCCACCCAATTGCCACCAACGTTCTATTAGACCTTTCAAACTCATCTTCCTGCTCCACATGCCACCTTAGCCAAAACAGTCTTATTGGTCTTTTTACACTTATTCTAACTATCCTTCTGCTGCATTAATCCATCCTTCACAAAGCAACCAGAAGAGACCATTAAAATGCAAATCAAATTACTTTACTCCCTTGCTTAAAACAATTGGAAGGCTCCCTACTGTTTTTGGAGGAAAGACTGAATCTGGCCCACAAAGTCCTTAAAGAATTAGCAAAATCTTACATCTTCACCCCCAATTCTTCTATCAGTATTTCATGCCACCCTCTTTCATTCTCTCTACTGCAACAACATGGCGTTTGGCCGATTTAAAAATTGTTTGAAACTATAGCAAAGATTTCTGTTAGTCTTATGTCCAACCAGGATAGTTGCCTTCAACCTACGGATCAGTTGCTTCATATCTATTTCTGCCTAAAGATACCACCATGATTTTTCCACACTTTTGTCATTTCTCCTTGCTTCTACAAAAATGTTTCCTGCTAACGTAGAAATTGCCACCAATCCCATACCCAAAAAGCTCTGCTATTAATTAAGGCCCCAAGTTTCATTCAAGCCCAATGCTATTTCTCCCATAGTTTTTGTTTTGTTTTGCTTTGCTTTGTTTTTTAAACCTGCTTTCATGTTCAACTCCAGTGGACTCATGTCTCTGTTACTTTATACCCAGAACAAGAAATACTCAGATATAAGACCAATATAATATGTGATTGCAAGTTCACAGAAAACTAACCAAGAGCAGTTCACCTTAACTCATGGCCCAAATAATAAAGAATTTGCTATTCACCAAGAAATCCCGAGATCATATCAAGCCAGCAGCAACATTTCACATAGGAGAATTGCCCTATCTCAGTTTCAAACATAAACTATAGGGATTGTTTCTAATTATTTCTATAGGCCTATATTAAAAACCAAAGCAATTGTTTAAAAAAAAAAGGAAATGAAACATATCCACAAAGCTAGAAAAAAATAGCTCACTCACTCTTGGAGCTAAAGTCTAGTGGGTACCATAAACCAGTATTATTACAAAAGTGGCAGAATAGAAAAACTTAAGTTATTGCAAGAAACGAGAAGACAAAGAAGATACCTCTATGCAGAATAACTTTAAATACATTATGAAGAGCATAAGAAGCCAAGACATCCACCTGAGGTGTAGTCTAGGAGGTCAGACAGGTAATTATATAACTAAGGTTCACATCACACCACCCACTAGCTCAAAACCTAAACTTCTGTTACCCTGAAGGAACAAAAGCCTCAAGCTGTGAGTATAAGAACTGCTTCTGAACTAACAGGCTGATTGAATAAAACATTTATCTAGCCAGACTTAGGAGAAAAATAGAGAAAGAAAACCATGATTCTTTTCACTATGCAGTGAGGTAGAATTGCAATGAATACCAGGAATGTCTTGATAAAATAATAGTCAACATAATAATAATCCTGGAAAAATACAGCTTTTGGAAGGGACTAACAGTAAATAAATTTTGCATCATCAAAGAACTAGGGGACTACTAGCTATGAAAAGCAGGAAAATACATTTTAAAATAGAAAAGCCACAAAAATTTTAAAAATGTTCATTTTTCAAATAAAAATATGAATACTTTAAATCCAGACTGATGACTCTGAAACAAACGTTCAGATGTCAGCACAAGCAGCACACTTGATACAGCCAGAGAATTAGTTAATTTTAAGATTTGTTTGAGTATAGAATTAAAACAAAACACATAAGAGGAACTGATAAAAATTAAAGAGAAATGAAGGTATCTAGACTAGACTTCGACACTCTACCCAAAACCTAATGAAGTTCCAGAAAAGGGAATTGTAGGTATAGAACAGTGATAATGGCCAATAACATGTACCACACTGTGTGTGTGTGTGTGTGTGTGTGTGTGTGTGTGTGTGTGTGTATAACCTCACATATGAACTTGTATGCTGATTTTAACAGTAGCAGTGACAAAAAGACAAACACTTGCATACATAAAAACTAGAAGAGCATACTTACAGAATTGGTAAGGGGAACTAGCCCTAAGAGATAACAAGGAAACACATAGAAAACTATCAACAGAAACCTTGAAACATCTGTGAATAATGACAGTTGCTTGAATTTGCTCGTTTCAAGCTGCAATTATACTGAAATGGCAGGAAACCTATTTGGATAAAGAGAAAGGAAAATGAGGCAACAAGCAAAATAACAGTGTTTAGAGACACCTCCAACCACATCACCAAGTCTGCTCCTCTGTAGATGGTACTTACATCACCCATATATTCTGAATCTTTTCAACCCAGAGAAAGTATTTAGAGATATTTATAGTACATTGAAAAAGATTAGAAGCACATCCTCAGCAGTTAGCAATAATTCTAATACTTGTAGTGTTTAATGTTTGACTCACATTGTATTTTACAGCCTTTCTCGAGAAAGCACAAATGTCTACAGACATCACAGAGGGTACCTTTTCTAGTTTTGTTGCTGTTTCTGTCAGTAGTGGGAATCAGGCACTATTCACCTTGACCTAGAGGTGTGTGGTTTTTAGGTCTTTAGGACCCATGGCCAGGCCAGTCTAAGACTGGGTTTAGACCCCAGTCTCTCCCCTCTGTTTCCTTCCAGTTTTGGAGAAAGGATCTGACCCATCGAGGCTTCTGCATGGACCAGTCCAATTTTCCAAGAATTGCCCTACAGTTAAATCTCTGTATCAGTGAGTGTTTCATATAAACCCATTAATGAATATTAATCTTTTATATAATGAGTTGCTAGTGACTAATACCTACTTTACCTAATGCCAATGTAGCTTGCTAGTCTGACCCTAAAATATTCTGGCCAAAAGCAATTTTGGAGAAAATGCTTTAGTTCATCTTAGACCCTGTAGTTCACCATGAAGGAAGTTGGCACAGGAACTCAAGGCAGAAATCTGGAGGCAGGAGCTGAAACAGAGGCTGCAGAGGAAGGCTGCTTTCTTTACTGCCTTGTCCATCATGTCTTGCTCAGCCTACTTCATTATACAACCCATGACTATGTACCCAGGCATGGCACCACCCACAAAGTCTGGACTCTTGCATATCAATCAGCAACCAAGAGCTCCACAACCTTGCCTCTGGACAATCCATCAGCATATTCTCTCAGCTGAGGCACCCTCTTCCCAACAGCTTTGGCTTATGTCAAGCTGACAAAAGAAAAACAAGAAGTCATGAATGCAGCACCAACAGAAAGCATTATTTACCACTGTGCTGCTTGGGGAAATAATGAATTTCTTTTGGTGGTTACAGGAATGGGGCGAGAGGTTGTTCAAAAGCATGGGTTACTAAAAGGAAGCTGCACTGATGAAAAACCCACCCCCACACAAACGAAGATCCATAAAAGCTGCATCTCTGGAGCTCAGTGTCTGGCAGGCAGCTCTGCAAGGAGAATGTGCTCCCAGACATTGTTTATTGCTTTCATAAGACTGTGAAAGGGCCTTGCAGATCTTGTAAGTTTGTGGCCTTCCTGGTAATTTTCCTTAACTTCTTGACCCTTAATAGCCTCCTTCTACTCACAGGGTGCTGCACATAAGAACACATTAAACAAAACCACAAGATGCAGCAGGAAAGCTTCTCAAATGAAAAACAAAGACAAAACATACTTCTTTTCAGGAAACTTAGAAAGAAAAGACTCTACAAGGACAAGCTTCATTAAAGCTATATATCTAGGCCACACTTGGTGTTTTGTACTTATAATTCCAGAGCTTGGGAGGCAGAGGCAGGCAGATTTCAGTGAGTTTGAGGCCAGCTTATACTTCATAGCAACTTCCAGGACACCAGGACTCTGCAGACAGACCTTGCCTCAAAAAAAAAAAAAAAACGAAAATAAAATAAAATAAAAGGCATCAAGGTGAGAGGCTAGAGAGATGACTTAGCAATTAAAATGAGGGCCTGTGTTCAATTCCCAGTACCCACATAGTGGTTCATAACTATCTATAATCCAAATCCCAGAAGATCTAATGCCTTCTTTCAGTTTCCATGGGTACCAGACATGCACATGGTACATGTACCTACTGATACATGCATGTAAATACTCATGCACATAAAATAAATGATATCTCAAAAACTAAAAACATTAAAAGGAAAATGGCTCAGTAGGTAAAGAACTTGCCACACAAGTACTACTGAAGACATGAATTCTACCCAGCCCTTACACTGGACTTTACAGCGAGGTTTTCCAGCCCAGGCAGCCAGAGGTGGGGACTCACAGACCTGCCAACCCAGACCCCTTAGCAGCCCGCAGCTGATCAGGCCTCAAAAATGACTCAGATACTTACAATATATTCATGCTATTTGGCCTATGGCTCAGGCACATTGATAGCTAGCTTTTACAGCTTAATCAACCCATTTCTATTGATCTGTCTGCTGCGTGGCCCATGACTCACCTGTGTTCCTCACATGTTTCTTCTTTGGCAGCTGGCTCGGTCTGTCTGACTCTGGCCTTCTCCTACCTATGTTGTGATTTCCCCTCCTACTTTTTCTATGGTGCCTGTCATGGGCCAAAACAGCTCCTTTATTTAAAGATTGATATTCATAGCATATAAAAAGACATTCCCACATCACCGGACTGAGCATGTACCTAGAATTTCAGTCCTGGGGAGGCATGGACCAAAAGAATCCTTGGTTCTAACTGGCCAGTCAGAGTAGCCAAATCACTTGGCTCCAGTATCAGTCAGTGAAACATCCTGTCTTAAAAAAAATAGTTCCTACATATAATTCTCTGACTGCTACTTGTCATTTGACATGAATTGATATAACGAAGGGATGCTCTTTACTGAGCATGTGCATATGCAAAAAAATGCTCATGACCATGTAGTAGTCAACATATCCCATAAATATATACTGTGGGAATATTTTCAAATATAATGAAAACAGTCGGAGATATCAGAGGACAGATCCACCTCCTCCTGTCTTCTTTTTCCAGACAGAGTTTTCTGTGTAACAGTCCTGGCTGTCCTAGAACTTGCTTTGAAGACCAGGCTGGCTTTGAACTCACAAAGATTCTATTGCCTCTGCTTCCCAAATGCTGGGACTAACAGTGTGAGCCATGGCTTTTTCTGCCTCTAATTGAAAATATCCCCACAATATACCAAGCATGATATATCATGATCAAGCAGAGTTTTGCCAGAGAATACAAGGATGATTTAGCACACTAAAATCACTGTTCCTTGTAGTAGTAGATCCAAAAAATATGAAAGATCATCCACAAAACTCTAACATACTCATAACAAAACTTCTAGCAGACAATAGCCAGAAGGCATATTCCACAAATTCAGAGATTACAAGTAAGAAAAAAATCTCAAATTGGCATCACAAGTAATGAGAAAATACTAATAAACCTCCTGAAATAAGATCAGGACAAGCCAAGATTTGCTTTAGTCAACATCCTAATAGATACTCTCTCCAGCTACAATACAGTAGAGCAAAAACATAGAGGGAGGATGGATGGACGGACGGACGGACGGACGGACAGACAGATGGATGGACGGACAGACGGACGGATGGATGGGTGGATGATAAATAGATGTAGAGGTAGACACATCAAGACAAAGGTATAAAATTAGACAGATGGACATAAACTGAAAAATAAATAAATAAAACTATCTTTGTTGCTGGGCAGCTTAATCATCTATAGAGAAATTAATCAGAACATTAAAAGATGGTAAAACCAAAAAAGTGAGCTTCATAAGATGCACAGTTATCTCACAAAACATAATTCCATTTATACTTCAGTGTTAAACCTTCATGAACTGAAATCTTAAATATCACTTATGATGGCATCAGATAGCATACAGTACTTGAGAAGAGGCAGAGCAAGATGGTAGTCTAGATTCTCCATCTACCACCCCCTCCCCACAAAGCATCATTTTCAACAACTATCGACACATAAAAAAAAATTTCATAAAAGCTTAATAAAATCAGGTGAGAGTACCTGGTAATAATATGTTACTAAGAAAAGATGTACTAGAAAGAATAAGTACCATCTCATATATTACCTACATCAGTACTCAACCAACCCCAAGTAGCATAGGCTGTACAGAGAGATCATTTAATTCAGATTTTAAAAATTAACTAAACGTAATTTTTAGACATAATTTCCAACATTGAGTCTACTTAAAAAAAAAAAAACAAAAAACAAAACAAAACAAAAAAAAAACCTTCTTTGAGTATCCCTTCACAATTACTAAGTCCGTATCAGTACATTCAACCTGAGCAGATGTATTGTTGAGAAACATTCTCAGACAATGCCAGAATAAAAAGGCTGATATAAGTACCTAATTCTTTATCACACAGGCCTTAATGCAGAAGAACAAAGTTCGGGTGTAATCACACACACACACACACACACACACACACACACACACACACACACACACACAAAATGACATCACTAAACGGACAAAATAAAGTGCCACAAAATAACTGTGAAAAGAACACAAATTGTGGAAATAATCTTAAACCCAAAGAACAAAGCTGAAGCACTGCATTGCCTGTTGGAGCTTTAGCAATCTGAACAACATGGTACTGACTTAAAGCAGAAACATAATCCAATGGAACATAATACATAAGGCCGAAATAAATTCATGTATTTGTAGAAAACTGGGTTTTTGATGAAGATGCCAAGAAGATACAATGGAGAAAGGCAAACGGCACTATTATAACCAAATATCTAGATGCAGAATGACTCCCGTATGAGTCAGATTTTATTGATAGAACAAAATACCTGAGTCTGAGTAGTTCATAAAGATAAAAAGAAGTGTTTTTTATTTAGCTCATGGGTTCGTAGGCTAAACTAAATAGCCCTACCCATTAGCCTCCCGTGAAATTTGCCTGTAGGTTTGAGGGAATGTAGGGGAAGCTGAATAGGGAGAGGAAGATTCACATGCCAAACGTGCTCTTGTACAATGATTTGCTCTCACAGGAACTAATTTGACTCCTGTGAGAAATATGCTAGTATTTTACCTTCAAGGGAAGTAATCCCGAATGCCTTAATCACCTACTAGTCTCTTCAGTCTCTACACCTGCCATTGGGATCTACTAGATGAATTCAAAAGAGCTGGCTAGCAGTGAAAGCAAAGGAAGCCCTTGGACCTGTTTCTTCATATAATGCATGTAATTCAAGGAGTGCCTCACAGATTTTTGAGGTGCCTTTCAGCCTACTGCCTCCACAGATAGCACTTGGCTTTTCAAGCTATGGTAATGCCTCTTGTAAGCAGTTTCTGGACCACACACTTGCACACCTCCTCCTAATGCATTCTCTGGTTAAGCCACAATCCTCTTAAGTCTTCATGCTCTGCTCTCTTGAGCTCTAAAGCCATGCTGGGTGTTGTCCAAAGCACCCACAAATTCTTTTCTATGGTTTCTTTTTTTTTTTTTTTGGTCATTTCCTTTTTCAGATATACTATCACTTTGAAATTAAATTTTCTTTATAACTTTAAGGTAGGGTCACAGCTCTCTAAAGTTCTTTGTAATGGTTACAAAAGCAGCCCTTAGCCCAATTCTAATAAGATTCACATTTGTATATGACTGGATTCCATGAACTCTGCATCTACTTTGGCCAAGAGGCGTGGCCTCTTGGTCAAAGTAGATCTGGGAATAACCTATGACCTTGAGACTCTGCATTTTTTGTTAACCAGACCCTTTGGACAACTTCTGTTACTGCTTATATACCAAATCCCATAGGAGCGTTCATGTTTTCAGATAGTTATGACTTGATTCTTAGTGCCAATTATCTGTATTAATTCTACTTTGTATTTAACAAAATATCAATCCTGAAGCTTCAGAGTAGATTTTAATTAAGACTTAGAGGCTGGGATTAGGGAGGTCAGCTAAATAGCCATTGATGAAAGCTTCATGGTGATGGTATCACCAAGGCAAGAGCAGAGGTAGAAGAGATCACATGGAGAAATAAATGGTGACCAGGTTTGCTTTTTTTGCAACAATATCCTCTCATGTAGCTAACCAGTGTCCCCATGAAAAAGGTTATCTTCTCTAAGAGTGGTGCTTCCAATAAAATAAGTACTCTCAGCAAGGTCTCACTTCTTAGAAACTCTACTACCTCCATCCAAAGAGTGTCACATAGCTAGGAAATAAATAATAGGCACCCAACACATCTAAAACACAGGGATCTTGACCTCTCTTCAGGTACAAAAATCAACTCCAAATGTAAAGAGTGTGAAAATGTAAGAACTAGAGCTATAACACCCTTACAGAACGCACAGTGAGACTGCCACAGAGCTATTCTGTGCAATTACTTTTGATATAACCTCAAAAGTGTGAGCAACTAAGATGAGAATAAACAAATGAGATTGCCTCAAAATAAATGTATATTTTTTCATATAATTTTTAAAAATCTACACAGATTTATACTCATCCTACAAAAAAATTACGATCCAAAGTAGATCATAAACCAACATGCAAAACTACAAAACTTCTATTCCATAGTGTTGAGGCATATGATCCTGTTCCACAAAAGTAAACATTAATAACCTGTACAAAATGCTACTATTGTGATATAGAAAACACAAGCTACAGACTAAGCAGAAGGATGTGAAAAGCACAGGTCTAATAAAGCATTATATTCAAAATTTACAAACAAGTTCTTAAAATTCAACTATCTGAATGAAACAACTCAGTTTAAAATGGCCAAACATTACAAGATCAAAGTCAGTGTGGCCTATACATCAAGTATGAGGATACCGAGGGTTCTATATCAAGTTCAACGCCAGCCTGGATTGCAAAGACTGTTCTAAGCGTACATGAAGAAATCCTGTTATCCATAAAAAAAGAACTAAATTGGCACATCATTAAAACTATTATCAATTGCAAATAAGATTATGAAAAACATGTTAGGTTTCATGTCATTTGGGGCTAAATACTCAATGGTACTAAATGTCTATCAGAATGCCTATAGTACAAGATGTTAATACCAAATGCTAGAAAAGGCAGAGAACAACACTTGCTGCCACTAGGAATACCATGTTAGCTAGCTAACTTGGAAGTTAGTCTTGGAAGACTTATCATGTAAGCTAGCAACTGAACAATTCACTAAATGAATTCAAAACTTTAAACATAAATGTTAGTTATAGCTTTGTTCTTAACTGTCAAAACATGGGAACAACAACATGTCCTTCTATAGGTAGATAGTTGTTTTCTTTTTTAAAAAATACTGTAACATCCCAATTCAGTAGAATATTACTCTTCAATAAAGAGAAATAAATGAACTGCCAATCCGTTATAAGACACTAAAGAGCCTTAAACCCATACTGACAAGTGAAAAAAAATACTCTGAAAAAGGCAAAAGTATACAGGAAATAAATAACAAGTGCCTTATGTCATATTTTGTCTTATAATGCAGAATAAAAAACAACAACATGACAGGAAAACGGAAGTACTTGGGAGAAAAGAATTATCCAGTAGGAAGAATTACGAGGTCAAGAGAAGATAATCTGTCAAAATAAAACTCATCTTATAGAATGTAATATGTACTAATAAAAACAAAATTACTGAAAACATCTACATACAAGTAACATTGCACTGTCCAAGTAGGTTATATTTATGTATTTAGTAATTTAAGAGAGAGAGAAAGAGAGAATAAAACAAAAATTAATGAAAAGGTCATGCATTTGAAAGAGAAAAAGAAATGTATGGGAGGTTTTAGAGGAGGAAATGTAAGAGGAAAATGATGGTAGTATATTATAATCTAAAAAAATATATAAAAACAAAACACCAGTAACAAGTATAAGCTCAGATAGGTGATATTAATGAATAGATACATCACAGAGAACTTGTGGCTGTAAATCTACTCAATAAAATAATATAGTGGTGACTATATGATATGATACATGCTAAAACTCATATTCAATGCCATGAAATAGTTTACCCTAAATGCCAACTATAGATTTTAGTTAATAATAACATGAGTCCATCAATCATAAGAAATGTACCACATGTAGTATTACAGAAAACTAAGGTGTCATTATATAGTCATCCTCTGAAATTCTGTTCATATTTTTCTTGTAAAAGTAAAATTAAAACAAAGCTTATTAATTTTTAAGAGAAGTTAAACTTTTGTCTGAAATGTTTTATTTATATTAAATCATCAAAAATAAAAATTTAGTACTGGGTGTAGTAGCGTATGACTTTACTCTCAGCACTTGAAAGGCAAAGGCAATGGATATCTGTAGGTTTGAGGCCAGCCTGGTCTACATAGTGATTTCCAGGACAGCCAGAGCTACAATAGAGACCCTGTCTCCAAAAAAACCCAAAGAACTAAAAATGCTAACATTCTTTGAAATTTTTCTATATACTTTTGATCTTCAAAATATGAAAAGATAAACTTTTAAAGCATAGTTATAATACATTTGAACAAAGTTATAAAATAGAAATAAGTTATTAATATCAAATTCTTTGTAGTGCAGCCATATACAATTTACTGCAACAATAGTAGTTCTTTTTTGCAGAATTAAAACTATAAAGGCATATTATACACTCAACACAAATTAGCAAACTGAGACTCAGTTCTCCTACATATACAGGAAGTAGGAGAGCTAAGGAAACAGAAATTATTTAAAAGCTACAATATTATTTAAACTTTATAACTAGGACAAGAACAAACTATATATAACAATTTAGACACATTACACAACAGTGGAAACAAGTGAATTATTCAATATTTGCTGCTGTGAAACAACTGAAGGGGAAAACAATTTAGAAAATTACCTCACACCAAAAAGCAACAAATTTCAGAGGAATTAAGCAAAAGCAATGAAAACTAACCAAAATCTATTCCAGCACTTATTAAATTTTGAATGAAGAACTGCATTATAATTCATGAGAAGAAATTACCAATCGAGAGATGGATATAATTACATACAAATTAAGATTGCTATATGTAAAAGTTCTTTTAAAATGCAGACTGAAAAAATATTATCACAGCAGTATGAATGATCTTGTGTTTACTAAATATAGAAAAACAAATAAAAATCATTTAAATTCAGCAGAAACAATGTACACAAAAATAAAGAAATATTTGAAACTACTCACACACACTAAAACAAAAAGAACAAACACTAAAGCAATATTACTATTTTGCCTGTCGGGTTGGCAAAAATATAAAAGGGTAGTTCTGGTGCAATTGTATGAATAAACATTGCCTGTCTTATACAGTACAGTGATCTCGCATGAGCATCAAGCAATTTTAAAAGTTAGCATCCTGGAGCCTATCATACCTTTTAACCCATCTCAATACCATTTAGATATTTTTAGCTACTATCAGATAAAATCATCAACAAAACAGGGAAATCTCGTGTCTAGTATAGAATCTAGTTAAGTGATGATGCAAAACCAAAGGGGGAAGAAAGGAAAGCAAGGAGGTCCAGATTGAGGGAAAAGGGTTTGATTTTTTACATAAGCTCATTATAGAAGACTTCATCACAGTAGCATTTGAGTGGAGACTTTAAAAAGGTGAAGTTCAAAGAATAATGACATATGATATGCATGAAGATATACAGTGCAGAGCTCCTCACAACTGAAAATAGTTTCAACAAACAATATTGGGGCTGTCAGATAATGATAGCATAAAAATTATGCAGCTGTTAAAAATTTGGGAAAGCTGCTTAATGAGGTGAAAATTCTCAGGATCATAGTATTAATTAAAAATAGCTATGACACACAAACATACACTCACAGAGAGAGAGAGACACACACATATACACATACCTAATAATCTTGTAAGTGCAGAAAAATGTCTGGAAGGAAGTGTTGCAGGTTATTTCTACAGTTGGATCTTAGACACAATTTCCAAATTTCTATAATGAGGTTATTTTGCTTTTCTGCCATTAAAAAATACAAAGGTAGTTTACAGTCCTGATGTAGACTGAAAGTTGTTCAGGACTTCAAAAATTAAAGTTCTGGGAAGCTGTGTATAGCAGGATGGCTTCAGGTTTAGCCATTGTACATCAAGAGTCATGTTGATCTATTTATTTACCATATGACCTATGTGGATGACATCAGGAAAACTGTTTTCTAGATACATCAGGACAGTTACACATATGAAGTCATAGAAATTGTAACAGCAGGCACAAAATTTATATAAACTCAAGCCAGACAAAATCCAGGCATAGAGAGTGACAGGTAGGCACAAAATCATACCACTAACTGAGGAGCTATTGACACTTGATAGGTCAGCTTTCTCTAATGACAGTACTCTGGTAAGATGACCACACTTATGGGAGGCCTCATGCCCAAGTAGTTGGCCAACCCAAACTGGATTTGAATTTTGGCGGGAAAGAAAGAAAATGCAAAGTTGGGTGGGTAGAGAGGTGGCAGTAGAAAGGTTAGATATAGGAAGCATTAGGTGAATGTGATCAAAATGTTATATTAAGTCTCAATAAATAAAATTATATTAAAAATAAAATGAGACATTCTGGAAAAATCGAGAAGATATTCATAATTATATGGCCTATGATCTGGGGGTATATAGAGTAGAGGAAACGTGCAAAGAGGACTAAACCATCTTTCAATGTGTGAATGGCTGTTAGAGGAAAGGAAATGGAAATTAGCATTGCCATTGCTTTATGAAGCAAGGCCAAAAGGTTAGATTTAGAAAGCATGTTTCAGGCCAAAATGAAAACGAATTTGCTAACGATGACAGCTGCATACCATTGGGTAGTGATTAAATCAACAGACAGTAAACAGCCTTTGCTGGAGCCACTCACACTGAACACAGCTGTCCATATGCACTCTGTGGTAAGAGTGCTGTACATGAGCACTAAGGATAATGCCATTTCTGAGCTCCATCTTGTACTATTTTGAAAAGTTATTTTCTGTTATGATCGCTTACATAATTCTGTTAGCAAGCACCTCCTTTTCCTTCAAGAGAATCTATGTAATACCCTTTCATTTCAAGAAAGCATTTTCAAAGTGAAAATCATCCCTCTAACTACACAGCCTGGAGATTTTTATTCTTCCTTCTGTGGATAGTGAGAGGACATACTGTGTACAGACATCAATAACTTTAAAATCATGTTTCAAGTACCAGCCTAAAAATGTTTTCCTATTACCAATCAGCATTTCCCCCCAGGAAGAGAATGCCTGGGGCATTCCATTTCAGCATAGAAGATAACGACTGCACTCCTGTTTCCTTTCAAAATGCCCATAATGGAAATAGCACCTAATAGCCAGATTTCCTCAAGATCTTAGGGCAAGGTTCCTTCTTTAGCTCTTAGAACAGTCACAGTTGCATCCATCTCAGGAATACAATCAACAAAGAGGTCTCCCCCATGGCCTCTTCAAAAGACTCAAAATACTGTCAAAATGTTCAGTGTTGTCAAAACTCAAAATGCGTGCACAATGCGGTTAGAAAACAATATTCTATGGAGGAAAACAGTAACTATAGAACCTTACCCTAAGAAGGTCTTTATAGATAATCCAACCCCTGCAAGCACAAAGTTTTCAAAACCGAAGCTTACACAAGACAAGTAAGTTGTCATCAGAAACTAAGCCAGAAATAAATTTCTAGGCTACCAAAAATCCATGTTGAGAGAGTTTAATATATTATTCTTCACAAATATATTTTCTCTGTCATTGCCTTTTTCTATAAATTGCTGACTATACAGAGTCAGGGATCTAAGGAGAGCCCTGGCACTATGAGAAGGTAAGTTAAGCTAATACATATCATTTAATTTTATGCTCCTGTGGATATAAGCATAAAGGGACCTTTCTTTTCCCTACTCTTGCAGTATTATCACAGACCAGATATCTGCAATATGGTTATGCATCATCCAACTTAAATGTTAGTGAGCATGTGAGCTTCAGAGTACGAAGGGCTATTTGAATAAAATTGAGTATCGTTTGTCAGCAAAATACAAGTATGGTGATCACATCTTCTTTCTTCAAGTAGTACATTCTCTTTCACACAGAAACCATAATTCATAACCATGTCGTTCAATAGTTTGTCCTTCCTCCCCCTCTAAACCAAGGTGGCAACAACAGTTCTATTTTGTTCAACACTGTACTCTCCACTGATGGAAAATGGTATATATTCAAAGAATATCTGTCAAAATACTGAGTGGCTGAGACCATACCTCTCTTGCAGCTTCCCCCACTTTCCCCCTTTCTAGCATTCACTTGGGTTTATCTCCTTCCTTTATAACCTAAAGATAAACATTCGCCAAAATACCACAGTTGGATCCCTTTTCATATCTCAAAACCCAAGATACACTGACTCTCATGACTTCTTTGCTGAGCTCCAAGCCTACATCGCAACAGTATTCAGCAGCTCTTGTTGGGACTCAGCAATAGCATTACTATGTACGTGAATTTATGCAGATCAAGCCATTCAGCCTGTCCAGATCAGATTGCTCACCAGTGGTACCACTCAAACTCTTTTATATATAAATCTTTTTGCCAAGCTAGCCTTCAGTATTGCTTGTAGTTAAGTTTTCCACCTATTTACCAAACGTTCTTCACACATATGTTATTTAATCATGTACAACTGGCTATTGCCAAGCACTACTGTTTAAAGTCTATCTAATCTTCAGTGCATAGTTCAAGATCTACTTCCAGGAGCTGTCTTTATTCCCCTTGAATCCCTTTGCCTCTCTGTTATGGGTTTAGATCTTAAATTCCTAGTGCTGGCATTGCCTGCATTTTTTTTCTTTTTCTTCTTCTTCTTCTTCCTCCTGTGATCTGAGAGAGCAGAAACTGCATCTAACGCATTCTGTGTCACCCACATTTTCTTTGGACTATTGGAGACACTTAGTAACCTTATATCAAACAGACCCAGATTAGACTGTCAATAACACTACTTAAAACCCTTTTCTCAGACATGTTTCTTGATCAATGATTAAAATCTCTTCAAAAGACTACATATCTCTCATCTCAGCTCCCAATATATACTTTCCCTTTTTCTCTCCTCCATCTCCCTCCTTACCTACTTCCATGCCCATCAACAAAATTGCTGATCCTGATCCCTATGCATCTCTAGGTACCTCCTCCTTATATAATTGATAAGCTTGCTATATCTTCAAGTTTTGCTTAAATCTCAAGTTTCTATTATATATTCTCATAGATCACCCCCATGTTTATGCTTCTTGGCATTCATCACTAACAAAAATGGCATAGCTGTGTAATTACATGAACACCAGCCTGTTCCCCATCAATAATAAACCTCAAACAAGCAGAGAATATGTTTCTTTTGCTCACCTTTATTAACCTCTGTACAATGCCTAATTATAAACAAATGCATTGACAGTGAAAAATGCACCATACCTATTGTCTAGCTATTATGTTGATCTTCTGTAGATTTAGAGCAACTAGTACGAAAAGTCCCTTGGTTTTTAGAAATACAAAAGAAAACTTCTTTGTTTGCAGCAGTCAAGATGACAGCAGATAGCTAACTCTTCCAAGAATCAGAAAGTATAGTATCAGAGCTGATTGAGAAAGCTGTGAGATGTGAGTTTGAAGCTGATAAACATGAATAAAAAGTCTATTCTCCAGAAGTTAGCCCTGATTCTTTAATATGTATTCAAGACTTAAGAAGAAGTTATGATCACCATCTTCAACTAGATTAAGAAAAAATATTAATAAATAGCATTTTCCCTCCAGACACTTCCAAAGAACCAATGAAGTCATAGGTAATTTTTACAAAATTTCTGACATAGTTGCTCAAAAATACAATAAAGTCACCTAATGAGCTCTCTACCTATCAGTGCAAGAAATTTAAATAGACAGCAGTCAACAAATGAGGTGCTGAGGACAAACCCAAGAGCATAATGGCTTTTAGGAATCCCTCTAGCTCTACAATTCACAAATGTTTGAGCAGAAATAGCAGGTCCATTTCTAAGCTGGATGTAGAATGACTGTGGCTGTGATCATGGAAAAGTAAAGTTTTTCTGTGCAACCTTCCAAAACAGAAAGTGAGTTGGCCAAAAGCAGCCTTCTGGGGCTTTTGAAGAAGCCTTGGTCTCACACCACTCCCAGCTCCTATTGCTCCACACAGGTCACTAGTTGCTCCCCAAAGCCAAGAGCTCTCTGTCATTCCTGCTGTTCCTGCACTTGGCCAACAAAGAAGCACTGGTGATTCAGGGCCCTGTGCTTTCATTTATCACTGAAAGTGGCTATGCTCTGTCATTGAACAAGTACTTAAACTTGCTGTACCTCAGTTTCCTCATCAGTCAACCAAAGATAATAGCAATCAGCAGCTTCACAGATTTGATATAAAAATTCAATGAGGTAATACACATCAAACCCTCAGCCCAGATCAAAACAGTTAACACTTAAAATGTTAGTAATTGGTACAATTTTTGGAGCAGTTATTACCAGGGGTATGACAAGCAACCAGACTTTGTCCTTCACAAGTTCAGGAAGGATACAGTAGTTTCAGTCAGTCCTCTCATAGCTTCAGACAAACTAAACCTGAGGAACCAATGCTCAACAATCCACACCATCCACAACAGAAATTCTAGCTCCTCACACTCTCCTCTGCCCAGCAGCCCCTCCCCCAACTACAATGTGGGGGTGCAACCTATGGGAAGAGAGCTCTTCAAACCATCAGGTGTTTTTTTGTCCTCCTCCCAAGGACACATCTGGATCTAAGTGGATGACCACCACTGAGGGGTATGTGAAACCTAAATTCCTGGTTTAGGCTGTCAGCACAGCTACCTGGTGGGCTAGAGGTGGGGCTCCCCTCAATGAAGCAAGAAAAGCCTCCCAAGTTTGTTGAAGAACTCCAGCCCAACCCCATGGTAAACCTCTAAAAGGCAGGGGGAAGGGCTCCACCTGCTTGAAGGGAAGCAGTTATTTACAACTTTCTACTCACTTGCATCTGAGGACTGCAATAAGGGGAGGGATAGGGGCTGCTCTCCTCCTTCCTTCTGATTTCCAGCAGCCAAACATATGTGCAGAGAAAGAGTTAAAGGAGGGCGTTCCAGCCATTACCCCTTCCTTGGTGCTTAGGGCTGTCTGAGGGGTCATGACAATGCTGTCTGCTCTGGCTAGGGGCCACTCTGGGTTTTCTGCAGCAGCTGTCGGGCCCCCCAAGCAATTTGCAAGGTCAATGCTGACCTGGTTCCAAAGAAGAACACAATTCACTGACAATGAAGCAAATCGCACATACAGGAATACATGAGCACATCCAACCCCTCCTTCCTCAAACCAGGTTTTCCCCCAGCGCCTCCCATCTCAAATACTGCCTCTGGGTTTCCACCAGCCCCACTGGGGAACCCACGATAGCAGATAGCATCACAGCTGCAGAGCATGTCTCGCCTCCCGACCAACCCAAGGAGACTCTCCTATGGGGAGAGATGCTATCTAGAAAGGAGACCTGAGCTTGGGGGAGGGGGAAGAAGGGAGCATCTCTGTCTCTTACCGAGTGCCACAGTCACTTCCCCGAAGCAGAGAGGAGAAAAGGATGAATGAACTGAAACAAGTTGGAGGCTTAAGCCCTGATAGACCGAGGCTTGTTCTTTTTCTCTGGGTTTCTGTTCTAGTCCATATCTCAGTCTGTCTCTCTGCTATGCTAGCTAGCGCGCGCTCACACGGTCTTCCTCTCCTTCTCTCTCTCTCTCTCTCTCTCTCTCTCTCTCTCTCTCTCTCTCTCTCTCTCTCTCTCTCTCTCTCTCTCTCTCTCTCTCTCTCTCTCTCTCTCCTTCCCTCCCTCCTTTCTTCTCTCCCTCTCTCCCCTTCCCTTCGCCCCTCCCTCTCCCTCTCTCCCTTCTCCCTCCCTCTTTTCTTCCCTCCCTCTCTCAGCCTCCCTCCCAACCTTCCTCCCCTTCTCCCCACCCCCTTCACTGGCTTTACCACTGCCTAGAGCTGAGCACGCGGCTAAGCTGGGGTTCTGAATACAGAGCTGCAAAGGCTTTAGATCTGTGGTTGTTTTACGAAAGAACAAAGTAGTATTTCATTCTTTGGGGCTTCCAGGAGAGAAATCAAGGGAAGCTGGAGCAAAGGGGAGGAGTAGGGCAAGCAAAGGGGAGAGAAAGATCAAAAGGCTAAGAGCAAATATAAAATAAAGGAAGTGTGGATTACCAAACCGCTGTGAGATGCTTCCTTCCCTCCTCAGGATGGAAGAGTGAGCTTCCTCCCTTTTGCTCTGCTCTCCCTTCCATCCCTATGGGCGTGCCTTCTAAACCCAGATCTGAATAAAGGTTTGTCAACTTTGCTCAGATTCCAACCCCGAGGATAATAAGGAGCTCCAAACAAATGGACATCAAAAAGTTGTCATTCACTAGTCACTAAGAAGAAAGAGTTCAGTCATATTGATCCCCTAATGACCTAACTTCCACCTCATCCCAAGGAAGTGGAAATGTGGACCCAATACAAAACTGTCAGCTCAAGCTTTCCCCAAGAGAAAACAGGGCAACAGCAGGTCCATAGTGCTGAAGAGAATATACAAGCCCAAGAGAAGAAAATTTAGTAATCCAAATTACAAAGCATAAGGAGGAAGAACATTCTGAACAGTTCAGAGTGGAAGCAGAATGATGGATTAAACAAAGGATCTTGGGTTTGAGGGAAAATTACTATTGCCTTGGGCAAGTCATTTCTTCAATGTAGCCTTCACAACCACCAACGACTAAGTGAAAGGTAATGTAGTATATTCTCTTAAAAGAGCCTTGTAGCTCTAGCTACCTAAGAACTAAAGACAGGAAACAGCCAGTGCAAGAGAGCTTGATCCTTAAACAATAAAAAAACTACCAAATTTTAAAGGCTCTCCAAAAGTAAGTCTTCAATGACGTACCATTTCACATGTGCTTCAGGAGCAACATGGATATGTATATGAGTGTAAATAATTACTTCTATCAAAAAATCCACTCTCTACTTATTCAGGATGATTAGCCTAAAGCCATATTTGTAAATTTTATGTGTATGGTTGTTTTGCCTATATGTACGGATGTGTTCCACCTGTGTGCCTGGTGCCCAGGAAGGAGTTAGAGAAGTTTGTAAGCTGCCCCGAGAATTAAAGCTCAGTTCTCTGTGAGAGCAACAAGTGTTTAACCACTGAACCATCTCTCCAGCTCCCTTAAACCTAATTTCTGGCCTGTTCAGTCTGAGAAATCAATTAGTCCTCAATATAGAAGCAGTAACTGAAACCTGAGAAGATATTTAAAGTTTGCCTAGTCTTCTATTCCTATTTAAACTTTTCCTTAATTCCTAATACTACTCCTACCCACCAAAGTGCATATGGCACAACTATACATTTCTGGCAAAGTATATATCTTCAGAATGAATGTATATGTAAAAAGCGAGAGACACATAAACTTAGAGCTATGGAGATGAAAGAACACATAAAGTTCAGCTGCACTGTACAAAAGCAAACACAACTATAGGAAAAATAAATCAAACACAAGATCACGGTGCATCAGTGGTAGACTCAGGACCAATATCTAGAATGCTGATGCCAGGTTTAGCATGTTTACCCACTAAAAGAACATGGAAGGTATGCATAAGGCGAGTGTGTTTGTGGACAGATACTTATGCAAGCACCTTCCTATTTTCTTGTGGGTAGATGTGTTTATACAAGTGTCCACCTAATGCAGTGGATTAGTAGCCCAATAAAAAGGCATGTAACTGTCATGAGGATGGAGTGTTAGTTTTCTAGAACCTCCATAACAAATGGCTATCCTTTCAACAGTTTAAATCAACAACAATTCATTCTGTCAGACGTATAATTGAGGTGTTAGCAAAACCACACTCTGTCCACAGGCTGGAAGGAGAACTCTACTTGGCCCCTTCCAGGTTCTATTGAATCTTGAAATTTTATGTCACATAAAAACATCACTCCAATCATTCTCTGTGGCTTCAGTTCTCCTCTTGCATCCCTGTGTGTGCACATTTACAGTCACACTAAACCCAAGATGATTACTTCATCTTACTTAAATCATTACTTCCACAATGATTTATCACATAAATATGCTTACAACCTGATATTGAATGCACTCTAGTTAGCATATAATGAAAACCTAGAGTCAGATATCGGGAGAAAGCCAGGATATCAGAAAGATGAAACAGACCACAGTCAATTCTCACCCAGCCAACTTCTCAGGACAAACAGGGTAAATGCTATCTTGAAGGATCCTCAGCCAGAATGGTCACTTCTACAGAATGAATGAATTTCTGCCTTCTCCTGTCTTAAATATCTTCCCTGCCCAGCTGCTTTACTTCTGGTTCAACTCTGTATCATAATCCTAGAGCTAGGATTAAAAGTATGAGCTACTACTGCCTGGCTGTTAGGCCTTGAACTCACAGAAATATAAAAAGATCTTTGTCTCCTGAGTGATGGGATTAATGCATGAGTCACCACTTGGTCATCCAGAGTGATGGGATTAAAGTTGTGGGTCACCACTCTCTGACCTTCATGGCTTGACTGTGCCTGATTCTGTTCTCTGATATTCCAGGCTGATCTTATTAAATTTACAATATATCCCCACAAGTAAGGTTATGAATAGATATGAATTTTAGTAAGACACTACTCAATCCACTGCAATTATTAACTTTTCATATTTGTCTAAGATACTGAACTGTTGTAGAAGTTTCTGACCCATCTGGCCCAAGGTCCTGACCTGCCAGCAGCTGCTTAGCCCCTAAAATGACTTAGACACTTACATTATTTACATGTTGTTCAGCTTCTGGCTCAGGCTTATTGCTAGTTCTTGCATCTTAACCCACTTCTACTAATCTATGTTTTGCTAAATGACTCGTGGCTTACCTGTGTTTCTTATATCAGGATTCCTTGGGTGACAGCTCTCAGTATCTCAGTCTGACTCTGCCTTCCCCTTTATCTATGCATGGATTTTTTCACCTGCTTCTAAGATGCCTTACCTTAGGCCAAAACAGTTCCCTTTTTTGACAAATAATAAAGCATATATTCACAGCATACAGAAAGACATCCCATATCACTGAACAAACAAACAAACCGAAATGAAAATACCTTTCTGTTTGTTTTTGTTTTTTAAAACAGGGTATTTCTCTATGTAACAACTCTGGCTATTCTAGAACTCACTCTGAAGACCAGGCTGGCCTCACACTCTGTCTCTGCCTACTGAGTGCTGGGAATAAAGGCAAGTACTGCCGTCTCAGTTTTGTAGATATCTTAATACAAAATAATTATTTCAGAAGTAACTGTGGGACAAGCTGGGCAGGAAAAAGAAAGTTATTACTTCATTGGAAGTTTTTCTGTTGTGGCCAGAGATTCTTAAATAGCCAGTAGCCACTTCCCAAGTAATTGACGTAATATTATAGTAACTGCTCAAGCATATTACGATCTAACTCTCATACTTAAATTAACCCATAATTCTTATCTATGTTTAGCCATGTGGCTTAGTACCTTTGCTCACTGCAGCATTCTCATCCTGCTTCCTCTGTGTCTGTCTGTGCTGTGCTCTGCCTTTCCTCTTCCCACAATTCTCCTAGTCTAGTTGCCCCTCCTCTACTTCAAGCCTGCCTACTGGCCAATCAGCATTTATTAAACCAACACTAGTGATATGTGATAAAATATGTGCCGTTTGTCTTTTGAGTATGGCAAGCCCTTAAAATGATGATCTCACTAAAAGAAAAGACATGTAAACTAGTGGATAACTTGAGAGACAGAAATCACACTATTTTATAGCTGTAAAAAAATTAACATTTTCATAATTGTATTAATTTCATTGAAAATCAAGAAAAATTTTACTAGGGCCACCTTGGATAACATTTAAGAAGGTTCTTGCGGACGAACTATGATATAGATCACAAAGCCCTTAAGTGTAAAGCAAGCATCAGAAATAAGAAGGAAACTGGCACATGGAAACTTTCCCCCAGGCCAAAGCAGTAAATCAAACCTCAGAGAAACTCGAATTATTATTGCATCTGTTGAATGTTAAGCAACTGAATCTTAAGGAAAAAATACAAATTAAAAATAAATCCTAATTCATAGCATTTGCTAAATTCCATAGTGTACCTGCCATGCATAACTCTGTGGATGGGGAGTTAAGAATACAAGTATACAAGCCAGAGATAGCTAACTCCCCTACACAATTTTTCACAGTCCATGTGGCTTGAAAATTCAGGAGACAGAATTGATGATGAATACCACAGTTTGTAACTAATGTGAGAAAACCAAAAATAAAAAAAAGTAGATATAAACTGTCCAAATTTGGTAAAAGTCATGAAATATGCATATGAAGACAGAGTCCAAAGAATGTAAATAAAACTGAAAGGATTAAGCAGAGTTTTCAATATTGTCTACTACAAGGGACAATTGAGAGTTTCACTTCAGCCATTTCACTGTCTACTGAAACAAACAAAAATCTAAACTCTACAGAGAAATAAAGAAGAAGAAAATATACAGAATATATTATTCATAATGTTGAAAATACATCCCAAATTTACCAAAAAACAAAGAAATATGAAAATATTATCCATACTCAAGAGAAAACACACTTTATATGACCCCGCTGTGACTAAAAACAAATGATGAAATTATCGGGAAGGGTTTGAAATGATCTCTCATTACTACATTAATAGAAAAATACACTTATAGTAAATGAACAAGCTGGAAATTGAAACAGTGAAGAATTTATTTAAATGGAAATTTTATAAATGAAAATGCCAATGTCTCAAACAAAGTTCACTGGACAGGAGATTTGAAATGGTAGAAAACAAGCTAACTAAAGTATCAACACATATTCTCCAGTCTGAAGTATAAAAAGGATATAGATTTTAAAAAATAAGTAAAAATTAAAAGATGTGCACAATTGACAAAATGCTTCTGTAATAATTAAAAATATGAACATGGGAGAAAATGATGAAGTATCAGCAATATGTGAGACAATAACAAAGTTATTACATATATGGAATTAAGGTGACAGAGGACAAACAAGAAAAAACATTTAAAAACAACATCTAAGATATTTCTAAATAGAATAAAAATTCATAAAATTAAATACATTCTAACAAGCCACCAAAATAAAATAATAAAGAAATAAACACTATAGGTAATGCTACAAAAATGCAAAGGAACATATGAATGATGATATATAAATACTAGAAAAAATAAAAACAAATGGTCACATTCCTAGAGACATACTACCTACCAGATAGAATTATAAAGCACACAAAATATGAACAAACTGAAATGACAATCAATTAGACTTTATTTGTAATAAAATAAATTCTATAAATAAAAATCTCAAGGAATGGTAGCTTCGTTAATGAATTTTGCCTGATTTTATATACTTTTAAAACTGAAATTACTTCAGAGGGCCAAATACTTCTAAATTGATGCTGCAAGAATGGTATTATCTTAACAAAAAATCAAGCAAAGACATTTTAAGAGCAGTAAATTTTTTCCAACATCCCTAATAAATACAAATGTAAAACTATTGAACAAAAAATCAGAAACAGAAATCAAGAACAATTAAAAGAATCACACATTACTTATTGTATTTATTCCTGTAGTACAAAGATATTTTGACATGCACAGATAATTAACCAAATGAAGGATAAAGCTTATATAATGCAGAACAAGTATTTGAAAAAGTTCAATAGCATTTTGTTATTTATATAAACAACTCTGAACATACTTGGTATAGGATGTATATACTTCAAAATAATTAAGGGTACATTTGATAATCCCACAGCAGTGATGCACTTGCTCCCCATTATATCTAATAGCATAGTAATTGTAAAAACTAAAACTTTCCCTGTAAAGAGACAAAATTTGATTTCAATATTCCAACCACACGGAAAATACACTTTGCATTGAACAAAATAATAACACAAAAATTGAATATGTATACATTATCATAGCAATTTTTATAAAACAAAATTAAAGATACAATCCTATATATAATGATATCCAAATATTTTGTATTTAGGAACATATGTAAAGGAAGATGAATGTTTATAGAATATAAAATATTGTAAAATGACTAAATAAAAAACAAATATATATGCATGATATGTTCATGATTTAGAATTTAAATTCATAAAATGTGATACCTCTCAAGACTAAAAACAAATTAAATCTTACTTCCATTAAAACAATGACATTTTTTTCTAAAAACAGAATAAAAATCAACCTACAATTCTCATGGAACCAAAATGACCACAAATAGCCAAAAAAAAAAAAAAATCTTGAGCAACAAGAACAGAACTAGGTAGATAATACTTTTTGTTCAGGCTATATTATAAATCTGAAGTAATTAGAACAGTATGGCACTGATATAATGTTATGCATACAAAACAATGGAACAAAATAAAAGACTTGATATAAACCCACTCACACGTGGTCAATTGATTTTTACAAGCATACAAAAAGTATATAATGGGGAAAGATCAGTTTATTCAATAAGCAATGTCAATAAACATTTACAATTATGAAAAAGAATGAATTTGAATCATACACAAAAATCAACATGAAATCAATTAAATATTAATTGTACTGCCTGAAATTGCAAGACTTCTAGAAGAAAACTTTTTCTGAATGGTCTTGGTAGTAACTTCATGAATATAACACCAAAAACATGAATATAACAAAGGCAATAAATATCCAGATGAGATTTCATCAAATTTAAAGGTTTCTGCCCAGCAACGGAAGCAACTCAACTCTGGTCTATATTTTGTTATCACTTATGTATATTTTATGTCATCTGTGAATAAAGATAGTTTTACTTCTTTTCCTATTTGTATCTTTTTAATTTTCTTGTCTTGTTTTATTCCTCAAGCTGTTGCGTTAAGTACTATATTGAAAATGAGCAATGATAGTGAATAGCTCTGTCTGTTTCCAATTTTAATGAATTGAGTCAAGGCTTTCTCCATGGCTATGGGTTCATCATATATAGCATCTATTACATTGAGATATGAGAAAAGTACCAGAGCAAACATTTTATCCAATGAAAATATATTATGAAAATACTCAATACTCAAAATTCATCAGGAGGAAATAAAAATTAATATGAGATATCCCATCACACTAGTTATGGAATCAGGTCATCTGAAGAGAAGTATGTGTGTTATTAACTATAGTGGTATTCATTCCACTCATTACCTTGGGCTATATGGCCCAAAAGAGGCAGTCCTTCTTTTCCTGCTTGTATGACCCCTTATAAAATACAGAGAGAGTGGTCATGGCCCCTTCTTTGAAGTGGTCAGGCATCACATGGCCAGTTAAATACACTCACAGGCAGAACAGGGCATGACCTAGCTGTTCATTTTGTTCTGTTTCTTGCTATTTTATCTCTTTGGATTATACATTAATAAATTCCCATTACTCAGTTAACAGACTGCTTGGATTGCACTAATACTTAAATGAGCCATCTCTCCAGCCTAAACATTTGTTTTTATATATTAATCATGTATGCTGTATGGTTAGGATTAGTAGTACATTTGTACAATTAATTATATATCTCTATAAAATGCATATACTATTATGAATTTAATGTAAAGTTATGTATTATTATGATTATTATACTTTGTGTGCTGATTTTTATTTATTAACACTTTTTTTGCTAAGTTGTTTCTCGTATAATTTATTTTACTTAACTACTCAATTTTTATTGACCAACAGCAATGAGATATTTGGGGAGATATTAAATAATGCTAACTAACATATATATTCTATCTCATATATATTTCTGATTTATAACGTATAAAATCTACTCTTTAAGAAATTCACAAACATATTATGCTTACCATTTATATAATAAATCCAAAGAATAGAGAATATATACAATTCATAATAATACCTAGTTGAACAGTTTCCAGCATTTATGACAAGAAGCATAACTGCCTATAACTCCAGCTCTAGAGGAACCTTCGCCTTCTTCCCACCTCTGCAGGCACCTGAACTAGCTTAGCACCCATACAGACACACATCACGCACACATATATAATTAAAATAAAGTAAATCTTTTCGAAAATAACATTCATTTTGTTCATTAACAACAAGTAAAAGAGAATTTCTAAAGAACAAGATTACAGAGAAACTAAGAGTCAATGACTGGAATATATTTAATAAAAATGCATCTGTATATGAAAACTACATAACATTTCATAAAAACAGTTTATAAAATTGAATTCTAGAACTTAGTATTGACAAAGTGACAATTTTCTATAACTACAATAAAAATTGGACAGGATTATCAAACAAGATTTTATAGAGCTATTTGGAAAACTATAATGTTAAGTGTTAGTGAACTTTCATATGAACTGACAAGAATTTTACAGATATTTCATGAAAAAATTCATAGAATGTTTATAGTCATTTTAAAAACAAAAGGCAAAGTTGAAGGAGTTGTTGTCTGATTTCAAGACATACTTGAAATTACACTAGTGAAGGTAGTATGGAACTAGCAGAGGGTAGATGAATGATTGACAAAATGAAATAGAAACCAGAGAAAAATTTAAACAAATGAACTTAAGTGATATTCTCAAAGCAATCTATTTCATAAAAATGATGTCAAACTAGTTGGATATTTCTATGAAAGTGACAATGAACCTTAATGTTCGTTCACCTTATATCCCAAAATTAATTTGAGATTTATCATGGATATCAATGTGAAAGGTAAATTTTAGAACTTCCGAAAGAAAACATAGGAAAATGTCTTCAACATTTTTAAGTAGACAAAGATTTATTACTTGGTGATGATTAAAGCAATACTTACTAAAGATAACTTGAGCCTCAATATAAATCTCGACCACAAAAGATACCATCAAGGATTGTGCAATGAAATCTACAGACTAGAAGAAATCCTTTCTATCCCTATTTGTGACAAAGCTTCAATAGCCAGTATATATAATTTTATAAAGTGTTAATAAGCTTCATTACAATAGAAATCAGCACAATAAGAGACACTGTAATAAAGAGAAAGTATAGAAAGATGTAAACAAATATTTAGCAAAAGATACATTATTAGTTATCATAAGTGGTCTAATTCAAACCATTATGAATGTCACTATAATCAGAAAAAAATAATTTACTCATAGTCACAGATAACCAATATTACCAAAGATTTGAGGTGATTTGAAGCCTTATACATACAAGATTGATCTTTAAAATAACACAAGCACTTCAAAAGCCTTTTCACAATTATTTTTTATAAAATGCAATACATATCTACACTTATGGTGATCCTATTTTTAGGTTATATAGCCAATAGAAAGGAAGTCATCTGATTACAAAAAGAAGTGCACAATAAGTTTCCGAACAATTTTATGCCCATCAAGTCAGTTTGACTGAATCCCTAGTCAATCTGTTGCTATGTACTATGTCCAAGTCAGAGAAAAAACAGAGTTCATAGCAACAAACTGACTAGGGATACAGTCAAACTAAATTTTTCCTATGTAGAAAATCTAGGCCAAAACAATTTCACTGCTATCTCAACCAGCCACTCAAGAAAAGAATTATGATTTTACAATAAAAATCCATATATTGAAAACACCAAGATACAACACTCTCCAAATCATTTTACAAAAGTACTATAACCTTGACACTATTCTGATTTATAAATGTGACTGAGAAAATTCTTAAAGATATTTTAAAATCTTATCTAACCATATACAAACAGCTTAATACGTCATGACCTGGTTTTGTTTATCCCAGAAAGGCAATTCTGGTTTAAAATCTTAAAATGTAATTCACCACATTAATATTTTAGAAGAAAACAATATTTTGATTACATAAAGAGGCAGCAAAAAAGCAAGCATTGATACAATTTGGGGAACAAAGTAATATTCTTAATATGAGACAATGTATGTAAAAAACAACATACTAAAAATATTACATCTATCTATATATATATTTCACTTTGATATTAAAAATCTAATAGGGCAAGGGCTCAGTCGGTAAAGTGTCTGCCTACCAAACATGAGGAGCTGAGTTCAATCACTAGGAACCCATGAAAAGTTTTAATATGAACATAGTGAATGAATCTGGAACCCTTGAAGGATCCTTAGAACTGGTTGGCCAGTCATTGTGGCCAAATTAGCAATCCCTGACTCAAAAAAAGTGAGGCAAAATCTTCCAAAAGTAGAGAAATCTGGACATTTTGCTGTAATTACAACATTGTAAATGTGGAAACAATGATCACATAAATTAAAAGTCCAAGGAACAGAAAAAACTCAAAGTTGAGTTAGTTAACAATATCCAATCTTTTATCCTCTGAAAAATGTACCAATTCTGAGAACAAGATTCAAGCTTACTTAGGCAGAGTCTCTACTGGGAAAAAGAAAAAATAGCAAACCTTTTAGCAGTTTTATAAGGCTGGTATGACAAATTTTAAAAGTTGACAAGACTCAAATGTTCTGCATATATTTTTCCTCAACAAACATTTTAATTTATCTGTTCCTGCACAATACAATGGTTTACCCTGTAACAAAAGAGAAAAAGTAGCAATTTTGTCTGAAGTTTCTTTTAGAAATTATACAAAGCATGCAATAAAATTACTAGATATTCAAAAAGGCAAGAAAACATGGCACATAAACCAAAAGATAAAAAGGTGGAAAGTCACAGATAATCTGCATTTATGAATAACAACAAAATAAACTATTATTGATATCCCGTTATGCCATTATACATATGTTTATGTGTGCCTGTGCCGTGCATGCATTCATGGATTGTACTCCCATGTGGAGTACATGTATGTGCAAGTGCATGTACGTGTATGTGTGAGTACATATGGAAGCCAATGCTGAGTTTCTTTTTCAGTTGTTCTTTACTATACTTTTAGAGACAGGATCTCTCACTGAACTTGGGGCTCACTAAAGTTTGACTAGACTAGCTATCCACCAAGCCCTGGGGGTTCACTTGTCTCTGCTATACCAGCACTGAGATTACAGGTACATACCTGGGTTTTAATCAAGTCCTCATGCTTGTCTGGAACTTTGATTTTCTTAAAGAAACAGAAGAAAATTTACAGAAATAATAAAAAAAAAAACCAAGAACTGTGATAGAAACTTAAGACTTAATAAGATCAACAGCTGAATATTGTGCAATAAAAACTGAACAGTAAATGTGTGGGTTTAGTAAGATAGTAGACATAAAAGAACAAGATTATATGACTCAAAAATAACCTCAAACTTGAAAGTGAAGCATAAATACAAAAAAGGGGGGGAACAGAAAGAACAGAATACAAGAGACAAATGAATAGGGCACAGTGAAAAAACTCAGTACACATATAATGGAAGAAAGGAAGAAATGAGGCAGAGGCGACAATCAAATAAATAAAATCCAGAAAGTTCACAAAACTAATAAAAGATATAAATCCACAGAATTGAGACTCTTTGTGGGGAATAAACTAGAGAAAGAAAATAAAAACATATTTGAGCACATTACTGTCAATCTACTAGAAGACAGAACAGTATGCACAGTAAATCTTGAACACAAAGAAATAAAAGCCTGTACATGCAAAATAGTGGTGTAAAACTTAAGTCCAAGACTCAAAAGAAAAAATAGCAATTTAGAATATATACACTTTTAGATGACTAAAGAGAAAGTAAACATAACTACCAACATAGAAACCTTAACCCATGGAAATCATTCTTCAATAATACTTTTTAAATAGGGACTTTCAGATGAACAAATACTAAAGAATTCTTGACCACCTGACAAATATTAAAACAAAACAACAACAAAAGCTAATAAAATTTTCCAGGCAAAAGAAAAATGCTATACACATAGAAGTGTAAAAGGACACAAAAAACCAGCAGAAACTTATTGGGTAAACATGAACACTGATGGAATAAAATATGAATTTAAATATTTGTGAACTTTAAATTACATTCATGTGCAAAATTATTGCTCAAATTAATAGACAAAATAATAATAAATGAGTTTACGGTTTCTAGAAACATCAGAGAAATAGTGTAAATTATTTATGCATGTTAAGGGATCCTTCTAAAATTCCTAAAAGATTAAAAGGAGGTAGAATATAAAAATTAATAAATGGAAAATATATAAATAAAATATTTATTAATCCTTCAAAATGCAAAAAAATGAAGTAAAATTGAATATAAAATAAACTATTCCAATGGAAGTTATTTGATTAAATTGTAAACAAATACATCTAAACCAAATTATATTAGCAATTAAATTTTTAAATTCTTTACTGTATATATATATATCTAAGAGTTGCTGTCTAGAATATACAAAGAACTCAAAAAGTTAAACACAAAGTAAGCAAAAACCATTAAAAATGAATGCAAAAATTTAAATAGAGGTTTCTCATATTAAGAGCACTTACTGTTTTTACAGAGGACATGTGTTCCATTACCAGCACTGACATGATGACCTTACAACTGCCTCTAACTCTGGTTATAGGATATTCAACACTCCCTTCAGCCTCTGAGGGCACCAGGCACATATATACAGGCCAAACAATCAGACACATAAAATATCCTTTAAAAGTGTTCAACAGCTTTAAAATACAAATTAAAACTACTTTTATATTACCACAATCAGAATGGCTAAGATCATAGAACAAATGCATATTAATGTTGGCACAGATATATGGAAAGGGGAATGGTGCAAGCTCTATGAAAATCTGTGTGGTTACCTTTGAAGCAAGAAATAGAACAACCATATGATCCATTGGAAGGATTCCCAGTTCTGGGTAAGATAAGGATTCCTGGCATGTAGTTCCCATGTGGTAAACCCAACATGGGATCAGCAGAACATACCTCAGTAGGGAGGGCACACCCCTAGGCATGGCCATGTAAATCCATGCCCACTCATTCTCTTAAAAAGAGCCGCCATGTGAAAGTCTGTCTCTCTCTTCTACTTCTCTCCCTCATACTTGGCAACTCCCCTGAATAAACTCAACTGTGGCATCTGGTAGTGTTTGTGTGTGTGTGTGTGTGTGTCAGTGGGTGAGTGTGTGTGTGTGTGTGTGTGTGTGTGTGTGTGTGTCGGTGGGTAAGTGTGTGTGTTTGTGTGTGTGTGTGTGATCTCATGTTCGAAACCAACATCCATCTCTATTCCACCTGCACATAGTCACAATAATTGTATATTCTTAACAGGAAAATTTTCTCATTCATGTTCATTGCTTCCCTATTCACAACAGATGATAAGTGGATAATAAAAATTTCATATACATATACAATATTCAGTGGTAAATAAACTGAAAATCATAATTTTTAAGATATATGAAATTTTATTCTGTTGGAATATACCAATAAGCCAATTTACACTTTTGGGGGGGACATTATCTCTGGACGTTTGTTTGTCTTATTTATATGTCTCATTCGACCAGTTATCTTCAGATGCCTTAATTTGATGACTTCATTCTCCATGAAAGACAAATCACTTCTAAATCCTAACATTGTAGAGTTTGCCTCTTGGAAGGATATATTTGATTAGTCTTATAAGTTAGGTAAGATTGAGTGGTCATGTTGTTTAATGAACTTTTACCTCCTCTAATCATGAAGTCTCTAGTTCATGGCTGATTGCATCAGTATAGAATATAGGGGCTCAAGAAGTTGGTGTTGCCCATACAATGTGAGGAGAATTCTGTGAGTTCTCCTGACAAACTAAATTCTCCTGCTTTGGGGATGTTTGTTTCTCAAACACCACTGTAAACTCCTGTTGATGATGTTCATCTTCTCTTCATAAAGAGGAAATTTCAGCATTAGTGAAAGGTATCGGAATTTCTGCTGGATCGCTTCTTGCTAATTGACAAAGTTGCAATTGTACTTTTAGAATCAACTCAGAAAATTTTTCTTTTTCTTTTTTTGGTCTTCATATATATAGTTTATAAATAGTTGAAAGCAAATACTTTGTTCACATGTTACACATAATAGAAAATAAAATAGAATTAAAAGCAATTTTAAAATACTTATCACAAAATTATTTTAGGTTATTATAATACAATTGCACAGATGAGAAAACCTGTAATTGGTACTTTAAACTTTAAGAAAATTTTCAATACAATTGACAGATTTTTAAAAGGAAGAAACTCTAATACATCAAGAAACCATTGGCCTTTTCTCCTTTTTCTTTCTTTATTTTTTGTTTAAACCAAAGGGCTAGATAACCATCTTGAACAACATTTATTTTTCTTTTATATTATTATTTAGTAAAACGTCTTTTTGGCCATGTATCTCCCTGCTTCCCCTCCCTTCTCTCCTCCCAATCCCTCCCAGTCAGCCTTCAGTCTGCCCCCTTCCCATGCCCCCATGCCCTCCCCGAAATGGCAAGAAGTCCCAAGGTGGGTCAGGTCAGTTTGTCAGATCCACTCCAGGAATGTCTGATTCCCTCAACCCCAAATCAAGACTGGATTAGGTGTTCCTCTGCAGGGACTGGGCTCCAATGCATAGGAAGACAGTCTGATCCCACCCCTTCAACCTCCACATACTGCCCATGCCAACCAACAGTTGCTTACCCTTAGAGGTCCTAGCTCCATTTCCTGTTGGTTCCCCAGTAGCCTTTCTTGATTGAGTAAATTCCCCAGAGCTCCAGCCAGCCATCACTGTGGGACATCTCATAATCCCTATATCCTTGCTTATACAGACTCTTCAGCCCCTGTTCTCAGCTAAACCAGGAGCTCAGACCAGTGCTCAGCTATGGATCTTTGCCTCCACCTCTATTCTTTGTTGGATGTAGGTTCTGTGAGGATATTTAGGGTGGTTATTCATTTGATTATAGAAGAAGTCCTGTTTAGGTATCCCCTCCATTATTAGTTGGAGACCTAGTCAGGGACATCTTGTGAGTTCTTGGAGATTTGCCTAGCACTTAGTCTCTTACCAACTCCACATTGCCTTCCTCTATCAAGATATCCATCTGATTTTTCTCTCCCTCTTTGTTGCTCCTCTCACTCAACCATCTCCTTCTCTCACGATTTGTTCCTACATCTTTTCGGTTGCAACCTGTTTTGAGACCAATTTGCTAAGGAGATCTTCTCTATTTTGTTTTCTGAGAGGAATCTCTGGATGTTTCTATTAAGTTCCTTCTGATCCCAAGATGTTCAGGGGTTGTGGTTTGCAGCTTGGCTATTCTCTGCTTCTTGTCTAAAATACATTTATAAGTTTATACATCCTGTACCTATTTTTCTGGGCTTGTGATACCTCACTCAGGAGGGTATTTTCCAAATACATCCATTTGCCTGCAATTTTACGGTGTCATACAGGGGATTGTGTTGTTTCATTGCAAATAATTATCCCCCTCACTGGTTTAATAAAAAGCACTGATTGGCCAAAGGCAGACAGAAGTGTGGGCAGGGCTATCAGACTAAGAAAACTGAGAACAGGAAGCACAGAGCAGAATGCCAAAGAGAAGCCGGAAGAAACAGAGGACAACTATGCTGCTGTGAGAGAAGGTACCCAGCTGCATGGCTGAACAAGATAAGAGTCATGGGTTAGTTTAAGGGTAAAGAGTTAGCAAGTTATATGCCTGGGCCTTAGGCCGACCAGCCTAAAACTATTGCAAGCATCTGTGTGTCTCTGCGGGTCTGTGGGTCTGTGGGCCTAAACCTTGAAGATAGGCCTGAAAGTCTGGGCCAGAAACCTCATACTACAATGTCTTTTTTTTTTTTTTTAACTGCTGAGTAGTAATGTATTGTGTAAATGTACCACAGTTTGTTAATCCATTCTTCAGTTGACAGGCATCTAGGTTGTTTCCAATTTCTTGCTATTTTAAATAATGCTGCTATGAACATAGTTAAGCTAATGCCTTTGGGGTACAAATGTGCATCCTTTAGGTTTATGATCAATAGTGGTATTGCTGGATCCTTGGGAAGATTGATTACAAGTTTTCTGAGGAATAGTCACACTGTACTCCAGAGTGGCTGTACAAGTTTACAGTCCTACCAACAGTGGAGGAGTGTTTCCCTGCTCCACATCTTCTCCATCATAGGCTGTCATCTGTGATTTTGATCTTAGCCATTCTAACGGGGGTAAGGTAGTATCTCAGAGTTTTTTTATTTGCATTTCTCTGATGGATAACGATGTTGAGCAATTTTTAAGTGCCTTTCAGCCATTTATAATTCTTCTGTTGAGAATTTCCTTTTTAGCTCTGAACCCCGTTTTTTAATTGGGCTATTTAAGTTTTTGAGCCCTAGTTTCTTGAGTTCTCTATATATTTTAGAGATCAGTCCTATGTCTGATGTAGGATTGGTGAAGCTCTTTTCCCATTCTGTAGGCTGTTGTTTTGTCTTATTGACTGTGTCCTTTGCCTTACAGAAGCTTCTCAGTTTCAGGAGGTCCCACTTATTGATTGTTTAGTGTCTGTGCTACTGGAGTTATATTTAGGAAGTGGTCACCTGTGCCAATGCATTGGAGGGTTATTTCTCACTTTCTTTTCTATCAAGTTTAGTATAGTCAGTTCATTTTTTTCAGGTTTTATATTTTTAGCTTTGCCTTCATTTGTGCCTTCTTTATTGCTTCTATTTCAATTTTTAATTCCTGGAGTGTTTCTTTCGCCTGTTTGGTTTCTTTTTCTTTTTCTTTTTCTTGGTTTTCTTTATTTTCTTTCGGGGATTCATTCATCTTTTGCAATTTTTTGTTTGTATTTTCTTCTATTTCTTTAAGGGAGTTTTTAACATCCTCTTCAAAAGCTTCTATTATCTTCATAGAGTTGTTTTTAAGGTCATTTCCTTCTGTTTCCTTTTCATTGTTATGCTCAGGTCTTGACGATGTAGGACCACCAGCTACTTCTGGTGGTGTCTTCTTGTTCTTTATATTGTTATATGTATTCTTGCACTGACATCTGCCCATTGCTTCCTTGGTTCACTCTTGGTCAGCTCTTGGTTGGCTCTTAGTTTTGACCATGGGCCTGTGTGTCTCCAGTAATTGCAGGACCTGCTCTTAGTTGGCTGTAGGCCAAGAAGCTGTGTGTCTCTAGTTGTCACAGGGGTCATTTTTAGTTGGCTCTTAGTTGGCTCTTAGCTGTGTACCAGGAGGCTTCAGGGTCTCCTGTTGTCAGAATGTAATGGTGCAGATTGCATTTGGGGAGGGGTTTGACCCATGGAATGTCCCTCCAGCTGTGTTTTGCTGGGGATTGGGCTTAGGGGGGTATCTCCCAGAATTTCTTGGTTTAGGGTGGAGTGGGGGTGGTTGGGTTACCCAGGACTGTGTCTCTGGGTTGGGGTTCAGAGACTACCTGTCTCTGCTTGGCCTGAGGGTTGGGGTGCCATTCACATTTTAGTCAGCTGTGGACTGGGAGGTTTCAGTGTCTCCAGTGGTCAGAGTGTCAAAAATCATGAAATTTTGAGATAAATGAAAGGAGGTAGATATAAATATTCTGCCTTAGTTATTGTTCTGTGATAACACAGTAAGACTAGTAAACTTATAAAAAGGCAAATTCATTGGGCTTATAGTTGCAGGGGGTTAGAGTTCATGGTGGTGGAGCAAAGACACAGCAACAAGTAGCTGGATCAGCAGAAGCTAAGAGTTCACATCAACATCCACATGCAAGAAAAGAAGGCATATTGGGAATTTGTTAATTTTTTGAACCTTAAAGTCTACCACCCGCAACATACCTCAACAAGGCCACACCTCATAATGCTTCCCATCTGTTCCACCAGTATCAGATCAAACATTCAAATATATAAGCTCATGGGAAGCCATTCTTTTTCAAACCACCACACATTCTAAGTGAAGTGATCCAGCCTGAGAAAGACAAAAATTTCAGGTTCTGTCTCATATGCTAGCTTTGAATCTTTAGATATGTGCTTTTAAAAATTAAGTACTTATAGAAGGCAGGAAACTAGTAAGGAACCATAATGATGGGAGATTTCAACAGAAGAACAATAAAATACCAGTGGGTATAAAAGGAGGAAAGGGGAGTAATGGTCCATGAAAAGTTAAATGAGGTAGATAATAAGAGGACAGAGTAGAGGGGTGATTATAAAGAGAGCTAACTAATACTTTAAAAAGCCCTGGGTAACCATATTTTAGAAGCTTCCTAAAATACACAATATACACACACAAACACACATATACATGCATGTACATATACATATAAAAATATAAATAGTGCTACACTTTAAAGAGGGGACAATGTTCATCATGGTTGATTTTTTTTTCAACTTGATCCAAACCTAAACATATTTAGAAAAAAAGAACCTCAACTGGGAAAATATTTCTATAAGATTGTCTTTAAATAAGTCTGTAAGGAATTTTCTTGACTAATGATCAATATGGGAAGGTCTACCCACTGTGGTTGATGTCAACTCTGAGTAGGTGGTTATGAATTGTAAATGAAATCAGGCTGAGTAAGACATGGAGAGTAAGCTAGTAAGAAGCATTCCTCCATGGACTCTGCTTCAGTTTGTGCTTCCATGATCTTGCCTTGAGTCCCTGCCCTGACATTCCACAGTGATGGAATGTGACCTGGTATTTATGAGATGTAATACACCATTTTCTCCTCAAGATGATTTATGTAATGGTATTTCACCAGAGCAATAGAAACCATAAGATGATATAAAAATTATTTTTTAAAAGGTAGTTTATTGAACTTAGTTTGATCAAAAAAAAAAACAACTGTTAATCTCGAAATACTATACATTGGTATGAATTTTGGTTTACTGATACAAATTTAAGGTCAATTTTGTTATACTGTATGTATCTTTCTACTCGCATTTAAGGTATTGTGTCTACACAACTCATTTTTAAATTGTAATGTATAATTAAGAAACACAGATTAATAATTAGTCATCTGTGATAATCAAATTTACAGCCATTGTTAGTTTTTTAGGTATACAAGGATATATTTCAAAGTGAAATCAGTGAACTAAAGTCACATGAAGTTGGGAGGAAAAAGTGGTAGTGATAGGAGAAATTGAAAGAGAGGAAACGGGGGAGTGGATTTGATCAAAACATATTACATGCACTATGAAATTCTTAACCAATAAACAGTAGAAATAGAACAAACATAACCAAGTAAAACTTGTTATGACAGACTTTAAAAAAACTTTTAAATGATTCTTTGTGGATTTGATATTATACATCCTGATCACATTCATCTCCCTTTCCTTTCATATCTAACCTCTGACTTTGCAACCTTCTCCTCCAAGATAAAATAAAATTTAAAGAAGTAAAGAAAGAAAGAAAAATAACATCAGGAAAGTTGTAGTGTTGCCTAGTGAGTCACACAGTACACCCTTTAGACCATACATACAAGTATTCACTGGAATGAGTTATTGGTCTGACTCGATGCTTCTGACTTCTGTAACTCTATCAATACTGAACCCTAGCTTGGACTCCTCTTAGATATCCTGTTGTTGCCTTGTGTCATGGAAATCCTTAAATAATTTATGATTCTTAAATTCATATGGAAATGCAAAAGAGCTAATATAGTCAGCAAGTGCGATTTTGGATCCTGCAGATCCAAAGCCTGCCCCTTCACATGCAGAAGAAAATAATAGAAGAGGTGGATGTTGAAATGAGCCAACTCATAGCCCTGGTTCTGGGCCTGAATGGTAACTGGGTTGGTCAGCCCACCAGCTCTTCCTCATCTTCGTCTCCTGGGTGAACTTTCCAGCACCACTCCAGCTAGCTCACCCTATGCAGCAAACAGCAAGAAGTGGGACTGCTTCTCTTGCTCTCACTGCCCCAATAGCTGGTTTATCTGCATCCACATCATCAGTGCCATCTCTACTGTGTTATACAGGTGAGGTGCAGGACCTTCTTTTCTGCTCCCATTATCTCAGGGACAAGGGGCAATGGGGAGGTTATCACTCCCTAGCCCGCACCAACATATGGCAGATGAGGTGTGGGACTAGGTCTCTCATGCTCTCCTTCTCAGGGTGGCTCAGAATGGACTTTTAAAACCCTAATTATATACTAGTTTCAAAAGATGAATTCTTAATGTTGAGATGTAAAATGTTTTAATATAAAAAGACTAAAAGGAGAAATTAATATCTTTCTGCTTTTAAGTAAACCCAACTACTTGAAAAAGCAACCATTCAACAAAAAAATAAATGGCAATGTAAAAATATCAGAAAAGAACAAAAATTTTAAGAGATAAGGAGAACTACTTAGTAATTTAAAAGAGATCAAGCAACATAAAGACTTCACAGTCTTGTATGAAGTTTGTAAAGAATTTGTGGACACCTTTAATCTACCTCAAATTCCAATCAAGGCAAGAATAGACATTTTTACAAAATTTGACAAGCTGATTCTTAAATTCACATGGAAATACAAAACAGCTAATATAGTTATCAAGGGCAATTTTGAGAACAAAAACACATCTTTAAGATTTGTGCTAATATGTTAGCATATATCAAGGCATGGTAGTGAAAAAAAATATGTGATGATGAATAAAATAAACAAATTAGCATAGACTAGCCCTTGGATTTCTTTTCTGTTTTTCAGACACAAGTAATTATATTGAATACTGGAGCTTTCTAGGAAATACACTAAAATACATAGCACTAAAAATAATTTCTTTTTTAAAGATAGTGTTGCATTAAACGGGTAAAAATACAGTCTTAGAAAAGTATTAGGAGTCAGAAATAACTATTACTGGTGTTCAGAGGCTAGGCAGAGGAATTCTGTTATCACAGCATTGCCTAGTCAAGAATTTTTTAATTTCCTATTAAGTAGATCAGACCACATTTAGTGTCTTCTACTACCAAATAAACTAAGTATATTGTCAACTCCAGGAAGGGATAAAGAAAGCCATCAGGAAAGTCATTTATTCTAAGAGAAATGAACAAGATGTCTATGCATGCCAATTCCCTTGAAAAGAGTAATGTAGAGCCTGACTTCATCCTTTCCAGAGACCAAATGGTCAAGACTATGGAGAGCAGTCTTGTCTCAAATTGTGGTAACTTAAGATGGTCTCAAAAAACTGACGGACTTATAGGAGGTAAAAGTTTGTTCTCCTAAGTATACTACAGAGGGACTAAGCCAGTTCTATAACAGACTAACATGGACTGAATTCACTCAATTACTCAAGAGCACTAGTTCATAATAAGGAAAAGTTCAAAGATGAGTGCAATTTACTCCCCTCCACCAAAAGCAGAGTAACTGCAGGACTTGAATCATGTTTATTATATTTTAGTTTACTTTTAATGGTTCTTAGAATGAGATATCTAAATATGTTCACCATTATATTTTAAGCATTTACAGTATTTTTCATCTATTTTCTCTTTATGTTAAAATGTTTCAATACTTCTATCCAAAGTATAATACCATATCAAAAAAGCACAGAATTCCCTTAGCAAAGAATTGAAGGACTCAAATGCATATGCATCCACAATAAATTTGGTCATACCCATATAATCTCAGAAGTGTTATAATGTCATAAAGATGTATAATGATGTGGCACTAGAGCTGGGACTTTCAACCTAGGCTGCTAGAAGAACTTTGCATTCCCTGAATAGATCATCCCTCAAACTGTGCTGCCCATGACTGCTCTGACTTATAGCTAGAAGTTTCTGGCCTGGCCTATCTCTGAGATCTGAATTCTCAACTGGTTAGTCTCAAATAATCACACAAAGGCTTATATTAAATACAGACTGTTTGGCCTATGGCTCAGACTGATTTCCAACAAGCTCTTACAACTTAACTCAACCCATTTTTATTAATCTATGTATTGTGACATGGCCCTGTGGCTTTACCTTTGTTCCATTACATCTTGCTCTCTGGGTGGCGACTTGCAGCTTCTCCCCTTGACTCTGCTCTACTTCATCTTCATCTTTGCTTGGATTTCCCACCTGCCTCTAAGCTGCCTTGTGAAAGGCCAAAATAGTTTCTTTATCAATCATAGGTAATAAAGCATATTCACAGTGTGCAATAAGACATCTCACATCACTTCCCCTTTTCTGTCTAATCAAAAAGGAAGGTTTCAATTTTAGCATAGTAAAATTATATATAACAGTTACAAATCAAGAATTTTTGTTACAATATCTAGTCTATTTATATTTAGCAAAATTAAAAACAATATTCTACCATCTATCCTATTTTTGTGAAGCTAAATTTTTTTGTCTAATTTATCTTTTAACATGACTAAGTAAAACCGTAATTTTAACTATCTAGTCTTCAACTATATCAAAAACCCCAGAAGAATATAATACCTGAGTAAACAAGAAGGACATTGCAAGCACCTTCCAAATTCCAGAAATGACAGAAAGATCTGGCTGCCTGGACAGTCACCAAAGTTCCTCTGTAATATTGGTGCATCCATTTTCAGGCTACAGGCCTAGAGCCTCTGGAATATCTTTTAGTGAAGCAGGAAATTTGAAGGAGTGCTCTGCCCATTCTGGCATAGTTTATCAGTCACTTCTCCCTGTGTCCTGCGAATGTCTGACAGTTTTCTTGGTGAAGCAGGAACATGAAGGACCATTTCAGCTTGTTTGACCAAAGTTCAGAGATCAATTTCCTATGGATCCTACATATTCAGTTTATACAGCATACTATCAAGCAGTCAAGGCAAGAACAACTTCTTGCCCCATGGTTAATTTTTGCCACAAAGAAAGTAAGCTACATATGGAGTTTCTTTGATGCTTATCATCCTCTGAGTAGATTGGTGTTGCCAGGAGCAGACCTGTCTCACTGTCTAAGTTCTTAAAATATTTTAAATGCCATATTCTGTAAGTCTTTGAGGTATTTGAAGATTGCCTATCTAATTGAAATATATCTTTGTATATTTAAAAATTATAACTAACATGAATATAAGTTTTATTATCATAGATTATTATTAATTTGTATTTCTGATTAGATATTACAATTTTAAATGAGTTGTGTAAACATGTCTTAAGCATGAGTAGAAATGTACATACAATGTAACAAAATTAACCTTAAATTACATATCAATGTAATGTATTTAAAATAAGTAGTTGCTTTTAAAAGTAGATTTATTAATCTACTCTTTTATCCTCTCATATCTATATTCCCTTTCCTTTTGTAGAGACTGACTATCACCAATAACCAAACCCTATAAACATAAATAAACATCCATAATCTATTTTCTGGAAATGTGGGCATAGTTTTCTAGGCTACTTCATGCTAAATGGGGATGCTAGTAATCTTTGAGGGACCCTAAAGTTGGATCATCTTAGCACCCTTGAAAGTGATGTGGATATTGGATCATCTGAACTATCTCTTCCCATCAGAGATTTTTTTTCAGGGGTTCTTCCTTTATCAAACCATATTAGCCTGGAAGCAATCCACTGGTTCTCATCTTCTGTAGAAACAAAAGCAGAACCTCTTTTCCAAAGCAACATATCCTTAGAAACAAATTTCAAAGTCAAAATACCTTTAAAATACATGTTTGTGTAACTTAGCAGCCTTTGTAATCAACTGTGTTTCTACAGTTATCTCATTAACAGTTAAAAAATTAAAATAAAACACAATAATAACCACAATCTCTTGTGTATGTTCTATCTTTATGTAGCATATTATATTTTTATTACTGTATTTCTCTTTTGTAAGGACTTTCTCTACCCTCTTTTTTTTTCTCCCTAACCTACATACTTTTTAACATACATTGTAACCTGTTTAGAGGTTTCTTTTTTTTTTAACCGAATCTGTTTTCTTATATATCTTTAATCACTTTTTAATCAGGAGAGTTTTTAAGTTGCTAAACTGTGTAGCTAGGACTGAAGCACTGCTGACTCTGCCCGGTTCATCTTTTCAACATAGAGGAGATACAATGAGTCAGGCTTACTTTCTCAATTCTGGGAAGCAGTATTATCGTAGGCCTGTGCTCTTAAGCCCATAGCTGTGCTCCCAAACCTGCAAGCAGGGGCTAGAAGAAGCCTCTTTGTATCATGGCCCAAAAGAGGGAGTGCAGAAATGGGCTATGCAGCTTAGCTCATGGAGGCTGGCAGCTGGCTACATCTCCCAGGTGGTTGTCAGGAGTCTCTGAGCTGCTGCTGGCATGATACTGTGAGACTAGGAAGCCCACTGTGGCTCTGTTTCTGTGAATTCAGAAGCTTTTTAAAGCTTTTTACTGCCTGATGGTGGGTCCCATTTGTAGCCAGAAGTTTCTGGTCCAGCCTGGCCCCAGAGTCTGGACCCACAGCCACTTACTCCCAAATAATCACACAAAGGCTTATATCAATTACAAACTGTACTATGAAAACTATGTAGTGAAGCAGCAACCTTTGTATTGGGATTATGTTGGCTGATACAAAATAAAACACAGACAAAAGTTTACTAGTAGATAACTAAAGTCAAGTATAGGAGGCTGTCCCTTGATCATGAGGAAGTAACACACATGCATACTCCTTATTCAGCTTTCCTTACCCAACCCAATTTACTCGGGATGCAATGTCAACAATTTATCCCAACAAACCTTTTTACTGTGTTTTACTCCAGCATAATCAATGCAAGTTAGAAATGCTTCAACAATATTCTGTAAACATTAATGTAGTCATAAAAAAGAAACAGAAAAAAACCTAAGGAGACATCTCAGTTTATATGTGCCTTGCCCATAACATCTGCTGTCATTCTCAAAAGTCAGAAGCACATCACTGCACCTTGATTTGGTCCTTATGACCACTGCTTAATTTTTTTTTTACTGTTAAGATTCCATACGTTGATATACTACTCTAGGCTTATTCCCAGTACAAGATAATATCATCTATGATATAAAAGGATGAGAGAGAGACTCCCCTTATATTGATCACCTATTTAAGATCCTCCTATTCAAATCTAACATCCTGTTTTCCCCCTGGGGAAAGACTATATTGATGGTATTCTGTTCCTCCAGAAGACCCTATTCCTATGATGTATAGATACAATGTTGCCTGAATGCAACAAACCTATACATAATTACAGAAAACAACATAGGCAGGTTCAGAGACATGGTGCACTTTAAATTTTTAATTAAAATTCAATTACATAGTTTCTCCCACCTCTTTTATTTCTCTAACTCATCCTACGTTCCCCTTACAATCTCAAAAAAATTCATGGTCTTTGTTGCTTTATTATTGCTACATATATTGTATCCAGATGTGATACCTATGAGCCACAAAAATGAGGAGTCTTGTAAGATATTCCTACAGGTACAAGAATAACACTCATATTTTCACAGTAACCAGCAGCTTTCTAATTGGACTTACAGTCTAAGACCTAAGACTAATGAAATCATGGATCTTTCGTTGGTAGAGATCCTACTACTGCAACTTTCCTATACTAGCATAATCCCTAACTGCATTCTAAATACTTATCCTTATACGTACAAATAAATGTTCCCAGTACTCATCAAAGAAGCTTTCCTTGCAGCAAAGGATATTTGTACACAGTGATACTTAAGGAACATTTCCAGAATAAATAGAAAAGTTTCTAGTATAATAGCAAATTTTGTATCCAGTAGAGTTCAGAAAAACTAGATGATTTTGATATACCTGAAAGTTTGAGTGCCCCAGAAACAAAGGCAGAGGCAGATTATTAAATTTAAAATTAATCTCACACCATACTTGTCAAAAGGTTCCATTTTGCATTCAAAGAAATAGAAACATCTTTTTAAAAAATCAGAATTCCTATCAACAGAATTAGAAAACTGCAATGGGATAGCCCCAAAAACAAATGTGGGAAGAGGAAGGTGGGTAATTGAATGTGATTGGGTACATACATAGTCTCTGTACTGAGAATTTGCTAAGTTAACAAGAAAAAACAGAAATCTCAGTTTTATTACTTCCTAACTCTGACCTGGAAAAGCTTGTTGAATACCTCAGTTTTCCCAAATGCAAAGTAGGAAATTAAAACTATATTCATAGGCTTAAATGAACTAATGTAAGTAAATCACTTACAGTAGCATTCAGCATACAGTAAGCACTACTCAAATGCAGCTGCTCATATTATTTTATTAATTTGTCTTTGTATTCATTGGCCTCAACTTTCCTTTGCCAAAACTTGAGAAAGCCAAAGTGGATCTCCTTCTACTCCACTTGGGAGACTTCTTTCTGGTAATCTACTCAACATTTTAGGGTCCCTGAAAAAAGGGGGAACAGGCTCTATTGTATGTCTCAGGGTGATTTCTGTCCTCACAGTTTAGCAAACATATCAATTTACTAAGCCCTCAAGAAACAGCCAACTGACACTTAGTTAATAGAAAAGCTCCACAGAAATGGAAAACCTGAAAATATGTTACAGCAGAGGTTATCACAACATTAGAAACTTAGGTAATCACAAGCACTCATTCTCTCATCATGTCCAACCTTCACTTATTTCCTGCCACCTTCTTCACATTAAATTAGTTTATTAAATACCACAACAGACCTTGTTGTGGAATATTAATTTAAGATGTGGTACATTCATTTATGCTGTGGAATGTTCATTTAATGATACGAAGATGTGTTACATTGTTTGATTAAATAAAATTAACTTGGAGTCAGGTGGCTGACTCAGCACTAGCTGACAGGAAGTGATAGAGAGGAACCATAGGTAGGTAGGGTTCTTAAGTGGGGCTTAGTAGAAACACATCTGGATTTTGGGAGAGATGAGAGATAGGAGAGAATGTTAGCTACTTGCTATCAGCCTATCTGATTCAGCAGAATTTACCTCAACTTCTGAATCCTGAGTTCTAAAGAGGGATAGAAATCTAGATATAGTTTCTTTTAGTTGCCATGATAGAGTTGGGGCCAGGAGGAAGAGAGTTCCCACCTGGCTATGGCGAATGTGGCTAAACTGCTACTAGTAGCTACAGAGTTGTAACTGCTGTTTGGGACAGCAGTTGCTTAAGGAGCAGCTACTGAATTTAATGAAAAACAACATTTGGTGTGCCATGTTGGATGCCAAAATATTGTTTCTCTGATTTTTTTTAACTTTTTAGCTTTTGGAGTGTCACACCACTCAGCTCTTAAATAAATCACACCGAGGCTTATTCTCTCTTATAAAAGCCTGGACCTAGCTTGCCTTACTTTCAGCCAGCTTTTCTTAAATTAGTCTGTCTACCTTTTGTCTCTGGGCTTTTTCCCTTTCTTACTTCTTTTGTAATCTTACCCTGATTCCATGCATGGCTGGATACCTAGCTGACTGGCCCCTTCTTTTCTAGCTCCTTGCTCCTTGACCTTTTTCTCTCTTTTTCTCCTTTAATTAGTCTCTCTGCTTGCCAGGCTGCCTCTCATTTCTCTTGCCTTGCTATCGGCTGTTCAGATCTTTATTAAACAAATAGGTGTTTTATACATGCACAGCAATACAGCTTCACAGAGTAAACAAATATAAAAGAATGAAACACATCCTTATCTCATTAGACAAATATTCCATAGCATAAACAAATGTAACACATTTGAAATTATATTTTGATCAAGAGATCCATGCTCTGGCTATACTCGCTATACTATACATTTTCTTTTGATTTGGTTTTGTCTTTTGGACAGGGTCCCGTGTAGCTCAGACTGGCTTCAAGCTCACTAATGTAGCCAATGGTAGTCTTAACCTCCAAAATTCAGACACATGCCACCCAAGTTATCTGTAGTACAGATTCCTTTTAATTAGCATAAAAAATAATGGGTTTGCCCTACATGCAATGGACCAAGAGGTAAGTGACACTCTACCCAGCCCAGGCAGAGAGCCCTGGCTCTGGGACACAGCCCCTAGTACCCAACCCTCATCCATCTCTCCCCTAAATCCAGTCCAGCAGAGAAAACCCTTGCAGCCCCAGAAGCCCCAGTAAAATACAGTTCAATGGACACTCCCAGCTATGAAACCCTGCCCCATCCCCCAACCCACCCTATTAGCCAGCAACCTCAGCAGCAACCTGAGACCTAAAGTTTCCCAGCACCTATTGAATCAAGTAAGGTTCCCTGATATCCACAGTTCCTCAGTTTTTGAATCGAGAGTGGCTACACAAGACCTGCAGTTCCTCAACATATACTGGAAGAGCAGACATCTGAGACCCATAATGTGTCAGTACAGGATTAAGAAGGGTACCTGAGAACCACAACTCACCAACATGTATTGGATCAAGAACCCTTAAAGGATAAAGAGCTCCCTCTGAATCAAGAGCTCATATTGGACCAAGATGTGATCCCTGAGATACAGAATCCGAAAGCTCTTATTACATTAAGTAAAGGTCACTGTGACACAGAATACAATACCGCCAAGTGGACCAAAAGCCCAGACTGGACCAAGAGAGGCTTCCTGAGACACAAACACAGCCAGAACAGACTACACCAAAATTAGATCCCTGAGATACTGATAAATCCTGCACTGATCCAGGAAGCAATGGGCAGATGCCAGTTCAAGAATACATATAACAACATAAAGAACAACATGGCACTACCAGAATCTGGTGGTTCAACAACAGCAGGACCTATTCATGGCAATGCAGAAGAAGCAGAAGGAAATGACCTTAAAAAAATAAAGAAGACAATAGAAGCCTTAAAAGAGGATATAAAAGAAATCCCTTAAAGAATCAGAAGAAAATACAATCAAAGAATTGGAAGATATCAACAAATTAAAAAGCAATCAACAGAAGAAGAAAACATTTCAATATTTAAAAACTGAAATAGAAGCAAAAAAGAATACACAAACCATGGCAATGCTAGAAATAGAAAGTGTAAAGAAACAAACTGGAACCACACACAAACATAACCAACAGAATGTAAGACATGAAAGAGAAAATCTCTGAAGTGGAAGATTAAATAGTGGAAATAGATATTTCAGTCAAATGAAACACGAAAACCAAAAATGTCACAATACAAAATGTCCAGGAAATATGGAACACCATGAAAGGACCAAACCTGAGAATAATTGGAATTGAAGAAAGAGAATACCAGCTCAAAGGTACAGAATATACATTCAACAAAATCATATAAGAAAACTTTAGCCACCTAAAGAAGGAAATGCCTATAAAGATACAAGAAGTTTACAGAACACCAAATAGACTAGACCCCCCCCCAATAAAAAGTCTGCTTGCCACATAATAATCAAGCCACTAAACCTATAGAACAAACTAAAAATACTAAGAGCTAAAAGGAAAAAGGACAAATTACCTATAAGGCAGACCCATTAGAATAACACTCGACTTCAATGGAAATAATGAAAGCAAGAAGGTCTTGGTCAGATGTTATACAGACACTAAAAGAGCATGGCTGCCAGTCCAGAATACTATACCCAGCAAAACTGTCAATCCCCATAGATGGAGTAAACAAGATATTTCACAACAAAACCAGATTTAAACAATACCTATCCACAAATCCTGCCCTACAGAAAGCACTAGAGGGAAATCTCCAACCTAAGAAAACCAGATACACTGTTGAAACCACAAACAATAGATAATACCACAGAAGAAAACCCCAAAGAAGGGAAACACAAACAAACTACACCAAAAATAACAGGAAATAATAATTATTTGTCATTAATGTCCCTCAATATCAAAGGACTCAATTCACCTATAAGAAGACATATTCTAACACGATAGGCACAAAAACCAGAAGCCATCCTTCTGCTGCATACAAGAGACACACCTTAACTTCAAAGACAGACACAGGCTCAGAGTAAAGGGTTGGGAAAAGACTTTCCAATCAAATGGTCCTAAGAAACAAACTGGTGTAGCCATCCTAATATCTAACAAAATAGACTTCAAACTAAAATCAATCAAAAGAAACCAGGATGGACATTACTTATTCATCTCAGGAAAAATCCACCAAGATTAAGTGTCAATTCTGAATATTAATGACCCAAACACAAGGGCAATGACATATTTAAACGAAACACTCCTAAAGCTTAAACCTCAATCAAACCCCACACACTAATACTCAATAGAGAAATAAGGTTTCTCTTATTAATAAATAAGAAATAAGAGAAATAAACAGATGTTATGACCCAAATGGACTTAATAGATATATACAGAACCTTCCACCCAAACACTTGTCTCTCAGCACTCCATGGAGCTTTCTCTAAAATGCATCATATACTCAGTCATAAAACAAATCAATAGATACCAAAAATGGGAATAACTTCCTGTATCATATCAGACCACCATGGTCTAAAGTTAGAATTCAACAACAAGAAAAACCACAGAAAGCCTACAAACTCAAAGAAACAGAGCATCCCTCAATTGAACCACCTCTGGGTCAAGGAAGAGTTAAAGAAAGAAAGACTTCCTAGAATTCCATGAAAGTGAATCCACAACATACCCAAACTTATGGGACACAATGAAAGCAGTGTTAAGAGGAAACCTCATAGCACTAGATGACTATATGAAAAACCTAGAGAATCTCACACAAGAGACCTAACAGCAGAGCTGAAGGCTTTAGAACAATTAGAAGCAAACTCACCTAGAAGGAGTAGATGGGAGGAAATAATCAAACTCAGGGCTAAAATCAATAAAATTGAAACAAAGAGAACAATACAAAGAAAGAATGAATCAAACAGTTGGTCTTTGAGAAAATTAACAAAATAGACAAACTCTTATCCAAATCAACCAAAAGTAAGACAGTACCCAAATAAACAGAATAAGAAATGAAAAGGGGGACATAACAACAGACACCTAGGAAATCCAGAGGATCATTAGATCATACTTTGAAAACATATACTACTCTAAACTGGAAAACCTAAAAGACAGCTTCTTAGACAGATATCACTTACCAAAATTAAATCAAGACCAGATAAATGACCTAAATAGATCTTTTACCCTCAAGTAAATTGAAGCTGTTATTAAAAGTCTCCCAACAAAATAAAATCCCAGGTCCAGTTGGTTTCAGCCCAGAAATCTACCAGACTTTCAAAGCAGAAATAATACCAATACTCCTCAAATTGTTTCATATAATAGAAACCTAAGGAACATTGCCAAACTCTTTCTTTGAGGTTATAATCAGCCTGATACCCAGGACAGTCAAAGATGCAGCAAAGAAAGAATTACAGGCCAATATTTGATGTGGGATGTCTATATGCTATGAATAAAGGACTGTATTGGCCCATGACAGGCACTGTAGCAATAAGCAGGAAATAAGCGCATAGGTAGGAGAAGAAGGGCAGAGTCAGAAAGAGATCAATCCAGCTGGTCAAGGGAATCACATGTGTAGGAACCCAGGTGAGCTGTGGGCCACATGGCAGGATAAATTAATGGAAATGGGTTGAATTAAGATAAAAATAGCTAGCTACCTGTATGCCTAAGCCACAGGCCAAACAGTATGGAATTAATACAAGCATCTGAGAAATTAATACAAGCATCTGAGTCATGTGGGGGGCCTAAGCAGTGGTGGACAGCTAAATACCTGAGATTGCAGGTCTGTGGGTCTGGACCTCTGGCCAGGGTCTAGAAATCTCACATTATAGATGGCATCCCAACGAGGGCCAAATACTCACATAAAGCCTGAAGAAGCTTAAAAAGGTCCTAGAGCACAGAAATGGAGCCAAAAGTGGCTTCCAAATTGTGACAATGAAGTGGGTCATGGTACAGAGACAATGTGGCAGTGGACTCGTTGCAGGCAGTCTAAGCGGGAACAAGATTAGTTCCCCAAGTTCACAGAGGACTTGGTATATGCAACAAGCTGCATGTTATTGATTTAAGGTTTCTGTTTATATTGAACAAAAAAAGAATAGAGTCAAAGATGGCTTCTTAGTGGTGATATTTTCTTGGATCAGCTCTGTTTGCTGGAGGCAAGCAGAGGCTTGTTTTTTGTTTTTTAAAAGAGGCTCCCTGATTCAGCCTTAGAGACAAAACACTTGTGAGTCTTTAAAGAGGCCCTGCTGTCAAATACTTAACTGGAGTTCATGAGCAACAGACAGCAGTGCTTTACTGGGTAATTATATGGACCCTAAAATTCCCCCAGAGTGGTAATTGTGGGTCTTACCAGTACCTGGGCTAAACAACTAAATTCTATGAAGCTAGACTAGGAGCTGAGTGGAGCCAGTCAGCCATCGTAGATAAGCCTTTTATTCTTAGCCACACCTTGGAAGATTAAAGGTATAGTCAGAAACAAGAAGAAATAGAGGGAATTGGATGGAGTCAGCCACCCTAGCCAAGCAAAGGTGTGGTCAGAAACAGAAAAAGATAATAAATAAGAGATATACAGTACAGACAAATTCAAAAGTAAACTTTATATGGTTTACAGGATGTTAAAAATATATGTAAACCTGAGAGAAAAGAAGAAGGAAAAAGGATAAAGTCCTTAAAAAATAGTGTAAAAAGAAATAGTAATAAGTCATGTAAAAATGGAAAATACAAAGAGTGTCTGGATACTGTATGCTATTATATTTGTGTATTTTGACTGAAATGAAGTAGTAAAAGCTGCTAGAGGACATTTGATTATAAATACTGTTGGATTAATTCAACCTATATATTTTGTAAATGAGTGTACTTTAAAATTGAAATCCAAAGATAACGCTACTTTGGAGAAGAGGTTTTCTTTTCATTTCCACAGAAAATGAGAGGCTATTGCTTTATTTCTGGATAAAGAACATAAAAGTTTGATAGAGGAAGACCCCCTGAAAAATCTCCAATGGAAATGGATGGACCAGATAATTGAGCATTTCAGAACACCTCTGTTGAAGTTTCCTATGAGCTCTGTATTCAGAACAATTTCAAGAAGACTGGCTGAGACGATCCAGCCTTACAGACTATTTTACTAAGGACTTGTGAATAATCCTAAATTTTTCTTTGGGTCCCCATGGGGTTGCCAGCACTATTTAGTAGGAAGTAGCCTAGAGAATGGTGCCCACATTCCCCAAAAATGGATTATGGATGTTTGTCTTTGTTTACAGTGTTGGTTACAAGCTGTTACACATAATAGTGAAAAAAAATGTACAAAGGAAATTGGATTTGAGGCTCTTGTTTTAAAAAAAAGTAGAGGAAATGTAGTGGGATTGTGTTCAATTGTAAATAATTGTCCTGTCTACTGGTTTAATAAAAATGCTGAATGGCCAAAGGCAGATAGGAAGTGTAGGCAGAGCTACCAGACTGGGAAAACTCTGAGAACAGGAAGAGCAGAGCAGAGACACCAGAGAAGCCAGAAGAAGCAGAGGACAACTATGCGCTCTGAGAAAAGGTACCCAGCCGCTTGACTGAACAGGATAAGAGTCATGGGTAAAGAATTTGCAAGCTATATTCCTGGCACTAGACCCAATCAGCCTAAAATTAATATAAGCATCTGTGTGTTTCTGTGGGTCTTTGGAATTGATGGTCCAGACAAGCAGCAGTGGGCAGGTCCAAACTGTGGAACTAGTTTGGCCAGAAACCTCAAGTTACAAATATTCCTCATGAGTATTGAATTCAAGAACATACCAAAAAAATCATCCACCATGATCAAGTAGGTTTTAGCCAAGGGATGCAGGGATAGTGCAACATATGAAAATCTGTCAATGTCATCCTTTATATTAGCTGCAAATAGCATTAATCTTGGCGTAACTCTAAACAAAGAAGTGACAGATCCATACAACAAAAATTTTAAGTCCCTGAAGAAAAAATTCAAGAGGATATCAGAAAACAGAAAGATCTCCCATGATCCTGGATAGGTGGGATCAGTGTAGTAAAAATGGCAATTTTACCAAAAGCAATGTACAGATTCTATGCAATCCCAATCAAAATCCCAACACAATTTTCACAGACCTTGAAAGAACAATACTCAACTTCATCTGAAATTTAAAAAATAATAATAAAAATAAGGTTTTCCAAAACAAGCCTGGTCAATAATTGAACTTTAGGAGGCATTACCATCCCTGATTTCAAGCTATATTATATAGCTACAATAATAAAAACAGCTTGTGGATCAATGTAATCAAATCAAAGACCCCAACCTTAATCCATACACCTATGAACACCTGATTTTTGACAAAGAGGCCAAAAATATATAATGGAAAAAATATAGTATCAAATGGTGCTGGCAGAATTGGATAGTAGTATGTAGAAGAATGCAAATAGATCCAAACCTATCAACCTGCACAAAACTCAAGTCTAGTGGATCAAAGACCTAAACATAAACCCAATTACATTGAACTTGATAGAAAAGAAAGTGGTAAATATCCTCCAAAACATTGGTACAGGTAACCATTTCCTAAATGTAACACCAGTAGCACAGACACTAAGAACAATTAATAAATGGAATCTCCTAAAACAGAGAAACTTCTTTAAGGCAAAGGACACAGTCAATAAGACAAAACAACAGCCTACAGAATGGAAAAAGATCCTCACCAATCCTACATCAGAGGACTGATATCTAAAATATATAAAGTACTCAAGAAACTAGAGGCCAAAAAATCCAAATAATAGAATTTAATAAGTAGAATTCAGACTTAAATAGGAAATTCTCAACAGAAGAATTTCAAATAACTGAAAGACACTTAAAAATTGTCCATCATCTTTAGCCATCTAAGAAATGCAAATCAAAACAACTCTGAGATGCCATCTTACACCTGTCAGAATGGCTAAGGAAAAAAACAGATGGTAACCTATGCTGGAGGAGATGTGGAACAAGGGGAACACTCCTCCATTGCTGGTGGGAGTGTAAACTCATACAGCCACTTTGAAAATCAGTATGGTGATTCCTAAGAAACATGGGAATCAATCTACCCAATGATCAAGCAATGCCTCTATTGAACATATATGTAAAGGACCCACATTCTTAACTCAAGGGAATTAGCTCAACTATGTTCATAGCAGCATTATTTGTAATAGTCAGTGTGGTGGGATTCAGGTGTTAGCTGATAAGGTTGGGAGGCATGTCTCTAGAGTCCTGGGAGCCTGAAGGGGGTGTGGCCAGCTCCTGGCCCCATTCAAAAAGGGACTGCTGGGACCTTGAGAGCCTGTTTTGTTCCTGCTTTCTTGGAGATCCGATCACATCCATCACCTGGATCATCCTTTAGCCTAGGGATCATCCTAAGGTTTAACATGTAATTGTGAGTGTTAAAATACCGTCCAATAAGTATTAATCCTGTATTTGGTATATTGCAAGTGAGATTTATTGCAATAGTTGGCATCCCTGGGTATGTATTATTGTTATTATTGTGTTTTCTTTTAATTTTTTAACTGTTAATGAGCTAACTTCAGAAAGAAATGGATTGCAAAGGCTCATAAGTTTCAAAAGAATATATATTTTAAAGGTATCTTGATTTTGAAATTTGTGTCTAAAGATTTATTGCTTTGGAAGAGTTGTTGTAATAAGGTTTTCTGGCAGCCTTGGCAATAAATTGTTTTTCTACAGTTAGCTCATTAATAGTTAGAAAATTAAAAGAAAACATAATAATAACCAAAATCCAGATTTTGTGTCTATTTTCCATCTTTACATGGCTTATTATATTTTTATTACTCTATTTCTTTTTTAAAAGACTTTCTCTACCTTTCTTTTCTCTCTAAAGCCTATGTACCTTTTACACACATTATAACCCATTTACAGGTTTTTTTTAAATCTGAAACTGTTTTATTGTGAATCCTTAATCCAGAAGAGCTTTTACAATACTCACACTCTCTTAAAGAGCCACATAGTTTTTGCAGAAAAAGCTAAATCAGTAAGTTATTTTAAAGGGGCTGCATCTCTGTTCACTGCCAGAAAGCAAAGCAGACCCAAGAAATGTTGCTACTAAGAAACCTTTTGACTCTGTATTCTTTTTATTCAAAGTAAACAGAAAGTTTAAATCAATCACATGCTACCGAGTCTTCTGTGAGACTTTAGGAACTAGTCTGGTTGTAGCTTGTGCTCCCTGCCACCAATCCACCAGTGCCATTTTGAATGTGACTCAAATGCCACGCTTTCTCTGTACAATGACCCACTTCAGATACACAATTTGGAAGCTGCTTTGGCTCAGTTTCTGTGCTAATACCCTACTTAAACTTTCTCAGGCTTTATGTGGGTGTTCAACCCACATTGGGATGCCATCTGTTGCAATAAGGTTTTCTGGCCCCAGACCCGTAGACTTGACGTGCCAGACCCCTTAGCCACCTGTAGCTGATCAGGCCCCAGAAATGATTCAGATGCTTATATTAAGTTCATGCTGTTTGGCCTATGGCTCAGGCTCATTGCTAGCTAGCTCTTACATCTTAATTCAACCTGTTTCCATTAATCTGTCTGCCACATGGCCTGTGGCTCACCTATGTTCCTTACATGCTTCTTCTTGGGCGGCTGGCTTAGTCCTTTATTTAAAGATTGGTATTTACAGCATACAGAAAGACATTCCCACATCAAAGAGTTCTGCTTTTGTTTCCACAGAAGATGAGAACCCATGCATTGCTTCCAGACAAATATGGTTTCATCAACCAAGACACCCTGAAAAAACCTCTGATGGGAAGAGATGGTCCTATCACCTTCAGGGCTGAAGACTATGATCTAATCTCAAGAACCCATCAGATTGTCAGAGCCCCGTAATCAGCAAGAAGTAGTAATGGAAAACTATGCCCAAATTCCCAAAATATTGTTTATAAATGTTTGTTTTCATTATAAATGGTTAATGGTCACAATTAAAAGAAGAAAAGGGGGATATGGTATATGAGTGATTTTAAGAAATTAGATTATTGAATTTACTTTGATCAGAAAATCAGCTGTTAATCTCAAAATATTTTAAATTGGTATGGATTTTGGCTTATTGATAAAAATTTAAAGTCAGTTTTGTTAGGCTGTACGTATTTTTCTGCTCTTGTTTAAGATATGATGTTTATGTAACTGATTTAGAATTGTAATATATAATTAAGAAATGCATGTTTTTGGTATACAAAAATATATTTAGATAGGTAAGACCTATAGAATATGGCATTCAAAATTATTTTAATAACGTAGACATTTCTGGACAGTGAGACAGATCTGCTCCTGGCAGCACCAATCTACTTTAAGAGAAAAATGGACATTGAACAAACTCCATATGGAGTTTACTTTCTTTGTGGCAAGAACCTGTTCTTGTATTGACTGCTTGACAGTATGCTGTTTAAACTGGACATGCAGGTTCCATAGAAAGGTAACCTCTGAACTTTCGCAGAACAAGCTGAGATGGTCATTCAGGTTCCTGCTTTGCAGAGAAAACTGTCAGACATTCTTCAGGACTCAAGGAAAAGTGACTGATGAACTATACCAGAATGGGCAGAGCAGATTTCTTGCTTCACTGAAATGAAAATAGACTCTGGGTCTGTAGGCTGAAGATGGATGCCCCAACTTTGTAAAGAAACTTTGGGTGACTGACTGTCCAGGCAGACAGGTGTCATCTCTGTCATTTCTAGATTTTGGAAGTTGCTTGCACTTACAGTTTACTTAGGTAAATATTATATCCTTCTGTGGTCTTTGATGTATTTGAAGATTAGATGTAGGTATAGTTTTTTTTAGCTATTTTAAAAAGTATATTGGATATGAAACTTTAGATTCACAGGAATAAGGTAGATGATAGAGTATTTTCTTTTTGCTAAATACAAAGACTAGATATTGTAAATTTAATTCTTGCTTGATAGCTATTTTGTTATATGTAATTTTGTTATGTTAAAATTTAAACCTTCCTTTCTAATTAGGCAGAAATGGGGGGGGGGGTGATGTGGGAATGTCTTTCTGTATGCTATGAATATCAATCTTTAAATAAAGTGGCTGTTTTGGCCCATGACAGGCACCATAGAAGAAGTAGGCAGGGAATCAGAATAGGCAGGAAAAGAAGGGTGGAATCAGAGACAGATCAAGCCACCTGCCAAAGAAGAAAGATGTAAGGAACACAGGTGAGCCCCAGTCCACGTGGCAGGATAGACTAATGGAAATGGGTTGAGTTCAGATGAAAGAGATAGCTAGCAATGTCCCTAAGCCCTAGGCCAAACAGCATGAAATTAATTTGAATCATTGTGGGGGCAGCTAGTGGTCTGGGACTGCAGGTCTGTGGGTCTGGACCTCCAGCCACCCAGGGCCAAGAAACCATATTGTAACATGCAGAACCTGGAAACAACCTAAATCCTCCTCAACTGAAGAATAGATTTAAAAATGTTGTTCATTTACACCATGGAGTACTACTCAGTAGTAAAAAATATGGCATCCTAAAATTTGCAAGCAAATGGATGGATTTGGAGAGTATCACCCTGAATGAGGTAACACAGGCCCAGAAAAATAGATATGATATGTACTCACACATATGTGGATTTTAGACATAAATCAAAGAATAACTAGAGTGCAAACCACAACCCCTGAACAGCTGCGTAACTAGAGGAACTTAAGAGACATCCATGGCTCCTCCTGGGAAGGGGAAATAGAGAAGATATCCTGAGTAAATTGGGATCATAATGGGTTGTGAGAAAAGGAAGATGGGAACAAATGATGAGAGAAGGAGATGGTTGTATAGGAGGAGCAACAGAGAGGGAGAATAAAGAAATGGATATCTTGATAGAGGGAGCCACTGTGGGGTTAGAAAGAAACCTGGTGCCAAGGAAACCTCCAAGTAACCACAAGATAACCCTGGCTAGGACAGGAGAGAGTGACTAAAAAGAACTTCCCCTATGATCAAATGAATGACCACCCTAATTGTCATTATAGAAACTTCATCCAACAATGGATGCAGGCAGAAGCAGAGATACATATCTAAACATCAGGTCATGATCCTGGTCCAGCTGAAGAGAGAGAGCAGAGAGAGTATATGAATGAACAAAGGTATCAGGATCATGAGGAGGAGACCCACAGAGACAGCTGACCTGAGCTATTGGAAGTTCACTTTGAAAATTTTGCTGAGGAACCTTCATGGAAAGGAACTAAGTCCTCTGAAGATAGAAGACAGTCAAATGGCATGGGCAGTTTGTGAAGCCTGCTGTAGTAGGATCAGAGTTTATTCCTGGTGCATGAAATGACACCTTGGAGGCCATTCCCTACAGAGGAACAACTAACTCAGCCTTGATACTTGGGAGAGGGGCTCAGACCTACCTCAACTGAATATGCCAGACTGAACTGACTCACCTTGGGATTCCTTGCCCTCTTTGAAGAAGGAATGGGGATGGGGGGAGGCTGAGGGAGAACTCAGAGGAGGGAAGAGAGGGTGAGCAGTGGTAGATATAGGAAAAAAAACCTTTTTAAATAAAAAAGAAAAAAAGGGAGTAGATGTAGTAAGAGGTTTCTGGCCTCAAGGTTTAGGTCCACAGACCCACAGACCCACAGAGACACAGAGATGCTTACCGTAGTTTTAGGCTGATCAGACTATGGTCCAGGCATATAACTTGCTAACTCTTTACCCTTAAACTAACCCATTGCTCTTATCCTGTTCAGCCATGCGGCCCTGTACCTTTTCTCAGAGCAGCATAGTTGTCCTCTGCTTCTTCTGGCTTCTCTCTGGCATCCTGCTCTATTCTTCCTGTTCCTAGAGTTTTTCTTAGTCTGGTAACCCCACCTACACTTCCTGCCTGCCTTTGGCCAATCAGAGCATTTTATTAAACCAGTGGGTGGGACAATTATTTACAATGGAACATAATCTCCCACAATACTCCCTTATTAGATGACCTTGTTTTCCACAGTTGTAACATTTGGTATTTTGATTTTTCATTAAACCTCTAGAAATAACCTCTCTTACCCAATTATCATCATAATTAGGATGCCATTTTTTATTTATTTCATCCTTTCAGTTATTTTCTTTTTCAGTAATAAAGAGTTGGTTCATTTTACCAGAGCAGACTTTGTAATCCATCAGTCCTTCAAGAGTATGAGAATGACTTGAATTCCCCACCCCAGGCTTTTTGTATAAGTCCTTTTAATAGATATATATTTGCTGTAAATATTACTGGGTTTCTTAAATGCATATTTTTCAACTATATCATAAGACTTTTATATTATTCACTCCTATTATACCTCCACAATTTCTCTCCCTTATCCCTCCCAAGAGTCTTCTTCCTTCCTCATAATACCTTATTTCTACTTTCAAATTCATGGATGTATGGACAGACAAACAGATGGACAGATAGAAATTATAAAGGAGTAAATTAGAGCATAGGAGATTTAACTGGGGAGAGGGGAAGGAGGTCAATACTGAGGGAAAGAAAAGGAGGGAGGAGGAATAAATAACACTAAGAATATTTGAACAAACATCAAGAAATAATTATTGTACATTTGTTTAAATATCATGTATATCAAACTATATATATATATATATATATATATATATATAATTTATATATTTTGAATGAAGGAATACCATTTATGGTGATGTTTACCCCCAAAATTATAGGCTATCTACCAGAAAAAAATTCTGGGTGTGAGGACCAACCCTTTGAGTCAGGATAGTCAAAGGGACTCCCAAAATAATACAGGATTTTGCTATTGTCTTTAGCTGCTTCCTAGAACCTGAATATGAGACCCAATTACTGAAGACACCATGTGCTTTGGACACAAAACAAAGCTTGGTTGTATTGACGAAGAACTAACTTGAAATCCTTTTCCCTGAAGACTAGCTCTCACAGTATTCAAAGGTGCAAAGCAATATGACAAGGAAGAAAAGCAACCAATAATCCTACTGATCCATCCATAATGCCAATGAACCACAACAATGACCACTATGAAAAGATGTCCAAGGGTGTAATAGTGGCACCTATATCTTTTATGGTAATTAACAGCTATATAATTGAACTTAATGTCCATTCAATAAGAAGGAATTCATGACTGGTACTTTAAATCCAGAAAACTACCCATGATTTGTAAGTTCATGGATCATAAAGGAGAATCTACTACTAATACTTTCCCAAACTAGTATATTTTCTAACGCATTTTAAATACTTATTAGCCTTATATCCACAGATAAAAGAGTTTCACCTTTCATTTTAAAACACTTCCATTTTCAGCATATGCATGCCAGTGCAGAAATCGACAACTAGCCAAGAAAACAAAAACAAATAACGACCCTGCAGTGTCCAGTGCTCATTGGTACACCCACAACACAACCTTCCAAACTAAGGGCCAGGGAATACCACAGAAAACTGGACAGAAAGATTGTAAGAGCCAGAGAACCAAAACATCTGTAGGAATATAATGTCTACTGTATATGACAGGGAAATTTTATCCATGAAATTTGAACAATATGGTCACTTAAACAAGAATTGAATAATGAAAGAACTAGTTGACATGTCACTGTGAATAAGGGAAATCTCACAAGGTTTTACCCCTAGATGAATATTGTAGGCAATTAGCGGCTGCTAAGAGAGGAATAATCTGTCTTCTCCAGGGATGAGACCTCTAATTGGTTATCCAAGTGGTCAGCTCTAAATACATGTATTTGAATAATGCTAGCAAACTCAGAAGTTTATATGTATATATACTTATGGGTGCGTATGTGTAAAACAAAGTAAAGATCGAGTTCATGAATTTGAGAAGGCATGAGAGGAACACAGGAGGAGCTGAAAGAAAGAGTGGGAGGGGTAGAAGTTATGAAAATATAGTACTGATGTATGACATTTTCAAAAATCAAATTTAGATTAAAAACATAGATAAATGATTATGTATCTCTATATACAGATATATATTTTATATAACTATATAAAACCTGGGACACATAAATAAAAGAAAATATGCCAAATTTGTGCTTGTGAGTCTGACAACAGTTTGTTTATGGTAATGGCCACTCTAAAGCAGACCAAGCTTGTGTCAAGAGTCCAAAGACATCTTTTAAATATAGCAAGTTCAAGACCAATCACAACCAATGAGACTGTCACAAAAAAATAAACAAGATAGTCATCCTGAATGGGGTGAGAAGAAATCTCAACGTGGCTTCAGTTTGCATTTTCCCGATAGTTAAAAATATTTAATATTTTTCCATATATATATTAGCCGTTTGTACTTAATTTGTTGAGTTGTAATTAATTTTATTTTAAATTATTATGTGCAATTTTTATTTTTATGCATATATATACACACAAACACATACATACATACATACACAAATATAAGTTCCATGAGCATTTTGTATATCATGTTTTGATCACCCTTCTCCCTAACTTCCCCCCCCAGACTATTCTCCTTCCCTACTGACCCATTTTTGTCATTTATTTAACCAAGAAAAATTTGTGCTAATTCTTGAAAATGTAGTCTTCTGATAGAGCATGGTTGATTTACCAGTAACTATACTCTTTAAGAAAATTCTTTCTCCCTCTGCCACCATCTTCCAATTGATAATAGCTCCATAGTTAAGTATAATTTCATGCTCAACTCTATGTTGATACACTATATATTTATTAAAAATTAATAAAACTCCCTCTCCATGCTAATATTTAGTTTAGCATAGTCTTGTGGATGATGTAACAACTGTTCTGAGTTCATATATAGAGCTGCCCTGTTGTATGTATTAGGCATATGTGGTGGCTTGAAAGAAAAATGGCCCCCACAAGAAGTGGTACTATTAGGAAGTATGGCTTTGTTGGAGTAGGTGTGACCTTATTAAAAGAAGTGTCTCACTTTGGGAATGGACTTTGAGGTCTCCTATGCTCAAGATACTCCCGCTGAAACAGACCACTTCACGTTGTCTGGAAATCACAACTCTCAACTTCTGCTCCAGCACCATGTCTGACTACATGCCACCATGTTTCACTATGATGATACTGGAGTAAACCTCTGAAAATGTAATAGAAACGCTAAGCATGCTGCTTGTTCACTTCATTTGCCCAATTATTGATTGGGTTGTTTGGTTTGGGCATATTTAGTTGTTTGAATTCTTAATATATTCTATATTCTGGATAGTAATCATCAATCAAATATAGTTAGCAACACTTTTCTTCCCTTTCTTAACTTGATTGATTCTTTTTCTATTAAGAGCTCCTAAATTTCATGCATTCTTATGTATCAATCTTCAATTGTATCTATTGGACCCCTTTTGAGGAAACTTTTGCTTACACATATCTTTAACAGGTTCAGTGTTTTAGGTATGTTGAGTTCTTTAACCCATTTACATTTTTTTGTGAAAGGTGAGAGGCAAATATCTAGATTCTTTCTTCTACATGTCAAAGTCCATTTTTTCCAGTACCATTTATTTAAAAAGATGTCTTTTCTTTAACATTTGCTTATGGTAACTTGGTCAAAATAGGGTAGTTATAGCTGTGTGGTTTTATTTCTGGGTCCTTAATTTTACTTACTTGTTCTTTCTATTTTACAAAAATTATTTCTACAGTAGGTTAGTTTTTCTATTGTAGAGATATTTCATTTCATTAGGTTTTTCTACCTATAGATGAATAGTATTCACTTCATATACACACTGTATTTTATTCATCCATTCATCTATTGGTGGGTACATGGGATTATTTAGTATCTTAGCTATTATGAATATTGTGCTAAATGGAAATTTAAAGATAATACTGATAAAAGATCAAAAAGACAGTGAAATAAAAAAATCACTGGTTAAGAAACAACAGGTGCTTAATAAATCTTTTTGACAAAAAGTGAATCACAGTGGGCTATCAAACTTAGAAGCACAACTATTGATAATAAATATCATATAACTTTAGTTATCATAATTATAATTTCCCCAGAGAGGTTGACAGGGACTTAGACATAATCAAACAGTTCTTACAATTTTCTGTAATTCAATTCACTTGTACAATGAATTGACTAATTTGTTGTTATTCATTCTCTCATGGAATGTGGCTGATTCTGTAAAAGCTTTCTCTAATATTTTGTAGTGAAGTCAATATTGTTACTAAAGATGGAAAGAGTCTCTTATAAAAATTTTAATACAACCACCTCTTGCCCATTAAATTTCAAAAGCATGCTTTTCTTCTCTACTTATGGTGGAACCAAATAATCTACACATCCAATATCAAATGCTTCCCAAGTAATTCCATCATTTGTTTCCAGTCTGATGAGCCTTTGGGCCGCATAAATATAAAATGAGAGCCAAGTCACTTTGTTTACTCCAAACTGAGTAGCAAGTTAAAAATAAACTTGAGAATAGATTTGAAAACACGAATGGAAGGCATAGGAAGTGATAGATGTGACACAGGCATATAAGCATGTAAATTAATAAGGGTATAAAGAAAAATAATGGTCACTCGACATATTTTTAATTATTATGATCCAAAATCAGGAAACAGATTTTTCTCCTTAAGGAATTTCATTATCATACAGAAAAGATTAGCAATGGTCAAGCATATACACAATGGAGTGAAATGGACAAAGGAGGATTCTCTAACAAGTTAAAGCAAATAAAAGTTAGGAATTTCTTATATCATATATGAGAAATGAGGTGGTGTGCTTTTGATTAAAAGAAGGGAAGAGTATATAATTCCAAGGGATACTGAAAATAATTTTTGAAATAAGAGTATAAAAGAATTTAAGGAGAACATTATTGGGGGGGGGTTACTGTTGATCTTATAAGTCAGTCACAGAATGGGCTTCCAGGTACCTAACTGTAGCACTAAAGGAGGAAGTTTGGGGCTTTATTTTGTCTCAGTATCTGATGGTTTGAGTCATGCATCTAAATGGAAACACTAAAAAAGACAGTTAATAATTGTTCTTATAGTGGAAGACATATGAAAGAGCATCACCCCACAGGTCACAATTAAAATCCTTACAGAAATCATCTAGGACCAGAGTAAATCAAAATAAAAGATGTGAGGGAAGAGTGTGAGGAACTCCATCACTTGAAAGGTAGGAAAGGCAATTTATTAAAGAAAATGAGAGTGGTCAATGAGGTGGGAAGATGATTGAGATATAACTATGTGTAATTAAGAGATTATTAATGGAGGTGTATATATGATGAAGAATTTCTAAAAGGAGAAAGAAGTAGTATCACATGGTACTGCAAGAGAAAATGTGATGGGAATAATATTTGACCATTGGAATTGTTGGGGTAGAAGAGAAATTCCAGTATCATGATGACATGGAGCATGTAACTGCAATGGACTACTGAAAGCCTGGGAAGGGAACAGGAAAAACAACAGGTATAGAAAGATATTGCCAAGAAATTTTGCTATAAAGAGAAATAGACACCCACTTAAGGAAGCAGAAGGTGTAAGGTATGTCAAAGAAGTTGTTTTGGCAATATAGCATATTTGTAGACAGATGGAAATGACTCAATAGAAAATTAAGTCTGGCATATCGGGAGAAAAAGGCAAGATTTGCTGGAGTCCTGCCTTTGAATGGGATCCAAAGTAGCAGTAGAGGGATTAGTGTAAGGTACAAGTGCACACAATTCTGGGAACTAGAATGCAAGGCAGACTTTCTGAATACAGATAATGAGAAATGGATACATGAATTGGCATGAGCATGAGCAACTTGTCTCTTATTTTACCAGTGAAAATTAAGAATAGAAATTTAAATAAAAGTGGCAGTATACATCGGTTTTCTGACAGTGAGACAGTGAATAGAAAGAGAACTTAGTTAAGGACTCTAAAACTATCTGTCCTTGCCTGCATACCTTGAGAAACCATACCACCAGAAAAGAGCACGTCTTTAGGAAATATCCTTCACCTCTGGTGTGACTATTTATACAACCCTGTGGCTAAAACACGTAATTGTCAGAAACATATCCTTGTAGCAAGTGTTCTGAGAGCTGGTAGGCTCAAAAGTAGAAAAGAGGCCTGGAAAAGAACACAGGCAAATAAAACTTATTCCCTGATTTGCTTCATCTGTGCTCAGAGTCCAGCAGGGGAAATAGCAGAAATATAAAACAACTCACTTAAAACGAAAGGCATGACTTGTATTCTAGAATATTTATCACCATATGTTTGCTTTAATCCATATCTTGAATGCTAGAATGTTCATACTGGATATTCAGGTACAATAGAAATGGGTGTGATTTTAAAAAACAAAACATATGAGAATTAAATTTGCTTTACTGTATCAATGTGTCTGTGATACTTTCTGATCTTTCAAAACTGAATGTGTTTCAGTGTTTCCTCAGACCCAGTGAGTATCACCAAATATGGTTTACAATTCTTAAAATGATATTTTGCTAAAGCATTCAATCCTCATGTCACACAGTTATGCTATTGGACAGATTTCCTTGTAGGAACAACCTGGTCACCATTATCAGGTTCAAGCAAATGTGTATCTTTTCTTCAATTGTCTTCCACAGTCTTCTGCTCTGAGCATCTCACAGAACTAATATCTACTCTGAGACATAAGCCTCAAAAGAGAACTCTTTAAAATCATAAGAGGCTCTGTTCAAAGTAAGAGAAACATCAAGTTTCATTCGTCTACATGCAGCCATTGAGTTGAACTAGCATCATTTACTGAATGTGCTGTCTTTTACTACTGTGTATTGCTGGTGTCGTTATCAAAAATCAGTTGGCTGGAGAAGTGTGGGTTTATATGTAGGTCCTCAATTCTATCTCATCTATCAGTGAGTATGTTTTTCTTTCAGCACCTTGATGATTTGAATTATATAACTCTGTAGTATGACTTGAAACCTGAAATAATGATAGCTCTAGCAGTTTATTTATCATTCAGGATTGTTTTGACTACTCCAGGTCTTTTGTGTTTCCATGTGAATGTTTTTATATTTTTTGTTTACATTAAGAATCACATTAGGGTTTTAATTAATTAATTTTTCCAACCTGATCACAGTTTCCCCTCCCTCCCTCCTCTCTTCTCCCCAGCCTTCCCTCTCACCACCCAATCCTTTTGATAGGGACTGCATTGACTCTGTCTTGCTTTTGGTAGAATAGCTATTGTCATGATATTAATCCTGTCAATTCATGAGCACAGTAGGTCTTCCCATTTTCAGGTGTCTTCTTCAGTTTCTTTTTTCAGTGCCCTGAAATAATCACTGAACAAATCTTTCACTTCCTTTATTAGATTTATTCTAAGATATTTTACTTTCTGAGACTATTGTGAATGGTACTGTTTCCCTTATTTTTTCCCTCTCTGTGTCTACCATTTGTATAAAAGAAGGCTATTGACTTGTATATGTGAATTTTGTATTCTGCTACTTCCCTGAAAGTGTTTATCAGTTGGAATCCTTGGGGTCTTCTATATATGGAATCACATAATCTACAAGTACAGATAAGATGACTTTTTTTTTCAACTTGCATTTCCTTATTTCCTTCACTTGTCTTATTTCTATAGCTAAGATGCCATGTATAATCCTTATGCAAGCTTAAATCAGACTAAATTCCAGCATGGAAAAGGGAGTTGTGCACAGAGTCTCAGCACTAGCCTAGGAGATCTTGGCGATTAATGGAAAAAGAAAGTCAATTTTCTTTCAAAGTATAGCTACTAGTAGGTCAGCCATGCTCTAGTGGAAAGCCACACATCCATAGCAATACAATTTGGATTTTCTGGGTATTTAAAAAATAAAAGGACACAAAGTTGAATGGATAGGTAAAAGAGGATAGGTATTGTAGTAGCTAGAAGAGGAGTAAATGGTCAAAACTCATTTTATGAAATTATCAAAGAACTAATAAAAAACAATGACCCAAATCGATTTTTGCTCTCTCTAACAGTAACTCTCTTGTTTCTTTTTCCCTTCTAGCTTCCTATGTTTTATGAAAAAAAATATTCCCTTCTGTTCTTAAAAGGGGGCTGTATATACCTACATCGCATTATGATTAGATAATGGTGAAAGGCACAAATGACTAATATATACTCTTAGTTTTGCCTCTTCATGTGTAAACTGGAACAATTCATTTAAGTTGTTTTAGGACATGTGTGCTTAATAAGAGAGCTCAAATTAATTAGGACATTGTGTTTAATAAGAGAGTTCAAATTAATGGATTACAATTAATTAAAAGCTTATATAACTCTGACATAATGTAATTAAAGAGTCTGACTGATTTGCCTGGGCAAAAATTATATATAAAATCAACTTATCTGCAGCTCCACAGAAGAAGGAAAATAATTCAGGACACCATCAGAAAGATGATGTGCACTTATATTTTGAGACAGTGAAATATTAGTTTCATCATTTACATCCTTAAACACCTAAATTTCTATTGGAATGATAGAAGAATATCAATGAAATAATATACAGTGTGCAGAAATACAAAAGGAGAAACAATCTTAAAACCAAAACTTCATATAAATTCCACAGAATAAAAATGAGTGACAACACTGATGGTAAAAATAGAGTAAAGTTTATGCACTATAGCATAGAAAGATAAGAGAGCAACTGTAAGATACCCCATCCTCCAAAGGACAACATTGGAGGCTGCAAGGAGACCAAAGCAAGAAGTACAAGCAATACATGAAGAAATCATTATAGTGACAAACCATTGGAGAGCAGGTGAGTCAGTCATCTATAGACCCCAGTATCCATTAATATTGTGTATTAAAGTATCTGTTACTCTCCTAGGGAGTCTATGACCAAGCCAGCCAGGGTTTGGGGCCCAGTGACTGGAGGAGTGGGTGAGGAGTTATGAAGTCCCACCCTTAGGAGAGGAGCTAATGGCAACTGATAGTTGCTAGGGGAAGGAGAGCTTTCCTCGAGGATATGCACCCCTTTGTTGCTCATGTTCCAATAGATGGTTCTACACCCACACATATTAAGTGAACTCAATGGGATTGTTTCAAGGAACACATAAAGTTGGGAACAAACTGTGATGGAGATGATAAAGGAGAATATGAAAGAGAAAGGGAAGGGATGGATTTAATGGAAACACATAATATGCATGTATGAAATTCCCAAAGAAAAGTGTGAAAAAGATAAATGTATACATAGGAAAAAATTATCTATATTCTGCTACTGTTTATTTTAATGAATTCTGTAAACAACATTCTTTTACTTTGTAAAAATACCTGTCTCATGAATGTTTTATTGCAGCATGTTGATTGTAAAAAGGAAGAGATTTCATCATAATGTTTCCATAAATGCACATAATGTTCTTTGAACAGACTCACCTCTCATTATTTTCTTATGCCTTCTCCCCTCTCCTTTCCACATCCATATTTCTAATAAGTACACATATGTATGTAAAATAAGAAACTTGAAAAATTGGTTGTCTAATTGAAACAGAGTTGGAAGAGTAGGAAATGGTAAAAGAAAGACTTCTCACTGTTCACTCTTTTGTACTTTTAACATGTTTCAGTCATATAAATATATTCTTCAAACACCACGGACTCAAAATATCTAGAAATAAACCTAACCAACAAAGTAGGGAAAGGTCCACTATAAAGGTGAATTACTTTTTAAAGAAAAGGGGGACTACTGTGTGTATAAATCTCTTATTCCACAACTTTAGTTATTTTTAAAACACTAAGATTGTTTTACAATGAACATGTTTGTACAGATTGGGACTAAGGTGATAACCTCACATCTCAATAAAAATGGAGCAGTCAGAGTACATGCAGAAAGTCAACTATTGCAAGGGGGTATGTGTCGAAACAGCCTGACTTTGATTTAGCAAGGAACTAGTCTTTGCTTATTTTCTTCAGGAGCATTTTAATCTGTTGAATTCGTTCTGAGTCTAAAATTAGTTGTCCTTCAGACTGAAAATACTGTTAATTTCCTGTGTCAGTAAAGAAGAATGTTCTGGTATCATTCATATACATCAGAATTATATAGATTAAACAGAACTAAACTTTCCTGACTATTCACAACTCTAAATGTGCCCAAAAATGTAAAACACACTACCAATGGGCTGTGGAAAGAACCCCAGAGCTGTTCTTATTAGGGAGGCATAGGAGTGGACCTGAGAAAGTTACAGACAGGAAACAACTAGTCACCAACAGTCAGTGACCCCAGGACTCTGCCAGGTGGGCTCCCCATCAGGGAATTGTATGTCTGGTAAGTTAACTTGGTAAGTACTAGTTGTCATCTGCTTTATACTCCCATGGCCCAAGGAAATTTTATATGACATTTCATTCCAACATAAAGAACCATGTAGTTCTTCTTTAAAATGAGAACAGCCCCAATACTAGACATGAAAATCCCTCTTTTGATTTGTTAGCTAGACCTACCATAGAGACTATCCAAACATCTAGCCTATTGTTGTTGCCCTTGGTTGCCTCCATCCATACAGAGGTAAAAGGAACGTCCCTATCGCTGAAGACAATATGCACTAAGGTACCTACACCCTGAGGAGTAGCTTTCATGATATCAGAAGGCAGCACGAAAGTTTCCAAAGGAGCAAGGCAATCAATACCCCTAATTAGTTTAGAAAGCACATCAACAACCATCATGGCATTACTTTTTTAACTTCATTTTATTATTTTTTTATTTAAAAAAAATGTCTTTTAATCCATGTATACCCCTGCTCCCCCTTTCTTCCCTCCTCCCAATCCCTCCCAGTCAGCCTTCAACCTTCCCCCTTCCCATTCCCCTATCTCCTCCCCCCAAAGGGCAAATTTTTATAACCCTAAAGGTGCAGTAGTAACACATATACTTTGAAAAGTAACCGATGTCTCTCTAATTGGACTTAAGACCTGTTCAGCAAAGGGAGTGCTAACTACTCAGTGCTAGTGAAGTCAGGGCTATTGGAGAAGAATCTAAAACTACTAATTTAGCAAATTAGCATAATCTATAACAACAATCTAGTATATAAGCATTTACCCTTATACTCACAGATAAATGTAGTCTTTACCACTCACTAAGAAAATTTCCACAACTAATCAAAATGCAGAGCTGGAGAACCCAATCCCCATGGATACAGGTACAAACACTCCCAGAGCTAAGGTGATGTGGGAATGCCTTTCTGTATGCTGTGAATATCAATATTTAAATAAAGGAGCTGTTTTGGGCCATGACAGGCACCATAGAAGAAGTAGGAGGAGAAATCAGACCATAGGTAGGAGAAGCAGGGCAGAGTCAGGCAGATCGAGCAAGCTGACCAAGGAGCAACATGTAAGGAACACAGGTGAGCCACGGGCCACATGGCAGACAGATTAATAGAAATGGGTTGATTTAAGATGTAAGAGCAAGCTAGCAATGTGCCTGAGCCATAGACCAAACAGCATGAACTTAATATAAGCGTCTGAGTCATTTCTGGGGGCCTGAGCAGCAGCAGCAGGCGGCTAGCGCAGGTCTGTGGTTCTGGGCCTCTGGCTGCCCAGGACCAAGAAACCCCATTGCAACACTAAGGTTCAGTGAACATTGCAGAAGAGGGGGAAGAAAGAATTTTAAGCACCGAATGATCGAGGAATTTTCTGTAAGGTTATGTCTCATAATAATGTCAGAAGCTTTATTCACAAATTCTCACCAAGATAAATGTCCAAATGTGAGCTGAACAAGAACATCAACAGACATGCCAACTGTGGACAGAGGAAGCCTCTGAGGCTTACAGCCCTATACACAGGATGATGGGCAACTGAGGAAGTAGGAGAAATGGTCATCACAGAAAACATACAAACAGGTAACATTATGTGGAGTGAGCAAGTTATATTATCAATACAATAGTGACATGAAAGGTATGGGGTTAATAACCCACTTCTGCATACATAGCATTGAAGGCCTGCTCCACAGGGTGGAACACATGCCTGCTATTGCAAACTTTTCTAAGAACATATAATTCTATAATTCAAGAGACTATAAATATGAAATAGAGTGGTGATACGTAACTTGGAGAGTTTAGAGGGAGGAAAGTGAAGGAGGAAATGTAATTATAATTTCAAAAGTAAAACAATATAATAAAATGAGACAATGAAGGTAGATAGTCTTGGAAAATTTCAAAAGAGTATATGCCTCAGTTTTGTTTTGTTCATACATGTTACACCGCATATGCTCTGGGGGTCTTACTATTTTCACACAAGCCAGCACTGTGAGCCTGTATTGGACATAGAATATAGCTTCAGATCATTAGCTTGAAATTCTAATTAATTGCTTTAACCTTTTTATTCTTTTATTATACACTGCCTGGATATAATATGAAAAACAGTAAATAGAGCCGTTGCAAATAGAAAGGAAATTAACAATACCATAGATGAATATAAATAGTAAGTTGTCTTTGCCTTTTGATAAATACAAATCTCTAACTATGGACACTTGATGTAAAACCATAAAAAGGATAATATGATTCTACGCACACATTTGATTATATAAGCCACAGAATTATAAACCTAACTGTAAAGATAATTACAGACATCAAAGACTGATGGCTCTTTAATCAATTGCTGTATTTGTACTTAATTTCATTTCCTACATGGTTGCTAGCCACCAAAGAAATTACTTCTCTAAAACTAATGTGCCAACAAATCATCTGGCAGAATTGTGAGGTGTTTATTTTTTTTTTTAATAAAAAGCCAAATCCACCTCAGTAACTCTAGAATGGGGACTCCCACCTATTACTTAACAAAAATCACTCAAGAAAAATTTAAACTGCTGTTTTCCTGACAACAAAGTCACAGGGGGACTCTCTAACCTGGTTCAATAAGGTAAATAAAAGAATAACCAATAAGCCCCATTTATGTTATTGGGAGGGTACAGAAAAAAGAGGAAGTACTATAGCTATTTTTAAAGGAAGAATTGATAATCTGCTGAATTTTTATAAAACGCAGCACTATTCAACAGCTGAGACTGATACAGGAGTGCTATGAAGCACTGACATAGATATAGATTTATAAAACTAAAGCAATAACCAACAAAAGCTACTGTCAGAATACAGCCTCATATATTTCATGTACATTTTTAAAATACTTTAATTAATATTATATTATGTGTTGTTTCCCAACCTAGATGTGAATAGTTTGAATTTTAAAATGTTTATGGAAACAATGCACACTATTTATAAGAACATTTAGCCTGGAGAAATGAGAAGGAACTGAAGATATATTTTTATATTTATCAATGGAAAACGACCAGGGTGAAACTAGCTGTCACTTGCATTTTGAAAAAGTTAACAATTGTTGTATGTGGATTTTTTTATTTTTTTATACTTTTTGGTATGTCTGAAGTACTTTGTTGTTAAATATCTAGGGCTTTGCTACCTTTGAGTCAGTTACACAAATACCTATGTAAAATGAGTCACTGGGACTTTTTTTCTTTTGTCCAGTCTTGTTCTGCTCTGTTACAGCAACAAAAGGCTATTTCCAGTGTCCTTAAGAGATTGCTGCATTTACTTACATCTATTTGTCCTAATTCATTTTATTCTCATTGTGGCTTTGATATATTACCATATCTTAATGTAAGCATCTTAAGCAGGAATTATAAAGAAGGTTTTCTTAAATCCAACAATGTTACCTTAAAATCCTGGGATCATTTCTGTATTACACTTCTCTAAGAAATGAAAGTTGATGTTTTCTGTAATAAGATAGTTGTGTCATTCTCAAACAATTAATAAAACTATTTTTATGATCAATTAAATATTTTAAAACATAATCTAAAGTCCACCTTTAGCTCATTATTTAACTGGTTTACCTATTACACTGACAAGTTTGATGAGCTGTTTATTCAAAGGAAAATGAATTACTGTATTCCTCTTTAAACAATCATGAGATTTCATTGGATTCTCCTTTTCAGTCTCTTCTATTTTCAATAGTCTCTCATTTACCTGTTCTAGGGAGTTATGTAGATTATCACAGAAGTAAGCTAGGTACCCAAAATATCAATTATATTCTCCTTAACTCCATAGAATATAGATGATACGATAAATAACTTGTGACCCTATTTCTAAAGGCAGTAATAAAGCACTGACCCATTTCCCAGGTTTTTTGTATGAACTATTGCATTTTGTTTTCCATTGCTTCTGAGATTTATGCATTTTATTGGAAATCTGTAACAACTTAGTTCCAGAGGATTCTCTTACTATACCCTAATAAATCACTAACCTACATGCTGAGTCCATGTAATTGTTCTTGCTTAGCATACTATCTAGCTGGCTTTTTGTTGGAGACATATTTTTTTTTAAAGGAGGCAGCAACAGGATACCATGATCAACAGATTTTCCTAAGAATCTGAAAAGGCTACATCTTTTATAGAAGATCTTTCTTACAGAAGACCAGAGTCTTATGTAATTTCTAATAAAACCAAAAGTAAAATTTAAAACTCCTTAAAGATGTGTGATAGGGTTGTTTTGAGGATTATTCAGTCACAAGCTCAGTTGTTTTTGCCAGCTGTCTTCCATATGGCATTCATATATCTTCTGGCTGCTTCCATTTTGTCTTAAAGCTTCTATTATTCTTCAGTTATTGGCCTCGGAACTTATTTCCTCTAAGGAATTTCCAGACTCTCCAAGACTTTATTACGTATTTCTCTTCCTTACATTTTTATTTTATATTGTCAAGGAATTGGTCGCTCAGCATTGCAAAGAACTTTATATGCATTTGCTCCTCAAGAGAACATAGCAAAGGCTATGTTTTTTTTTTTTTCTGCATCATGAGCACTTGACAAATAAAAATAGCATAAGCATAAAAAAGCAAAAGCATTTTTCAGAGTATCTTAAAACAGGATTAAAAAATCTAGAGCAAAAATAACAAAACAGGTGGCATCATATTATATGACTTCAAAATGTACAAGGTACTATAGTAAGTGTATAAAGCAAAAAAGTTATAAAGCCATGGCAGAGATTACATACTCCATAAGTAAATTCACATATATTTGGCAAACTGATTTTCAACAAAGGTGCCAAGAACAAAGAACTGGTAAAGGACAGTGTCTTCAAGAAATGGTTCTGGAGAAAACCAGTTATCTATATGCAGAAAAATGAAACTAGATCTTTATCTCTTATCAGTCAGAATGAACAACCCAAAATGACCTGAAAAAAAAAACCCAAAACTAATAGATGAGAACATGGGACTATATCTCATAAAATTCATCTGCTAAGGGATTTTTTACTACCTGCAAATCACAGGTATCCAAGGTAAACATATCTGTGGCAATGGGGCTAAATTATGACAGAGAAAAATTTTTCATAAAAATAAAGATGTGAAGAGGTACAGATCCTTCTTCCATTCTCTAAAGTATCACAAGTTATATAAAAAAACTCTATTTCCATCTAATATAATATTAAACAAAGACAATAAGGTCATAAATAATTAAATGGAATTTTTAAGAAGCTATAATGTTTTTGCACACCAAGGGAAAAATGTATTGATGGATTAATTAGGCAATCTAATTGGAGAAAATTAATAGTTGTGTTATAATTGTACATCTGACAAAGATGTATCAGAATATAAAAGAAACTCAAAGCAACATAAAAAAATAAAATAAAATCATTAAAAATCTTATTAAGAAATTGGCAATAGCCTAAGTATACACTTTTCAAAAGAAGATATTCACTTATAAGAAGATGAATGGACCTGGAAGACATTATGCCAAGTGAATATGACAGGTGCATAAGGGCAATAGCTTTGTGGTCTCTCTCATTAGGAACTCTAAAATAGTTAATCTTATAGACTACACAGTAAAATAGTAGTTGCCAGAGGATAAAGAGAATAGAGGAATATGGGCAAGTGATTGACCAACAGGGAGATATTTATAATACCCTGGAAGGAAGAAATCCTAGTGTTCTATTACAAGGCATGGTGACTATAGCTAATCATAATGTATGGTATCTTTCAAAGTAGATAAAAGAGAGTATTTTGGATTCCTACACCAAAAAAGAAATGACAAATGTTGGAAGTGACAGAGTGCAAATAAAATCTAAAAAATAAGTGTTATATAAAAAATTAGTTTTTCTACTTTGTGCATATATAGATCATGTATGTATATATTTGTATTTATATGCACATGTGTATATGCATGCATGTGCACACGTATGTGGAGACCAGAGGTCAATGCTATCATCCCTTCTCCCTCCTCATCTTAATGTTTGAGACTACACTTCTCACTAAACTTGGTGCACACAGATTCAGTAGGCTTGCTAATCAGCAAGCCCTGGAAATTTTTGTCTCTGCCTCATCAGAACTAGGATTACAGGCAAGATCAGCCATGCCACACTTGTTTGAGTGCTGAGAACTTAGCTTGGTTCTTCATGTTTTTGAAGAAAACACTTAGTAGATAATCTAGCTAATCCTAGAAAGTGAATTTAGGAAGATTCTCCAAAGAAAGTAACATTTATTTTGAAATATGGGAATCAAACAGATGACGGAAATAGTGAGAAAAAAAGAAAGACAGCCACATGAGTCTTAATTTGATGAAACTTTTTGAGTTTTTCTAGACTTAAATGATACTAAGAAATTAAAGAATTTTGAGATATATGTTAATAATTGTATATTTAACTATTGCTTCAAATAAAGTAAATCTTGTTTTAAAGCAAGCCACATTGGGTTTTGAATTGAAGGCAGTACCTAAGATGCATAGGGCTTGAGTACACCTGCAAGCATTTTCTGCCTGAGACATCTTCCCAGTCTCAAATATTTAAAAATGGCAAATATTGTGACATAAATGTGTAAAACTGTATAATTTGAAAATTAATGTAGACTGACAGAAAATCAGTGGTGGTACAGGTATCACTGAGGAAGATTAGGTGGGAAGCAAAGATAAAGAAGAATAAAAATGCTTTTGGGAGTGATAGACATGTTCCTTATCTTGATTAATGTCTTCATTGGCTTATGCCTAAGTTAAAATACATCTAATTGCAATGTGTAACTATATGCAGGTCAATTTTTATCAGTTACACATTCTTTATGCTGTTTTTAAGTTCTCTTTGCTAATAAAAGTTTCTGAGCACGCTGACGGGTTCAATAACACAATATTTAACTAAGCCCATGTGTTTATATTTCACCAACTGCAATTCGTTGACCGAAAGTGGTTTGAAAGTCCTTACTGAAGGGCCTGAGTAATCATGTAAGGTGAATATAGGAAGATTTCTCAATAGACATGACATTTATTCTGAAATATAGGAAGCAAACAAGAAAAATCATAACAAGGTAAGAAGAAAATTAAGAAACAGCCTGTTTTGTTTCTGTGTTCTTTTGTTGTATAAAAGATTAATATTTATTGAGGGGAATATGAACACTCACGATACAAACTGGACCTTAAGAAAAATTTTGGAGATAGGAGCTCTCCTAGGCAGGGCTGCTGGTCTACTTTCCGAGAATGCAGAAACAAAAAAGGGAAGAACTCGGAGTTTCCTGGGTCCCAATCAGTTCTGGCCCTGCCCCATAGGGGTCCTGAACTCAGGGGCTATGTATGCATCTGGGCTTCCCTAAGTAATACTTGAATCCCACTACAAAAGAGAGCCACAGATAACATGAACCACATGACAATTTTTTCATTTGATCAAATGCTTTAAATTGTTCTAGACCTCAATAATATTGAGAAACTAAAAAGTTTCAAGATATTTCTTTAAAAATTGTATTTTTCATACTGGCTCAAATAAAATAAATTTTGTTGTAAATTTAGCCACATTGGTTTGCATACGGATACAGTACCTGATAATTATAGGGTTAGAAAACACCTGAACAAGTGAGATTTTCATCTCAGTGCCAAGCCTGACATATTTACAACAGTAATATCTAACACAGGCTAATTCTCAAAACACAGGGACCCTATTGTACCTTTCACTTCCCTGTGGGAATATTTGTTCTAATATTATTTTTTATTTTATCAATGAGAAAAGTAAGATTTCTGAATCCTAAAATTCGGCCATAAAAAAATATGACAACTCCTAATGTCACTGTTCCTTCCCCAAGATAATGTTAAATATCAAAGACACTCCTTTAAAGTTTGCCCTTTTGACAAAAAAAGGGCCAGTTAAACAAAAACAAAAAACAAAAAAAAAAGCCTGCTCTTACCTTGATTGCTAACAATACACACACGATGTCCAAGCTAAATAAACAAAATGACAAATAAAAACTGACAAAACCTGCCTAGACAAAATAAAACAGTCCCTCCAAAATTTCCCTATTTATAAAAAGATCTGTCAAATATCATAGGCCTATAGCCAAAATAATATATGCTCCAATGGTACAAAATCCATAAATGATTGTCCAAATAGCTGTGTCGCTGTCCTCTCCCAAATTCTAAAAAGTACTACTCCCATGTGCTTCTTTCAAATAATGTATTTTCCTTCTCAAGTCTTAAAAAAAATAAATAAATATTTAAAATTACTATCCCATCATCCCTTAACAAGAAACATTCAAGTGTTAAATTTTCACTATCCCAGATAAACAATGTTAAAATAATTTATACACCCCACCATCTATAAATATTCTAAAAATATATAATATGCTTTATATATATTAAGTTTTAGTTATAATTTATGCCTTTTCCTCTCCAAGATATTACCTCATAATAATTCCTATTATATATAGTCTTGGTTTAAAACCTTCTTAGTTATATGAAAAAAATAATAAAATTCAAATGTCAACTGATAAAGTTAAAAGACACTTATCCAAATTCCCTAAAAGTGCTAGAAAACCCAAAAAATAGCATGAAAAATGTTTAGGAGCAAGTTCAATAACTGTTAGCTAGCATTGGTAATAGTAATATAACAATAGTTTTGTTATTCCCTACATAAATAATGACACTGACTTTCTTAAATCTGTTTGTGTGTGGATGTCATAACTATTATAATTGGCCATGCTATTACCCCTTGGTGGGCTCATATTCTCATTATAAAAATTTTAGGCCCAAGATTCTGATTTCAACTGTGGTCCATAAAACCACAAAAAGAAGCTTGTACTAAAGGATTGTGGGATTGTGTTTCAATGAGTTCATCAGACCTCTTATCATTCTGTGTGTGTGTGTGTGTGTGTGTGTGTGTGTGTGTGTGTGTGTGTGTGTGTGTGTGTAGTTGAGAGAGAAAAAACACAATGCCTATGAAAATAGAAGATCACAGCACTTTTACAATAAGGAAGCAATTTCTGACAAAGTAATTCCTTTTGTTCATTTATTTAATCTCACTCTATGGAACCACAAACAGCATTGTCCTGCAAGGAGGTCTGGGTACTAACAGTAGGGGCTGAGATTCTGGGCACAAAATGAATAAAAAGAAAGAATTTCTATTTAGGAAAAACTTTCATGATGTTTAAAAAAATGAAATGGAGGGTTGAACAATTGACTAAAAAAGTGTCACAATGATAATGATTTATATCTTGACATTCTTGATAACTTATAGAAATCATGGAGAGAATGAAGAGGTCTGACAGTTTGCCATTTGTAATTTTAACACAGAAAGTAACTAGCAAACTCTAACTCTGAAAGTATTCAATCTTTTGGGTTTGGGGGGGTGCTTATTTTTGAGACAGGGTGTCTCTGTGTAACAGTCTTGGCCATCCTGGAACTTACTCTGTAGTCCAGGCTGGCCTAGAACCCACAGAGATCTGTCTGCCTCAGAATCCTGACTGCTAGGATTAAAGTTGTATGTGAATACTGCCAGGTGAAAGGAGCGAATCTTAAAGTACATGTCCAGTGAACTTAGTTGTGCTTCTAGGAAGAAGAGAATAAGAGACTAAAATCCCCAAGGTCTCTAGGTAAACTCCATACAATGACCCTACTCTCAGGTGATGTCTCAGGGACACCCTAAAGAATACCCTACTACTGACATTTTTTTAAACCAGGAGAATTTATAACTGCATTGTAAATGCCTATCTTTATATACACAGATAATTATAACCCTTACCTCCTCATCAAAGAATCTTCTTTTTCAGCATATGGGGACAATTGCAGAATTCTGGTCAAAATGCAGATATCATCTTACCATGAGGTGCCCAATCCTAGATGACATATCTACAATACAACAGAAAGATTGTAAAACCCAGAGGACCAGGATTTCTTGTGTGAGGTTGTGTCTTCTATCTAGGACAAGGGAATCTGCACCCATGAAATCTCAACAAATGCCTGCCTAAATAAGACCTGAACAATAACAATAGAAGATGACATCTCAACATGGAAGTAAGAAATCTCAAAAGGCTCCACTCATAGATAAAAAGATAAAAGCCATAGGCAATCAATGGTTAATGAGAGTTGGGGAAGAATCAGTCATCTCTGGGGAATCTCCCCTCCTCCCCTCCATGACAGGCTATCCAACCATAAGTGGTAAGCCTAAACACACAAATAACTCTAAATAGACTCATATGGTTCTCTCTCTCTCTCTCTCTCTCTCTCTCTCTCTCTCTCTCTCTCTCTCTCTCTCTCTCTCTGTGTGTGTGTGTGTGTGTGTGTGTGTGTGTGTGTGTGTGTGTGTGTGTGTGTGTGTATCAAGCAATAATAATTTTAAAAAAGAAGAGTTCTTAAGTTTGAGACAGAAATTGGGGGTATGGGAGGAAGGAAGGTAGGAAGGAAGGAAGGCTTGGAAAGGAAGGGGTAGGGATGATATAAATATAGTAGTTACATAGTAAATTCTCAAAAAATTAAGCAAAGTAAATGATGTTAAACAAAATTTATTCCACAAATAATCACTTACTTGTATTATGCAAAGGTCTAGGCACTGGAGATACAACAGAGAGAAAAAGTACCTGCTCTCATAGGTTTTACATTCTCATCAGAAAATAGACAATATAGAAAAGAGTACATATACATATATTTATACACATATATGTGAGTTTATAGTCCTAGAGTTTATATATGCTTATATAAGTATATATTGTCATAAATTAATATCTGAAGGTCACTTTTCTCCTCCTTAATCTGCTTTTATTTCTGTATGTATATTCATATATGAGTGAGAATATTAATAAACATACAAATGTACTTCTCAATGAAATGTTAGTATTTGAACAGAGGCATGCATGAAGATAGGAAATAAACTCATACAATTATCTGGAGAGATAATGACTCTTAAAAAGGAAGATGTAATGTGCAGAACTATTCTTGACATGTTTAAGAAACATGTAAGTGGTATATGTAGCTGGACCAGCTGATTAATAAGGACCACAGTATGATATCACAAAGAGCTCTATAGCTCACAGTAAGAAATGTGTATTTTACTTTGAGTGAAACATAATTTATATTACAAAAATTGTTTTATTGTGGTCTTGCTTACATTTCAGGTTTTCCTTGGTTTGGTTGGTGATTAGTTGGTTCATTGTATGATTGGTTAGATTTTGAAATTTTTAGGTAGGACTTTGCTATGTAGCAAAGGTCAGCTTCTCACACACAATCCTCATACCTTGGCCTGCTTATTGCTAATGTTATAGGCGTATAGCAGCATTCCAGGTTTAGTGAAGCAATTTAAAATAGGCATAGATAACTTGACTTAAATTATCACACTGTTGCAATCACAGGGAGTCTCAATAATATGAAAAATGTCTTCTTAAAATTACTGTGCTATAGCTGTGCAGTAGTGGTGCTCACCTTTAATTCCAGCACTTTGGAAGAAGAGATGGGTGAATCTCTGAGTTCAAGGCAAGTCTGATCTACATAAAGAGTTCCAAGACAACACAGGCTATGCAGAGAAACCCTGTCTCTAAAAACAAAATAAAAATAAATAATTAAATTAAATTAAAAATTGTAGGGGTATTGTGCTGTTTAATGGTAAACAATTGTCCGACCCACTGGTTTAATAAAAGCGCTGATTAGCCAAAGGCAGGCAAGAAGTATGGGCGAGGCTACCAGACTAAGAAAATCTCTGAGAACAGACACACAGAGCGGAATTCCATAGAGAGGCCCCGAAGAAGCAGAGGACAACTATGCTGGTCTAAGCAAAGGTACCCAGCCGCATGGCTGAACAAGAGGCATGGGTTAGATGAAGGGTAGAGAGCTAGCAAGTGATATGCCTGGGCCTTAGGTCAATCAGCCTAAAACTACTGTAAGCATCTGTGTGTCTCTGTGGGACTGTGGGACTGTGGGACTGCGGGTCTGTGGGCCTAGACCTTGAGGTTAGGCCCGAAAGTCCGGGCCAGAAACCTCTTACTACAAAAAATGACTATGCTTGGGCTGTAGAGCTAGATAGGTCAACCCATAAAAGCTTGCCATGAAGCATGAGGAACTGAGTTTGATCCCCAGTACTCACATGCAACCTCTAATTTCAAAACTAGGACCTAGAAACTAGAGGATCACTAGGGCTTTCTGGGCAGCCAGTCTAGCAAAATCTGAACTGAAAAGCTCCAGTTCAATGAGAGTCCCTATCTCAAAAATAGACTAAATGTCATTGAAAAATCTCTAGTCTTTACTAATTTCATTTGTCTCTAGTAAGATTTCTTTTCCCTACCTCTTGAACATATGTCTTTCCTTCTCTCTTGTGTGTAGTACTTCTTTAAATATTCCCTGCAGTTCCAGCTTACTGATTTTTCAATGGCTTTTAAACATCTATTTTGGTTGAAGATTTTGAAAAGATCATGCCATGCCCTTGTTGGCTTTAATGTTTCTACTAAAATGTCTCCTGTGTTCTGATGGTTTGCCTTCATAAGTGATGTGGCATTTCTGTCTTATAGCTCTCAGTGCAGTGTCTTTGTTCTGTACTCTTAGTACTTTAATAATAATGTGTCATAGAGAAGTACTTTTCTGGCCATTTCCATATGAGATTCTAAAATGTACCCTGTACTTTCTCTATTTTTCCCCTAGTTTTTGGAGACTTTCTGCTAAAATATCATTGAATAGGTTTTCAGTGCATTCCATTTGTAGCAAGATTTCTTCTCTATACCACAGATTCACAAGTTTAATCTCTGAATTATGTCCCAGAAACATTAAACATTACTGTCATAATTGATTGATTTTTGTTTTCTGATATGTGAACATACTAATTCCTCAACCTTGTCTTCAGTTGGTATTCCTTTCTCCAGGTGTCTATTGTTAATTATATCCTTTGGGTTTTTCTCACTTAATTTATTCAGCTTTTTATTTTGAAGGTTTAGATTTTTTTGTACAATTTCTCTTTGATGAATATTTTGTCCAGGTTGTTGACTTTCCCACTTAAGGTCTGAACGTGCTGACTTACTCTAAACACCAACTCTTTCTCTGAGCAGAAAAAAATTAATGTCCTAAAGTAATGCAAAATAAATTATAATGGTAAAGATTAGAGGAGGTAAATGTAATAATAGTAGATTAATGAAATAAAGGAAGAATCATGAAAATGGATAAAGAAAAAAAGCAAGGTTATATGAAAGAATGATAATGAAATGCAAAGAAAGTGAAGAAAAATAAGTAGACAAACTAAAATTTTCTATTACAATTAGAAGAAATCACATAAATGAAAAAAAATAAACATAAGCCAAATAATAAATTAAAAACATGAAATGTCATAAATACATTTTTAAAATATAGTAAAGTATCTTTGAAAAAACATAGAGAACAAAGACTAGAGAAATTTGTCTACTGTTGGAATCCATAAGGTCTTGAGGGCAGAGCAGAGGCAGGTTGTAGTTCTTCTCTACTCACACTGTGCATGTGAGTGCTAAAATAGCTAACTCAGCCCTCAGCTGAGGTACACCCCTATAAACCCAGCACTGGGGAGGCAGAGGCAAGCAGATCTCTGTGAGTTCTAGGCCACCAGCCTACTCTGCAAAGGACAGCCAGGATAGCTACACAGAGAACTCTTGTCTCAAAAAACTAAAAAGAAAAAAAGAAAAAGTGAATCCTATCAAAAATTTCCCCAGGAATCCCACATTAGGAAAGAAAAGGTGCCAAAGGAAAAATTCTAATAGTTTATCTCACAGATGTATCAATTTCTGCATATCTCCTGGCCTTTTTTTATCTTTTCTATGAAATTGTAATGAAGTTACAGGGGATGCAGAAGAATTTAAGAACACACCTGTCCCTACTTCTGGATAAACTGTAAAGAAATTTATTTCCCTTTACCAGTTCATATTTTCTAAATACAAGAAAACTGAGGTTGTGTGGGTTTATGAACCTAAGTAGCCAGTAATAAAAAGATCAAAATAGTGTAAGAGCATATTTCTTAAAAACAAAACAAACAAACAAACAAAAACCCAGACAGTGACAGAATTGCTGGGTCAAAGTATACGAACACTTCAAATTTCTTAGGTATTATAAAATTGCCCTCTAAAATTATATTAATTTACATGCCTACATGTGACAATGCATTCTCCTCAAAGCCTTTGCCACTGCCTTATGCTATCAAATATTTTCATTTTCCTCAATCAGATAGTTGAAAATGTATCTCAGTGCAGCTTTTAATTTGCATTTTTCTTATTCAAATTAGACTGAATATATTTTCTTATGGTAAATGACCAAGGACAGTAGATAAAACTAGATCCTTGCAGGGAGCTAGGACTTAGTAGACAGGAAATTTCTTTTACTCTTCTATTTCAATTTATTCAACCAGTTTTATTTATTGAGTGTCTATTCTGAACAACTCACTGATATATTGGATAATGGATCTAGCAGTGAACAAAATAATGTCAAAATCTAAACTGTGGGCCATAGCCCTGTATCACAAAAGATTCAGAAAAGAAGAGGTCTCAACTTTGAGGTTTCATATAAGAGAGCCAAAGGATAAAGACTGGAACCAAGAGCTGGGTTAAAATTTCATTTTACAAATGAGAATATAGAAACCTTTATACTCTGCTAACTGAGGTATAAACTTTTGTAGCCTTTCATAAATGTCTAAAAATAGAACTGTAACATGACTCATATCTTTATAACTCCTGGACATGTACCTTAGGGATTCTAAGTCAACATATTACAGAGACACTGTACAAAGAGGACTAGAAATTAGCATAACACAGACATTCTTGCAATCTATGCTGATTGCAGTACTGTTTGTAATAGTTAAGTCATTGGGCTATCCTAGATGTCCATCGACATGAATAAAGAAAATAGAGTATATTACACAATAGAAGTTTATTCTACAATAAGGAACAGAATAATTCTGGTTAGGAAAATGGGTAGAACTATAGGTCACCATATTAAGCAAAATGAGTTGCACTTAAAAACAAATGTCAGAGGTTTCATGTCACCTCTCTCATTCCCCCCTCCCTCACACATATACACACACAAAGCATGAAAATAAATGGAACACTTTAAATTATAAAGAAGAGGAGGATATGAAGAGACTGTTCAGTGTTTAAGAGAACTAGTTGCTCTTGGAAAATGCTTGGGTTTATTTCCCAGCATCCACATGGTAGCTCATAACTATCTGTAGCTCTCATTTCAAGGGATTCAATCTCCTCTACTGGTCTCTATAATCACTTCATGCTTGTAGTACACAGACACTCATACATGCATACATGCACATAAAATTAATAATAAATATTAAAAAAATAAAAGAATGAGAAGAAAGAAGAGGGATAACAAGAGGGGAGAAAGGGACAAAATGGGCTACATGATAATATATATGAATGCAAATGCCATTATGAAAATCTATCATCACTGAATAATAACTATATGCTTGTAATCTTTAAAGATGTACACTGAGAAGCAATGCCTATGGAGGTCCAAGAGATGAGACAAGATGATTAGAAATTGCCTAAGACTATCTTGTAAATAAGACAACCATGAAAAGAAAGTTCAGAAGAAGCAAGATATGGAAAAGTGAACTTCTAAGGAAAGTAGAAAGCTTAGCAAACCCACTGAGAAACACTGAAGCAAAGATTATCATTAAAGGCATCTCTCCCTAGACAGACAATGTCAAAAAAAAAAAAATAGTGACAACCACATGCATATGTTTTCAACTCTTGATACTAGTATACATAGCTCAGTCATTGGCTAAAGGATACTTATAAAGTGCATTGCTTCCCATCAAACACCAAAGCATATTTCAAGGTTGCTTGTAGTGGAATAATATTGTTACATTGTAAACAACTGTCCCGCCTACTGGTTTAATAAAAAAAAAAAGATGATTGCCCAAAGGCATACAGGAAGTGTGGGCAGGGCAACCATACTAAGAAAACTCCAGGAATAGGAAGAACAGAGCAGAAATGCCACAGAGACTCCAAAGATATCACAGACACAGAAGACATCTATGCTGCTCTAAGAAAAGGTACTGAGTCCCATGGCTGAACAGGATAAGAATCATGGGTTACTTTAAGGGTAAAGACTTAACACATTATATGCCTGGGCCCTAGACCAATCAACATACAATTAATATAAGTGTCTGTGTGTATCAGTGGGACTATGGGACTATGGGTCTGCGAGTGTGGGCCATGAGGCAAGACTGGAAAGTCCAGTCCACGAGGCTAGGCCTGAAAGACCGGGTCAGAAATTTAATACAACAGTCGCTCACATCACTCTCTTCTGGTGAACAGCAAGTTCATTCTTGAAAGAATCTCTAAGGAGTGAACTGCCAAGGCTGTTAGACCTAGGGATCAGCTCTGTTTTAGTGAAATATAAGGAAGTATTGGAAAGCAGAACTGAATTGAAGACCACTAGGTAACTGGTGATGTTAGAGAATAGACCTTAGGGTCATTAAGAGCATTCAGCTGGTAACAGAGCTAGCTATGTAAACCTGATAACCCAGACTCAATCCTGAGGACCCATGTTACAATGTAGTTTCTCAGCCCCAGGCGGCCAGAGGCCCAGACCCACAGACCTGCAGCCCCAGACCTCTTAGCCGCCTGCCACTGCTCAGGCCCCCAGAAATGACTCAGACACTTATATTAACTTTATGTTGTTTGGCCTATGGCTCAGGCACATTGTTAGCTTGTTCATACATCTTAAATCAACCCATTTTCAAGAATCTGTCTGCCACGTGGCCTGTGGCTCACCTGTGTTCCTTACATGTTGCTCCTTTTGGGCTTCAGGCCTGGTCTGTCTCTCCTTACATGTTGATCCTTTGGGCTTCTGGCTCCTTCTGTCTGACTCCGCCCTACTCCTCCTACCTACTCTGATGCCTCCTCCTACTTTTCCTATGGTGCCTGTCATGGGCCAAAACAGCTCCTTTATTTAAAGATTGCTATTCACAGCATACAGAAAGACATTCCCACATCAGAACCACATAGGAATCTGAGTACCATGGCATGCATCTACAATACTAGTACTACTACTGTGAGGGATGAGAGCGATGGAAGAATTGCTCAGAAGGTCACAGACTAAATAATTTTGAGTAACAAGTGCAGCAGAAACAAGAGAAAACACATTAGAAATATAAACTATGAAAATCATATATATCTTTTAACTCTTGACATTATCCCAGTTTACAAAGTTATGTGTAAAAAGTTGTGTCATATGGTTAATAATGAAAATTTTCATTGAGATAAATATACATCGGCCCTAGTCGTTGCAAGAAATAATATGTGATTTCTGTGTGCAACTTTACCCAGTATCCCAAAACATATAACATTTTGCAAAATGGTACATTAGATCACAAGAAAGATACCAATATTGGTATAATACATTCAGTTTATTGAGGTTTCTCATTTGTTGGAGGAAAAGGTGTAATATCATAATGCCATGATAATCTATGTACTCAACTTGAATTTATCCATCACCATAGAGTCCATCATTTTGTCATTTTGTAAAGTCACCCACTCATCTATCATATTTCTGTTCTCCCCAACTTACCTTGTTTTTTCCTCACAATTTATCCTTTTAAGATGTTATTTGTAATGAATAATACATTATGTAGTCATTTCAGGTTGACTTTTTCACCCAGAATTAAGCTTTTAATATCCATCTTGTGTCATGTAGCAGTAATAACAGACAAGAAGGGATTTAAAAACCCAGCGGTGGAACTATTTATGCTACAGTTGGTTGCTTAGATTTTTGACAATTTTTCATTGCCAATCTATTTTGTATTTTACATCCCTTCAACACGGAAGTGAATCCAGTTTCTATGCATCCACATTAGTAATTGATGTCAATATTTTTAGAGCATTAGGTAGATAGATGATATTTTGTTACAGTTTTGATTTGTCATTTCTCTAATGGCTAATGACGTTAAATATTTTTTTCATGGGGCCATTTGGGTTTGAACTATCTTTTCATTGGATTTCTGTTAATAATTAGCCAGGTTGGTTTTTAACAGAATGTAAGACATCTAAGCAATGACATTCTAAGAGGAGGAGAGAGCAAATGCTGTGAAGCTGAAGTTTTAAATTCACATTGTTCATTTAATGATTTTGCTCTAACTTCCCTTTAGTCAGCATCATGTTCCATTTCCAACTCACTAACACGACAAGATATGATACCCACTGACCTCTGCACTCCATCCTTTATCCAGGATGCTTCCTCACTCCCATTATACTGTATGCTTATCTCTCCACACCCCACAAAGGTCCACAGTCCAAACATTACCAAGTTTCACATTAGAAAGTCACCTTCTCTAGTAAACACTACTTGATTGTAACATCTGGAAAAGTTGTGGTTCTACTTAGCTTTTATTTGAAGGAAATCAAGTTCTCTTTCTCTTAGTTTCTAATATCAGCATCTACCACGCATGCTCTGTCTGAGGACAGGTTAGCACATATAAAGCACTTATAAAAGGGATAGGACGAGCACACAGAACTAAAACATTAGCCATTATTGCTTTACATTAAAACCAGGATTCCTCTTTAAAAGTCATCTATATTATTTTCTTTCTGCCTTCTCTCTATATATCTTTTTTTTTTTTTACTTTTTTTGACTTATCCATCTTTTGATGGGTGTCCTTAATAAAGCTTTTTGTTGCAGGCCTCCTATTAACCTTTACACTAAAAACCTTTATAATAGACCTCTTAGACCTCTTTTTTGCCAAGCTGGCCCTCAGTGGGGTGATAAAAGCCTCTGGCTACAGACTTAACAATTGCCCCTTATCCTTTCCTGCACTTTATTCATTTTTTCTCTACAAAGAAGGGAAATGTTGCAGCAAAGAGGGGCTGCTATTTCAGAAAATGTCTCTTTGAATAGTGTAGTAATTGGGCTAGTCAGTGCCACCCTGAGTGAGCTCCACCATTATCACCCTCTTGAGAGTTTGCTGAGCATAGATTGGCATAATAAATGGTGTTACTTCAACTTTTGGGAAACTAAACAAAATAGATTATGCATCATGGCATGTCTTTTAAATAAGTCATCTCTACTAATGTTTGAAAATGTAAAGCTTATAAATAAATCCAATCATCAGACACGGCACTTTCAGCTTTTCACAGTGTCAATCTCTACTGACAGGAGCTGAAGTTTCAGTTAAGCACTGCAAGCCCCTGACTCCCAATTTCCCCTGTCAGTTTAAAAATGAGCTCTACTGTGACCTCCAAAAACCCCTCACATTCACTTTCCCATCCCTATCAACCAGTACGCAGGTTCTCAGCCAAATTGTATTGTTATCCGCAACAACTTTGAGTGGTATCACATGCTGAATGCTCTGTTGCAAATTTTACTGGTAATGAGTTAACTTATACAGATGACTGCTATTTCTCCTCCATCTTACCAGCCTCTTTGCTGGGAAAGGCAGAAAGCCTTGACAGGCATTTGTGGGCCCCAAAATGAAAGAGGCCCTGACTGGATCAGATCTTGTTCCTGAGTCCCACCCTCCAGGCTCAAAACAGGTACAACCTCACCCACCAATTGTGAAATTTAGCTCTGGACTTTTAATTTCTTGCCACTGCTTGGATTTCACAGAGAACTGAAAGGAGGCCAATCAATTTGCTAGCTGGGAAAAGGATGGTGTAGGTATTTAATTATAAGTCCTTCCAGTACATTTTAAGCCCAATGAAAACCACCTATGCAATTTCTTGTGTTGGTTTTTCAACCCAGAAGGCCTCAGATGTGTGCTAAAGCATCTTGTGAAAGTGTTAATGGGAGATGAATCACCTCAGAGTCAGATGCTGCCAAAAAAGGCACCCTCAAGCAAGAAAGGAGGCACCCTCCTTGCTGTGTCAAACCTTCTGGGCTATGCAGCTCTACCAGCTAGGTAGAATGAGAGACTTAAAATCCATAAAGCTGATGAGACTCTGTATTGAGAATCACTTGAACCATTATATGTGATAAGTCATATGTGATCACAACAGGGTAGCATCAAATAGAACTCATTCTGTTGGCATTTGGACACCAGTGCCTCAATCTCAAAGGATTTTTTTTGTTAAACATTCTCATAACCTGGGGAATATTTCCTAACCTCCATATAGTGTGACACCACATACCAATCATATATAGAGCTGGCAGCAGATGAGTCAACTTTCCACATAAATTCCATCTTCTTCTTCAACTGCCCATTGTCCTATTCCTACTATTTCCTAATGATCTTGGACTTAATGGGGAAGAAGGGACCAGGTGCGATGGTATATCAGCTGTATGACAAAAACTGTGAGATACTGGTTTATAAGCCTACCTACTACTATCAGCACAGGCCCCCTACCAGCCAGTTTCCTACTAACCATTCCAACCCCTAGCCAGTCAAAATCTGACCTTATCCTTCATCTTCCACTTCAGCTGCCTGTCTGTGACACTCCTGCTCTCACTACTACAATACACTGAATCCTGCATCCAACTGTCCACTTATTTTCTAACTGCTAAATACCATTTTCACCACAAACGTTCTCCCAATCCACTGTCCATGCTCTCTTCAATTCTAAAATCCAGTCCAATTGACTTTGTAAACATAGCATTGCACATATGTCAATAAAATAACATTTTCTAACTCCAACAGGAATATGCTTTTACTATTAGATCACCTACAAATCTTTGTAGCTCTGAATCTCCATTTCTTCATCTATAAGCTAGGGGTAAATGGAGCTGTATTTATTAATTTCAGTACAGTTGGTTTGAAGAACTTGAAAGATTTCAGTTGAAACTTTCTGTATTTTAATCAATCAATTTAATATAACCATATCACTGTGTAAAGAATGGAATTTGGTGTTTAAAGTTAGAAGAAATTGTAAGACTTGAAAGAAGAGGTCCTTTTCCTTTTGGATACAATATACCACCAAAATCATACACAGACACTTCAGACTGTAAATAGTAGTGAGAAATTATCAAGTTAAAACCATATGGTAACCCAATCCAACAACTGAAGCTCTCAGAAGGTATAAGCAGGAAAATAACTATGAGCTCAAATCCATAAAGGTCTACACAATGAGTTTCAGAATAGCTAGTATGAGAAAGAGACAAGGGAAAGATATAGATAGATAGATAGATAGATAGATAGATAGATAGATAGATAGATAGATACATACATACATACATACATACATACATACATACATACATACATACATAGATGATAGATATAGGCTGTGTCTTGAAAGAGCAAATGTTCAAAATTGTGCTATTTATTGTATTGTAAATTAGTTTCAAGTGTGGGGTTTTGTGCCAGAGATCTTTTAAATAAACAATTATCTCTACATTACCACATTTCTCTCTCACATACAATCTTATGTACAGATTTGTTTATTCCTAAAATAACTTTTATTAATTAGTGGTAAGACAGCCCTCCCTTCATTTTCTCAGTTAAAACAAACCCAAAAAACCTCTGTTGATATTGCTACTGCCTTTCTTTTTCTAACAAATTTTAGAACCAGCTCCTAAAGTTCTAGAAAATGTTTTAGTGGGAAGTATCTATTTAAAATAACATTTCTATAGAATTGGCATCATTAGGTACTGTTCTGTATGTTTTGTCACATGTTGAATAGCTTTACAAAAATTATGGCATACATTTGTGAAGCATATGGATACTTATAAAAACTAAAAACTGGATTATTGCCCTTAATAAGCATATAGTTTAGGAGAAGTAGGTAAGTAATGAATGAGTGAACACCATTTTATGTTCCAAAGAAGTATGATTATGATGATAATGGAAAAACAAGCAAGGGGGACAATGAAACACGGAGGATTGAAAGAGTAGTGTGTGGGGCATGTGTAAACTCCTAGGAATCAACACAGGTTAGGCATGATGCCTCATTTAACTTCAAAAAAAGAGACTGGTGTGTAATGTAATTAGCACTTTACAGATGAAGGAAACAGTAAAGGTAAAGAAGTTCAGCTTACACTGATAAAAAGTGACAGATACAGAGCTTCAACTACAGTGAGCTTCAGAACTGAGCACCATGTCACATTTAAATTTCAAGTATGTTTTTTCACTTAATCATGCATTTTCTATCCATTAGTAAAATATAACATGAGTAGGGCTGGCAAGATAGTTCCGTACATGAAGTACTGCTTCACAAACATAAGGACATGAGTTAAGATCCCCGCTATAAAGATCATCTATAGAAAAGCCACTAATCATTGCATGATTATAAATCCCAGCAGGAGAAGGAGATAGTAGGTCCTGGGAGCTTGCCTATATCAGTCAGCCTCACCAAACCAGTGAACTCCAGGTTCACTCAAAGACTTTGTCTCTTAAAAAAATGATAAGAAAAAAAGAAAAAAAAACTATTAATGTAGATCTTCCACCCTATGAAATCAGTCTCTGACCTACACACACACACACACCCCACATGTTTATTATAGCCAGTACATTTATTGTTAAATTTATAATATTTCCTGTAATACTTCTATGCAACATTTTTACCACAATATTTTTTTAAATAACCTTTGCTAATGTCTGAAAAGCTATCAATGACCTCACTAGCCAGCTAGATTTCTAGTTCCAAGCATAATTACCTTCCTGTTGAGAAAGTGTAAAGTCCAATTAGACACCTGTTGGTCACCACAAACATATGAGTGCAACTTTTTTAACATTTAGAAATACCTTGCTATACTGGTTAGTATGATGATTCATAGCTAAAATCATACATAATATTAGTTTCTGTCTTCTTTGAATATACACTTTTAATTTTACTTACTTTCCCTTAGTTCTAAACAGTTTAAAATTCCAGTGTGGTTCTTTATTTCACCCACTAATTATTTAGAAATACTAATTTAATTTCCAACTATATCAAGATATTCTGACAAGCAACTACCTTAAAACAACTTTTCTTCTATTTTTCCCTGTCATAATTTGTGACCTCTGTTGTTCCATTTTTTATGAGACATAAGTATATATTATTGACATTTCCTCTGAGATAAAGCCATCTATGTTGGAGAAAAGCTCATATTTAAGAAGCAGGGGTTCTCAACATGTGGGTCACAACCGTTTTGTTAATCTTATCTTCAAAACTATTTGCATTACAATTCATAACATATTTAAGAATATTATGAAGTAAGTAGCAACAAAAATAAGTTTTTGGTTGGGAGTCACCACAACATGAGGAACTGGATTAAACTGTATTGAGAAGCAGAGGTGAAACCCTCCATCCTTCCATTATGTTCAGGATTAAACAGCTTCAAGGAAGTCCCTAAAACTGATCATATTCACTTTTTTCCAAGCATATATAACCTGTAAAGACTGCTGAGACACACTCTCAGATGAGCTGAGCTGTCTAGCAGAAGTTAAAACCAGATGAACTTCATGAAATAAGCAAAGACCAACTGAGCTGCCAGGAAGAGGCTCAGACGAACCCTGAGCTGAATGCAGGCTTCTCAGTGTGCTGCCACTTATGTTGAGGTGAACTTCAGGTAATGCAGCTGTCTTTTGATTCATTTCTGCTTCTGTCACTAATCACTCATGCACATTCCTGTAACTAATACCAATATATTGGTCCACCAACTTGGACTAGGGGGTATCCATACTTTGGTGCATTGTCAGTTACGTATCAGGGTCAGTAGATGTTTGTTCAGTTTTCCTCCTAATAGTGTTGCACAAAAATTAATCTATGTTTTTCTATAGTGATAATAATTACCTTTCTTGGTTTTTTTTTCCCTTGCATCTACACGGAATTGTTTTCCCACTTCCTAAAGAACATCTTTTAGAAATGTACTTTAATGTAGGTCTTTGTGTGACAAATTCTCAATTATTTTTATTTAAAAATACCTTTGTTTTGCCCTTGTTTTTGAAGCATAGCTTAACGAATAAAAGAATTTCAAGGTGGCAGTTATTTAGTTTCATTTTGAAGTGTCATTTTATTTGCCTCTGGATTCTGTTATTTCTTTGACAGTTTTACACTTAAGAAATACAAACATACTTTTTAGTTATGTTAGCTTTCATTTTTTCACTTTGTCTTTGACATTCAGAAGTTTGTCTATGATGTATATATATGACAAAACATGCCTTAGTTGTATAAGACATTCTGAATCTGTGGTTCACTCTTTCATTGATTTTATTAAAAATTTAATCATTTTTATCCTTAAATGTTGTTTCTTAGTTCTGTGTTTCCGATATTTCAGTCCCATATATTTTAAACTCTCTTCGATTATGTTTCCCTTTCTTTTTATCCTTTAGCATTTCTTTATGTACTTTTTCCTTCACAATTATCTTCCCTTTATTAATTTTCTTTTCAGCTATTTTAATCTGCTCTGAAATTACCCATGAACTTCCCAATTTATTGATTTTCTTGAGTATATCAAGAGCTTAGTTTCTTAGCTTCTCATTTAACTATTTTTCAAAATCAACAATTTCTCTGACATTTAAAACAGAACCAGCTCCAGCATCCCCTCCCTGATTCCATCTTCATTGTGATCTTGGGCCTTAACTTGCCCGCGCATTATTAACTTAGATTAATATGAAGTAACCTATTAAACATTTTTTAGATGTGGAATTTCTCTTGTAGTATTGAGCCTATGATGCTATGAACTAAGTATAGCATGACAGAATGTATTCAGTGAGTCTAAACTATGATAGCACATGAAATGAGCTGACAACTTTCTGTACCAACCTTGACTATTTCTAGAATCATTATCCTTGTGAAGTGGATGTAATAGTGTTTTTATTTCTTCACCTCTAAAACTGTTAGCATAACATATAGATGATTTGTTTTTCCTCAAAGATTTTATTTTAAAAATGCTGTTTTCAGAGATATCTTTTTCTTTGGGGATGTATCTTTAATTTTTTTCCATGGCTATTAATTATTGTAAAATAGATCAGCACTTGATAAATCCTCATCTTGAAAAAATAGTAGATGTAAAATATAATTTAATAAAATTCATTAGTATAAACATCTTCGGTGTCATAGATCAAACCTACTATCTGAGGTCTATTATTTTATGAAAATCAGCATGAATTGTTTGATGCTGAAAGGATATAAATCTCTCTTTTTCTCAGGATTAGTATCAGAGGAGGACACAGGTTCTAGATGGCATGAAATAGGAGGAACCCAAACCACACCAGGCTTATGTAGAAGAGAAATGAACTTTTAGTATATTCCGACTAAGATTTTAAGTTCTGTTTGTCATTTCTGTACAATTGAACCAATTCAAATTAGAAAAGTAGTTTAAAATATTTGATATGTTAAAATGTAGTTGACTTTTTAAAAGTATTTCTAAGATACCTAAAGAGTAAACTTATTTGGTTTCCACTTCTATAATTTTTTAAATTTTTAAAATATTATTTAGTTTTTAAAAATCTCTCCAGCCTATTGAGGATTTCAGTTCAAGACAGATAAGTCCCTAATTCCATTTGATCACATCTTTATTATTTGTCTACTTAAAGTCAGAAAGAGTTTGCATTTGGTGACTGAAAATGTACATATTATTTTAAGAATCCAGTTGGTGAAATCGTGTGTGATTTGTAAATATAATTTCTGATGACAAGCCATTTCCTATTTACTGCCTGCAACCATGCTTTAATATGTCAGGTAAACCTCACAGCATTTTAGTTGGCTTGCAAATGAAAAACCTTACTACAAGAAAGTTTAGTCAAAGTTAAATTTTAATTTCAGTGCCTTTCTGTCCTTAGTAAGTGTCATCCAGTCCTCTCCCATCGAATCTTATGAGGAGAAAGAAAGCTGCTATCTGAAAAATCTCCCTTCTGCTTCTCTGGCTTGGTATATATTCAGTTTTGCAAACACTTTCTTAGAAAGATCCTATCACTGGCCCCACTGAATTACTTGACTATTAGTTATCAATTAAGCCATGGGATTATATCAGAAAAGAGTTTATTTGGCATATTTTAGTTATATAAATCTAAACGAAGTACTTAAATATATATAGAAAATATGCTGTTTTGAATGACCATAATGATTGATACAGACTACTGCTCCATTTGAATGTTGTATTACAGGGTTCTACAGAGGAATAGAACTAGAAGAACAAACACATATAACAAAGGACATTTATTATATTGTCTCACACAGCACAGGCTGTGGAGTCTAGCAATGCCTTCTTACATGCTAGAGAGAATGAGAACCCAGTAGATGCTCAGTCCACAAAATCGGATGACTCGGCAGTCCTAGACTAGTGAGGAATACCTGGGGGATTCCTAGAAGACTACTGATCTTTGGTTCATGTTGGAAGGACAAAGAAGCTGGGTTCTCAATGCAGTGAAGGATAGTAGCAACAGGATATATGCACTCAACCAGCAGGGAGCAAAGCAGGAAGGCAAATGTAGCCCTGCTTTTCTTTTAGGCCTCTTTATATCTGGGCCATAGCCAGAAGGTACTGAGCACTCTGGGGGAGTTTTCCTCTCTTAGTTAATCTTTTCAGAAAATTCCCCCACAGACTGAATCATAGGCATGTTTCTTATTTGATTTCAGATTCAATCTATCTGACAATCAGATTAACCACCAAAGACATTAATAATTATTAACTCATTGATTAAGTGTCTTGATAGAACCCTTAAGAGACTAAGGAACAAATTCTGATATGAACATCTGCTGTGCCTTCCGGAGTTTACATTTTAGTAGCAGATAGATACACCACTAATCCAGGTAGTCAAAGAACTTGGAAATGAGATTTTGACAAAGAATAGTAGTTATAGTGTAGTCCTGAGACAGGGATGTTCATTTTGCTAACAGATACCAAGGAGATGGTTTAAACTACATGATGAAGGAACTAGATCATGTACAATTTGTTTCTTACAAGGCTTACAAGGAAAAACTGAATTTTTATGTTATAGGACACTTTTAAAGATTTTCAAAAAGGAGCTCAAAATGGGATACTTTATATGTTAAGGATAAAAATGGTCTCTATGTAGAGTAGAATTTAAGGAAGCAAGAACAGAGGTGGGTAAGCTGTTACTATTGTCCAAGCAACAGTCTGCTGGCTTATGACCAAAGGGATGGCATTGGATATGGAGAAAAGTATATGAAAATGTATTTCAGAGGTAAAATTGATATGATATGCTGCACATTAAATATAGAGGAAAATAAATGGCAGAAACATAAGGCTCGAGGATGATTCCCAAGCTTAAATTTTAAACAATTGGAGTGATGGTGATTCCACTTGCTGAAGAATTTTTTAATACTAAATTTAAGATGGTGACAGAAGGCTCAAACTTTCTATTTTAATAATAGTAAATCTGAAAAAAATCAATGAAATATTCAAGTGTAAAATCACTTGCAAAAATAATTTTGAAAAGCACTAGGCACTGAGGGACCAATTTTGTAGTGTGCACAGAGGTACTACTTAAATGTGACACCATGTCAAATCATACAGGATTAAAGAAAAAACTTGTGGCAATTAATAACACATTGTGATATATTCATGAAATCAAACACAATTATTGTAATTTCCAACTCAGTACATTTGGCCACAACTGAAAAATATAGCTAGAATTCAGAGCCTTTGCACATGATGCACACATGTAAGAGAAGGAGTTAAGTAGTTTTCCCATTAAAGCTGAAATCAAAACAAGTAAAAAAAAAAAATAAAATTTGTAACAAAGATTAAGATGCTTAATTGTACCCAGGTGTTCATAGTGCCCTAAATCTTGCTCTAAATAATCTCCTATTTATAGTTAATATTTATGCTAATACTAGTTGCTACTTATGCATAGTTGATTTAGTAAAGTGTTTGCTCTCTATGGAAAAATGTAAATTAGTGGAAAATCATGATAATTCTCTTTAATTCTGTTTACCATGCCAAGTTGTTCATGATACAATATCATACCCAAAACATACCTTCTACTTATAAGCAGCTTATTCAAATTGCAGAGAAAACAAAGACAAAGTAATCAGTTTCTAAAATGTCAGCCTTATGTGAAGAAGGGTACACAGAGATTGAAGATGCCAACATAGAGAAGTATAGCCAGGAATCACTTTTCAAGTAACGTGTGAGGATTTTCCACTTTAAGTATTGTGCACAGCTTTCAACTGGATAACTTATGGTTTTCTTATTAATCAGTGGCTAGAGTCATGACTTGTGTTACTGAAAGATGTGGTAGAAGACTGGAGAGATGACTTAGCAGTAAGAACATACTGTTCTTCCAGGGGACAAGAGTTCAGTCCTAGCACCCACATCAGAACTTTCACAACTGCCTGTAACACCAGCTCCAAGAGTATCCCTCTTGGGCTCTATGGGCACCTGCATTCACATGCATGAATCTACACACAGACATATACACAGACACATAATTAAAACAATAAGTTAAATTTTTTAAAAAGAGAGATTGGTAGAATCTGGGTGTGGTGGTACATGCCTTTAATCCCAGCAGGATTAGGAGGTAGGGGCAAGAGGCACTCTATAAATTTGATGTCAGCTGTAACTATACAGTAAATGTCAGACATTTGAGGGCTACACTGGTGAAACCCTATCTAAAAAGACTGATAGAATCTACATATGGTACAAGTTTATATTGGTAACTAGAATAAAGATCAAGGTTCTGTACTTGTCTTCTCCTTATGACTTACTGATGTCAGCTCTCACTTGAATGTAATGTTCTTGGATTCCCCTTCCCATACATTCATACATTCTTATGTATACACACTAGCCAGTATTCACGTTTTCTATGTACAGTTAAGGTTTAAAAAATAAAATGCTTTTTCCACATGGCACTCACTTAAGAAAAGAGAGGGGAAAGGTGGAGGGAGAAAGAAAGGGGTATAGTGAAGGAGATGGAGGGAGGGAGAGAGAAAGGTTAAAACTACGGAGGAACTGAAAGGTAACAAAATAAAAACCAATAGAAAGAGCTCAAGAACTGAACACATGAAAATCCTCCAAAAGAAGATGGAGGCTTAACATAGACCCTTAGACAAGTACCCAGGGTCCTGGAAGTGCCTAGAGTTTATTACAGACTGCATGTGTACCCCTGACAAAAATTATCACGTCTTGGTACTCAGTTTACTCATCTCTAAATGAGTATAAAAAAATAAAAGACAGAGCTATTCTTCTTTCCAATCTCCAATTTTTATCTCATGCCCATGTTTCTAGATAAAATAATATATGTGCACACAGTTTGCTACCTCTCAGTTAAAATGTCAACTCTTGAGAGGTAAAGGTAGGAGAATCAGGAGTGTAAGATTAGTCTCAGCCACATAGTAAGGAGCCTAAGTCATATTATACCCTGTCTTATAAAAAGAAAGATGACATGTAAAAATATTTTGCAAATCATTAAGATATACTATAATATTAGTAATGGGAGGCTTAAAGAGCTCTCAAAATCAAAGCAAAAACAACAGCTCATTTCCTCCTCATATGCCTCTTAGTTTCACATTTTTCATAATCCAACATTATTTAGAATATGCCTACAATATGAGTCATCTAGTATCCCCTGAAGTTTATGCACAAACTCTGCATCATATTGATCTATATAGACAGACCAACTATGGGACACCTCTTCAGGAGTAAAACACAAAGAATATGATGTCGATGTTTAGATTAGTTCAAGTTGTATAGTATAAGGATATATACTGGCAATAATCCTTTACTGCACATGGTATGGGCTTGGGTGAACATACACAATAAAACACAAATGCAAATGTATACAGTGTCACACACAGGCCCTCATCCTCCCTTTTATTCCTAGCATGTCACATGCTAAAGAAATGACTATGTGGTATGTGATAAACAAGGTCTTGCAATTTAGATCACAGTGTTAACTTGCTCATCAGGAGCTTATTTTATCCAGTTACCTGCTCTACCAAGTCCCCATTTTCTGTACAGATTTTGATGTGAATTAAAGGCAAAACTGAAGAATCTTACAACATCTGTTATCAAGAAGCTCTCTAGCCACTTATTTCTATGTTCTTTATAACCCAGTGTTATCATTTAGAATCATTTTGTAATCTGTTTGTGTGAACAGCCCTTGTGTTTAACTTATTCTTTCTCTTACTCCTCCATGCTATCTTTTGAAGGCAAGTTGTATCATTATGCTTACTGATTTCATCATAAAATAAAGACAGAAATCTAATTGTTAGATAATTTTGTCTTAAATCCTTTTATGGGGAAAAAATGTATTGATGTGGGAATGTCTCTCTGTATGCTGTGAATAAAGGACTGTTTTGGACCAGGACAGGCACCATAGAAATAGGTGGAGGAATCGAAGCATAGGTACGAGAAGGAGGGCAGAGTTGAGAGAGATTGAGCCACTGCCCAAAGAAGAAGCATGTAAGGAACTCGGGTGAGCCACGGGCCATGTGGCAGACAGATTAATGAGAATGGGTTGAGTTAAGATGTAAGAGCAAGCTAGCAATGTGCCTGAGCCATAGGCCAAACACCATGAACTTAATATAAGCATGTGAGTTATTTTGGGGGGAAAAGCAGATGCAGATGGGTCTGAACTATGAGGCTAATCCAGGCCAGAAACCTCCTGCTATGGATCTACATGACAATAAATTCCTCAAATTTATACAAAATACTTTGGAAATGCTTAAGTGCTACTTATGGGGATCATGGATGTTATTCACTTCCCTCCACTTACTTCTTCTGTAAAATTGCAATTACAAGTGACAGTGTAATAACATCCTTTGAGAGTTATCCATTTAACCAATTAGAAATGGACATATCAGGCATGATTTTCCTGCTGTTAAGTATGCCTTAATTCTAATTAGATGGCTATTGGTTACCTCCAATATGTGAGTGCCACTTGTTGCATCTTTATGGGTATCTTCTCATACTTGCCATTGTTCTGATTCATAGGTGCTGAATCTGGGTAGGACTATTAACTGTTCCTTTCTCTTGGCAGTTTGCATAGTATTTTTTGATCTAATAGAGGCTAGACCACAGGAAGGAGGCTTTCAAGCCAGCTATAACTTGAATCATTCAAGTTCTGTGTCCTAAATGTGGAGTGTATTCAGCAATAGGAACATATACTCAGCCTGTGAAAGACAACCAAGGACTATAACCTATATTGTTAGGGAGTCACTTAGACAATCCTGGCCAGTATTAGAAAGGAGGTCTGTTCTGTGTGGTACTAGAGTAATTTTGTTACTCTAGGCTTTTTGTGGACAGCACTGTCAGCCCAAGTTATAGTTTCCTTAAGATTATAAGTAGTATATAATTTTTGGTAAATATAAAATAATATAAATCCTTGATGTTTTATCAAACATCTTTGGTGTTACTTGTCTTTATCTTCCTTCTCCTTCTGTATTGACTTCTCTCCCTCTTCCTCAGTAGAAGGTCCCTTCTCCACTTTTAAGCTTTTCACTTCATATCACCTATATCTTGCTATTCTCCTCTTAAGTCCCCCCACACCCATGAATGAGTAGCACTCTTTCCCCACAACCTCATTAACATTTGTTGTTAGCACTCATCAACATTTGTTGATCTTAGACATTCTAGGTACTAGAATCTAGGGCAGAGTTAGGTTATATCCTGGTGCATGTGTGCGCGGGTGGGGCGGGGAGGGGGGGGATCTACTATGATCATATTGCTAGACCAGCATAATTCCTTACTACATCCTATATCTTATTCTTATACCCACATAGTTACTACCATCCATTTAAAAAAATTAAAAAAAATAGAAAATGGTAACCATCACAGAAAACTACAGCTTGACACAGTGCTAAGAAATCAATGGGTTACAGGAAACCCAGTCCCAAAAGATACATCTGTATCACAACTTCTAAAACTATGGCTCAGTAAACATGACTAAACATAGAGGTAGAAAGAATGTAGGAGCCAAAATATCAGAAAGCCTGCTATCAAACAGTCGCTACTAAAACTGGTCACATAAACAAGACAGGGAAAATGACAGTGTCAGTAGAAATATTAATATAAAAGGGGGGAAATTTACATAGCATAGGGTCCCACCCCCTAGCAAAGAACTATAGGCAACTAATTGCTGCTGGAAGAAGGAGAATTAGCTTCTCCTAGGGATAAGCCCCTCCCTTACTGGTTGTCCAGTGTAGATTAGTTAGCCTTGAAACCATATACACACATGATCAATTCCCCAATATCTATTCAAGGAGAGTGGAATATTTCTCATATTTGAAGTAGGAGCAAAAAAATATCTGAGCTGATATTCTATGGAAGAAAATATAGTAACTTTTCAGGAAAAAAACCTAAAAATCCTAACCATTACACAAAATAAATAAATACTCCCATTTAACAAGAATGGTTTTCCAAATAAAGTGTTCATTGAAGCCTGAATACCATGACTCAGGTTTTTATTTCAGGTAAAATTCAGTCCCAATTGGAGGCTCACGGAAATACGGACACATCACTACTCACTCACACTCCCACAGTTTGGTTCTGTTCTTTTAAACAGTTCCTGAAGCTAAAAGCAAAGGCATTTTCTGAGAGACTTGAAGGGGCTCTAAACATGATGACGCTGCACTGAACCTGGTCCCTTTCTCTTTGAATGAGAGCCCAGCATCACTTCCTTGTGCCCCGAGTGTGACCTCTGGTGCTGGCAGTGAGGCAAAAAGGGTGTTCAAGTGCCTGGGCTGAAGAGATCTATGAGTGAGGTCTAGACTATCTCCTGTGCCTGCATGTTCACCCCACTCAGCACTTCCACTTGAATTGAGATAAAAGGTTAGGTGTTTTATGTGACACTGTTAAGTGTTTTGTTGTTCCAGTCACCACTCAACTATTGATCTCACCGTGCTCTCACAATAATCATAAGGTCCACCCTTAAAAGCAAACAGTCCCCATGTGATATTATTAAAGGCATATTAAAGATTGTGTTTTGAAAGATGTGTAAAGTATCTCAGTAGCAAGCTGATGTTCTCCATGACTAAGTTGCATCTAATGAAAATTAGCAAATCATCCAGCAGGGCTCCTCTAATGTGGTTTTTTCCTCTTCCTCTACAACTGACAGACATGTGTTCATATAGAAGTCTCATAGCTCCCTTTCCCCAGTTGGTGTCCTCCTTTTTCTTGTCACAAATACTATTCTACAAACAATTTTTAAAGTTTCTAATTTCACTCCAGTGTCTATTTCTTAGGAAATCCAAATTAGCACTCACAATGTATTAAGGATATGAGAAGTTAATACAAACAAACTAAAACTTTACCAAAAAAAATCAGCTGAAAAGAAAGTTTATAACAGTGAGGAAATTAGACAGGTTAGCCTGTTCTAAATTGGGTTCAAATAACTGAAGAGAACTACATCCATCCTGGGAGTCAGCATATTTGACCCATAGTTTGACCTGTGATAGCTTCCCAGCTACTCAACACCACTCCTTACAGTGGTGAAGGGTCTAACCAAGATCATTGTGGAATGCAACAGAAGAGAAACATCACCTAAAGCAACACTAAAGGAGATTCAGATATATTGTTTCACAGTTAGCAACTATCTATGTTCAGAAAATCTTAACCTCACTTGCAAATGAACACCAGAGCCCAGGTTCTACATTGTGAACTAAGTTACTGAAGAATGAACCACTAAGCTTGTAGGCAACACTCATAATTCTCTAAGATTCAGAGTACGGCTGATAATGATGACAGAGGCAGTTCAAATTAACATGTCATTATATTTTCCTTTCATCAGCAAAGTTTGATGACTTAATAGTAATTCACTGCTTAAAACACAACCATGATGTTGTGACTTTTAAAGGGATACGAAAAAGAAGTCTGTGGAATACAAGTAATTACAGGACCCACTTGAGTTTCTTTTCTGTTGTTATTCTTGCTACTTAGTGGTGGAAAGTGTTGTTTTTCATTTTAATTATATTTTATTCATTAGGAGAGGCACATGCATAAGATGATGCATGTGCAGTAGTCAGAAGACAATTTGCAGGAGTCATTTATCCGCCCATCATGTGGGTCCCAACTCTTCTGCAGCTGAGTTGACTGCAAATGTAACATTTTTGAGGTGAAGAAGCCTGCATGTCTGCCTAGCACCAAGTACTTTTACATAGTGAGCCATCTGAGCACCTGCTGTTTTATTGTTGAGTTTTGTTGTTGTTGTTCAGGGATGTGGTTTGGCTTTATTTTGCTTTCAGGATTAATATTTTGCAGAGACTCTCACTCCACAGTGGAGACTAACCTAGAACTCACTATTCAATGTATATTGATTTCAAAGTTGTGATTCTGCTGACTTATTCTTCTGAGTACTGAGACTGCATGTGCCTCCATCCCAGTCTATTTGTAGTTTTTATCTTTTTGCTTTTCATGTTGATTTCTACAAAATAAAATAAAGGTACTTAATATGAAATTTGTCTCACTGCCTTGTTCTAACAGGAATATATGTCAGTCATATAGAGGAAATGAAATAATTTCAAAGCAAGACAACATGTCACAAACTGGCAACTGGAGAAGACTGTTAAATCACACAGAACAACACAAAGAGGGAGGTACGGTTCATGGAAGAGACAGTTAATAGTGTGATCTTCCAGTAAATAACTCACTATCCTTCTTTCTCAGTTAACAAAATTGACTTATATACTCTTGATTTCTACCTCCATGGAGACAGATGAAAAGCTTACTCTGTCCTAAGGCAACCAATCATCTGGTCAGGCCAAGAACATTTTACTGACTTAAGTGCTCTCTCTCTCTCTCTCTCTCTCTCTCTCTCTCTCTCTCTCTCTCTCTCTCCCTCTCCCTCTCCCTCTCCCTCTCCCTCCCTCCCTCTCCCTCTCCTCTCCCCTCTCCCTCTCCCTCTCCCTCTCCCTCTCCCTCTCCCTCTCCCCCTCCTCTCCCCCTCCCTCTCTCTCTCTGACTTAAGTGTGCTCTCTCTCTGTCTCTCTCTCTGTCTCTCTCTCTGTCTCTCCCTCCCTCTCTCTCTCTCTCTGACTTAAGTGTGCTCTCTCTCTGTCTCTCTCTCTCTCTCTGTCTCTCTCTCTGTCTCTCTCTCTCTGTCTCTGTCTCTCTCCTCTCTGTCTCTCTCTGTCTCTCTGTCTCTCTCTCTCTCTCTCTCTCTCTCTCTCTCTCTCTCTCTCTCTCTCTCTCACACACACACACACACACACACACACACACACACACACCCCCTGAAAAGACTGGATTTGGCAGGTATGAGCTTCTTCATCTGTACAGCAGTACTTGTATGGTCCAACTAGCTTCAGAGGAGTTGGGAAGTGCAGCTAAATTCTGCACACAAGGACCCAAAGAGAAACTCAGGTATTACCTAACAGGCTTTGAATACCATTAAGTACCTCTTACTCTGGAATCCTCATCTTCATTTTCTGGAATATGACAATGTACAGTTAAAAGATTTTGTAAAATAGTTCATTGTCTATCTCTGTCTCTGTGTGTCTCTGCCTCTCTCTATCTTTGTCTCCATCTTTATCCCTCTGTGTGTTTCTCTGTACCTCTCTCTGTATCTCTTTGTCTGTCCCTTTCTCTCTCTTTCTCTGCATCTCTTCTCTGTGTGTCTCTGCATGTGTCTTTCTTTGTGTGTGTCTATCTCTCTATGTATGCCTCTGTGTCTGGCTTTCTGTATGTGTCTGTCTATATCTGTGTGTGTTTTGTGTGTGTGTGTGTGTGTGTGTGTGTTTCTTTGTTGTGTTTCTCTCTCTTTTTCTTTTCTCTCCTCTCCCCCTGCACCATCCATTCCTCCTTCCATTCATCCCTCCATTGTTCCTTCTCTCTCCCATTCTCTTTCTCCTCTCCTCTTCCTCTTCTCTTTTATCCATGGTGAATTAAAGACATATAAGTAGAGGAATTCTCTAAGGTCCTACTAGTCACCAGTATTAGGTTCAAGAAAACCATGGGTTCATTAAGTCACTATATAGCAACTACTATCAATTGTCTTGGCTAATACAGAATCCCTACGCCCTTCAAAAGTTCCCAAATTGAGCTTATTGAAGGTTCAAATGAGTTGACATTCTAATCTCCAGTATTGGGAGACAGAATCATCAAAGATGTAACTGAGGCTGCATGTGGTGATGCTGCAACTATTTGTCCTCCTCATCTACCTGTCTACCTTCACAGTGCATGAGTTTTAAAATTTTCCTATGACTTCAATGTTTTCTAAAGTCTAAAGAGTTGAATGATAAACTCTGACTCTGTGTACTAAGTTTCATAGGAACATCATGAGTGGACTGATCTGTCTAATCAAATGCAAGTCATGCCAGAATGGAACTGCAGCCAACAGCAGTCCCCAAGCAGCAATTGCAACACAAGCAGAAGGGCAGCCAGATCCATTCCAGAGAGGTTGTTAATTTAGTTTAGACCAGGAGCTTCTGCCCATGACTTATTGCAAGTCCTGTTCCTATTGTAAGTACTCACACTGACTCCTGGGTTCCTGAGTCACTGAATGTCAAGTGCAGTGAGATGCTGAGGTGCTGCTGCTAAACTTAGAATGCTCAAAGTTGCCAATTAATTCTCTGCAAAAAGGAGTTTACATCAGTCTCCACTTTGGGCCCAGGGGGAAGTTCTTAAGCTTCTGCCAACATGGAGCCTCCTCAGAAGCACCCATTTGTTTCAAATCTAGAAACAAAAGCAATTTTTCACAGCAAACTTACCAATATATTTGTTGGATAGCAGCTGGCTTTATACACTACTCTCCTCACTCCTTATTACTTTTGTATGGCTGTGTAACAAATTGCCACGTGTTTAGTAACTGTAAGCAAAGCACTTTCCTTTTTCTTCTTTTTTGATTTTGCATATCTCAGGAGTCTGGCTGCAACATAGCTAGATCCTCTGCTCACAGTCTCACAAGGCTGCAGCAGGGAAGGTGGTTTTCAGGATTCATTTTCAGCTTCAAGCTCTCACAGTCACTGGCAAAATGCACTTCCCTTTTGCTGAACGACTGGGGGGGCTCTGGCTTTTAGCTGGCTCTTAATTGTAGGCTTCCCTTCCTTAAGCCCGCAAGACTGAAACAGAAGACCTCACCTGCCTGCTAGAGTCTTAAATAATGTAAGGTCACCATTGGAGTGATGGTCTCATTATCTTGACAATATTTACTGCTTAAAAACCTAGTTCTGGGTAACATCTATGCTTCAAGTGATTTTTACATGCAGGTAAACTCTGGATGTGTTACCCAATGCTACCCCATTCTCCAACAGCTCAATTTCTAGAATAAAGGCATTGTGGCAGTTGATGGCAGTTTCTACTTATATCACCAGCTGAGCTTGGAAAAGGACTAAAAATGTCACTTGTCATTAATATCCTACTGTAGTCATTATATCAGCTATATTCTTTTATGATCATTACTAGCTTGGAAGGTAAGCCATGCATGATTACCACTGTGCACTAAGGAGAAGGACCAAGAATGCAACATTCCCTTTGTGGATACTGGACACACACTTGTGAGAGATTGTTAAAAAATGGAGACTGAGGCCACCAAAATGGCTCAGTGGTACAAACACCTGCCACCAAACTTAACAACCTGAGTCTGATCCCTAGAATGCATACAGTTAAAGGAGAAAAAGAAACTCTTACAAATTACCTTCTGATTTCCACAATGCCATGACATGTGCACACACACACACACACACACACACACACACACACACACACACACACACACACACAAAATGTAACTTTTTAAAAACTGGAGATTCTCTGGCCCTAACTTTGCTCTTATCAGTCAGAAACTCTAGGGGAACACTCAACTGCTTATGTTTTAACAAGTTATCCATGGCATGCTGATCGGTAGTAAGAGTTTCTTGCCCAGCCTAGCCCCGAGATCTGGACCAGCAGTTCCAAATAATCACATAAAGTGTTATATTAATTACATGCTATTTGACCTATGGTCCATGCACATTACTTGCTAACTCGTAGCCTTAAACTAACCCATGATTACCCAAGTGGCTTAGTACCTTTTCTCAGAGCATCATTATCACCCTGCTTCCTCTACATCTCCCTGGCATCTCTGTTCTGCTCTTCCTGTTCCCAGAGTTTTCTTAGTCTGGTAGCCCCACCCATACTTCCTGTCTGCCTCCTGGCCAATCAGCGTTTTATTAAACCAGTAGGAGGAACAAATATTTACTAAGTAGAAGAGCATAATACCACAGCATTTCCCTTCTTCTTTTAAAACAAAACCCCGTAACTAATTTCTTTTGAATAGTATTTTTTCTCACCATTATCAATAACAACTTGTAAACAACATTGTAAACAAAGATGAACATTCATAATCTATTTGGGGGGAATGTGGGCATAGTTCACTAGACTACTTCCTACTGGTTGGGGATTCTGGTAATCTTATGGGGAGCCAAAGAAAAATTTGGGATTATGGACAAGTTCTTAGTAGCGAAGTCTGTGAGGCTGGGTCATCTCAGCCATTCTCCTTGAAGTTGTTCAGGATGCAGAGCTCAGAGGAAACTGCAACACTGCTCCCTGCTCTAAACTGAGTAGCACTGAGCTCAGAAAGGATAGGCTTTGTAGACTGGTGGAGACTATAGTCTAGGGTCAATGTGAGAAAACCCAGGTTACTTAGTATCCAGGTTGGCAGGGGTTCACTCTGGTGGGATTAAGTAGTAACTTATTTCCTCACCATTCTGGAGACTGAAAGCCCGGGATTAAACTTCAGGAGATCTGCTTTCTCCTAAGAACTTTTCTTATGTGTGATATATGGTCTTTTTTCTCCTTACTCCCCATTAAAGTCATTCCTCAGTGTGTCCTATTGTATCAGGGTGTGACTTAATAACACTTTAATCACTTCTTTAATGGTCCAATTCCCTCCCCCCACCCAGTAAAGTCAGTCATGGCCTAAAATACACGATTAAGACATCATCATATGAGTTTTAGGAGGTACAGCTAAGCCTATAACATCCTGTTCTTCCTATCTTTCCACAGACAGATATGCTAAAATGAGATTGCTGCTGGGCCAAGAAAGCTGCCCTGCATTGCCCACATTCTGGGTCTCTTTTTGTTCTTTTTTTATTTGAAGAAATAATAAGTTTGTTAGTTCCTACATGTCATGATTTGGGGTATTGTTTCTAGAAGTCATCTGAGAATGCCAAAGGCTCAGTAGTAGGAGATCTTGGACTCCCAGGAAGTTGCCACCTCCTGATAGAAAAAGAACCACTGGTTGTATTAGAAGATGAACTTGCATAGTCCATCCTTTACAAGAGTTAAAAGGTATCAGACTATTGGCCACCATCCTTTGACTGAGCTTCCAGGGGCATGTCCAGCCAGTTCTACTAATAATACTATATTCATTGACTTCTTGGACTTTTTGGTTTGTGAGTACAAATGAAAAGACAGTGAAGCAATAATTCCAATTTCATTAATTTATTTCCTGCAAAATCTACCACTGTAGCAACTCCAGAATGGTTGCTACACTGCCTGTCAGTCTTTTGCAGAAGCTCATGATAGTGCTACTTAGTAGCTAAAGTAGGTATATCTCTGCACAGCTCCAAATCCTGGGCCTTATTAAATGATAATTAAGCATTGCTTCTGCCAGGTACCACAGGATTTTCCAGGGACATTGTTTTGCAAAGAATTGTTACCTTTCAAGCTATTCTGTAGGGAGAGGCAGGGATCATTGTTGCCTATGTAAGATTGTATAAGTATAGAACTAAGTACTTGTCTTTAAAAGTTAAGAAAGACTGCTGGCCTGTATGATATTTTGTAATTGGTCTCAAGTTTCTTTCCAGCCCACCCACTCCAGAGACATTTCATATGCAGTGTGAAAGGGCACACTGTGCCAAATATCTATGCTTAGTCTAACAAATTATGGCCAAGGTGGCAGTGTCACAGGTAGACGGTATTGTACTTAGTTGGCAAAGCCATTTCTGTAGAGTTAAGTAACCAATACAGTTGTATTTTTTAATTACTAGAGCATTTTCTGTATGTCAGCAAAAGAGTCATGTTTTCAAATGTTAAAATAATATATTACAACAATAGAATCAAATCCATTTTAGGTTTACATTACCTTAGTTAATTTTCCTGTTGCAACTTAAGAGGTAACGAGCTTATTGTGGTCCTAGGTACAGGTTACAGTCCATCATGAGAGAGAAGTATCACATCACATCACATCACATACACAGTCAAGAGCTAATAGCAGTGAGTGAGTGCATGCCTATCAGTGCTCAGCTTGCTCTCTCCATTTCAGTCCAGGATCCTCAGCTCAGAGAATTGTTTTCTCTACAAATAAAATGAGCATTCCCACATCAATGAGCTTAATCAAGACAAATCTTGACAGACATCTCAGGGTCTAGCCTTAAGGTAGATAAATCCCTCATAGGTATGTCCAGAATCTTGGACTCTGAATATCAAGTTGACAATTAATACACAGCATCACAATGTCTAATCATTTAATGTATACTAGCCTATCTATACTATCCAATTTACAATCCTAAACATGTTAGTAGGATTAAATGCATTCACATTTTTGTGCAACTATCAGCAGAACATTTTCCCCTAATGAAACTGAAATTCTACACCAATTACACAACAACTCCATTCCTTCTTTCCCCTATCCCAAGGCGAAAACCACTCTGCCTTCTCACTTAAAGAGCTTGACTATGATAGGTGCCTTGTGTAAGTGATGTCATACACCAGTGACATCATTTAAAGCTGATTTATTTCATTGAATATAATGTCCTTCCTGTTTTTTGCTGCCCATCCTACTCATTTTTTTCTATTAGCATACAGACACATCTGGTTACACCGAAAAAAAAATTTTAAGTCCACTTCAACACTTCCATGGCTATTAATTGGTTAAAAAAACTTACCAATTAATGAAATTTCTATCAGTGATATCTAATTCATATGACGCCACAAAGACCACTAGATATTGTAGTATGAGGTTTCTGGCCCTGCCTTTCGGGCCTAACCTCAAGGTTTAGGACCCACAGACCCACAGACCCACAGACCCGCAGTCCCACTGAGACACACAGATGTTTTCAATAGTTTTTGGCTGATCAGCCTAAGGCTCAGGCACATAACTTGCTAACACTCTACCCTTCATCTAACCCATGATTCTTTTCCTGTTCAGCCATGGGGTTGGGTACCTTTTCTTATAGCAGCATGGTTGTCCTCAGCTTCCTCTGGCTTCTCTCTGTGTGTCCTGTTCTCAGAGTTTTCTTAGTCTGGTAGTCCTGCCCACACTTCCTGCCTGCCTTTGGCCAATCAGCACTTTTTATTAAACCAGTGGGTGGGACAATTATTTACCATGAAACAACACAATCCCCTACAAGATATAGTAAAAGAAATAATGATCAAGTAGAGCAAAGATAAGGAAATCAAACTCCATGACTTTAAAATATACTATAAAACTGAAGCAATCAAAATAGTATGTTACAATCAATGCAACAGGCTAATAGAACGTAAAAGGCAGCCCAAAACATATTTTGCAGATGTATAGTCAGTGAATATTTAAAAAGAAATCAAAATGTATTCTGAATGATGGTTTGTGATAACTTTCTACAGAGTATCAATGAGAACATGAATAAGGAGCATCACACTATGTGGGCAATAAGTTCCCTAGAGCTATGGCTATATGCTAAAAAGAGACAGAAGGATGAAGAAGGGTGGGTAATGACCTTGGAAGTAACAGAAAGCACATGTGTGAAAGCACAGGTGTGCAGAAGACACTCAAGAATCCACAGTTTGTGAGCATATATGCTTGAGGGGAAAGCTACACACTGAGACTGCAAAGAAACCAGAAACAGCATTGCAAGTTAAGGAGGGTGAACTTTTATAACAGTATGTCAGACTTTGGGCAACCTTAAAACATGCTTTAACCATAGCATCACTTGTCCACATTTTCCCCTTAAAAACTAGTAAAGTTATTTTAAAGCAAATATATATGCACTGAGATTCTTGGAATTAATATTAAAAAAATAATAAAAAGTAATGGTTTCCTAAAAACCTCAATCCTGATTCAGATTCAGAAAGATCACTTTGAATTCATTATCTCCCACCTTGTTTATGTGTATGTGTTGCATGCACATGAGTGTGTGTGCAACTGTGCAACTAGCTACATGCAGTAGACACAACCGGATGAGGATCTTTCTATCACTCTCTACATCATTGCCTTGATACAGGGTCTCTTTCTGAACCATAAGTACTCTGTTTTGGTTAGGTTAGGTGTCCATTGGGCTCCCAGAATCTACCTCTCTCCACCCTTAAATACTGGGGGTTTCAGGAACTATAAAGCTATGCCAGGCTTTTTACCTGAGTGCTAGGCATTTAGACTCAGATACCCACACCTTCAGAGAAAACACTCTTACCCACTGAGCCAACTCCCCAATTCCCATCTTTTTGAATTGTAGGTAATTCTCAATTTTATCTTCTGGTGGTTCACAACACAAGTGGAAGTCGTTTGCTACTACTGTTATTAAGTATTTTATCATTCAGGGCCTTATTTCTTATCCTCAAAATGTCTCAAGAAAACAAATCTTTGACTTAATGGCATCACCCCATGCTTCCTTCCCTTCCTATAGAGCTGTAGGCCACATATGCTTTCTTTACAGGTCACTGTTACCTAGCCATTTTAGCCCTCACTGTGGAGTACTGGCCTATGAGTGCTTACAAGACAATATGTCCTGAATACAGAGTGAGAACTTGTTGGTTGAGTGGATACTCACACAATACAGCCAAAATACTTAAATTGTAAAATGTTCCTGTGTGAGTTTAGAGCCTTGTCCATTTGCTAGGCATTACTGCTATCATCCTTGCCATCCTTATGGATTACTTCTAAATGGGTCCCTGTGCTTGCTTCTTTGGGGTTCCTAGAAGAACTCAAATTCAGGTATATTTGAAATGTATCACTAAACTATTTTGTTTTGTTTTTTGGTTTTAGTTTTGATTTTCTGAAATAGGGTTTCTTTGTATAGCACTGTCCCGCAACTAACTCTGCAAATCAAACTGGACTCAAACTCACAAAGATTGCCTCATTGAGATGGGATTAAAGCCATGTGTCACCACCACCTGGATACTATACTGTTTATGTTACATGTCATTGAGGGGCACAGAAAAATTCAGTGTTCTTCAGTACTGTTGACTATGCTCACTATTGTTACTAGTATGAGTTGTCTGACCACTAGATGATAGCCTTTCAAGCTTTAGCAAATATTATAGTAATTTTTCTTTAACACTGTCACTTAATCAAGCCAAGGAAAGAACACTGTGCCCCTGACTTGATCCCAAGCTAAGACCAGGACCAAGGGAAACACACCTGCCCCTAGCTTGACCCTAACCTCCTGAAACTTGGAAATCTTTACCCCTGTGACTCAGCATTAAAGGCCAAACAAAACTTCTAGGCATGCTGTTCTTTTTTAATAGCCCACTAAAATGTTCAGGGGGGGACTATAAAAGCCCTCCCCTCTGCCCAACCCTCTACTGTCTCTTCCTCATCAGAGGCAGCCACCATTCTGTTCTTCACCCCAATAAATCTCTTGTGTAAGGTTTGTTTTGTGGTGTGACTTTGCAGTATTCTTTGGCTCCCAATTTCTAAGAAGTCCTTGTGCCAGAAAAAATCCTAACAAAATCTCCTACCTAACCAATGTACTTTCTAAACTTATTTTTCTATTGTCAATATTGATAACAGTTACATTCTATTCTATAAATGCTTTGTCATGGTTATAAAAGTTTAAAAATAAGTGTCGTGCCCTGGACCTCCAAAGAGACTACCAGAGATATGAACTCTCCTAAATACAAAAACAAGGCTTATTGAAAAGAAATACAAGCCACTGCAGGGACTCTGTCATAGTGGAGGTTGGAAGAGATACCCACCCCTCTGCAAGTTGAGTTTTTAAAGGCAAAAGCAACAAAGTTACAGATTATTTATGGGTCTCAGTATGGATACAATTCTGATTGGATCATTTTATTTTAGGGACTTTCCAGAATTCCTCTGTTATCTTAACTGGCTGTTTGTCAAACCTGTTTTTTATAGACTAATTCCTATGCTGTGATGTTCTGTGGTTAATCAATTGCTATCAGATGGCCCTAGGCTATCTCCTGTATTGGGACATTCTGACTTTGTACTTTGTACTCAGTAGTAGAGAATTCAAAACTCAGGTCTGTTTCAAGTTGGGGTTAGGGGCTTGCTTAAAATGGAGGTACTTCCCTGGTTCTTCATAAGGTATTTATATTATTCAAGCTATCAAATATTTATTTTTATTTAACAGATTCTGTCTTAAGTGAATTTGTAAAATAAATAAATAAAATAAATAAAAATAAGACTGGACAAAAGCCATCTACAAATAGTGTAGAGATGTCACACAGATGAGAGGGCTGGGCCAGGCAAATATCATGACAACCTGCCCTCATAACTCAGTTAAAAATTAGGTCCAGATTTTTGGAACCAAACAAGCAGTTTCTGGAGAAGAGCCACAACAAATAGGCAATTAATCACTGCTTCCCTGACAATAGAGACAAGGGAAATAGGATATAGCAAGCCTAGACCATTGAACCAGCCCTCATAATCAACAGCTCAAAATAATAACCAAATAAGGGCAAAGTCTGGGGCTTATAAAGGTCTTCCCAAATATGGAAAACTGTAGCTCTGATCAACCCCTAACTAACCCTAGCTAATTAGAAGTTACTAACATGATTGCTACTCTCATAAGTCAGTCATATCTAAGATGAGCTAACTTCCTTGGGCACTCACTTAGCTAGGCTTAAAAGTAGCACTCGCTTCATTCTCAGGGTCTTCACTATTTTGCTTTTGTGTGGGGTGGCAGGCCCCAGAATGCTGGAATAAAAATATTCTTGCTGATTGCTTACGTGGATAGTGGTCTTCTGGGGGATTTCTCCAGAATCCTAACAACACAAGTCCATCTATCTTCACCTTGATAGATAAAGACCTTTAGTATGGAACCTTCACAGGGATCTAAACACATTTAGGGAACCTAGGCTGAACTGAGAAAAGGAAATAAATTCTGGACCAGAAATGGAGCTATTGCCTTCACCTTATTTAGGCCTTCACCTTTCATAGGAAGTACCTGTAACACTTGGCCATATAGCCATGGATTGCATCCCAAGCTGGAGTGAGTGAGGAAAACATGTCAATGGAGCCTGTGGTTGAGACCATTTGGCATCTTGGGTTTAACCTCCTGAGGCTTCACAAGGGCCTCAATAGCCTCAAAATGTACACTCATTGTCTTTGCCTTATATCCTTGTGTCTTCTTCAAGGCCTTCTTATAAAACGCATGTTCCATAAAAATGTTTTGAGGGGCAGAGTGTCTCTGAAGGGCATATCTTGCCTGAGTCCCTCTTGTCTTCTTGTGTCTGCTTCCTGGCATTCACAATGTGAGATGAGTAGCACATTTATTCTGTCATGTTCTATAGCATGATGTTTCATTGTAGTTTTAGTTCACATCCTATTGATGATTATTGATACTGAATACTTTTTCATATTGCTAAATATACAACATATTACCACTAACTTTCACTTTTATAACTTCTTTAGGCAACATTTAGAATCAACTCTTTATCACCAGTATTTTAGCATTCCATTTTTAAAAGACTCCTTCAAAAATAATGTTCATATATTTCAAGTTAGATAATTTTCTTATCTTTAGTGATTTTCACATCCATGCTTGGTATATTTTCTTCTTTTCTGGACTTATGATTAATCATATGCATACAGAAATGTCATGCCTTGTTCTTAAGTTACTATTATCAAGTGTATTTGTTCATGGTCAAGGATGGAAAACACTTTACACCTAAAATAAACTAACAAAAACTAGGGTCACTTCTCTAGTTCTAGTCTTCCAAAAAATAAATTATTTTAATTCTTTGGGTCAGTTAAGTTAGCCTCCTTAGTCAAGACAACTTTTTGATTCCTGTTATAGTGCCAATATCTCAACATATGTTACAATCATTGAAATAATGATAATAATCTCATAAAATTATAGTTTTCTGCCATAACTAAAGAGAAACTCAATAACCTCTTTATCAATGGAATGCTTTGTGTTTTTGGTTTTTGACCACCTTAAATATCTGTCACTCTTCTTCAGGCTTCGAAGGCTTGAAAGTCTTTTGTACAAGTGAATTTCAAAGTTTTAGTTCTCAAGGTTTCCTCTGTTGCTCATATACTACACATAATCATGCTAAAAGGAATAATAGAGATCAAGGAATAATTATAATATTGTGTGATTTAGAGTGATCCATTGTTTAAATTGACTATCTGCCTTTCATTAAATTTACATTTTTTCTAATAAGTTCAAAGGAAAAATTTCTAGGGTTAGTAAATAACAGTGTTATATAGAAAAACAGTAGCATTCTAGCATGATGGTTAAGATTCTATGAGAAAATGGACCAGGATACTTGCTGTTAGACAGTGTCTTCTATATATGGTGGGGAAGCTCCACCCATAAAACCAACAATCTGTTTTCCTAAATAATACCTGAACAATTACAACACCAGTTGACATGGGATAGAGGAAATCTCACAGCGCCCTACCCATCCAACATGAAGAACTACAAGCAATGAATTGTTCCTAAAAGAAGGATAATCTGTATTCTCCTGGTATAAGGCCCCTAGTTGGTTATCTAATACCAAGTGGGCAGAGTGAGCAGGTATACAACACTAAAGAGCAACACTAAAAAGACACAGCACGTTGTGTGCATGCATGTGTGCATGTGTGTATGTGGTTGTATATAACAATAATCAGGAACAAGAGGCCATGAATTTGAGAGGGAGTGGGGGAGGGGGGTCACAGGAGATACTGGGGGAAGAAATAATAGAAAATAATATACAGTACTCACATATGGAATTCTAAATTTAATTAAATAGAAATTCCTTCAGTAATACATCAGAGCTCCAGGTCTATAAAAGTAGAGATCTGTTTACAGGGTGCTCAGGGGATTTGGAAGTAACATTATCAACATAGCAGGATTTTCTGACAACCCCAAGTTACCTACAGAGAAAGGGGTTTAGTTGCTGCAATCTGATGAAAAAGAAACCAAAGTGGCATGTTGTGAGGTTGAAAGTTAGCCATAATCATTGTAAAGGTACTATCACCACTCTGTTGCAGGGACAATGCTCAAAGTAATGGATAACATTGAAAACTGCCAATGGAAACTCAGAGGTGATTTATTTTGAAAGATGATTACATTCATATGTTGCCACATTTGATGAACTGAAATTTAAGAACTGTTTTCAGATGACTATACATAACATGAATGCTAAGAAAACATATGTTTGCCACAATCCTTAGATGTTTTTGAAAATATATGGAAAGTGCCAACAAAGCATCTATGAGGAATGAATAGCTGTTACAAAATGCTACTTTAAAAAAATAGTGTGTTTAGGCGCATACACTCATGATTTATTAAGGATTATGAGTGTTGCCCAAATGATGAAATGGCTACCAGGTTGCTAGGCTTCATGTTGCTGTCCAATCTAAGAAGAGATTGTTACTAGCCTGGAAAAAAGATAAAAATTCAAAACTTTCTTGTGGTGATACTTTGTATATACTCTAACAAAAAAACGTTTGCCTGAAGATCAGAGTGCAAAGCCAGCCACTAGTTAGCAATAGAGACCAGACAGTGGCCACACACACTTTTAAACCCAGCACTTTGCCTTTGATCCCAGTACTGAGAAGCACACATGCCTTTAATCCCAGCACTATATGTGCTTTGAACCATCAAAAGAGAATGAGGCTGTACAAAGACTGATAATCAAATGTAGTCAAATTACTCTTGAAAATCTTTAAGGCACGGTTAATTTTCAGCATATACTTGTATACTTTCTGTTTTTTCATGGACACTGATAGAAGCTTCAAATTTTAGAGAAAATATAACAAAGGTCCTTCTTGCATGAGTGGGCAGCCAATGAATAGCAAACATAATTCAAGTATTCATCAGGGTTAAATGTAAGAAATGAATGTAATGTAATGTAAATGTAAGACAAAAAGAAAAAAGGAAGCCCTGCATGTTAGGAATGGAGGAACATGTTTGAGGACTTGCAAGGAGACCAACTTGACTGGGTGAGTAAGCCAAAAATAGTAGAACAAAAGGAGCTGCTGATTTCAAGTTCATTGTCATGGCTCTATCCTCAGAAAGGAGGCTCATACCTACCCTTGTAATCATAAAGGTAAGTCCATGAATTATTTAAATTGGAAGAGGATATGACCTAGGCATAACTTTAAAAGGAAAGCAAGAAAGTCATGAAAACTCAGACCTCACCTCCAAAAGAGTATATGGCCATATATTCTCATAGCATGATTACACTAGGTTAAGAACCCCTGAATACACAGTGTCATGGACTCCTGAAGACTATCTTTGAAGGAGCTCTTCTTTGATATAGCTGCTATTTGACTGTTTTCTTCATTAGAACATTTCTCTGGTATTCTGATCACAGCAGGGTTGCATTGGTTTGGCCAGAGGCCATTATAATACTTAGAGCAGGACAGATATGATGTCAGCTTTAAAATAAACTGGGAGATTAAAATAGACCAAATGAGAGTTATTTTTCTAAGAGTAAAAATGGGTCACTTCTTAAAATTGTATTCATAAAAGGAGTCATCCAATTTATAGATTTCTGGCAATTTTATCCCTATCAGTTTCCACTTACAGTTTCAGTATTATTGTTGCAAAATAAAGGACATTACAGCTTATAGTAAGATCCATCCTGTACAGGAACCCACTTGACTTTTTGCATGTTGTTCTACAGAAAAACTAAAAATTGTTCCCAAAACCTTATATGAGGAGGGGAGTTAAGCATGACAAAATGTTGGGATAAGCATCAATGTATCAATCAGCAAAGCTAGGTACTTCACTCATAGATGTGTGGAAAAGCTAAAGATAATGTAAATAATGGTGCAAACTTCTAAGGCTGTATTCCAAGTATCAAGGCAGTTAGACCTTGCTTTTGTTTTAAGTCAACTATTTTCAGTTATTGAGGTGTAACCAATATACAGTCAACTGCACACAAAGTATACACTTTAGCTGTACATGTACCTACAAAACTAATAATACAAGTTGAATGTGGTGGTACATGCCTATAATCCCAGTGCTCAGAAAACTGAACCAGGAGGACTGAGAATTCAAAGTCAGGATTACATGCATTGAAATACCTCCTAATATAAAACAAAGAGATTAAGCTACAGCACTTGTGTAGTGTAACAAGGAGAGGGGATATAAACATAAAGATAGTAAACATATCCACTAAAAAGTTTTCCCTCTCTCCTGTAAATATTTTTCCAAACCTGTATATACCTAGATCCCCAGGAAAACATCGTTTTGCTCGTTAGTTACAATAAAATACTTTGTTAGCTTTATACAACTGTGATAACTTTTCTGAGAAAATTAAGTGGGTAAAGAGTTCTTTTGACACCTTGTTTCAGAGGCTTAAATGTATGGTCATTCGACTTTGATGTTTCTGGTTCTAATGAAGCAGAACATCATGACAGAGAGGGCATGATAGAGTAACAGATACTGTTCTTACAGTGGTAGAGAATCAAAGAAAAAAGGAAATAAGCTGGAGACAAATACAACTTTAAAAGGTACTCTGCCAGTAACCTATTTCCTCCAACTAAGCTCCACCTCAGAACTTCCCACCTCTTCAATGAAGTCATTGATAAAGTCAAAGCCTTCATGATCCAATCACCTCTCAAATTTCCTACCTCTATACATTGCTGCAATGGAGATCAAGCCTCAAGCATAGGAGCTCTTGCAGGACACTTCAGATCCAAACCTTAACAAGTTTGCATTCTATAAAATTTCATATAAATGGAGCCACACTTTTTGTCTACCTTCTTTCACTCAGCATAATTGAGAATTATCCATGCTGTAGCATGTATCAGTATTTTATTTTTAATTTTAGTAGTATATACTACAATCAATTATTCACTCATCTGTTGAGGATTGATATATGAATTATTTCCAGTTTGAAACTATTAAAATGTAGTTATTGTCAACATTTATGATAAATCTGTGAATGGAGTTGTGCATTCATTATTCACTTAAGTATCTAGAAATAGTAGAGCTAGTTCATATAAAAAAGCATGTCTAACTTTTAATTCAATTGAAAAAGTATTTTCTCTAAAAATTGATACCTCTTATATTCCCAAAAGCAGAATTATATATTTTACATTTGCTCTACATTCCTGCCAACACTTGTTATAGACAGTGCTTTGAATTTTAACAATTCTAATGAGTGGGAAGTTGCATCTTATTGAGGTTCTAACTTGAATTTAGTAAAGATTAATTAATTATATTGGAATCTTTGTCTGTGCTTGTTTGCCACCAATAAAGCTCCTTTGGCAAAGTGTCTGTTCAAATTTGTTTCCCATATTGGTTGTTTATTATTTCCTTACTATGAAATTATACATATTTTATATATTCTGAATATGTCTATTATTATATCATTTGTAAAATTTTCCATAATTATATATTGCATTTTCAAATATATTTTTTACTTTGTTCACTATTTTACAGTTTCATATACATATATAATGAATTTCAGTATTTTTTTTTACCTCCATTACCTTTCCTAAGCTCTCTTCTCCCACTGAAATTCTTCTTAACAGGCCCCCTATACCTTAAGGTATTTTTGTGTGGAGTCCACTGAATTTAATTCAAGTTTGCCTGAGCACAGGTGGGATGTTATTTATTGCACACTGAGTAATTTCTTAAATATTAAATATTTCCAGCATATCAAATATTTGTTACACATCCAACTTTGTTAAGAATATTGACCACACATATGTGAGTTTAATTTTAGACTCTCTGTTTTCTTCCCATTGCCTATTGTTATGCCAAAATCATGCTGTCTTGATTTCTGGGCTCTTCTTTAAATTATCAAAGTATATCCTCCAAGTGTGTTGCTTTTCAAACTTCTTTTGGCTACCCTAGATTATTGCATTTCCATGGGAATTCTTTCGGTTTTTTGAGACAGAGTATCATTCAGTAGCCATGTTGTTCTCAAATACATGGCAGTCACCCTGTTTCAGCTCCTCAAGTGCAAAAATCGCAGGTAAACTTTAATTTTTAAATTATATTTTTTCACAAAAACACCACCTAGGATTCTAACTAGGACTTCATTTAACCTGTAGATCAGTCTATCCTGAACTGATATCATTCTGGTTCAGATATATAATGCCCTCCAATAAAGGCTCACAAGTTGTAGTTGGGCCATCATCTGGCGGCACTACTGAGATGAGATTGGAACATGAAGGCTCTACCATTATCACTGGATTGGACTACTGATGAAGTCATAGATGAGTGGGATACTAGGATATGAGGCCTTCTTGGAGGAAACATTGGAGATATATCATTGACAGAAGTTATCTTGTCTCTAGACACTTCTGCTAGCTTCCTCCTCTCTGCTCCACCTCACACTCAAGTACTTTGTCACAACAAAAAGTGATCAACAGACATAGTAATACTGCCTTTCTCTACTTCTGCACATAGTTTCAGTTATTTGTCTTTAGTTTGTCTCAACAATATTATTGGTTTTAATTACATGAATTGCCAATATCCTTTGTTAAATTTATCGTAAGTATTTTATAGAGATAAGTTTTTCTTTCTAATTGCTCTTTGCAAGTATATAGAGAAGTTGGGTAGATTCTATGTATTGATCTTATACTTTATAATTTTGACACATTTATGTATTATTGCCACAAATTTATACTGTAGAACTTTCTATAAAAATTAAAATGTTATCTTCAAAAGTAGAAATTTTGACTCCTTATACTATGTATGCTTTTAATTTCTTGCTGTTTTGTAATTGATTGCACTAACTAGAATTTGCAGTACTATGTCAACTAGAAATGGTGATGGCTGGGGTCCTGGTTTGTTCTTGAACTTAGTCTTTCCCCTTTAAGTATAATATTGGCTGGGAGCTTTTCATGGATTCCCCATATTAAGTTGAAACCAAATCGTTTTCATTTTTAAAAGTAATATAATGGAATACTCCTGGCACTGTGACAGATTTGATATTCTGACATACTTTCTCAGTCTACAAACTAAGGTGCTGGATAAATTACAATAAATTTCCTTATAAATGCAAAGCTGACCTTGCAAGAAATGCAATGAAGTTAATCTCTGAGAGTTAAAATGTTAGTAGCCAAGTAAATACTGAAAGCAGAAGCCTGAGGTGAATTTCCAATTCTAGAAACCATATAGCTTTGTATTTTAGCACTAACAGCCTATCTGACTGATTCTCCTCAATCTCTTTCAAAAACTTTTATCCTAATCTATCCTTTTTGGAGGGGATTGTATATTTGTTTTTTAAAACACAATTTCTTCATTGATTCCTTCAGAATTTCACATCATGCACCCCAATCACGCTCATCTCCTAGTCCCTCTATATCTGCCCTTCACCTTTGCAGCATCCCCCCCAAAAGAAAATGTAAATTAAAACCAAGCCAAAACAAGCAAACAAAAAGCCCACTTTGTTCCTCCTCTTCAACACACCTTCATTCATCCTAGTGGCGTTTGGAGCATCAGTGTGTCACATCGAATATCCTTTTGTTCTACCAGCTTTACTTACAACCATTCATTATAATGAGTCATTGGTTTGGTTCAAGAACTCCAGTCTCTGGTACATCATTATCACTGGATCATCTCTGAAACTCCTCTCAGATATACTGTAGCTACCCCAAGTCATGGAGATCTTGTGGACATTGTTCCATAGGACCATTCCCTTCACATGATCCGTAAGTCATAGAAAGGGTTGATGTTAGGGTGTGCCAACCCAAGATCCTGGATGTGTGCCTGGATGGTAGCTGAGCTGGCCAGTCTGGGCTTAGGACTTCACCCCTCAGGTGCAGGGCAGAGCCAGCTCTTCTACATCAGAGGAGTGGGGGCATTTCTCCTAGGTGCAAGGGGTTATTGAGACCAGCTCTCCCTTGAGGTTAGAGACAAGCCCTCTTGCTGGAGTGTCCAGTGAGGGCAGGGCTAATTTACATAGGGACAAAAAAGACTGCCCAAGTAAGAGTGGCACAGCTGCAGCATAGCTCTTAGTAGACACCTCAGGAGGCAGGCCAGACTTCAACCATCCCCATGGACTTTGGTGGTAACAGAAGCTGAGGACATCAACTCAGACTCTAGCTATAGTAGGGTCATGGACCCAGACATGTCCCTTGGATGCAGCTTGGTCCTGGATATCACCATAGTATCAGGTGGTAGTGTGGGACACTAAAATCAGTAAGGCCCCTATAGTGGCACAGCCTTCTACCACCTGCATGTCCATAGGTGGCAGCCTAGACCCACAGACATCTTTGTGACCTTTGGTGGCAACATGGACCACAGATGTTAACACAGACCCCAGCTACAGTATGACCACAAAACCAGACATGACTCTTGGCATCAGCATTGGCCAAAAGTCACCACTGCCCCAGGTAACAAGCAGGCTACCCATATCATCTTGTTCCTCACCACCTTCCATTCATCCATTCTGCCTCTCTCCACAGCACATCATCATCCTATTTCTCTTTTTCTCCCATTTCTCCACCACAAATTTGCTCGTCATAATGGTGCCTCCCATTTCATATACTACTTCTATGTCAATGGTATATATATCCATACCTTCCATGCTTCTTTCCTAAATTTCTATCACTCCTATGCTATCTGAACTTTGGTGTGCTGGAGCTCTTTCAAACTCTTTTTCAGACTTTATTCCTATTACCTTTGCTTATACCCATCCTTCTTATTTCATTTTACATTATTAAAACCACTGTTTAAAATCATATGAATCTTTTCCTCTCTTATCCATCCATAGCTAAATGATTCTTATTAGTTCATCCTTACAGGTATCATTTCTTCAGACCCACACCCACTGCCAGTACCCTTATTCAAGCATCATTTTCATCTAAACTACTGTGGTAGCCTTCTACACACTGCTCTGCAGACATCCCAGTTGGTCCATCCAACATAATAAATACTACCAATGTCATAAATAAAAAACAGATCTCTTATAGCTCTCACATAATGTGCTTCTCAGTCCTCATGACTGCAATTTCTTGACCCCTTTATGCCAGTTGTTCTCAACCATAGGTTTTTAATGGCCTTTTCAGAGGAGAAAACACAAATATTTACATTGAAGTTCTTAACAGTGGCAAAATTATATTTATGATGTAGCAATGAAAACAATTTTATGGTGGTTGGGGGGGGGTTACCACAACATGAGGAATTGTATTAAAGGGTCACAGCATTAGGAAAGTTGAGAACTACTGTTTTAAGCTGTGCCTGATTTTGTGGATTTACACTTGCTGCTACCTCTGCTGACCCCAACCCCTCTTATTTGACCTGGCTGACCAAATTCTTCACATTCTTCTACAATAATATCAAACATCATCTATATAAACTATTCAGTGACACTATGTGCTTAGCTAGCTTCTGAGAGTATTCCTAGCAGTGATCTCACTGGGATAGCTTGCCTGCTTGACTTCTGTTCTTTTCTATGTACTTAATAAGACTAGAGTCTCCACCTCAGGAGGAAATTGAACATAAACAATTTACTCAGCTTTTTTTATCAACTGATGATAGTTGATCAGCTGGCAGATAGATTCAAACACATAAATCCAGTAATAGTATTTGTTCAGCTGTGTGTTGTTGATCACTTGTTCGTATCTTAGAGACTGGCAAATAGTGAAGAACATATCATCTTTGCCCTTAAGGAGCACTTCAGTCTAGTAGACATGAAAAGAAGAATGTGACTCTGGCAGGAACATACCCTGATGCCATTGGATAAGCACTAATAATTCTTAAATGGAGCAAAAGAGCATAGAGCACCATTGAACTGATTTGTTCCAACCTTTAATCCACTCTTCTAAAAATATTTTCTGACTACACATATTTGGAAAGAAAAATGTCTCCTAAAAGCACTCAGTACCAGGAAGCCAAAAGCAATTTGGAATAGAATGTATTAACTACAACAAGATTCATTGTCCAAGAGACAAGGGTTGAAGCAGGGGACTTAAGAGAAAGGGAAAAGAGGGGGAAGACAAGAGAAGGAAAATGAAGAGGCATTGAGTATAAAGTTGGCAGGATCTCACATTTAGTGTCATTTGGTTCCCTGAATACAAATTCCAGCTCCTTGATCAGATTCATGTGCTTTTCTAATGGTACATGTTTAATTTTGGAAAGCATATGGTTTGAAGGAAAGTATTTTTCCATTGTGTCTAAATGCTTCTTCCAAGTTAAATGGTGCTTAACTTTCAACTTGCCCAAAGCATTCACAGTGCCCCTCACTCCAATCCTCCATAATGGTGCCTGGTACACTTTCAATAGCTGAAGATTAAATGAGAAAAGTGTATATCTCTAAGTAAATAAGAACTTAGTAAATATCGGATGTCACCATTAATATTAGCAGATTGCATTCTTCATATACTAAGTAGAATATGTTATAAAAGTTTTTCTATCCCATGCTATGAGATATGAACCAATAAGCCTGTACAAATCAATATATCCTAGAAACACAGGAACTTAATTGATGATATTAATTAGCTGAGGGTAAGAGGTATGTCTAGGAGAAGTTTCCCTGGAAAGACCTTGTTCTATGACAATAGAACCACAGTCTCTCAGAGGTGACGAGATGATCATCTACAAAGCCATGCTATTTTGAATATGTTTCTTAGGGAAATACTAGAGCTTCAAAGCCTCAATACAAAATGGACTAGAATATAGTTAAGATAAAATCTTCTATAGAAATTTTTTATTTAATATGGGTCTGAATGTTCAGTAGGCAAGAATCTATATTGACTATTGTTCACCTCATGTGCAGTTCTATAAATGGCAGGTTTCTAGAATAGACATCATTCTGTGACTCAAGTGCTTCTCTTACCATATGTGATTTGATAGGGGTCTTCATTTCTTTATTTGGCATACTCCCAAAATAGAGTATTTTCCCCAAGGATTTGGCAAAGGAAGTGGAGTGAAGGAGTTGAGAGGTGGTCTCATTCTGCTACCGAGGCTAGCCCAGAAGTCATGGTAAGGTGTGCTCCACCATACTCAACATCCAAAGATATTTTAAATCCTGCTTTCCCTTTATTCTCAAGACCCTTGGACAAGGTCATTCTTTTGAGAAGAATCCTACTCAGCACACATTACTCCTGCTACCAAGTAAAGCATTTTCATATACAGAGACTTTAGTGCATATAATTCATGCTACTCAATGGCCACAGGGTCAAACTGTTAAGTAAATGCAAAGACTGAATCAAGAACAAAACTTCTCCCTCCAAACTCTGTAGACCATCATGTTAGGCATAAAAGTGCCATCATTAGGGTCTCTTACAAGCAAGAGTTTGCAATTCAACTGAAATAAGTACACTGAGGTAAAAGACTCTGGCTGTTGTTCTAGTCAAGATCCTCATCACTTCTTAAATTGAGACTGAACTTCCTAGGTGGGTGAAAAATAATGCCTTGCTAAGAAAAGAGTGGCTATTTCTGACCAATGCAGGATTCCTTTAATGGGAAATCCTTGCTCCAGGGCTCAATTTTAGAATGTCTAAGTTTATCAGATATACATTGAGTAAGAGATGCTCCCTGCCAAATCCTGTCCCTTTTATTCTTTATATATGCTTCCCCATAAAATTTCTTGTACTCCTACATATCTATGACCTAGTGCCTCATCCTTGGAGTCGCCAAATGATTCAATCATGTATTTTCAGTGTAACCAAATTCACAAGAAATTTGTGTCTTCATCGATCTTGCCCCTACACCCACCTCCAGCTCTAAATAAAACCATCACCAGCCAAGTTGATTGCCCAAGAAAAATAGTGAAAGCTTCAAAAAATACATTTCTGTACTATTATACTCAGTCAATTTGCGCTTTAAAAACTATTTTTAAATTTCCATTATTTAGGTATTGTTGATAGGCCAGATGGTTAGCAAAGTGAAGCCTCCAGGGAGACTAAAATTGAGGCTGGCTACAAAAAAAGCAGAAAGCATCACTAAGGTGTGGATTCTGTATACAAAACTGTGCCTTTTATCCTGTATAACACCAGAAATTTCAACAAAATTTCAGGATCCATCTCAGCATTATGTGCTAGAACAGTATCTCAGTCTAGGAGGCTGTTATCAGTGGCTGTACTCTCTACTACAATGTCTATAGAACAACCAATTCTATATACAAACAAACAATGAAATGAGTACATAAAATGTGTAATTAACCTAAAAAATCTTTAGATTTAATCATGTCTTCTGGACCCAGAGGCACTATAAAATATTTTTAGTGATAAATAGAGCCCTCCAGACCATAGGAAGTGAGAGTTTTATGGCCTCCCCGTTTGTTTACTCCTAACAGTCATACTCTCAGTCTAAGATGTGTGAGTAATCTGGCTGCCATAACTGTTGCCTTATTGATCATCAGGATCACTTGGTTGATCTAGATGGTCTTGTTCCCTCATCACTCCATATGCATCCCTCCAAGCTGCACACTTGGTGAAAAAGGATAATCTAGTAGGAGGACAGAGCCATTAATACTGTTACTATTATCAAGTTGTTAATGAGGAGCACTCCCCAGCTAGAATATCCAAACCAGGTCTCAAGAAACTCACCACTATGGTAAAAAGAGGGAATGCTTCTAGGACTAAATAAACCTAATTGTCCAAGTCATCCATCTATAGTCAACATATTACAGCAATGACAAGATGAGGTACTTAGGAACATTAAACTGCACATCCTTGTTTCATTGGATTTTGCTTAAGACCCTCTCATCTACCTCCCATAAGAGATGCTAGACATGAGTCACCCATAGCTTTAGGAAAAGTTGTCAAAACATAACTGGAGAATAAAGGTATCAAAATCTTGACAATTGAGTGTTTCATAAACCAGGGGTTCAGGTGTAAGACAGAGAAGATTTAGAAGTATTTGTAACCTAGTTTCTTTTTCTGTCCCAGATTCCACAGGGTGAGGAGAAAAGGGGAGAAATACTGTGGAGAAAAGAGTGGAGTGAGAGGGAGTAAGAAACAAGCTTCACTAAAGAGAACTCCACCAAAGCTTCCAGATACATAGTTATCTGGATGACCAAAGTTAGATCTTTGGAGTTCACATGGTAGAATGAGAGAAACAACTCCCTCAAGTTGTCATCTGACCTCCACATACACATGGTGGCACACACTTATATACAACACACTCATATACACAGAACATCTTTAAAAATACCTATAGTATCAAGTAACAGACAGGTTGTGCCATGAAGCCAATTGATCAGGTGTGCAACAGGAACAATGTTTGCCCTTAACAGCTCACTACTCTATGTTCCTCTTCAACTCTTGGATGCCTGGTCATAGTGAAATGGGAAAGAAATGCCTTGATCACTTCCTAAGTCAAGAATGATAGAATATATGTTGCTACAAATTTACTTGAAATCTCAATTGGCCATTGTTGTTTAATCTATTGGAATTGTCATGTCATGTTTCCTCCATTCCCTGCAGTAACTCTGGTTGGACAACGTGAAGTCAATATGTTACAGTCTTTGTACATTCAAACTTGGTTTTGAAAATTTCTACATCTATGCAAATGCTTGAAACCTGCCATTTTCTAGGTAAAGTTCAAGTTGATACCTCTTGTGTCTACTTTTAAATTTGTTGTGGTCTCATATATTAGTCAGAAGTCCCAACAGAAAATTTGTAACTTCCTCAGACTAGATAATTTAAGCTGTATTTAGTTGGAAAAGAATTTACTGAAATGTGGTCAGTATTTAAGAAAACAAATAATGTTCCCTAGGGATGGTAACTTATAATGTCTGAAGGGGCAGAAGAAAGCTAAGTCAGCAGAACACAGAAGATGCTAGAGGAAAGGGACACCCAGACAGGGTCCATAAATGAGCTAGCATGGGCCAAAATGGAGAAATCCTAGTTTCTACTTCACTCTCCTATAAACTCTACCCACATTGGTCTCCTATTCAGAATGGCCTTTTGGGTGAATACAACCACAAGAAAGAGACCAAATAGACCAAGTGAAGCAACCTCTGCAGATTAGAGAAGGTGGGAGACCTGCAGAACCAATGGAACAGAAAACTTGATATGAGTTGTCAATACTTCCTGAACCTTCCTAGTGAGTCTTGCACTCTGAATAGTCCACCAGTTGATTATCCAACACTAGGTGGCCAATCCTGAAATCATATACATACAACTAATATTCTGTGGACTAAGTAGGTAGGTTGTATTTATATCTTTAGGAGTGTGTGTGTGTGTGTGTGTGTGTGTGTGTGTGTGTGTGTGTAACAACAATTTTAAAAAAGAGGAAATGAAATTGAGAAAGAGACAAGAGCTACATTGAAAGGGAAGAGGGAAATTATGTAATTATATTTTAATGTCAAAAACAAAAAAATAAAAATAAATAAAAGAATTTTGATTATATACCTTATAAACTTTGGTAACAAAAAAGTAACAAGCAAGTATAACTTAATTGTGCACATTTCAGGAGATTCCACAACTCTAGTGAGTACTTTATAGTGTGGTTGGATATTACACTGATCCAAACTTAAGCCCTCAGTTTTAGTAAGCTGTTTATAAGAATACATATCATCTTTTGGTGATTTATAGTTCCTTAACTTTTTCCTGTCACATTTACAGTAACATAGAGATCCCAGAGCAAAACTGACACCTTTGCTTAACCAGAAGTAAGCCAATTGTGCTCACTCTTTACTAGGGTCTGCTTAGTCTGAGCTACAGTACAGAATCTAAGTAGCAGAGCTGTGAAGGAGAAGCAAGCATAAAATATAAGGCTGGCCAAGTGATAGTGGGTTGCCTAGCAACGTTGGCTGTGAGTTTTTCCTTACAGAACCTCTCAACAAAGCAGCAGAAAGATATGAAGAGAAGAGGGAAAGGAGAAACAGAAAGGGAGACAGAGTGAAATATGCAGTCAGACAAAGAAGGAGTTCATAAGCAAGGGAGGATGCAAAGAAGAGTGGAGACACATTTAAGGAAGGAGAAATATGGAGAGGATCAGAGACTGGGCAGTGAGATGAGCTTAGGTGGAGAGAAAATGAAGAGAAGCAAGGCCTGAACAGAGAGCCATCCAGAGGAGAGAGAGTGGTTGATGGAGGAGAGAAACTGATAGCAGAAGTGGCCTCTCCTCCAAAATCCCACACTGATGTCTGCTACACAAAACTGTTGTCCAGTTTCATCTCATAATTGCCATTTTGTCTCATACATTAAATCATCAGTGGTAAAGCACCGCCAAGAATTCTTTATTGAGCAATATTGGGTTCACAGCACTGCCTTGCTCAAAAAGAATCTGCTTGTATAATAAGTACAGTGATGACTCAGCCCTGGAGCACAGCTCTTTACAGCTGACATCTCTTGGGAGTCTTAATGCAGCTCTGTGAGAGGTAGGCAAAGCAGAAATCATCCTGACTTTAATTCCACACATGAAAAAACTCAGGCTTTGAGAGCAGGGGTGGCTGGCTACAAATGAGACTTCTTGGTAAGGTGAGGTCCAAGGTATATATACCTGGAGATCTGGGGCACTTCACACAGGGTTGTAGCTCAGGTGCCTGAACTTGACATTGCCATACTAAGTGACCTGCAGACAGGAAAGACAGTCTCAGCAACCTACTGAGGTGGAGGCTGAAGAGTTATTACAAAGTCTCAAGCCAGCAGGAGGCCTCTTTACTCACCTTATTTTTCCCCATAATGTGCAAATGTGTACATCTGTGCCTCCCTGAACAGAGTTTAATTGAAACGAGTGTGTAGTCAGCTTCTAGAAACTTCATGAGATTTTGCTGGCACTCACAATAACGAAACCTTTGCCTTTCTATTTTCAGAACAAATACTAGTGTCAGACAAAAACCTCTTTGGTAGGGTAAAGGATATTCAAGAGGTGGGAACAATTTGTTTTGAGGATCATAGGGGCTGCTGGATCGGAGAGAAAAGAACTGACAGTTGAGTACAAGGGAACAGTTGAGTGGTTCCTCTTCCTTCTCATGTGCCTTCAGTTCAAAAAGGGTGAGGTGGAGCAAAGATAAGCCTGAGCCGCCTGTGGAGCGCCAATCTCTCCTACTAGTATTTCCTCATGCCCTGTCTGGTCTACCCTGTATGTGGTAATAGAATAAACTTTCCAAAATTCAATTTACTTGCTCAGCAACTGTAAATGATGTCTGCTTATTATAGGGTTTGTTTTATCTTCCTGTCATCAAAGTGTCACTTAATGTTGCCTAAACTTCCCTTTCCCGCTTAATATCTACACAAAAATTAAGCCCAAGTATCCAACAAACTGAGCTACTTCCTGACTCTCAAACACACTTCCTTCTCATTTATGTCTTTTCTCTAATTACTTGGTTTCTTTTTCGAAGTATATATATCTTTCACTAGCATGCAGAACATCATTTCCAGATACCTAGAACCTAAGATTATGTTAAGTTCTAACATTTAATATAGCAGTATGAATTACTATGTGTGGGAACCCTAAGTTGTGAAAGAATGAAAGTCTTGGGCTGAAAGGAGGTGGCCTGGACTCTAAATGAAACTCTGTGGCTGGAGAGCTGGAGGAATTCAACCAAGAAGTGTCCTATTTCTGAGGCCTTGAGAGGAAAAGATGTTTCTAGGGGAATGGGAAGTGGGAAAAGGAGCATAGTAGAGTATATGTAACATGAAAGCAAAATGGGAGAAAGTATCTATGGAAGAGAGGAATGTGGAAAGGGGATGAAGAAAAAGTTTCCCCTTCTATTTTTGTTGGTGGTGGTGGGTTTTTAACTTAGAATACAAATGAATGGATTTCACTGAGGAAACTTTCACACTTGAACTCATTATATTTTGTGTTTCTTCATCTCTCTTCCCCAATTACTACAAAATTTCTATTTTCACACTTAGAAATTATGTTCTTGGTGAGAATTTCAATACTTCCTCATACATCTTCTAGGGAAAGATTGGTTTCCTTACACAGTCAAAAATGGCTAAGATTACCTGATGTTCTCTAGGACCATGATTCAATGTTTTCAATGGATTTGGTTGAAAAAAATTGCCTTTCAATCCTCTACCCATAAGGTGGAACTGGGAGAAGAGAAAAGAGGTGAATAATTTAAAGCAGCTTTTCATGAGAGTCATGAATCACATAACAATATTAAAGTTAGAGAGGAAGAATCACTTTTATCTAAGCTACTTATTTTTAGATGTTTGCAACTTTAAATAATAAAAATTAACACATATTTTGGAAATCAAAGAGATCAAAACTATCAGACAATGGAGTTTTGCTAAGCCTGTACATACCATTCTTGCATAGAAGATGTATCCAATGCAAACGCTATGACTCATATATCTTATAGTGAGACTGATTTTTAGTCGTAAACTTTAACTTTTTAAATCTAAGTAATGGATCATGTTTGTGTATTTATTAGACAATATGGAGCCACTAAACACACTTCCAAATGTGTTAGGGTTTTAAGCTGAAATGCCTACTGAAGGCTCATATGCTGGCAGTTTGGTTGCCAGCTGATCTATCTTTTGGAAGATAATTGAGTCATGGGTCCTCTAACTTCATGAATGAATTACTCACTAATGGATTCATAATTGCTGTTGGTTGGTATTTGGGGGGTTGGGATTTTTTTCTCTTTACTCTTTTGGCTCATCACTCTTTTGAGGGACTCACCACCTAGCTCCCAACTAAATCACTCAGAGGTTTATTCTTTTTTTATGAATGCCTGGCCTTAGCTTGGCTTGTTTCTTACCAGCTTTTCATAAGTTATCCATCAATCTTTTGCCTCTGGCTTTTTACCTTTCTCTGTTTCTGTATACCTTTCTTTCCTTCTTACTCCATGTCTGGCTGTGTAGCTGGGTGGCCGGCCCCTGGTGTCCTCCTCTCCTCTTTTCCTCCTGTTTATTCTCTCTGCCTTCCAGCCCTGTCTGTCCTTCCTCCTCCATAGCTATTGGCAGTTCAGCTCTTTATTAGACCATCAGGCGTTTTAGGTAAAATAACAGAGCTTCAGAGTTAAACAAGTACAACATAAAGAACGCAACACAGCTTTGCATCACTAAACAAATGTCCCACAGCATAAACAAATGGAACACAACTAATATTCCACAACACATAATATAATAGTATTATGAGGTGATACAAATGTTAGGAGGTAAAGCCTACTTGGTTGAAGTAAATTACTGTTGAAATGCCTTTGAGGAGCTTACCTTGTTCTTGGACCATTCCTGCATCATCTATGGTTTCTATTCCTGATGAGGTCAGCAGCTTCAACATCTACATGGTCCCACTGTATTCTTTATCCACATTTGGCAAAAAGAAGTCAATGGAGTCAGTCAACCATGTACTTAAATAATGAACCAAAATATCATGTTTCTTAAAATGTTTTCTCAGTTATTATGCCACAACAACCAAAAGTTAATGAACACAAGAATAAAATTAGTTTCAAACCATTATCTCATCCACTCAAGAGGCTCATAAAAATTGGTTCCCCTTTTGATCTCATCCAACATCCTTAATTTACTGGATTTGGTGCCCACCAGTATCACAACCTAAACTTAAATGAGATCATTGTGTTACAAATTGTAAAATACAGAGAAAATATACATAGAATTAGATACACCATAATATTTCTGAATCTCCTTGAATCTGATACGTGGCTACAGAGAGACATAGATGGCACAGAAAATTACAGGTGTATTACAGGTAAACTGCACAATTACTGAAACTTACATTTCTACAAGAAATAAAGGAGCCTAACACTGAGTACTATTCAATAGAGTAGGAAAAGAAGGAAATCCCCCAAGTGGAATCGGCCATAAAGATAGAAAGGAAAGCCTCAGCGAATGTCAAGAACATATATTCTGTAAAATTACTGTTTAAGGTGAGAGATGTGCTGTCAGCACTCCCAGATAAGCTGTAAAATGAGACACCTGGGAAATACTGACTGGTCTTCTTTGCACTGTATTTGTTTTCTTTTTGTTCTTATACTATTGTCTTTAATTCCTTCATTCTTTTATATTCAAAGAGATATCTAGGCAACAGATGCACAAATAAAACTGGAAAAATCAGAAACGTGGCAAATTAAGGCACTATGATTCCTCAAAATTGTTTAATGCTTCAATAGCAAAGTCAAATCATGAAAATAGGGGCTGGGGAGATGACACTATGGGACTTGAGTTTGGATAAGCTGGATAAAATAAAATCTGAGCATGGAAGTAAGTGTCTGTAACTCCAGCATTGGGAGGCAGAGACAAGAGGACTCTGGAGACTTACAAGTCAGCCAATCTAACCTAATGAAAACTTCAATTTAATGAGCGACTCTATTTCAAAAAGATAAAGTAGAGCTAAGGAACTGAGAAAAGATATTAACATTGTCTTCTGGGCTCCACACACACTCACATAGCCAAGTGCACCTGTAAAAACATGTATAGCACATACAATTTTTAAAAGAGCAAAATAATTGAAACACCAGACAAAAATTTCAAGGGCCAATTAAAAAATAATTATACTAAAGTAGATAAATGAATAAATTGAAATCAAAACAAGACTTCGGTAAGAATTCATCAAAGAGCTGAAAATTTGAAATCTTGGAAATTAAAAATTCATTAAATCTAATTTAAATGTTAAGTGATAGTCACCAGTAAAATAGATGAATCAGAAACAATAATATCAGAGATTTAAGGCAAATTTGACTACATTGCTACATTCAGATAAAAACAAACAAAAATAAACAGTTATATCTAACAGACATTATAAACCAAGTGGACCTAACATATTTACAGAACATTTCACCCAACACAAAAGAATATACCTTCTTTGCAGCTCATGGAACTTTCTCCAAAATTGACCATACACTAGGACACAAAGCAAGTCTCAACAGATATAAGAAAATTGAAATAACTCCCTACAGCCTATCAGACCACCACAGGTTACAGACAGATTTCAAAAACAACAGATACAATAGAAAGCTTACAACTGATGGAAACAAGTAACTACTGAATGAAAAATGTGTCAACTACACTTCAGAGCCATGCTAACCAAAACAGCACAACACTAACAAAAACAAGGACATACACTTCCATAAACACACAAAAACTTAAAATGAATGAATTCACTATGCACTACAATAACCTACTTCCCATTATAACTTCCTTCATAGTATATTGTTACCCCCTAGAATAGTATGTCTGACTGGCAGTTTCTGTTCATTGCTGCTGCCCAAGACCATGAAATCAGATAGAGACACAAATGATTAATCTGGGAAAATATGAAAATGCAGTTTCTAATGAATGCCATTTTGCTACACAAAATCCTAATTGGTGTTAATAAAAACCCAGAGCCAGATATTGGGGTAAATGCTGAAATATCAGAGAAGTAGGAGAAATGAGCCACTAGAGAAGCTTCTCACCACTACTAGATCCTCAAGCTGAAAGGGAAGAGTATGTCTCCACAAATCCTCAGACTGAATTCCTCAAGTCCTCAGCCAAAAGGGAAGGGAAAGGCCAAATTCCTGTCTCCTCCCATTATACCTCATTTTTCTCTCATTTTCCTATCTTTCTATCACAAATTCATTCTTCATGCTATTGTCAATTTAAAGCTCCTAAGAATTGGCCCTCACTACCAAAATAAATAAACTTTGTATAATTGACTGCACACAGTAAATAAGCCTGTGTCTTAGATAGGGTTTCTACTGCTGTAATGAAACATCATGACCAACAGCAAGCTGGAGAGGAAATGGTTTATTCAGCTTACATTTTCATATTTCTGTTTACCACTGAAGGAAATCAGGACAGGAAGTCAACCAGGGCAGGATCCTGGAGGCAAGAGCTGATGCAGAGGCCACAGAGGGGTGCTGCTTACTCGCTTGCTCCTCCTGGCTTGCTCAGCCTGGTTTCTTATAGAACCCAGGACCAGCAGCCAAGGGACAGCACCACCCACTGTAGGCTGAGCCCTTCCGCATTGATCACTAATTGAGAAAATGTCTCATAGGTGGATCTCATGGTGTCATTTCCTTGACTGAGGCTCCTTCCTCTCTGATGACTGTAGCTTGTGTCAAGTTGACACACAAAATCAGCCAGTACACCTGGCAGCCAAGATACACAAAATGATCTCAGTATGTCTAGTAGTGTCAACTCACAAGTTATGTCCTTCCCCCGGATTCTGTCCATGATTTATTTAGTTAATTAGTTACTTAGTTATTTTGGTTGAAAAGACATAATTATTAAGGTTTACCTGATTCTTATAAAATATAATTTCCATTTATTCTTCAAGGTCCTACATTAACCAAAATGTTGCTGATTAGATTATGAGAAGGCTTATTTGTCCATTCAGTCTGTTAATGCACATGAAGTTTAACAAAGAGCAAGACAACTGGCAGCTTGAGAAGGCTAAGAAAGGATCTGGAGCTCTAATTAGGGAATCTCCCTACTGGGCTGAGTGTAAACTGAGAGGAAGACAAAAGACATTTCCAGATGCTGAGTTTTATTTCAAACATTTCTTTGCAACCACAAGAACAAAACTGCATAAAGGAGTAAAAGAAAATTTAGAGAGTGGGCTCTGTGGTTAGCTCCTATTATGAATTTTCCTGTTCTATGCTCTGGGTCTATAAGAGTCAGCTGATTCTCCTGTTTCCTTCTACAAGCTGTGAATACACACTACTCTCATTAGTTAATAATAAAGATGTTTGCCTATAGCAAGGCAAGATAAAGCTAGGCAGGATGACCAAACTAAGGATGCTGGGAAGGAGAAGGGCTGAGTCAGAAGTCACCAGCCAGACACAGAGCAGAAAATGAGTATGCCATGCTAATAAAGGTACCATCACATGGCAGAGCTTAAATAAGGAATATGGGTTAACTTAAAATGTAAGAGCTACTTAGTAACAAGCCCGAGTTATTGGGCAAGAGTTTATAATTTATATTCAGCCTCTGAGCCTGTTATTTGAGAGTGGCTGTGGGACACAGGAAAACTTCTGTTTACAAATTCCTTTTGGTCCTACCCTCTCCAATAATGAAACAGGCAGACATAAATGTGTGAAAAAATGAGTAGGATTTTATTTACACTGAAGGAGCAATTCAAACAGCTAGTTACAACACAAGAGTGAGAACCCAAACAAGAAGATGAATGGCCCAAATTCCCCATGACAAAGAAACACCAGCTGAAAGGTTGCTAGCAAGCTTCACAGCTCTAGATTCTCAGCAGGCCTCAGGATGCTAAGAACAGTTCTTCCTGGAGTAAGTCCACGGAGAGCAGATCTCAGAAGCAGTTGATATCAGAGGATAGTAACAGTAGTCAGTTCCTGAAGCAATAGTTTGTTCCCTGTCTGTAAATGGAGCCCAGAGTTTTGGAGGCCAAAACAGGAGCAAGTACCCAGGACAGCACAGTCAGAGTATATATGGCAGGTGTCAAGGCAGTAGCAATTTCCTCCTCTTCTCCTGAGTGCACTTCTGAGTCTGATGATTGACTGCCTGTGCAATGGGTTACATAGACCCAGGCAGGCCTAGATTGGCAAGGTGTTTGTATGTAAGTGGGATATTGAATGAGAACCAATCAGGACCAATCTGTGAAATCAGGAGGGAGAGCTAAACCCACCGAAGAGTTCTCAATAAAGACATGGACTCTGTTTCCCTTCAGGTCATAGTTGTTTAGGGAAAGGAATACTGCTACATAAAGGCAACAGGTATGTTTAAGTCTATTTCTATCTGCCAGAAGTCTTCTGTCTGTTCCTAGTTGCCACTATCCTCATCTATGTTTATGTGATCAAAATCTGTCTCTGCTGCATGCCATCAAATGTAGCCCATTTCTTGCTTTGTGCCTGAAGGTTTTTGTAGAGAGTCCCATACAGCTGTGAGACTCGTGCTTCATTCTTGGCTCTTTGTCCCCCATGTTTGAGCTCCCAGATGCAACCAGGAAGCTGAAAGTATCACTGAGCCCCAGCCACTCCTACCCTATTGGATGTACAGGAGAAACACCTTCTAGACACGGTACTTCTAAAACTCTGTCTTCCCTCATTGCTTAGCTTTAGAGAGTGTCTTGAAGCCTTCTCCAGTGCTGCAGTGCAGATAACAACAGTCTTTCAATGAGGCCTGAATTTAGAGCTCAGTTTGTAGTCAATAATATTGATGCTACTGCTATACATTATTTTCTGGACCCTAAACCATTGTGGAGTTTGCCTAATAATGCCAAAACCTAAATAGGTTTTCTTAAAATCAGTATGCTTTGTGTATCCTAATTACTTGAACTTCCAAGAGTCACCTGCATATTAAGTTTAGATTAGTTTCTTGTTCTCTTAAAACTCATCGATAAACTCAAGGATTCCTTTTAGGAGTATTGCCCACTATGCAATATACAGAAGATAGGTCTCTGGGCAGCCTTTACAGCTAACTTGTTGTCTTACAGCTAATTGGAGAAAGAAACGACAGTTTCATTCTTATGAGCTTTCCATTGAGCTCTATTTGGTTCTAGAAATAAAAAACCTTAACTCTTAGGAAACTTTTTTTATTACTTATAATGGCCATTTTGAGAACTACATTGAAGTCCAAGTAAGAAAGTCACATTCACCCAACCAATAAATAGCTTATTTTTAAAAAGAACACCATTATTGTAACTTGCTTAGAGTTTCTAAAAGCAAGACATAGTCCTTAAGCCAAAAGTCACTCAAGAGTACACCCACAAAATGTCTAGTATCCCAAATCTCTGACCTATCAGAGGAATGAACACAGTTCATTTGGTCTGGTGCCATAAAGCACAGAGCAAGCACACACAGTTGCCTAGTAAGCAGTCTTTTCCCAAATGAAAATTTACTGACAGAGAAAGCTGAACCTCTGTCAGAGAGCAAAGGTTTTTCAAGCAAGGGACACCTGTCTAAAGAAGGCCATCAAGAAGTGATTCATCTGGGGCACTTCCAGAATTTCTCTAAATGCAGCAAAGCCTGTGGGATAGAATTGGCAGGAGCCTGGGATAAAAAGGGACCTTGGGCAACAGTCAGTAGTTAGGAATTATCCTTAAGAAAAAAGAAGTCATCAAAGGTCCTTAATGAAAGAAATGATTTATGTTTTAAGCATTACTGTGCAAGTGACATAGAGAACAGAACAAAGAGGGGCCCTGTAGTGCAAAGCCCAGCATGAATTTATGTGAAGAGCTGCTAAGGGCCAAGGTCATGGGAGAAGGCTAATTAGATGTGGGCCGTGATCAAGTGTAGAAATGCAGGAGATGCTGAAAGTCAAAGAGAATAAGTGGTTTTTAATGTAGTGACAATTTATTAATTTTCCTTAGAAATACAAAAATGAATTTTACTAGCTCAAATCAATGATGGGTAATGGAGAGGGAGAATAAGGCTAAGAGGTTATGATTCAAAACTACGCTTTATTAACTGCCAGAGGTAGAGTATTTTCAAATGAAGACCAAATCTGGAATTTGTCTCTGGGAGAACATGGTTTGTATAGGATAAAGACGTTCACTAGAGATAGGAACAAATTTATTGATGGTAGAAGATAATAGAAAGGAAGACCAGGAGCTAGATCATAGAAAAGTAGATCATTATTTTAACGACACTCCACAAATTTTGCTATTTGGTGCTCTAATTGTTTTTTAGGTCAAATAGTCTCACTCTTTTAATTGTGTGGGTTTTTTAAAAAAGAAAGAGGGAGATACAGTGTTGCTCAGTAACCCAAGATGGCTTTGAACTCACAGCAGTTTTCTGACTTCAGCCTCTTGCAGCCACGAACCACAAATCCTATGTTATTTTAAATGCACTTTCTTTTCAATCATTTAGGGACTTTTTAGTTTGTTATTATTTTTAGTCGAATTCTACTGATTAAACTTAAGGCTTGTTGTAGGACAGGCTCACAGAGCCAAGGAAATTTGCTCAAACCAGTTGGCAAGGCATGCATATGATGTACTTCCTTATGAGCCAACCTAGAGTCTGCCTGATGGCCTAGAAACAGTCCCTATCCAACATTACTGATTGCTCAGAATCTGCCAAGCAACAGATGCTGTCAGATGTCCTGATCATGCCCAGCCAATGAGGGGCAGCCATGTAATATCACCAAATCGTGAAGTATCCTGGGTTTTGGGAGGAGGGTATGTAGGGCTCTTCCCATTGTTAAATAAATGAGTTAGTACTTTTCAACTGAATGCCTGGGGTCTATGATGTTGACTCCTGCCCTTTCCCCTGAAAGACCCAGCAACAAAGGCCCACTCCACAAGATGGAATTCATACTAAACACTGCCTGGGTGACAAGAATCTAAGACTAAATAGCTCAGAGACCTAGGGTAAAAACAAATAGCATTCTGCTATACTCATAGATTATTGCTGTACTCAGATATCATAAGAGAAGTTTCCTCCTGTAGCAGACTGGAACAAATTCAGAGACCCATAGCCAGACACCATTGTGCAGAGAGTGAGACCTCAAAATACTCAGCCCCAAATGGGATGTCTGTGGGGATATGTTTCAAATTTAATAAAAACCAGTCTTAGATATCAGAGGGATCTACCCACAGTCAGTCTAGGAGGATCAGACAGTGGTAACTCACACCTTTAATCCCAGCACAGGGAATATCTGGGAGTGGTGACCTATGCCCTTAATTCCAGCAAATCTGAGTTTGAGGTCATCTTAGTTTACAGAAGGAGTTCCAGGTTCCCTGGCAGGCAGTGATGGCACACACTGTTAGTCCCAGCAGTTGGGAAACAGAAGCAAGAGCATCTCTGTGAGGTCAAATCCAGTCTGGTCTTCAAGTTCCAGGAGAGCCAGGACTGTTACACAGAAAATTCTGTCTCAAAAAAAAAAAAAAAAATGAAACAAAGACTGGAAAAGATGGTTCTGTCCTCTGATGTTCCAGACTGATTTTTATTAAATTTGAAACATATCCCCACAGATGTTATCATCAAATCCCTTCCCTCTAGGTTCAGGAAACCTTGAGGAAGAAGAAGCAGAAATATTGTAAGAGACATAAGGAATGAAAGACACCAAGAAAACAAGGCCTTCTAAATATAGGATGAGCAAAGCACAACTGAACTCACAGAGACTGAGGCCTAGTTTGTATGGATACTAGAGATGAAAGAAGTGGATACGTGCTTCCATATCTATCCCAGAAGCCATCTCCAATTGATAACCATTCACAAATGAAATTTAGTTTCTTGTAAAAAGTCTTGCTGAGGAAACAAACTACTCTTAATGGTAGGCTGCTTGCCCTGCCCTAAATGGTCAACAGAAAATGGACTCAGGCATCTTCCCTTGTCTCATATTATTGTGTCAGACCTTTTCCTTTATATATATATATATATACATATTATTCTCTCTTTTTATCCTACAGATATTCTACATATTATAGCTTTCAGCTTAGTATTTTTTAGGGGGTGGAGATATCTGAGTGTGTGAATGAGAAGGTATTTCTTTTTTGTGTCTCTCCGTGGACTGTTTTCTGTCCATTTGTTTGCTTTTCTTCAATTCTTATGTGTTAGTTTTTGTTTGATCTTATTTTATCTTATGCTATTGTTAGCCATTATTTGAGAATTATTTCTCAAATATTGTCCTTTTTTTTAAAGGAAAGACAGAAAAGGAATAGATCTGTATGGGAATAGAGATGAAGAAGAACTAGGAGGAATAGAGAGAGGGAAATTGTAATCAGAATACATATGTGAGAAAAAAGTCGATTTTTAATAACGGGGGAGAGGGGAGCAGGTTAAACAAGTCGGGAGGAGCAAGGCAGGAAGCAGCATTTCTCCACGGCCTGTACATTAGTTTTTGTCTCCAGGTTCCTGCCCAGTGTGAAATCCTGCCGATGTCTCCCTCAACGGACAGCTACATGTAGGCCAAATAAACCCTTTCTTCTCCAAGTTTTAAGTCATGGTGTTTTATTACAGCAAAGGCATTCCACACTAGGACAGATAGATCGTTCAATGGCTAGATGGATAAATGGGTACATGGATACACAAATATAATCTGTTAAGTATGAGATAGAGATCACTCTCTAACTCTATGTATCTTCACATCAAATTTTATCATCATATTTAGTTTCTGAATACTTAGCTGATCACTGTTTTTGTTCACCAGTTACTAAACAGGGCATGTTTAAAATATCTATTTGGGTTATTATTGCTTATTTTTCCTTATAATTATGACAATTTTTTTCTCTTCTTTCAGACTCATTAGATAATAAAAAAATCAAGACTGTCAAAAGAAATTAATCAGAGCTAGTAATTTTAACCTACCACTTTTAGAAATTTAAAATTCAAGAAAACAAAAACAGAATGATAAATCTTAGCTATTAGATAATACATAATTATATATTCAGCAAAATAAAATACATAATCTTTAGGAATATTCATACTGCCCATTTAAACTCCAAAGAGCATGGTGATGTCGCAGAAACCAGAAGCCTTGAGCCAGACCAGTGACCCATGACAGTGAACATTTGCAAGTAAAGATGAATGATGAAGGGGTAAACTGTGGGTCTCAACTGGCCACACTGCACCTTCCACAACAAGATTTTACTATTTAATTTTTCTTTTGCTTTTGTTTTGTTTCTTTGTTTGGCTTTTGCTTTTTCTTTTAATTTGGTTTTGATTCGGGAGGGACACCGGGAAATATGTGGGATATGAATATATGATATGAAATCAACAAAGAATCGATAAAATTTAAAAAGAAACACAACTCCAAAAACTGAATATCATGAAAACTAGGTACCCTGGCCATAATGCTTTTACAGAAGTAAATAGAAAAAAGACAGCTGTAGAAAACCAAATTATCTTATATATTATAAACTCTCTTTTGCATTGAAGGAAGTTAATACATGTTTGGAAATACATACTGTCTTAGTTTGGGTTCCAATTCCTGTGATAAAGCATTTTGCACAGAACACAGAGATAAACAGATTTGTTTAATCTTACAGTTTATAGTAAATCATCAGGAGAAGTCAGAGAAGGAACTCAAGGCAGGAACCTGGAGGCAGTAATCGATATAGAGTGTCACTGCCCACAGTGTTCTAGATGTTCCTATATCAATTATTAATAAAGAAAATGTCCTACAGACTTACCTATAGGGAGGTATTTTTCATGATTTTTAAGATTCTGTCTTCCCAAATAAATCAAGCTTGTTTCAAGTTAACAAAACATATAAATTCTATGTGAGTTAGTATTTCATAATGTTTTAAATTGTTTACTGTGAACAGTAATAATACAGCTAAGTACTTATTTTAAAGAATTCCATGTATAAACTATGAGAGTCACAGCAAAAACTCAGAGTTGCACTGCTTCTTAGAGCTTCAAAATTAACACTAGCTGAGTGTGTGTGTGATATACGGAGTGCACTATGGATAGAATATCCTGAGCAAAAGAATATGAACACATTTAATTAAATCTAGGTGGAATATTGAATTAATTATCCAGACACACATGTATATATTGCAGGAGACCACAACATGCACTCAAAAGCTATACACAAATATATAGCTCAGTGGTCTAGTTACAAGTTTAACATGCTCAAAGCCTTGGGTTCCACCTTCAGCACCAAAATATAAAACTACTTATACATAGATCACATAGTAGTGTATGCCTGTCACACTGAACTTTGAGTTTGAGAGGCTGGTCTGAATTGCATGGTGAGGTTCTGCCTCAAATATATATGTGGGGGAGGGGGTTTAAAGTAATCAACGGAACTAACATTATAAAATAAAATAAAAATAAAAAGGAGGGGGCTTTCTGGAAGACTGACCTTTTTAAATTGAGAAATGGTTACATAAATATTTACCTTAGTTATAGTTCTGTATTTTTATGTAGCTACATTTCATTTCACAAGAGTCACTCAAGTACTATATGATACTATGATATACTACAGCCTAAACCCTGATTAGTGTTGGGGTTGGAGATTAGTCTGTCCCTCCTTCAGAATAAAGTAATTGAGCAGACTCTGAATATATATGATTGTTTGGGTAGTGAACAGGCCCTTTAAAATTTTAATGAAAAGATGATCTAAGAGGATTCTTTTGGTTGGCCATTTTTCTTAACTTAGGACAAAACTTTACCTGTGGTTATAATGTAGGCAACTCCACCTTTATTTATGAAAAAAAAAAGATCTATCTCAGTACCTTTTTATTGAAGAAACTTACTGTCAAAATTAGTGCTTCTCCTCAGATAGGACATCACTATCATACTCCCTCGAATCAAGACTTGGGACCATTGAAGACGAGAAAAAGGAAGGGTCGTTACAGCCAGAAGTTGAGGAGGACTTGAGTAAAATAGGGTCTTCCGAATGTGACAGGAGTCCCCATACCTATCTAAAAACACATAAATGGGTGATGGCTTCTGGGGAAGGGAGAGTTACTTTTGGTTGTTTATTTAAGGGGGGAACAGTAAAGCCTCTGGTAGGTCAACCATACACAAGTGGATATTCCACATTCTGGAAAATATAGGCAGTAATAACTGGACTTGGTCCATTATATTTTTAAAAGAGGACATGAAATTTGAGAATGAGTAGAGGTTGTAGCTGGGTCTAGGAGTTTGTGGGAGGCAAATACGATCAAAATACTTTGTATGCATAAATGTAATTATTAAAGAATTAAATAAATTTCCAAAATAATTCTAATAATTATATCATCGCTTCTTCAAATGAGTATAACCCGTTGTGAGGTTTTCTCCATCTGAATCTGTTTTATTGCATATCATTAATCATTTTCTAACCATAAGAGCTTTTAAAATGCTAGACTGCTTTTCCTGTTGACTCCTCCCCATTTGGCCGTTTTCCAACATGGAGTCACGCTTACCTTCTCAGTTCTGGGAAGCAGCATTAAATATTGTACACTTTTTACCTCTCCAACTCCGGGGAATCTTAGGGTCCACACTATCAAGTTAAGCACCTCTGTTACCTGATGCTCACTCCACTTAAATATTTGCCATCAGGGTCTCTTAAAGAGCCATACACTTTTTGCTGCTAATGCTGAGTCAGGAAGCCACTCTTAAAGGAGCCACATCTGCTCACCACCAGCAGATTAGACTCAAGAAAATGCTGCTACTAAGAAGCCATCTTTGAGTCTGTTCCCTTTTTTTCAATATAAACAGAAACCTTAAATCAATCACATGTAGCTTGTTTCTTATATCGAGTCTCCTGTGAGACTTCAGAAACCAGCCTTGTTCCAGCTTACACTGCCCGCAGCAAGTCTGCCGCCATTTGGTCCATGGCCTGGACGCCTCGCTATCTCTTTACTATGACCCACTTCAGAGACACAATTCTGAAGCCCCTGTGGGCTCTGTTTCTGTGCTCTAGAACCCTTGAAAGGATAGACTCTTCACAGTGCCAGGGGGAGAGAGAATCAGGTATCATAGCACCGGGGAACAGGAGACTTTTTAAAGGATTTAGAACTAAGACTGAATTTGACAACCGACTTTGAAAAGTCTAGCTGCAGAGATAGGCAATGAGTGCACAGACACCTGTGAATGACACAGGACCTCAGCTAACACTGTGTCCTTCCCTTTCACAGTCAGTCCTCTGATCCTCATTGGATAGCATCTTATCTACCCTCTTCTCCAGGTAGGCTCTGTGCCTTTTCTCCTTTTTACTTCCATCACAGAATTTCTTGCAATGGACTGCATATGCATCAGAATCCTCCACTGTGATTATTTTACATTGTATGAACCCCAGAGCACTTACTACCCTCTAGATGAGCAGACTGAAGTAGCCCTGGTATTAAAGGCAAAAATCCCAACCAAGCTGCACAGGTCATGAATGAGCCTTCTAATTGGATGATGGTGATGTAATGGTACTCCTAGCAAACAAAAGTCTGGCTGGTTTTCACACTGCTTGCATATGTAATTTCTATTTCACAATTGCAAGAATATTTTTCAGAAATGGCACCTTTCTCAGGTGATTTGGGTTTTCAGTCTTTGGCTCTTTGCCTCCTAACACTTCCTAAATATTCCAGCATTACTCAAAAATGTCCAATCTTTCTATTTCTTATTTTTTCTTGAATTTCTGTCTAATTTCTCTATGTGTGTGGATCACATCTTTTCCTAGAATCTACTGAGAAGGTCACACAAGGTGTTTATACTCCTGGAACTTATTTCGCAGTGAAAGAAACAGATGAGAGAACAAATGCTTTGCTTAAATTTATTGACTCAGAACAGACTTTAGATTACATTTCCAAGGCTGTTTCTCAAAATAACAGCACATTATTGGCACTGTCGGTCCATTCAAGAAGCCAGTATCCCCAACATATGCTAAATCATCACAAATGAAACCCTAAAACTAGACCACCTCTGTCTCTGTTTACATAAAGAAGTGGACTCTTCATAATGTATCTTTTATGTTCATTAAACTAGGAACTACAGGGTAGGACCTCTGTTATTGCTAATTCAAAATGAGAAAAAAATTGAATGTTATGCTCAACAACAACAATACACACATACTTTAAAAAACAACAGAAGCCTGGCATTAATTCATTTCCCTTCCAAATTTCATTCAGGTTTCTCTGTTTGCAGAGAAATTTACACATGGACTCTAGAATGTGAAAGACTTTGGAAAATGTTTTTAGCTTCCAAACTGCTATCATTTAGTTAGACATCTAATATTGATGTTGGAATGGATTCAGGCTAATCTATGGTATTTGCCACAGGAGACAAGACTAGAGAAGTAAAAACAACTAGAGAGTATTAGAAGTGGTCCATTCACCTTAGTGGTAATAATTACTGGAACTAAGTGAAAAACTGCAAAGTGTTTAATGTAGTAGGATTCGAGACAGTGATAATTTACAGAATAGAGCAGGGTTGGTTGATAAATAATATTTAAAAATAAAAGCTAAAACTAACAACCACACCTTTCCCAAACTCCCAAATTTCCTCTTGAATTCACATACCTGGTTTAAGGATTCCCCTCTATTTGCAAAATACCATCATCCTGCATTTTAGAGAAATCACTCTTTGTCTTTTATCTTCTACATTTCTATTAGACTTTCATCTCTATGGAATTAGGATATGTCATTAGCTATGCACAGCATAGTGTGATTTGTTTCCAAATATTTTACTCTTTTGCTACTAGTGTGTAATAATGTATTTTGTATTTTATATCCTGCAATTCTGCTTAATTCATTTGTATGGTCTAACAAATTGGGGTGAGGTTTAAAGGGTTTTCTATGTATAAACTCATGTCTGAAATAAGCTGAGACCAATTAGAATGATGTTTGTCAGAGACTAGAATAGAAAACAGAGACGTCCTGCTCAAAAGGTCTAAAGTTTCTGTTATGTAAGATGAATGAGTTCTACAGATCTGAGGTATGACCAAGTGCCTTTAGCTAACAACATTGTTCTTTTGTTGAGTGTATTTTCACTGTTCTTACAATAACAACAAAGAGATGCACAGAAAATTTTGAAGATGAATATGTTTATTGTTTTGATTATGGTGATGGCTTATGCTCATTTTGAAATTGTCAACTAATATATATATATATATATATTAGTGATGTTATATATTGATTACTCCTCAGTGATGCTGTTATCTTTAATGAGATACTATTTCTGTGGCCAAGATGACTGTTTTAGAAAGGTAGTTTGTTGCTGTGACATATAAATACCTGAAAGAAAAGCTTAAAGAAGCAAACAATTATTTTGGTTCATAGTTCATAATGTTCAGTGCGTGGTTGGCTAGCTCCATTGCTTTCAGGACTGTGGTAAGACAAAAACAAAATGGTAGGAAGGTATAGTAGAAGAAATCTATCCATCTCATAGCAGTTACAAAGCAGAGAAAACAGACACTCACAATAGCTGGCTTTTGTTTTTCTCTCCTTTTATTCCATCTAGCTTTCTACTTTACCGGATACCCATATTTAGAGCAAGCCTTCCATTCTTTGATAATCCTTTCTGGAAATGTCCTCAGACTCCCAATCAGAAGAATGCTTTTATGATCACTTTTGAGATGTGCAATCCAGAGTATCCAACCCAATGGTTATAATTCTTAAAATTGGAAACTACAACAACAATTCTTAAAATTGGGTGTACAAAAATTTGACCTTCAAATATGGACATATGTGTATATGTGTACATGTGTATTTGATAAGTATTTATTATTTGTGGGAATTTAAAATTACACATTCTCTATGGAAATCAGCTTGGTGTTTCTTAAATAAGTTGAATGTGAAATTCCTATGTAATCCAGAAATATGTAATCAACAGAATTTAAAATAGATGTTTCATGAGATGAGTAAAAAATAATACTAAATAGTTGTTCATATATGTGGCCCTTTATTTCTCCATTCACCATTTGAGCACTTGGGTACTTTACATCTTTGAGCTAATATGAAAAAAATAAAGATATGAAAATTCATGAAGAATGGTTGTTTAATGTATACATGTTCTTATATATCAAAAATATTTTTGAACCTAAGTAGAGGTAATGGCTATATAACTCCACACAAGCATTGCATGCTTAAATGGATTGATTTGCATGGCAAACAAATTAGATGATAATTTAGCTGTTTTTAACTTTAAGTTTAAGAGTGTGTGTGTGTGTGTGTGTGTGTGTGTGTGTGTGTGTGTGTGTGTGTGTGTGTGACTGTAGTGTATTCACTATTCACCCACATATGAAAAGGGGAACAGAAAAAAGTTTAACAGCAGTGATTAAAAACTAGTCAAAATACTAAGAATAAACCCACATATGAAAAGGGGAACAGAAAAAAGTTTAACAGCAGTGATTAAAAACTAGTCAAAATACTAAGAATAAATGTGTCAACATATATAGGGGGATTATGTTGTTCCATTGTAAATAACTGTCCTGCCTATGAGTTTAATAAAAAGCGCTGATTAGTCAAAGGCAAACAGGAAGTGTGGGTGGGGCTACCAGACTAAGAAGACTCTAGGAACAGGGGGAACAGAGCAGAATGCCAGAGAGAAGCCATAAGAAGCAGAGGACAACTATGCTGCTCTGAGAAAAGGTACCGAGCCCCATGGCTGAACAGGATAAGAGTCATGGGTTAGTTCAAGGGTAAAGAATTAGCAAGTTATATGCCTGGGCCTTAGGCCGATCAACCTAAAATTAATGTAAGCATCTATGTGTCTCTGTGGGTCTGTGGGTCTAAACCTTGAGGCTAGGCCCGAAAGTCTGGGCCAGAAACCTCTTACTACAAACATAGGGTATTCAACAGAAAAGGGGCATGTGCAAAGAAGTCTTATCCCAGAAGCCACCCTCAGTTTGCTCTCCCCTTGCTCTTCTCTGGCCACAGCCATAAGTGGAGTGCAAATGGCACAGTGGTTGGAAACATGACTTCCCTGAGAAGCTAGGGTTCACTAGACTGGCTCTCATCAGTGAGTTATGGGTGCCTAGAATCATCCAACATCCCACCCTATTTGTGAGCTATTTTGGAAAAATGAGCAGGCAATGCCTGTGGTGTTAAGTTGGGCTGTATTGCCTACAGCCTAACTGAACTCCTGAAGTTCACTGAAGACTTGGACTGTATTTGTTCCTAAAGTGCTGAATTTGATTCCAGCTGTGTCTTGTCATTGTGTGTAGATTCATACATCTCCTTGAGACAGTAACTGTCATTGAACCTAGGATTAGGCTGACAGTCATTAAGTATCAGGTACTCTGCTGCCTTCATTCCCCACAGTAATGGAATTAGAGAACATGCACTATGATAGGTTTGGTTTATGTGGGTGCTAGAGATGTAATTCAGAGTCTCATGCTTACACGGCAAGAATGTACCTACTGAGCTAGCACCCTCCAGCCTTAGGCTGCTGTTTAAAGAAGAAAGAATGAATGGAAGAAGGAATATCATGTTGACCCTCTTTATTTAATGACCCGGTTAACTTATGTGCACTTACTCATAACTTCTTATTCATGCAGGATGCATCTTTCAGAAAGTATTATGAAGCCCTTCAGATAATCACAATCTATAACCCAACACCACCTGACGGATGGGGTATCTAGCCTTTTTCAAGCCAAGAAACATTATATTGAACTAAATTTCTCCATGTACTACAGATGGAGTGGTCTTTTAAAAAATTACATTTCGTTATATCAAACTACAAATGTAAAAAAAGAAAAAAATCATGTATTTTTCCCTGTGCTACCTGTGCGAATCAGTACCATATCTACATCAACATCTGAAACATAACTACTGGAGTAGGATCTGCTGCTCCAGAAGCTTCCCTGAGATTGTAGCTAGAAAGAAAACTGAGACATCAATTCATTCAACATGGACTGAGAGCTCTGAACAAATCTCTGAAACATTTATGATGTTCAGTGATAAAGAAAAACAAACACCCTGACTGCAGGACAGAGAAATCCAACTAGAGCTGGGCTAGAAACTTCCTCCCTCTGGATTAGCCCTAATAGTACCAGAAGGCGCTAAGCAAGCCACTAGGAGAAAATTGTCAACAGCAGTGTTTCTCAGCTGTGTATGCAATAACAACACCTGGTCTGTCAAGATGAACCTAGTGGTGTGGTGGCAAGGCCACTGTAAGGGTAACCAACCAGTTTCTGATTAAATCTAATGCCTGCTTCAGTGGAGTAAATTCATGTCTGATATTGTTAAACCCCATTAAAAGCCTGTGACTGGGAGAACAAGACCCCATTGGAAAAGTTGCTGCTGTTGTTTTGGTAAATGGATGTGATATATATGTCAAATCACTTTCTAAATAGCTATGTCTGTGCCCATAGATTAGTGCTGCTGTCAGCTTTGGTCAGAAAGGCTCCTTTTTTCAATGGTCAATGTTTAACAGCAGAAACTCAAAATATGAACTATGATTAACTGAGCTTATAGTTTGTGTGTTACAGGAGATCAACAGCTCTTCCTGAAGTATAGTCTGTCTTTGGTTTGGTTTGGTTTGGTTTGGTTTGGCTTGGTTTTTGCAGTCTTTTCACATCTACTGGGTTTTAAGAGCTTATGGCTGGAGTTAAAAACAATTAGAGTACGTCTTAGGCACTAATGGCTCCAGGCCTGCATTCTGCAGTGTTCTTATATATCCATTTCTACTACTAACCAAAACCAAATAGATCATCCTGGAAACTATAGATAAGGCTGCTCTATTTCAGTAGCCTATATTTTACTTCCTTTCACTCTGCTACTCACAAGAAATTGATCACCTAACTCTGTAATGTTAAAAAAAAAGGATTTTTCACCATTTAAACACGGGCCATGTATGCATCGATTGTTTAAGATGTTTATTAACTCACTTTATAATGAAATTCTACTGTTACATCATTTTAGAGATGAGACCATCATCACTGTCCAAAGAACTGAGATGCAGTTGCATTTTCTACAGATCCAAGGTGTAAATGGCATGTTCATCTCTGGCTTCCACGCTAGCCCACTCTGTAAATTAAAGGGATTAAATGCAAACAACATCCCCATTCCTGAGGAAAAGACTAGAGAACGGCTCAATTCTCAAAAAATCCCATAATCCCCAATAACAAGCCAAAGGCTTAAACTAGTCAGGCTCAGAAGCTAAGAAATAAATTGAATAAATACTTTAAAAGAAACTTTCCCTTGGGCTTGGCGTTTCTAAAGGACAAGAAGGGCACTTCAGGAGCAAATAAAGTTCCTGTTGATTAATAAAGAACACTGGGGCAGTACTCAGAGGAATTAATCATTTTTAACCTGAATTTTTTTTCCCCGCTCAGATTTCTACTTTGTGAATTAGGGCCTGAAATGACTTAGTTAATTTGCATTTTTAGAATATCGGGTGTTAAAATCACTTTGCACTTCAACCTACACAAGCTCTGGTTGAGTTTACTTGTTTATCTTGGTAAATGAAGTAAGGATTCCAAAAAGAAAATATGGTGAATGCAAGAGTTTGTTTTGAAACTGAGAAGAGGAATGCAGAGAATGTAGCCTCTGGCAAGAAAGAGAAAGAAACGTGCATACAGTGAGAGCAGGTCATAGGACCTCATAGCCAAAAGCCTTTGCAACTGGCTTTGGGGAAATGAGTGTCTGCTCTGCTGTAGTTCAAAATAAAGTTGATTCAGGCAGCTGTCTATAGGCAGAAGCAGGGACCTTGACTCAAGGAAAGGCCATTTGTGTTTGGTGTGAGAGGAGAGAATGGAATCACTTAGAAGTCACTGTAATCAGACAGGAAATGGCTTAAATAAAGAAAGAATTTAAAAGGAAGAGATTATCCAAAGTGAAAATATTTCAAGGGTATTGCAGGAGTCAGACACTAAGACAAAGGCCTGAGTAGGCATGAGAGCATCACTGTGAACACACACTGGGAGAAGCAACAGAGAGGTGCCTTCCAGGTGTGGGTATAGCAAGCATCACAGCTGCTGACGTGTTCACATTGACCCCATAGCAGCATTGTACATATTCAAACACCCAAATTCCATGTATTCTCACCCTTAGATATTACCCTAAAATGATTCCATATGAGCATTACTGCAGGTTGTCTACATTTCTATTGCTTGGGATTCTTAGAAGCATAAAACTCACGACTGCACAAGACCTAAATTTTCAGCATGAACTGTGAAGATCCTCTCTGTACCGTTCCCTCAGCGTGAGGATATTCTCGAACATCTCCTATGATGTGGAGTGCATTTCATTTTTGAAATATCACTTCTCTTTTTACCTATTCTTTGATAATTACTTGTCAGTAAGTTTTCTAGGTCTTTGCCACCTCATGAAAATTTTCTTCTCTCTTCATTTTTGGGATAGTTCTTTAACAGTTACCTAGAGCACCTATTGTAAGCCAAATTGTGGACTAGGCTCAAGATGGACAGGAAATAGTAGTTGAACTAAATGAGTTACTAGTCTGTGGTGAAAGAGAAATAAAATGAAGTCATGACAATACAGGAACCAAACCCTATTTCGGAGCAGGATTAAATTATCACGTTGTACCCTGTACAACAGTAATTATTATATGCCAATTGAAAATAAATTCACAGAGGCTGTGGCAGCAAGCACAGGGCCTGTTAAGATCTAAGCCAGATGGGGTCCCAGCACTGAGAGATGAGGTAAACACAAACCCCTATCCCTAACCTAGAAGCTATTTCCAATTGAAAACCATTTAAAAATGAAAGCATAGTTTTCTCTAACAGAGTCTCACTGGTTATACAAACCACAGTTAACGGCAGGCCTCCTGCCGAGCAGTAGATGGCTAATACAAAATCAACACAGTGGTCATTTTAGAGGGATTATTGTTGTTATTGTTTCATAATGCTCTACATGGGCCTTTTTAAACCTTACAGGTCTTTTGCTTATGTATTATGGTTTCCTGTTCTGTGTTTTTATGGGATCTCTGTGTGTGCAAATGCATGTGTCTCTGCATCTGTATGTGCCTTTTGTGCTTTTTCTTTGGCTCTTTGGTCGGTTTCTTTCGTTCTATTGTGGTTTGTTCCTTTGTTTTTTGCTGCCCATTTGTTTTCTAATGAAAGAAGAAGAAAGAATATGGATTTGAGTGGGTGTGGAGGTGGGGAGGATCTGGGCAGAGCTGGGGGAGGGGAAACCATGATTAGAATATATTATAGGGGGAAAAACCTACTTTCAATAAAAACAAATTGAAAATAAAATAAAATGGACCCAACCGTAACAGTATACAGACACAAAAGAAACAGAGGTGTGTCCATTTCTGGTTAATCTTCACTTCCTAAAATCATGGTTTTATCCCTGTGTTTATCTCCATCTATTTCACTTAGCTTTTAAGGATGTTCTTTTCCTAAATAGCAGTCTGGCTTTGGATTCAGGAAAACAAACAGGAAGGCCCACACAGCCATTAGACGAGGAGCACTGATGCCCCCTGGTGGCTAGATGTGATAGTCACCTTACTCGGTCAAGTTGAAAACAGCTTCTCCAGAGCTAGAAGTTAGCACAGGGATTCCCTTATGTCTGGGTTGTCCCATTAAGGAATGGATTTCCATCCTCATACTTCCGGTGAAAGGCTGAGACACACATTTTTTAATTAGGGCCATATCTTTAATCTATAACTTCAGCTTTGTGGCCAAATGCACTTTTAGTGCACAAGTTGTATATAGCCTGTCCCAGAGAGAAAAGCCAGAACATACTCTATACTCCTGCACTTCACTGTGACATAAAGAAATACTGTTAGAATATGACAAAGGAATAAACAATGTAATGAAGAGGAAATGAAGAGGAATGTGGACACTCAAAATCAGAAATCCAAACCTTTTTTCTTTTTAAAACTTGGTGAAACCTGTTGACCATTTACCACTTGCTACAATGAAGGAAAGTTTATATCTTCAAACAGCATTCTGATTTCATGCTGTTGCAATACCCACTCTTGCAGAAAGTGTAGAAGTATATGAGAGCATCTCTCAAATCAAAGCAATACATGAAATATGTTGAGGTGAGACTTCCCTTATTGAAGAGAATTTAACCTTCTATCTATTGTTGACAGGAGGGCATATCTTTCCGTCTGTATAAGCAAATCTAGTGATGAGAAAGGGCTCACTTTCCCAAAAGCTAGCCTGTGCCTATTGCCTGCTTCGCTGTGTGCAGAAACTTCATCCCAGCAGTGAGGTGGCCAGCAAGTGGATGAAGGCAGAAGACACCCCCACTGATAGTGCTGCTCCTTTAGAAGAAACAGAGCAAATGTTGAGGGAGGGGTAAGTAAGGGGAAACTTCAAAGACCCAAAGGAAAGCAGAGATATGGGGAGAAGAGAAAAGGGTAGAGAAGGAAGGAGAGCACTTGATCAAAGCACATAAATACCTGTATGAACGTGCTTTATGACACCCGGTGCCACATACAATTAATGTACAGTAATCAAAAATGAAAAGGAAAAGGAAAGTTCATCTTATTTTAATTTTTATAAACAATTTATTTTGTCATTCTTTCACGTAAGAAAACAGTAATTTTTTCCACACTTATAACTGGAGCTTCAAGTAATATTTCACCTGCACACACATTATTCTCCTGTATGGCCAATGGAAAGAAAAGCGCACTATAGGACTTTCCTGTGATAACCGGGAAGGGTCCCATTTCTTAACGCATACACTGAATTAATTTCAACACTGAAATTGACATATTTAAAAATAATCGTCCATGAACTAATTGAGTAAAGTCCTTCAAAAGTGTGGGATCTCACTCTCATGCCCTAGGTCAGGATCTCTCTGTGTCTCAGTAGACCACTCTAATTGGATTTCCTTGTCTCTGGTTTTCAGCATATACTCTATGATGTGTCTGTAAGTGGATTTTATTTCCCATTTTCTATCTGCCTGAAATTAGTTGAGCTCTTTGAACCCATAAATTTAAGTCTTTTCTCCACTTTTATCTCCCCTGTTGCTATTTTATCTAAATGTATGGTGACCCTTCTCACTCTACCCATTGGGTCACTCATGCTCATCTGCAAAGTTTCTATGTAATTTGTTTCTCCAGAAAGAACTCCGGACTGTTTGTAATATGTCTTCTGACTTAATAATTATTTTTTAAGTTGTGCTTGGCCTTCTGCTGCTTAGCCAAACCATTCAATTCTCAAGTTCATTGTTAGTGGTTTGAGCTGTAAGCCTTCTCTTCAATTCCTTTTCCAATTTTCTATAGTACTTTTGGTGATTTTGTGCTCCCTGAAGATAATTTCAAGTTTCTTTTAGAGTATAATAAACCACAGTTACTGCACTATATAGATCTGAAGTTAAAAACAGTTATAAGCCTCCTGACATGCTTACTAGGACTTGAACTCAAGTTGTCTACAAGAGAAGTAAGTGCTCTCAACCACCAACCCATCTCTCCAGCCACACTTCACAATTTCTTGTCTTACTACCAAACTGGACCTTTCACTGGTGGTGTGGAACTGCAGGGTGAGAATGCAGTTAGAAGAACTTCCAGGGCAGCATTGCTCTCTCTGGACCATGATCCCACATCCAATCTTGATTTGTAAAAAGTATTTTATGCATTCATTTTATTTTAATATATATATATGGTGGGTACATGATATGCTGTATTTGTGAAGGCCGGGGGACACTTTGTGGGAATTACACCTCTTACTCTTTCTTACCTTGTAATTTACAGCTCTTAGCCTGTAAATTACAGGGATCGAATTTAGTTCATCAGGTATGGTGGCAAGTCCCCTTACCAATGGAGCCATCTCTCCAAGATCAGCTCAAAGGCCAGACTAATTAATTGGATACAGAAGTTGACTCCTCTGTGCTGGATCAATCTCCCAAACAAATGTACGCTCACCTGCTGAGAGTTATCTGAATTTTCAGTCAGAGCACTCAACAAAGTTTATAGATATACTAATACATTTCATTTACTATACATTGCAGTAATATGTATACAATCCTAGCTACATTACCAGGAGTATTATTTGGTATTATTTGGTGTTATGACTCAGAAATTTCAAACAAATATTACCTCTAAGGAAAGCAGAAGTAAATTCTTTGGGGATTTAAGGCCCAGAAATAGATCATTGACATCAACTTTTGCCAATATCCATAGCCGCAGAGACAACTAAGAACAAAATTTCAATTCTAAAACTAACCCAAACAAGGTCAGACCAATTAATTGCCTACTGAAGTTGACTTCTGTGTTAGAACTATCTCCCAAATAAATCTACTCCCACCTGCTGGCAGTTGTCTGAATTTTCAGTCAGCACTTAATACAAACTGTTCCACCAGCAGGCAAACCTACAGATGGAGCTTCTAGCTTGAGTCTCTGCTACTATGTGACATTGGGTCAATTTTTCTTCTTTCTCTGAACCTCAGTTTACCCACATTACAATCCAGTTAGTCAGCCAAAAGGATATAGATTAGCCCTACCTTTGTGGTGAGAAACAGAATCTGTTAGGATGTCTGGATAGTCAGGAATGACTTGACAGGACTCACAATGCGAGAGCAGGCTTAGCTGCCTTATTCTAATATGTGATCATCAATGACATATGAATCCCATCATTCCTTTTTTCTTTCATGTCCATTTCCTGCAACAGTGGGGGAAGAAGGGAGATATCAAAAAAAAGGGAAGACTCTAGAGTACTGTACACTTTAGGAAAAGGCATGAAGCTGTAAAAAGTGGAATGTTTTCTTCCTAAAGTGCCTTTTCAAAGGGATAGTAAAGAGTTAAATTTGCTAGTGTGTGTAGTAGGAGGTTTCTGGCCCGGACATTCGGGCCTAACCTTAAGGTTTAGGCCCGCAGACACACACAGATGCTTACAATAGTTTTCAGGCTGATCGGCCTAAGGCCCAGGCATATAACTTGCTAACGCTTTACCCTTAATCTAACCCATGACTCTTATCCTGTTCAGCCATGTGGCTCAGTACCTTTTCTCAGAGCAGCATAGTTGTCCTCTGCTTCTTCTGGCTTCTCTCTGGCATTCTGCTCTGTTCTTCCTGTTCCTAGAATTCTCCTAGTCTGGTAGCCCCACCCACACTTCCTGTCTGCCTTTGGCCAATCAGCACATTTTATTAAACCAGTGGGTGGGACAATTAATTACACTGGAACAACATAATCCCCTACAAGTGTGCAAGACATTGGGCAACTGTGAGAGTTAAGCTTTTTCTGGACTCAAGCAATCTAAAGCTGTGTCACTGGGAACTGAGGAAAAGCAGAAAGGGTGTGTTTCTATGTGCATATGCCTAGTTAAGATCCATTTTACATTTGCCCTTCTCTATAGTGTGACTTGAAAGATGCAGTGCTAGTGAACATGATTGTACCCACTTTGTTATCACTTGGCACAGGGCTCTTGTGATGCCTCTTTTTGAACTAGCTCTGACATGGACCCAAACTAAGACACAGTAGACCTTCAAGACCACTCTGTTCCAGGTAAGGGAAAGAATAAAAACCCCCTAACAAAAATCCCAGACTTATCCATGTGATGGCACTTGAACTCAGGTGCATTGGCACCTTCTGGTGCACAACTAAAACACTGGCTTTTGCCTTCTTTTCCCCTTAAATCCTGTCAGTCTGGATCCTAACTTCAACTCTTCATTCCCTGTCTATGGCAATGAATTACACCTTAGGAAAACTCCAGCTGGTAAATACTTTCAGCTCCCTAAATTTGTTCTTCCTGAGAACCCAAAGTTTAGAATAACCCTCTGGAAAATTAGGCTCCTGGAAGACAATCTCAATCCTCTGTGGTCAAATCCCTGTCCTAAGACCTCTTGGTAAGAGATTCCATCAACCCAGTCAAAGAGGAAGGAAACACATTAAATTAAGCACTGGAGTGACCATGATCTGTAAACAACCTCCTGATTCTTTAAAGGTGTTTAAGTATTTCAGAATGCATATCTATTAGTTGTGACAGTCAAATGGCCACACTCTTCACTACAAAATACAAACTCTTGGACAGTCTTCTAAGAGAAACACATTATTTCCCTTCTGCAAAGTGGCCCAGAGCCAGAAGCCCCTCTCTCTCACGTGGCTGAAACTAGTAATTGGAGCTGGTTCAGGGACAACTTTAGAAGCCTGAAGGGGCAGGGGGGGTGGCTAAATGCGCGCCCTTTTGTGTGGCTCCTGGCCTCCACAAGATTGGCTCGGCTAGTGCTGCCGTCGGAGTGGGCGGAGCCAGAAGCACGTCCCGCCCCCACTGGACACGCAGTTTCAGCCCTGTAGCAGACGGAGCGCACCTCACAGCAGCGGGGCGCGTCCTGTGGACCCCTGTGTCCGGGAGAGCTGCTGCGGAGCATCAGTTCTTTCCTGCTCTGGCTCCGGACAGACTGCACACTTCCTGCTCCCATCAGGTCTCTCCTTAGGGTTGCGATTCTGCGAAAGGGCTAGCGATCCCGCCCCCTTTGCCACGAACTGACTCGTTCTCACCCACCCTAACCCTGTCTGATTTTCCAGCTGTCCGCTGCGGTTCCCAGAGCACCGCAGCCATGGGCATCCGAGGCATGCTGCGAGCTGCTGCACTCCTGCTGCTCATCAGGACTTGGCTTGCCGAGAGCAATGGCCCCAGTCCCACCCCGAAATTCCACTTCGAGCTCTCCTCCAGCATGCCTGAAGTCATCCTGGATCTCTTCAACTGGTAAGCGGCCCAAGCTGAACATGGAAGGGACAGGGACAAACAGCAGGTTTGGCCTCTTGGACAGAGTGAGCTGGGTGCAAGGGACTAGGATCCGGGATTGCGTAGAGGATAAAGGGGGTATGGAGACAGCTGTGAATGATACTCTAGCTCCAACCCACCTGTTACTACTGCATCTTATCATGCCTACCATCAGCCCAAACCTTGAGGCCAGGAGCACCTTCACCCCAGAGTTTTTACCTGATCATCCTCAAGTACTGAAGTCCCAGGCAGCTTTTCCTAATTGTGTTATGTGAAGCCCATGGGACTACGGGGTGTACATGGGGCAAAACAGACAGGAAAGACACCTGTTAGAGTAAAGATTTTTAGTCAATTTGCTGAGGCGCTCTCTCTCTCTCTCTCTCTCTCTCTCTCTCTCTCTCTCTCTCTCTCTCTCTCTCTCTCTCTCTGTGTGTGTGTGTGTGTGTGTGTGTGTGTGTGTATTGTGGTTCTATCAAATACAGCAGATTGAAATGATTAACTGAAATCAGTAGCTGTAAATGGCATAACATGGCTTAAGAGGGATACGCTTTTATGCTTACTCCTATGAAAACATTTGAAGATTTCCGTTTTTCTCTGTGATTTAAAGTTTGTTTAGGTCTGCAAGTATCTAAAAAGGAGATAAACCATCATCTCTGACATGTAGCTATTACACACACACACAAATGTGTGGTGGCTACAGATCCGTGAAAAATTCTAGGGACAGAAACAGGCGGGAATGTATTTTGTTAATTTGGAAATAATTCATGCACACACTTTGAAATGGTACAAAATTAAATTTTATGATTGAGGGGAATGGGAAATAATTTTAAGTGGTAAAGTAGAAATAAACATGTATTCAGAAAGGGGGAGTGGTTAAGCTGGGCAAGGTTCCAGCAGGCAGCCCTGCAGTGCTCTCAACCCAATACCAGACTGCGTCAGTAAGCACAGACAGGGGGTGAGGGGGAGTGAAGGAGAGATGGAGGGTCAGAAAGAGAGACATACATACAGATTGCAGGGACAACGCATCAAAGATCCAAATAGTCACAATGATAGTGATGCCTGGGGCCTGTTTTCATTTAAAAGCCATTTGGGGATTGAAAGTCTAGATTCACTGAGCATCTCAGAGACCTCTGGAAAGGCCAGCTCTATACAGCTGAGTTGGCTTCATTTACATGTGTTCACCTAAGAACCCTCCAGGCTGAAAGCACATGCTTAGTGAGATGCTCCCAGAATGGATCTTTTCGAAGACAGCTCTAAACCCCAGGAATCTGAAATGGCTTAGTTCAGTGATGGCCATAAATCTCTGGTACATGTATAAGACACTTTTTCTTACCCTGCCCCCACCTCTTTCTTTCTGTGTCATGTGTCATATGCCAATTCTCAAGCACAGGGCTGACATAAATGTAGTAGGGGGATGCTCAGACCAGGTAGAGGAAATGTGTCTTTGAGATAGAAAACATGAGCTCAGTTCAGGGGGGGCATCCATTGGGAGCTGACTTCCTGAAAAGAGGGTTGTTAGCAATCAGCATATAGGAGCACCTCAAGGTACAGTTTTTCAGAGAACAAAAATGGTGCCGTTTTCTGAGGGTCTCATCTGCCCGCTTTCCTGCCTGGTAACAGGGATCCAGTCTTGGCCCCCACCATCTGGATTAAAGCTGTGGAGGGGGAGGGTAAGAAGGACAGAGTCTGCGTCACTGCTGTGCTTCTGGCTGACTCACTGTGGGCTGGAAGGGGAAGAAGGAGGGGAGAGAGCACAGACACATATGACTGGACATGTTTGCCTATGTACAGGAGCGATGGCCCTGGCAAGCCAGCCACAAATCAACCAGCATTTACTAATGGCTTCTCTGTTTCAGCAAAAATTGTGCAAATGAAGCTGTGGCTCAAAAGATTTTGGACAGGGTGCTATCAACATATGATGTCCGACTGAGACCAAATTTTGGAGGTAAGCCAAATCCAGACACAAGAGGCTTTGTGTTAGATAGAATAGAACCAGTTCTACTCCGCAAGCTATCCAGGCTTTATACCTCTGTCCCCAGATCCTACCTTCTTGAGTTGGCCAAGCCCTGCAAGGGAGCACTCCCAGACTCCTAGCCTCGGTCCTTCTGCTCTCTTCCTAGAATGTACCTCCCATATATGTACCATCCTTTCCATGACAGAGACTTTCTTACCATCCTTACTCCCTTCCAAAGGTGTTGCCACACTTAAGTAATTCAGAGAAATAAGAACTGAGGCCATGGTCTTTTCTGCCTCTGTTGCCCAACACACCTAAGGCTCATACTGATGGCCACTAAAAAAGTTCCAACAGCACACACACACACACACCCCTCTAAGAGGCGAATGGGCACTTTCTAGATTCTCCTTATCATGGACCATACACAGCTTTAACTGGTAGATAGCCCACCCAGAATACACAGTAGGAGCATCATTCTGTGACAAGGGAGACAGCTAAAAAGCTCAAACCAAGAACAAACAAAAGAAAAAGTACTTTAAATTGAGATTTGTTGATTTTCAGCTCAAAGATAGCAAAAGGAGCTGTAATACGGAACAGCTTCCTATAGAATAGGACACAGTCTAATGAGTAGTCACCACTAGTGATTCACATTTGTGTTCATATGTAACTGTATTCTTAAAATACTGTTCTATCTTGAAAACCAAGGAGGTTTCCCTTGGCCCTAAATTTAAGAAGTGAGACTATTGGCTTTTGCTTCCCTCCATTACACATGGGCAGAAGGCACAGGACAAGGGCTCCAAGGTGAGTATGCATCTGAAACAAGGTTAGAAAAAGCAGAAGGCACATAATACCTTTATGCTACTGAGGCCACAGTGGTACCTTCTCCATGTGGATTTTCAACGGAATGGGGGCAGATATAGAAATTCATCTGGTAAAGCACAGTTAATGCCCCTTACATGGTACTAGCCTTGAATCATTTGTGCCCAGCCCAAGAGGATGACAAGGAAATTGATATTTGTTTGTTAGTTTATTTATTTATTTATAATAGATGCCTCTTTCTCTGTTTGCCAGCCAAAGCCAAACAATAGTCATCCGCATGGAATGAGCACACACTCTCCACTATTTCAGGCTCAGGCTGCCCTCCCTGAGGATCCTGGACTTAAAGAAGGGAACAAAGGCAAGAGTGTATCTCTGGGTATTGGCCATCAAGTTGGTCTACAGTAGGCCTGAGGCCCCTCATCATCATCTTTCATGTTACACCAAGTATTATGATCACCAGGCTGGAGCATCTGATAAAATCTGGGCCTCTACAATGATTTTGCCAAACAGAAGGAGGCAGTAGAGAGAGGTGATAAAGAGAACTTTAGACCACCTGCCGTTTAAACAGAAGGGGGGACTATAGGCTGTTAGGCTGGGGCTATTACATGGGAGAAAAGTGGTAGAGGACCCATTGATGAAACAGCCAGGCTAGAGCACACAGGGGTCCCTGTATAGTCTCCCAATGGAGTTCCTTCTATATTAAGGTGGAATATAGATGTAGGGCTTAATCTTGACACATAGGAATGGTCCTGACTCCTTCTCTTATACACAGGGATATGTCACAGATATCCAACATTTTACAGTAAAGGAAAACATAGGGCATTTTTGTCAGGAGATACTTAGATATATTGTTAGGTGGCCCATTTTTAGGTAGAGAAATCAGAACAATGTCCTCTTCCTCTGGTTGTGTCCCTCTGCCAGACCATGGCTTGGCAAGGAGAATATACAATGCATTTCAGTACCCACTTCCCCTTAAACTAAGAGCCCTTTGGCAGACTGTCCTGTCCCTTTAGCTCCCCAGAATTCCGCATAAGAAAAGACATCACTAGATTGGTCTAGAGAAACCTGACCTTGGAGGAAGGGAGATGGCAACTGGGGTCTTCTGGGGTGTGTTGCCTCCTAACATAGCTGTCATCTGCTAAAAGTATGGGGAGAGCAACCTGAAAGGCAGCAATCAAGCACAGTGTGTCTAGGAAACTCTGTCACTACGCAGCATTTTCCTGGGGCTTTTCACAGTACCCCTGAGTGCTGGAGTCTGGGCTCTGCCCTAACAGAACCCCATTTACTTCTCAGCTGCTATTCATACACTTATTCTCCAGAGCACTTTGCTCTTTGAAGCGCTGGATTTGAAATAACACATTTTCCTCTCTTCAGTGCAGCTTCTAGGCAATCAGCCCGCAGTGAAGGCAGCAGGCGACGTTGCAAGCATCACACGTACATGTGTACATGTGTTTCCCTAGCAGCAGTGTGATGTAATACACTTTGCTGTAAGCTGATGAGAGAATAGTAAATTATATTTCTCCATAATACCTAAAAACTTACTGTTTTCACAACCATGATTGTATTTGAGTCTTGCCAAAGGACACTGCAAATATACAGGCTTAAGGGGAAAATTATTAGGAAGAAGAACACTGACACAGAATTACACACTCAGTCACACTTGTACATTAATCAAATCGCCATCACACAGGATTAATTTGCATGAACACAATCATGAATTTATTCACATAGACACATAATAAGCATAATACACTCACTAAAATTCACACAATACACACACAAACATGACCTAAACTCATGCATTAACACACATACAAATAACCATACATACACACACATATATACATACATATATCATGCACAAGCATACATAGACAATCACAAAATTCATTTACACATAAATACACACATTAGCTCACACATTCAGACATTTATATGAACACACTCATACTTACCAGCATGCTCACATGTTCATTGCCATGAAAACACATTCACATATGCATGAATATATATCTATAAATACACAGACAAGTTCACAAATACACATATGAACAAAATTGCTCACATATTCACTCAGCACAAATATGCACTAATTTATATCTACATACAAGTACACAAATACATTCATACATAAGAGCAAATACATTACATACTCATACATATACACATAAATTTTCTGACACATGAAAAAAATCACCCTCACACACACACGTATGTGTTCACATGTAAGCATGACTGTTCACATACATATACTTAAAAATCCACTCACCCTTTAATGCATGGTAATACATGAATACACAAACATGCTCACATATGTAAATATACCTATAAATTACATCATGCTCTACATCATCAAGGTCATTATATACAACCGCACAGTTCACTCACACATTTGCTTACCTGAACATACTCAATAATTCACTCCACATATAGACAAACATTGACACATTCATACACAGATGAACATGGCACCTATTGATGCATTAAAATATGCCCACAAATCCAAACACACTAGCAAATTTACTTATACACAGTAATACTCTTACACATACATGCTTACAGCATCACACATGACCACAGTCATATAAAATAAAACCCATATCCTCACACAAATATGCTCACATACACTCATATTCACTGACAAGCTGAAAGGCTGTACATATTCAATAATATTCACATGCATGAGAAGATGTACATACTTTTGCATTTAATTACATGTGAGAATGCTAATGTTTTCATATACATAAACAGGAAGTGATCACAAAACACACAAGCATGCTCACTTATATGCATGTCAACTCATCAAGTTGACATAAGTGAGCATCCCCATTCACTCATACATTGACCTGATCACCTATACATATGATAGACTCAGAGATACTAACACATAGTCAATCAACTACACATACTCAAATAGATGCGCATAAACATACACTCACAGAAGTACAGATATGTGCATACATACGTTTACTCAGAAATATTTTCACATTCATTGGACTCACTCCAATACTATCATATCCACTCACATTTCTATAAGAACACACACTCATACTCACTAGAATTCTCATATGTTCACTGCTATATAAACACAATCACACATGAATACAGATTCATTCATACACACAGGCAAGCTCACAAATACCTACATATGAGCATAGAAGATCATAGGGTTCATTTGCCTGCAACTATACACCCAACATACATTCACACACATGGCTTGTGTACGCTTGAAGACTGCTTCCACATAACATTGAAACAAACGTGCTTACCCATTCCTACACATTCCTTAACGTAACAGTCATAGTCACACATTTGTTGCCTCGGGATAAATATCTTCATATTTCACTTGCACTTGAACTCTTTCTTATGCTGTCGCCCACACCACACATTGGATCACACAAACATGCTCACACACATATTCACATGAATATTAACACATCACCAAATTCACTAGCAAACTTGGACATGCTCACCTTCACTCATCCAGAAACCTGAATTTCAGCTTTTGTTCCTGGGCTTGTTGAGTTTATCAAAAAACATTTGCCACAGTGCTTCGTTTCAGATTTTCCTTTTGTGTTGCCCTTAGACATTTCTTTCAGCATAGCATGAGCCAGACCTTGCTCTTGACCTAAGCACTTGGCCTTCATTAACTATGATAGAATTCTCCCCCATTTAACCCACAACGAAGCACAGGAAGGATCAGAGAGGTTACGTGGCCTACTCAAGATCACACAACCAGCAAACATCAAAGCAAGTTGGCCCTAAGAGCATAGTTTTAAACTTTAGCCAAATGTTCATATAATTGTGTCTTCCTGTATTGTAGGTGCCCCTGTGCCTGTGTCAGTATCTATCTATGTCTCAAGTATTGAACAGATCTCAGAAATAAATATGGTAAGTCTACAGGTTCTAATCATAGCACTGGAGACAAAGGACAAGCATATTCATAAGCCAACTCTAATTATTCTGATCTGTGACAGAACTCATACAACAACCTTCTGAAATAGAAAAAAAAATCTATTTAAGGCCACATTACAGTATATCCAAAAATTTAGTTACATATAGATTATCAACTATAGACTAACTCAAAAGAAAATCTATGGAGTTTTTTTTAAGTCTTAATAGCACAGTATTTTGTGCTGAAGGCTAGGTAATGACTTATTTCATAAGACACAGAAATTACCAATCATAAAAACAAAGCCTAGTATTTGATATTGGCTATAGGCAATTCTGTATAGCCCAAACTTCTGAAACTTACTTTACTGTGATGAGTGAAAAGGTAATTCAGAGTAGATGATATTTGCAGCACAGACGGCTGGTTTTCGAAATATACATAATGCCTGAGAATTAATAGGACTATTTTAAATCAAAAATTATCAGCAAATATGAATAAGAATTGTATTTTTGTGACGCAAACTAAGTAGTGGATGAACATAAGAGAAAATGAACTCCCAGTGAAAGGCCACCTTGTACATAGCGGATGCTGCCAATGTTGATGAGGTGGAAGCACTGCTAACCCTCACCTGTTCTCAACTTTTTCAGGAATGCAAATGGCCACTTTCACTTTCTCATTTTTATTTCTTCCGGTTTGGGGCATGTATGCTGCTTTTTTACAGTTATTATACACTGTGTATTCACATGTAGAAAGATTCTCCAGGAATACAAGAGATCAAATTATAGTTACACACAGCAATTTTAATGGGCCTCACAAATACAGTGTTGAGAAGGTTGGGGGACAGGTTGCAGACACACAGTTTGGTTCTGATTAGATAACTTTCCCAAAAGAAGTCTAAATAAGCACTGTTTCTCGAAATACGCATAGAGACAATGAGACTCTAACCTGAAGCATGGGAAATAGTATCATAAAATCTTGAATAATGAATGTTTCCTGATAGTTGTGGGAAATGTGCTCTGAAAGGACATATTGGAACTTGAAAGTTATTGATTCACATTCTGTTTCTGAATCTAAGTATTAATTATAAAAGCATTGTTTTGCCATTCCTTCTTAAACATGTTTATGTTTTATACACCCATGTGTATGATGTGTTTCTTATAGTAGTGTGTATGTGTGTGTGTGTGTGTGTGTGTGTGTGTGTGTGTATGTGTGTGTACATATAATTCTAGCTAGAGCTAGATAACCTAACAACTGTCATTTACTTCTCTTTCCTGAGGACTATACAATCACGATGTTCTTCCATCAAACCTGGAAGGACACACGCTTAGCATACTATGAGACCAATCTGAACCTGACTCTGGACTATCGTATGCATGAGAAGCTGTGGGTCCCTGACTGCTACTTTGTGAATAGCAAAAATGCCTTTGTGCATGATGTAACTGTGGAGAATCGTGTGTTTCAGCTTCACCCAGATGGGACAGTGCGATATGGCATCCGGTGAGTTCACTTAAGAGTCTTGGGCTGTGCCAGTAAGCTTCCTTATTCCTACTGTGTATCCCACAAATATGTTAGAAGAGATATACAAAAGCCATCCCTGCTTTCCAGATCTGCCTTGTGTGCACATACACTTTCAGAGTTTGTCACAGGCATCCTAGGCTGCCCTGTCCCCACACCTCGGCTTCTACTATTCCTGTCTGCAGTGGCCCTTTCTCTTTTTCCCTGAGTCAAAACTTTGCACATTTTCACGGGCTTTCCAAAAAATTCCCATTGCTAAATACTAGATTTGTTTAAAAAAAAAAAAAAAAGCATGAGGTCCCAGTTTATATGCTGTAGCAAACTTCTTCCCTTTGAAATGTGTCCTGTAATGGGAGGTTGTATTAAGGAATCTGAGCACACCGGGAACAGTGTTGCTTTCTTTTGTGGACAATAAAGAAAGAAATTTACAATGTTGCCTACCCTTTGTGAAAGAAAATACTGTTTTCATTAATTTTTATGTAATTACTATATAGGTTTTTTTAAGCCTGATTCCCTGGACCAAAAGATCTCTTCCTCTATTTTTACTTGTGTATACTGTATTCCTTATTCCCCATGCTGTGAGGCTGCAAGACTAATGAATGCTGAAGCCTTTGCAGTGAAGAAGGGGTTCTACCTCTCCCCGCTGCCTTATGTTTGTACTATGCCAGAAGTACAGAGCTAGTGCCATAAGAGCCCCTGCTCTCTTTACACACAGAACACATGTGCACTGGTAGTCTCTATTGATCTGTTTCCAATAGAGCAGTCACCAAAGCTGAGTTCACAGTTTCAGCTCAAACAGATTGTAAGGCAAGCTGAGGGGTCATCATGGTCCAGAAAATGTTTTCAGGTAGTAGCTACCATGGTTTGTATGATAGGCTGTTTCAGATCCAATCATTGGTTTTCTTTTACTCTGGGGTGCTCTCTCCCCATTCCTTTCTTTTTTCTTCCTCCACCCACATTCCCATGGAGTCCTTGAATACCAATGCTTACTTAAAACTGATCAATAATCACTCTTGTTGGGGCATACGATGATGAATAATACTTGGGAAATTCATTTTTAAAAAGGAGGGAAATACACACATATATACATACTAACAGCACCCAGTCCCCAAAGGGAAGTTCCTGCAAGGACTGACAGAGACTAAGCTAAGTCAGCAGACAGTAAAGGAACAGAGAGAGATGGGACACATATGAAGCAGCAGAGAGGTTTTTTCATTACATCATTTTCAAACACAAGTCACCTCCCTGTCTCCTCCAAGGCCATTTTCTCAGATTCCTCTCCTGGGTGCACAGCATGGAAACTTGATGCCTCTTCTGGCTGTATGTACTATCAGCACTGTCTGGGCTCTCCATGGATAGGCATGTTGTGTCCACTGACATCTTTCTAGCTCTTGGAGCCACTTAGGCCCTCACCAGTGACATGAATGTAGGTATGATCAGAGGCAGACCTGGGTCACTGTCCATATCTATGCACACCACATACCTGCCTCCTCCAATGGCTATGCAGCCTCATCATATTATACATAGTGTGTGTTCAGTGTTTTCTCAACAGTCTTGCTGATACTTTGATGAGAGCAAGTCTTTCTGTCTCTGTATAGTTTCCTCAAGGGCCCTTCCCATTTTGATGTTCTATGGTTTTTCTGACATGACATGTATCTGCTCTTTGTTTCAGGCCTGCTAAATCTTGTAATTATTTGTCAAATTCCAATTTTTATCTTTCTCTCCCTTCTCCAAATTTTATACACATGGGCTAATCCTCCACCTAAATCCTGCCTCCCCTCCCCACCCTGCAGAATTCTTAGGAATAAACTTGAATCATTTTCCCCCTTCCTTTTTGTTTTCTTTGACAGACTTACCACAACAGCAGCCTGTTCCCTGGATCTGCAAAAATTCCCTATGGACAAGCAAGTCTGCAAGCTGGAGGTGGAGAGCTGTATGTATTCCTCTTGTGGACCCTTGATCCCTGAGTGGATTTGACACTGAGAGGAACAGCACAGATCCTCTGCACTCTCATAACTCTTTCCAAATATGCATACAAGCAGTAGATAAAGGATAGGTGAATGATGCTTACATAATAAACTAACAGATAGCGGTATATATCTGGCATCTGGGAATAGGTGGCCTTTATGGTGTAGGTAATTCAACTGAAAAACTATACATGCTCATGGATAAAAACTTTCATACTATCTTCATATTCATGAGTAAAAAATTTCATAGCATCTTTTTGCTACACATTCCCTCCTGCCTAAAAACCTCAAAGTAGGAGTCCTCTGTTTGCAACTGTTCAGAATGCCCCATGCTCACACTCAGAAAATAGTCCTCCAGATTCCAAGTACCAACCATGCTTTGATTTTCACAGACTGCTGTGCATTGAAATCTGCCTAGATCAACTCTTTGTTTCACCTCCTAGATGGCTATACTGTCGAAGACATTTTGTTATCCTGGGAAGATGAGAATGCCATCCACATAACTGATGAGCTGCACATCCCTCAGTTTACTTACCTGGGCAGGACAATTACTAGCAAGGAGGTGTATTTCTACACAGGTGGGCCACAGCCTGTTTTCTCTCCTGTTTGTTGTCCCCTTTATACCACTACAAATTCGGGAGTGGGGGGGAGCATCTGCCTTTGATCCTTGTACTTGGCTCCCAACTTTCCCTTCCTTTGGTTGTGAACACATCTTCCTCCCCCATGACAAAGCCCTGGTGGCTAATGGCTCATCCCTACAGATGGAGAATAAGTGTGAAAGGTTCAGGTACGTTGACAATACTCTACAGCTGGAAATGATTCCTGCTCTTCACAGGGCTAGCCTCTCACCGTCCATCTGTTTGCAGCCTGAAAACATCTCTTGTAGCATGAATGAGTGAGGCAGGAAGGAGTAGAGCTAACATGCTGTGCCACATGGGCCTAGCACCATTGTATGTTCTTACAGGCTCCTACATGCGCCTGATAGTGAAGTTCCAGGTTCAAAGAGAAGTCCATAGTTACCTCGTGCAGGTCTATTGGCCCACAGTCCTCACCACCATTCTGTCCTGGATATCGTTTTGGATGAACTATGATTCCTCTGCAGCCAGGGTGACAATTGGTAAGTCCCCTCTGTCACCCTTCATCTCAGGAAGAAACTTGAGTCATTTTGCTTAGAAAAAAAGCAAAGGCAGAACTAGGAAGACCTTGACCTTCAGGTATTTGGGGGAGTCAAAAATGTTTTAAGCAAGTAACATCCTAGGATATTGGGCTTGGTTTGTTTTTGCCTTTGGTAGGGAAAACTGCTCTATCTTTCCCTTTAGTAGCACAAATACAGCTATATATGTAATATTTTAGGGTTTCAAAAACCTTTTCAGATAGTAAAAGAAGACCTATATGGAACTGGAGATGTAAAGTATTTAAGGCATGGCTAGGAATTTGAACTTGATCCAACCTAGGAGAAGAAACAAGGAGGAGACATGGGCAAAGCCTCTATCCCAGAGGTGGCCTCTGCTTACCTCCTTTGGGGTGTAAACTTGCTAAAGACTGCAGCTATCAAGGGAGACTAAACTTGTACTTGTTGTTCATAGGCCTAACTTCTATTCTTGTCCTGACCACCATCGACTCACATATGCGGGATAAACTCCCCCATATTTCCTGTATCAAAGCTATTGACATCTACATCCTTGTGTGCCTGTTCTTCGTGTTCCTGTCCCTGCTGGAGTATGTCTACATCAACTACCTTTTCTTCAGCCAAGGACCTCGGCGCAATCGCAGGAGACACAAGAAACCCAGGAGAGTCGTTGCCCGATACCGCTACCAAGAAGTGGTGGTGGGAAATGTGCAGGTTTGACATTTTGACTGACAGCCAGCTTTCCCTGAGCATCTGCATAGCCTAAGCTTAGCATTTGATCCTTTCACATTTCATAGCTGCTTTAATCCTCATACATTACTTGTATATGACAGGCATGCTCACACTTATATATAGAACATTATTTGATACCATGAGGCAAGAAAAGTCAGAACTTGATTTATTTAGATTGTTGAGCCAAATTTATTATATTTTATGGGCTTGTAGAGCAAGTGGCAAAGCCAAAAGGAAAGGCGAGACTCAGGGAGCCAAATACCAGAGAATCTAGCCCTTAAACTTTTCCTTCCCTCGCATTGCAGATACCTGAGAACATACTGGGCCTTTGGATTTGGGGTATACATTAATGCCCAGAAACAGTGCTCCTTTGCAGAAAGCCCAGCTGTACCCTATGTGAGAAGTCTACATATAACACACATCACTCCTGAGGTCATAAGTGTCCCCACAACTCTGAGAGACAGTTGCTTGGCTGCAGCTATGACATTCTCTGCATGCTAAAACAACTTCCCAGTCCAGTTTCTCAGCCCATTTGAGCATGCCAGAGAGTCCAACAGGTTATCAAAGGCATCACCAGTAGCATTGCAAGCACTAAGCAGGAAAGTTCCCTCCTTTTTCTCTGCCCCCATTCATGCTCACTAGGTGATATAAAACTGATCAGCGTATCCATTATCTCCTTCAAGGATGGCCTGATTAATGTGGAAGACAGAGTAGAAGACAGAGCTGGTCCTCTTCCTGACATCCCCATGCGGGCTCATCTGGCAAGCCCAGAAAGTCTTGGATCCTTGGTGTTCACCTCAGAGCAGGTCCAGCTGGCCACCTCAGAAAGCCTCAGCCTACTCTCTTCCACGTCAAGCCAGGTCCAATTGGCCACTGGAGAAAGTCTGAGTGATCTGCCCTCCACCTCTCAGCAAACACTACATGACTGTACCATTCACTTTCATGGCTTCCTCACTAATGATAGTATTGTCCCTATCAAAATCCACAACCGTTCAGAGTCCTATGGTGATGAAGAATCTGAAGAGAGCATAAGCTTTGATGAGAGCCATGGCCATGATGGCAGCCCCAGTGGAAGGCCCATGCTCCACAGTGGCCAGAGGTGTGTGCAAGAAGCAAGTTGGGACATTGATAAGATTGAGAGCTTTCAGGATGACATCAGTATCAAGAGCAGCTGGCTTGGCCTTGATGAACTACTCAAGGGGGATGCTGACAGTATTTGGAGCCTTACTGATGAGGAGCTCATGGCCTGTGACCAAGAGAAGGACAGTAGCTCAGAGTCTGAGGAGAATTGCCCCCCAAGTCCTGGGTGCTCAGTCAATGCAGGGTTCTCTTTCCAGATCTTTAACTCTGACCGGGTCCCTAAGGTGGATAGGTGGTCTCGTTTCCTCTTCCCTCTTTCCTTTGGGTTGTTCAATGTGGTTTACTGGCTGTACCACATCTATTAGTTTCCCAAACCCCACAGCAGCAGAGATACTATGATGTGTCTCCTTTATAGTTGCTTCAGTTTTGCTTTTCCCTCTTCCCCTTGTTCATTTTACTTGGCAGATGTTAGGACAATCAAATCCATTGGGCCATTTTCCTCATTATGAGGTGGTGAAGAGATGGAGAGAACATGTAGCCAAAGGGTAAGAGATTGAGGAAGACTTGAAGACAAATTGCACATTGATTTCCTTCTGCTAGAAGACTCTGACCTTTCAAACACTTTGAATAGTCCATCAGCCTATAAATGCCCTTGAAAGTGTTTAGAGGACAGAGAAGAGCCAGACTGAGGAATGTGGAGAATCTAAGCCTGATTCACAAACATTCCTGGGAGCTTTCTTTTTAGTCTCCTTAAAGTGTTGAAATTGCTTTTGTATCACTTTTTTTTCCTTCCACCTGGGTGTCCTGCACCTTCCCCACCTACTAAAAGGGTCTTTGGAAGAACTCAAGCCTATTTGGCCGAGGGTATGCAGAGGAGGGATTAGGCAGGGCTTGGATATACTGACAGAAGTAAAGCTAAAAACATTTGTAAGTAAGTGCCTTGTACTTTTGAGTGTAGAGTTGTGGTACAGCAGTGGGAAGGGTAGGTGAAAGAGACTGCAGAGAGATACAGCAGGGTAAGTGAGAATGCATGCTTCCAGCAAGGGTGTATACGACAAGGGGGTGATGAATGGCTGGAGTTTGTATATGTTCAAATGTTCCCTTTAAAGTTCTCTTGCCTGTATTTCTGCTTCACATTGCCTGGCAGTAGGGACTCAGTACTTCTGTTGAGTTAGTTAGCTTTCTATAAATTGCTGAGTTGATTACTAGTTACAGTAGAAACATTTGGTGAGTAAACACTAGTTGAGAAAGTTCAGGCTTGCTATTTCACCATCGGCCTAGAATAGTATATAGACAACTACTATGAATCCATATACTAATCCTTTCTGTTTGTCTAGTGCATAGTAAGTGTCAACGAGCTCCCTGACCCATCACATCGTTGGATCCTCACAGGAGCCCTGTGAGCCAGGGAAGACAAAGCACCTTGTCCCCAGTGTTCCAAGGAAAAAGTGGATCTTTTGTGCCATGCTTATGGATGCTTGTTCTTTCTCCTTATCTGCTTAACTCTCAACTGATGCACTTCCCTACTGCCCCTTCCATTTTGCTCAAAGGGACACCCCTACAGAAGCTTCCTGTCAGGCTACCAAGCTTACTGGACAACACCTAGAGCATCTGTAGGAAGAAGCTATGGAGGAGACACTGAACATGAACTGAGCAGGTGGGAAATATGGCCCGTCCCATCCCAACAGGGTTCCTGATGAAAGATGAATGAACCTGTACACCAACCTTCCAGGAAGAACCAGTTCATTGATGGAGGTCATGAAGGAGCTTTTCCAAGCACTCAATCTATGTTCCCCCTTCCTTTATAGACAGCCTCTCTTTCAGCCCTATACCCCACTTCCCACCCACCTCCTCAACTGTACTTCTGTGTTTATATGTGTCTGTGTATCCCTGGGGATGAGTGTGCATGCATCCATGTAGGTCTATATGTCATACAACCATTTGAGAAGCTGAATAGCACTACAGTAGTGTAAATCTGTGTTAGTATGTATGAATGCATATCTTCACTGTATGGATGAATAATTTATGTGTATGCATCATGTCAGTTGTGTACATGTGTACTTACATTAGCACTGGTGAATGTATTCTGTGTGTATTTCTAGAAAGTGTATGTTTGTATACCTGTGTTTATCAAACTTAGTTGGTGTAAAAGGACAAACATCAAAACCATATGTACTCTCTCTTGGAGGTTCTTGTAGAAATATCAGGACTGTAGTGACCTATTTTGACACAGTGGGGAGAGTCTTGTTTAGCTGGACTGACTGTTTCTTTCCAGTTCTAGGAAGCCAGGGAGCAGGGTCTATTATTTTCCACCAACTCCCTACTATTCCTCCACCCATCTCTGCTGTGTCCTGGGTAGAATACACAGAAGAAATGAGCAAAGTCTTGAGAAGCGGTAATGTTAGTGCCTTGGGGGGGGGGGGGTCATGGTATAAACTGGGAATGCTAAGTATTTTGCTTGGTGCTTAATGGTACCAAAAGATGAACTGTGAAGTATAATTAAGGTATAGACAATGAGGTAGGGGTTCCAAGAATTGGAGAAATAGATGTTTATAGTTTTAAAATCCATTCCTTTATCCTACTCACTATGTGAGCCTGGCACAGATGAGGATTGAAGCTATAGAAAGCATACAGTGAAAGGAAATGCCCAGAAGGTTGGGTGCCAACAGCTGCACTCTAAGAACCAAATGTTCCTGAGATGGCTGTGGAGAAGTACATTTGTAGATCATCCTAATACAGTTGTTGGCTGTTTGAATAGGTCCCAAGCTCTTTCTCGATTTTGGAATTTGAACATTTCTGACTTTATCACAATTCAAGGAAAGATTCAGAAAAGGGAAAGTGGAATAAAGCCCCAGATACTAACAAGATGGTCCAAGTGAGTTGTCCCTTCTCTACACATAGATGCAGCTCCAGACTCTTGCATACATAGCCAGCCACCCACACCCACACCATCACACATGCATACATATACATCGGGGGCGCCCACACTTCTAATTATATTTACAGGCATAGCCAGACAAACACACTCACAAATAGACCCACATACACTCACACATATTTTTAAGACAACTCAAAACAAGGAAGTTACTACCAAAATGTCTAAGATTACCTCTTTTGTTTTGAGAACCCAGTACAAAGAGGTCCAGATTAAACGGAGATCAGAGAACTCTCATCTGGAATATGAACATTCATTGGGTGTGTTCTTGGATTTGGAACCCTACAATCTTGAAGTGTTGGACACATTATTGGGGTAAATTTACAAAGAGGGATTGGAATAGTGTGAACAAAGGGACAGCAGAGGAAGGACAGAGAGGCCAGTTGTAAATACTCATCTAGCTAGATATATCATACCCTTAAAAAACTATTTTGCCCTAATGTGCTGCAATGAGAGCAGTTAAACTCTACTGCGATTCATACTCTGTGAGGTTAAATGTCTACGTGCTGTGGAGACTTGGCAATGACAACTTTTTAGGAACTTGAATCTTCTGGATTTCCCATGTCTGTGGTCTTTATTACTTGAAAGTTGCCAAATCTCCCCTTTGTATTCTGTATGTGGTCTGCCATTCATTGTCAAGCCTTATTCCAGCTGCCCCTAGTTCCCTTCCAGCCATGCAGGCATACCCTCTCTATCTGGCTGCCTAGGTCTCCTTCTCAATGTACCCCAGTACCAAGTAGCTGTAGAAGTGCAGAGCATCTGTATAGTGCTCCTGGGATTCAGCTAGTCCAAGAGGTTGGAGAGAAGGAAGAGCCTTGCCGAATCTGGAACAGAGAAACCCCACTTTAACTTCTCCCCTGTCTTTCCCTCTCCTTTCCTTTTACCCTAGAGTTCCTAACTGAGCAGGACACCAGTTATTTGTCTTTCCAAAGCATCATTTTGTTGAAAAAAATGTGTAATGCATTCCCTGCCCAGTTTGATTCGCACTATGGGATATCTGCAGAGAGAACAATATGTTGGGTCTTAATGGACTTCATCTGATGTATTTTTACAATTTGTATCATCCTTGTTAAAAGCAAGGCTGCAAACTCTTGGCATACTTAGAAGCAAGTTTTGCTGAGGTTGTGATTATTCCTAATAATGGTTCCTTACTCTGTGTATTCAGCAGCTATACCTTCAAGCTATTAACTCAATGCATTCACTAACAACTCCATCTGCATGATACCCTGTGGTAATAAACAGGAACTTTCTAGCTACTCCACAACCTAGCATTCAAGATAATTGCAACTTCTCCTACCAAAAGTATAGTGTGTTCATGTTTGTTGTATGATAAATACCCTATGATTAATATGAAATCTACATTATCAGTGTTGGGCTATCAAAGGAGGAGGGAATGATGTTAAAATATCTCTCTGATATACTTAAATTATGAAATATGCCAACTGATCAGGGCCATCCACCTGGAGCCGTGTCAGAATCTGCACCCACAATCATGCCAGATTGTATCCCTGGGATCAGTATTTCTCAAACCAGAATTTTGCACAGTACTGTAGTAGATGACTTTAGATAATACCAGAGGATTCTTCCAATAGCAAGTAAGTCAATAACATTCTGGAAGCGGATGAACTACAGTAAAGTCACATACATACAGATCTCCAGCAGTGGTATTGGGCCAAGACAGTGAAAAGCAGGAAAAGGGAATAACCAATACCTGGGTGACCTGGGTAGTCTAATGTGCAAGGGTCACAGAGTAGCAGAGTAGTTATCACTAGATAACTGGGTGCCCATATTGAGCTCATTGACATTCTTATGAAGAAAAGACAGTGACCAGTCCTGACTTCAATTAAATGAAACATAAAGAAGCATAATAAAGCATGTAAATAGCAAAAAGCAAAATAAAGATCTATAATAGCAAATACTCTGATGGGTCAGTGTTTTCTCTGTATTATATTTGCATGTGCTACATGGGGCACTCATCAGGGTCTGAAAGCCTCAGGCTTCCATTATTCTTTATGGTTTTCAGGAGGAAGAGAATTAGCAACCTTGTCACTGAATAAGTCACAGTTTTGCACCATTGGAAACAAAAGTTTCAAGACAGAGCAGGTCATTATGGTACCAAAATATGAAGTGGAAATTTAGTTCCACTATGGGGAAGAGAAAGCAAGACAAGTGTTGTTTACAAAATACAAAATAGTTTAGTTTTCATCTCTACCAAAGATGAAAGATATGCAGAGCAATAAAGTAGAGGGGCCTAGTGGTGGGGCTTAGAGCTGACCCTGTCCCTTGTCATCCATAGGAGAGTTGGCCTGGGTGACATGGTCTCAGAGGAGCTAGCTCTGCCCTTTGCTGGCCTCCTCCTCAAGCTAACCCTGGCCCTTGTGAGTGCAGGTGGTGGCATAGGTGCAGGAGTCCCCAATTGGTGGGAACCCAGCCTTGACACTCCCCTTGGGGGGTGGAGGATAGGTTTCTGGTGGTGACCCAAGCTGGCCAACTCAGCTACCACTTGGCCTATATCCACAGCTTTGAGTTGGCTCACCCTAACATCCATCTCATCTGTGACCTTTTGGAGTATGGGAAGGAACTGATCCTGCAGAACCATAGTCACAGGATCTCTATGACTGGGGAAACAGCAGGATAGCCAAGAGGACTGTTGCAATGAGGTTTCCTTGGCCCTGGGCGGCCAGAGGTCCAGATCCACAAACCTGCAGCCCCAGACCCCTTAGCCGCCCACCACCGCTGCTTAGGCCCCCAAAATGACTCAGACGCTTATATTAACTTTATACTGTTTGGCCTATGGCTCAGGCACATTGCTAGCTAGCTCTTACATCTTAACTCAACCCATTCTCATTAATCTGTCTGCCACGCGGCCCATGGCTCACCTGTGTTCCTTACATGTTGCTCCTTGGGCAGCTTGCTCGATCTCTCCCTGACTCTGCCCTTCCTTTCCTACCTATTCTGAGTCTTCTGCCTACTTTTTCTATGGTGCCTGTCATGGCCCAAAACAGCTCCTTTATTTAAAGATTGATATTCACAGCACATAGAAAGACATCCCCACATCGGAGGATTTTTGGTGAGGGTCCAGTATTGGTGATGTAGCAAAAGGTGGATACCACACTGACAACACATTGCACAATGAACATTTGCAAATAAAGCTGTTTGGGCAAAAGGGTAGACTGTATGACACACCACAGCTCCCAGTAACACTATAACAAACTAATATGTGATGGAGAAGTGGGCAAGAAGGAGAAGTGAAAAGAGTTTTGTTCTGTTCTTTCTTTTCTTTTGGGAGGGCAGGCTACTAGGGAGGAGGATAGACATGGAAGGACTGAAAATAAGTGGTATTGGGATGCATGATGTGAAATTCCCAAAGAATCTATAAAAATATATGTTAAAAAAAGAAAGTAGAAAGACCAATGATTAAGGGTTAATGTAGATTAAAAGCATTGTAACATCACATTGAAACATCCTAGTGATGGTAAGGGTCATTCTTTGTAATCCACATTCATCAGAACATCTCCAAATACCTTTTGATAAAAATGCGAGACCTTGAAACATGAACCATAAGCCAACATATCTCCTTCAATCAACCTTTTTGTGACCTAATCAGATTAGAAGGGCTGTCCAGGGACTGCTATGCTGGTCTGCCCACAGCTCTAAGATGGGACTACCTGGATATAAAAGTTTCATTTTCAGGAATCTTTTCTGGTTGGGGGGGGGGTTGTCTATAGCCCAGAGGTTAACAATGAGTGTCTTCCTTAATTGTTCCTCCACCTTACTTTTTGAGACAAGTTGTTTTTTTTTTTTTTTTAACTAAAAATAAACCTCACTCATTCAGTTGATCTGGATGTCCAGTGGGCTTCAGGGATCTACCTGTTACTGCTTCCTCAATGCTTGAATGTCATAGTCAGTATTCTATTGTTGTAAAGAGAGAGACACCATGACCAGGTCTTATAAAATAAAGCATTTAATTGGGGCTTGATTACAGTTTCAGAAGTTTAGTTTATTATCATCATAGCAGGGAGCATGGTGACATGGTGCTGGAGAAGAAGCTGAGAATTCTACATCTGAATCTGCAGGCAGCAGGAAGAGACAAAGCCATTGGTCCTAGCATAGGCTTTTGAAACTCCAAAGACCACCCCCAACCCCGAGATACACTTCCTCCAACAAGATCATACCTCTTAATCCCTCCCAAGTACTGACACTCCCTAAAGATCAAGGATTCAAACATGAGCAAACCTATGAGGGTCATTCTTAATCAAACTGCCACATTGGATTAAAGGCACATACTGCTATGCTCAGCTTTTATGTGGTTTTCTGTGGATCCAAACTCAGGTCCTCATGTTTGTACAGAAAGCACACTACCTACTGGCTAAACCATTTCCTCAGCCCCAGATTTCTAACTTTGCAGTCACCATTTGCAAAATACCTTATACTTTTGGCTCTCTCTGATCCCCTTCACTGAAACCAGGCTCCTAACTTTAGTTGCCCACTAATACTCCACTCAAAGCCTCCTGAGCTGTACAGAAGCCCATGTTCCTTGTCTTTCACCACCCATTGGGGCTGGTAGCCCTTTCTGGGCAAGCATTTGTTGTATGGGTAGCTGTACTTGACCTCTCCCAGATTCTATAATGACTGTCTAACAAAAGAAGTCTGTCTTTTGGTTCCTAGTAGCTTTGCTGTTGTTATGCTCTCTTTGTGTCAGATGGGTCCTAAGTAACTTGGAGTCTGTTTGTCTGGAACAGACAGAGCTTGCCACAAGATGCTTGCTGCATTTTTCTGCTGAATTTTTGCCAATCAGTTTCAGAAGGTGGCTCTGAACACAGGTGAAGTTTATAGCCCTTCAATAGGCCTAACATGATCAACTACACTGTTATGTGCTATATGCCTAACTATAAAACTAAGTTAAGGAATGGAGTGAGGAAAGAAATGTGATATCCCTGCATTTCCCAACTTTCTTAACTCCTAGGGTGAAGGAACCTTTGCCATAGCTACCCCAACTTTCTCCAAGTCCTCTCCTAAATGCCTCCCATCTTGGTTCAGCTTTTTCCTGTCCTGGCATGGTCTCCCAGAGACCCCAGAGTGCTTTCATGGTGATGTTTACCCAGTTTGAGTCTCCTCCAAGCTCTCTCCTGACTAGAATTTCAAAGGTGAGAGAGGATGTGAGGTATAGCAAAACAAGTTTGCCAAGTTATTTTTATATATAATTCTTAAAAATAAGTTCTATGTACATGTCTATGCTGTGTGTATGTGTTGTATACATATACATATGTATATGTGGAGACTAGAGGAGGTTGAGTATTTTCTTTTATGACTCTCCACCTAATTTTTTGAGTCAGGGTCTCCCACTAAAACTAGATCTCACTGTTTTCAGGAACTCCTACAATCTGCCTGTCTCTATCCCTCAACACTAGGGACACATGAACATACAAGTAACATGGCTTTTGCATGGGTACTGAATATTTGAGCTCATCTGTTTTATGATACTATTCCTGGCAGACATGAACAAACATGTGTGTTACTCACTCCAAATAGGAAAATGACAACAGGACAAAATAAGGATACATGAGCACTGTACTTAGATCATTTCCAACTTCCCAAAGCCTAAATTTATCTGATGACTTTAAACAATGTTACTAATGGAAACACAGTAATGGGTCATTTGCAGGAGCATAGGGGACTCAAACACAGGTGCAACACAAAAATCCCACCCTAGAATGGATTGAACGCTCATAAAAACTATAAAACTGGATCTTACTCTAACCTTGCAGACAGCTCAACAGGTTGGAAATGTCTCTTCCAGGAAACTTACTTGGTCTTGAGCCTTTCTAAGCAGGTCAGCTAGTCTCTGTCTTTCCAGCAACTCTTACTACTAATATAACCATAGGAAAGGAGGAGCTTAGTGCATCTTGTCAGTTTCCAATACTTGCTGAGGCTTTCTGAGACTAACAGCCTCTCCTCAGAATTTCCTGAGTATATATAAGTTTAAGAGGAAACTGTTACTGGACAGGGTCCTCTTACTTTAAAATAAGTTTTCTTACCCACCAAGACAACTCTATATTGTTTTACCTATTCCTTAATAACATTGAGTGTATTTTATATCAATATATTTAAAAATAATAGAAGGTAAGAGGTCATTCTGTCTTATGGTCTCATAGTAGCCGGGAAAGTTTACAGGGAGTCAGTGTTCAAATATGAACATGAATAAAAGCAGAAATTTTTTAATATATTAATCTAAGATTAATATTTATTGAAATATAAGCCAACACTCACAATATAGGTAACAGCTTATATAGGCACCTGACAGACTGGATTATCTACGCAATGGACGATGGATGCCGAACTGGTCTCTCCAACAGTCAGGAACCAAAAAACTGGGCCCCCAAGATCCCAGCAGCCCCTTTTGAATGGGGTTGGCCACTCCTCCTTCAGGAGCCCAGGACCTTGGATAAACATCTTCAGACTTTATCAGCTGACACCTGAATCCCACCACATCTCCTCCTTTTGTCTAACTAAGAAGGTTTTAAACTAAGACTATATATAATAGGAATTATTATGAGGTAGTATCTAGGAGAGGATATGGCACAAAGTACAACCAAAACCTAACACATATAAAGTATATCATATATTTTTAGAATATTTGTAGATGGTAGGGTGTATAAACTATTTTAAAATTGTTTATCTGGGATAGTGAAAATTTAACACTTGAATGTTTTTTGCTAAGGGATAATAGGGTAGTAACCTTAAATATTTATTTTTTAACTCTTTTAAGACCTGAGAAGGAAAATATATCACCTGAAAGTCAGAAGCACATGGAAGTAGTAGTTTTTAAAATTTGGGAGAGGACAGCAACACAGCTACCTGGAAAATCACCTATGGGTTTTTTGTTTTTGTTTTTTTTTTGCACTGTTGGAGCATTTATCATATTGGCTATAGGCCTATGGTATCTGACAGATCTTATCACAAGCAGGGCATTTCTGGAGGGACTGTCTTATCCTGTCCAGGCAGGTTTCGTCAGGCTCCATCTGTTGTCTTGTTTATCTAGCTTGGACATCATGTGTGTACTGTCAGCAATCAAGGCAAGGGCAGTTCCTTACCCAACTGGTCATTCTCTTCCAAAAGGACAAACTCCAAAGGAGTGTCCTTGATGCTCAACACCATCTCAGGAAAGGAACAGTGACACTAGGAGTCGTGATGTCTCTCACAGTTGAATTTTAAATAATAAATGTTAAATGCAATATTTTTGGTGTCTGTGAAATGGTTGAAGACTCTTGTCTATTTATGATATTTTAACTTTTATTTGAGATGACTGTGTCATGGCAACTTAAGTAACGTTGACTGTAGTTTTTAATCATCTTAAGGATTAAAACCTGTACTATAAAATTAGATTACCTATAAAGGGGTGTATAATCTCTGAACAATGACTTTTAGCATGACTATCAAACATTAGCCAGAGGTATATATATCATGTAAAATGGCAACAGTATTTTAAACATGTATATATAAATATATATATAATACATATATAAACAGAGTTATATAAAACATCTTGTGTATATATTATAACTAGTATAATTATATATTATGTCTAGTATAATTAAATGAAGGCAGCAATTGTATAGTGGACATGACAATAATGTGTAAATATTTTAAACAGAGGTAGAAGCGTATATAAAATATAACAGTTATAAATTTAATTTTATATAATAATTATAGATTTTATATCAATGTATAAGTTGTTTTGGACTTATAAAACAATTTTAGATTTAACTTTGTACCAATGTACAAATTGTCTCAATTAAACATATAAAATGATTTTACATTTGTATCAATATATAAATATGTATGTTAGTGTAAATTGTCTTTAGTTTAGCCCATATATTTGGCTAAAAATTGTTTATAGGTAGGTAGAAGAATCTACCTTTGTAGTAGTGGGGTTTCTCAGTCCCAGGCAGCCAGAGGTCCGAGACCCACAGACCTGCCGCCCGAGACCACTTAGTAGCCCACTGGCGCCCAGCCGCCCACCGCCGCTCAGGCCCCCAGAAATGACTCAGATGCTTATAGTAACTTGATGCTGTTTGGCCTATGGCTCAGGCACATTGCTAGCTAGCTCTTACATCTTAAGTCAACCCATTTCTATTAATCAGTCTGCCACGTGGCCCATGGCTCACCTGTGTTCCTTACATGTTGTTCCTTTGGGCTTCAGTTCGGTCTGCTTGTGACTCCGCCCTTCTTCTCCTACCTATGCTCTGATTTCTCCTCCTACCTCTTCTATGGTGCCTGTCATGGCCCAAAACAGCTTCTTTATTTAAAGATTGATATTCACAGCATACAGAAAGGCATTCCCACATCATACCTTTATCTATCTTATCTAGTCAGGTGATGTGGGAATGTCTTTCTGTGTGCTGTGAATATCAATCTTTAAATAAAAGAGCTCTTTTGGCCCATGACAGGCACCATAAAAAAAAAAAGAAAAAGAAAAAGCATAACATAAGTAAAAAAAAAAAAATCAAGACAGAGTCAGAGTAGACTGACCCAGCTGCCCAAGAAAAAACATGTAAAGGACACAGTTGAGCCATGGGCCACATGGCAGACAGATTAATAAAAATAGGTTGAGTTAAGAGCAAGCTAACAATGTGCCTGAGCCATAGGCCAAACAATATAAAACTAATATAAGTGTTTGAGTCATTTTTGAGGGCCAAAGCAGCTGCAAGTGGCTAAGGAGTCTAGGGCTGCAGGTCTGTGGGTCTAGACCTCTGGCCGCCCAAGACCAAAAAACCTTAATTCAACAGATGGCGCCCAACGTGGGGTGCCAGGTGAAGGTGAAAATTTATTTTAAAATATATTAATCTAAGATTAATATTTATTGAAATGTAAGCCAACACTCACGATACAGGTAACAGCTTATATAGGCCCTGATAGACTAGATTATCAACACGATGGATGATGGATGCCAAACCGGTCTCTGCAGCAGTCAGGAACCAAAAAAACAAGGCCCCCGAGATCCCAGCAGTCCCTTTTGAATGGGGTTGGCCACTCCCCCTTTAAGAGCCCAAGACCTTAGATAAGCGTCTTTAGACCTTATCAGCTAACACTTAAATATCACCAAGCATGAATGATGGCTTAATATTTGTTCCAACAGAATCAAGTTCTATATTATTGACTTAAGGGTTCTTTATTCCAATTACTTTTTCAGTTTTTTGTAATGACCTTCATTACTCTTTTTCATCTAAATACGACCAAATGTATATACTAAACTCTAGCTGGGAAAAAATTGAAAGACCTTGAAACTGTTGAGAGTCTCTTCTAGACTTCCTTTTTTCCCTGGCTCTTCATTAGCTAGGAAGCTCAGGCTGCCTATCGATCACACGAATCATGTTCAAATTTGAACACTGACTATCTATGCAAGTGCCAGGCTACTATAAGGCCATAAGACAGGTCAAGAATACTGTGGAAGACTCAGGAGAGAAGATTTTTTATTTGCTACCATGTTTCAAGATCAACCCAAGTATGCCTGAAATGCAGTGTCATTCATTCTAAGCTTTTACTCACATACTAAACAAACCCAGGTATAACCTTTTATTCATTCCCATGTTTATAAAGGGCCCCCTCTATACAGCCACTGGCACAAGGTAGGGAAGAGGTATTTTTACAACAATGGTGTGTTTTATCAGCAATCTGCACATGCAGTAACTTGTGTCCTCTGGTTCTGGTCAGGCTGGTTCTACCATCCATGCTACTTAGTAGCCTCTGCACAGAGGCAGCTGTGACAAACAAGCAACTAAGGCCCAAATAGAAGTTTGTCTTATTGTAGATACGAGAGGCATAGCTCCATTATACAACTTTCTGTAGTAAGAGGTTTCTGGCCTTGACTTTCGGGCCTAACCTCAAGGTCTATGCCCACAGACCCACAGAACCACAGACCCGAAGACCTGCAGTCCCACAGTCCCACAGAGACACACAGATGCTTTCAATAGTTTTTGGCTGATTGGTCTAAGGCCCAAGCACGTCCCGCAGTCCCACAGTCCCGCAGTCCCACAGAGACACACAGAGGCTTACTATAGTTTTAGGCTGTTTGGCCTAAGGCCCAGGCATATAGCTTGCTAGCTCAGTACCCTTCATCTAACCCATGACTCTTATCCTGTTCAGCCATGGGGCTCGGTACCTTTTCTCACAGCAGCATGGTTGTCCTCTGTTTCTTCCAGCTTCTCTCTGGTGTTCTGCTCTGTGCTTCTTGTTCTCAGAGTTTTTCTTAGTCTGGTAGCCCCGCCCACACTTCCTGCCTGCCTTTGGCCAATCGGCGCTTTTTATTAAACCAGTGGGTGGGACAATTATTTACAATAAAACAACACAATCCCCTACATATCCCTTTTTCTCTTTTTAAAATAAAAATAACTCCAAATCTAATATTCTCCCCCCCTTATGTATAACAACTTATAAACAACACTGTAAATAAACACAAACATCCATAATCCATGATTTGGGAATGTTGGCATTGTTCTCTAGGCTACTTCCTGCTGAATGGGGGCGTTGGCAATCTCATAGGAATCCAAAGAAAAATTTAAGATTATGCACAAGTCTTTAGTGGAGTAGTCTGTAAGACTGGGTCATCTCAGCCAGTCTCCTTGAAATTGTTCTGGATACAGAGCTCTGGAAACTTCAATAGAGGTGCTCTGAAATTCTCAGTCACCTGGGCCATCCACTTCCATTGAAGATTTTTCAGGGGGTCTTCCTCTATCAAACTTTATGTTCTTTATCCAGGAATAAATCCACAGCCTCTCATTTTCTGTAGAAATAAAACAAAAACCTCTTCTCCAAAGTAGTATATCTTTGGATTTCAGTTTTAAAGTCAACCCATTTACAAAATATATAGGTTGAATTAATCCAACAGCATTTATAATCAACTGTCTTTTAGTAGCTTTTACTAAGTCATTTTCAGTCAAGAAGCTTAAAGATAAGACAATAACATACAATATCCAGACATTCTTTGTATCTTCAATCTTTAGGTGGCTTATTTTTATTTATTTATTTTACTCTATTTCTTTTTTAAGGGCTTTCTCTAACTTTTCTTTTCTTTCTCTAAGCCTATGTATCTATATTTTCAACACACTAAACCACTTAGACATTTTACAAAAAAAATGTCTTTACTGTATATTTATTTAACTTTTTCTGTCTCTGACCACACCTTTGATTTCCTATGGTGATTGACTCCACCCAGATTCTTCTATTTCTTTCTGTTTCTGAACACACCTTTAATCTGCCAGGGTACTTGGCTAAGGATTCAAGGTTGGTAGGGTGAATGGATGGCTCCACCCAGCTCCTACTCTAATTTCATAGAATTTATCTTTTTTGCCCAGGTACTCTGGGGAATTTTAGGGTCCATATAATTAACAAGTAAAGCTTTGCCATCTGCTGCTCATTAACTCCATTTAAGTATTAGGCAGCAGGGCCTCCTTAAAAAAAAAAAAACAAGTGTTTTGCCTCTAAGGCTGAATCAGGAAGCTTCTCTTCAAAAAGCCAAGCCTCAGTTTACCTCAGGCAAATAGAGCTGATCCAAGAAAACATCAACACTAAGAAGCTATCTTTGACTCTATTCTCTTTTTGTCCTTATTAGTAGAAACCTTAAATTCACCATACAGACCTCTTTGCTTCTAGACTCAGGAACTGGCCTTGTTCACCTTAAATTGCATGTAGCAAACACAGCATTTTATAATTTAATCCCATATACCACTCAGTCTAACTTGGAAGCTACTTTGGCTTCAGTTCCTGTGCTCTAGTCTGTTTTTTAAGCTTTCTATGGCTTTATGTGGGTAATTTTACCCACGTTGGGCTGCCATTTGTAGTAAGAGGTTTCTGGCCTTGACTTTCAGGCCTAACCTCAAGGTCTATGCCCACAGACCCACAGACCTGCAGTCCCATCTAAGCCTACGTATATATATTTACATAGATTTATAGATTATTTATTATTATTTATTAAATTTATATACATCTAAGCCACCTGGTGTGAGACAGAAAAATGAATGTTTAGGGCCCAATATTATTGTGACTTCATCTTAAACCTTGTTTCTCTCTGTTTCGTACCTTTCAAACATCCTGTCTGCATACACTTTCCTGAAGTCATAGAAGATATGAATATCTTCTTTGAGTATCAACAATGCTTAAGTTTTCCATTGTAAATAACATTTCCTCCTATCAGCTATCTACAAAGAATCTGGAACCGAGATAGGGCCCCCACCGCAACAGCTCCAACTAGTGAAACAAGAATTAAAGGGAGAGTATAAGAGAGAGAGAGTAAGAGACAGGTAGACAGACAGACAGCGGCAAAAATAGAAAAATCAAGAACCTGGTGCGGACCAATCAATAATTGTTTTCAGAAAATAGATTATTCAAAAACGGCTGCAAGATAGCTCTCTATGATAATCTCCAGATCACACTTCTAATTAGAATTCCAGATGGAGTTAACCACTATTCTGAGAATGGTTATAGATGTATATAGTCAGTCCATTAAGATCTAACCATTGTTTTAGCTTTTACAGGATCCCAAAGAGATGCCCTCGCCCTTAAGTCAGCATGACGCAACCTTATGAAAGACTATGCCCCCTTTCCCAATAAGTTTTGTGCTCTGAGGGTTGTGGGTAATTATTATTCTAATAGAATAGTTATAAGTTGAAATTGGATGAAGGACAGAACTATAATATAGCATCAAAGATCTCTTTTGAAGAAGAGAAAGAGGATAGATAGGATAGATAAAGGTAGATTGTTCTACCTACCTATACACAATTCTAGATGAATATATGGGCTAAGATAAAGACAATTTGCACTGGCATAGATATTTATATATTGATACAAATGTGAAATCATTTTATATGCTTAATTGTGATAATTCGTACATTGATACAAAGTTTAATCTGAAATTGCCTTATATAACCAAAGCAACTTGTACATCAATATAAATCTGAATCTGTAACTATTATGGAAAATTGAATCTGTAATTGCTATATTTTATAGATGCTTCTATCTCTGTTTAAAATATTTGCACATTATTGTCATGTACACTATGCAATTACTACTTTCATTTAACTATACTAGATATAATGTATGATTGTACTAGTTATGATATATGCACAAGATGTTGTATATATACCTCTGTTTAGATGATATATATGTATATACATGTCTAAAATGCTGTGGCCACTTTACATGGTAATATACCCCTGGCTAATGTTTGATAGTCATACTAAAAGTCATTGTTCAGAGATTATACACCCCTTATATAGGTATTCTAATTTTTAGTACAGGGTTTATTCCTTAAAACAATAAAAACTGCAGTCAACATTACTTAAGGTACCATATCCCAGTCATCTCAGATACAGGTTAGAATATCATAGATACACAGGAATCTTCAACCATTTCATAGACCCAGAGAATATGGCATTTAACATTTGAAATTCGGCCACAAGAGACACGACGACTCCTGGTGTCACTGCTCCTTTCCTGAGATGGTGTTGAGCATCAAGGATACTCCTTTGGAGTTTGTCCTTTTGGCAGAGAATGGCCGGTTGGGTAAGGAACTGCCCTTACCTTGATTGCTGACAGTACACACATGATGTCCAAGCTGGATGAACAAGTTGATGGATGGAGCCTGACGAAACCTGCCTGGACAGGATAAGACAGTCCCTCCAAAATTGCCAATATGATAGATACTCCAATGGTGCACAAAACCAGAGGTGATTGTCCAGGTAGCTGTGTTGCTGACCTCTCCCAAATTTTTGAAGCCACTACTTCCATGTACTTCTGACTTTCAAGTGATACATCTCCTTCTCAGGTCTTGAAGGGGTTGAAGAATAAGTATTTAAGGCTACTACCTCATAATAATTCCTATTGTACATAGTCTTAGTTTAGAACCTTTTTAGTTAGACAAAAGGGGGAGATGTGGTGGTATTCAGGTGTCAGCTGATAAGGTCCGAAGATGCTTATCCAGGGTCCTGGGCTCCTGGAGGGGGTGTGGCCAACCTGGAGGGGATGTGGCCAACCCCATTGATAAGGGGCTGCTGTGACCCTGGGAGCTCTGTTGTTCCTGGTTCCTGGCTGCTGGAGAGACCGGTTTGGAATCCATTGGTCTGATACTCCAGTCCCTGTTCAGGTGCCACTATAAGCTGTGATCATGAGTTTTGATTTATATTTTAATAAATATTAATCTTGGACTGGTGCCTTGTAAGTAAAACTCCGTCTACAACTTTCCATTGTCAATGTTGAATCTTCCTCAATAGCATGCAATGTTCTACATAATCAAAGACTCTTCCTTTATCTTCCAGTCTGGTATGGTCCAGTGATATGAGAAATTTTTCATCTTGATACACTATCCATAGAATAACACGTGGGTCTTCTGAAAGAGAAAGTGAGATGAGATGCCCACTTTCTAATGACAAGAATTGCTGTTCTATCATATTACCACACAATATCTAACTACGCTCAGAAAGCCACAAGTACAGGTGTGAGAGTGCAAGAGACAGAAAACATGAAGTTCTGATATTGAAGGGCTAGCAAAGGATACCTTATCTCCAGAAAAGATAAAAAGAAATTCAAATTCCTATTTTCTCCACCTTTTTTATTCTGTCTAGACTTCAGCTAATTGGGTAATGCTTGCTCACATTGGATAATGTGGTTGACCGTCTTTATTCAGTCCACTGATTTAATGACAGTTTCTTCTGAGACCACCTTACAAATAGACCTAAAAGTAATGCTTAACCAGTTGCCTTATGCCAGTCAGCTTTACATCAAAATTAATATTCATAGGCTATATAAACATTTCTGAGTCAAAAAGGGATGAGTGGGTGGATACACCCAAAACATTAAAACCAAAACTGAGGAAGAAAAAAAAAAAAGAAAGAAACCTCACAATAGCTAAGTTGGTCCTGGGAGAATGAATCTGAAAATGCTTAAAACCCTTAATGATATTTCTGATAAATTCACTAATCAACATATTCTGGAGTTTGGGGGCTACTGAATTCTGTTGAAAACCTTGTCAGGTGTGAAGGTAACTGAAAAGAAATATGTGAAACAGAGATGGAGGCAGGCACTGATCTGAGATGGCAACCAGCTATAATTTTCATCATGATGCTTGTCTTACTCTTCCTAATGCAGTGATAAAATATGGACAAAAGCAACTTAAGGGAGAAAAAATGTATTTTGACTCACAGCTAGAAGCTATAACCTAGCATGGTAGAAATTCATAGCATCAGGAACTTAGGGAGGTAGCTGGTCACATTGCATTTGCAGTTAAGAGGCAGGGAGCAATGAATGACAAAAAGAAAAAAAAATGTGGTCCTGGTTTGACTATAAATAAAGCTGTATTTGGAGTAAGTGGCTTTCTCCCTCTCTAAACCCAAGCACATTGGTAAAGAAAACTTGAGAGAGTCTCTCTCATATCAGAAAAGTCACCTGGTGTGGGACAGAAGACAGAATATTTAGGGACCAATATTATTGTAATTTTATCTTTAATCCCATTTCTCTGTGTACCTACTCCTTCCTAACCTTAAAATCCTCTCTGCATACGCCCTTCTCCTGAAGTCATAAAGGATGTAAATATCTTCATTTGGTATCAATAATGCTTGAGTTTTCCATTGTAAACAACATTTTTCTCCTATAAGCTATCTACAAAGCATCTGGAACTAAGATGGGGCCCCCACCACAACGATTCCTACTGGTGAAAAGGGAGAAAAAGAGAGAGAGTGAGGGAGAGAGAAAAACAGACAGATGGACAGACAGACAGACAGACAGAAATAGAGAAATAAAGAACCTGGTGTACACCACTCAATGATTGCTTTTAGAAAATAGACTATTCAAAATGGTTGCAAGATAGCTCTCTATGATTATCCTTCATATCACATCTCTAATAAGAATTCCAGATGGATTTACCCATACTCTGAGAATGGTTATAAATGTTTATAGTCAGTCCATTAGGATCTAACCATTGTCTTAGTTTTTACAGGATCCCAAAGAGATGCTATTGCCCTCAAGTAAGCAGGAAGCAACCTTATAAAAAACTACACCCCTCTCCAGATAAATTTTGTCCTCTTAGGGTTATGGATAATTATTATTCTGATTGGGATAGTTATAAGTTAAAAATGTGTTGAGGACAGAACAATAATATAAACTCAGGGATCTCTTTTAAAGAAGAGAAAGGGGACTAGATAGGATAGATAAAGATAAATTGTTCTCCCTGCCTGTAAATAGTTATTAGCCAAATATATGAGATAAGCCAAACACAATTTGCACTTGTATAGATATTTGTATATTGATAATAATGTGAAATCATTTTACATGTTTGATTGAGATAATGTGTATGTTGATACAAATTTAAATCTGAAATTGTTTTACATGTCCAAGGTAACTTGTATATTAATACAAAATTGAATCCGTAACTGCCATATTTTACATATACTTCTACCTCTGTTTAAATATTTGTACATTATTTTCATTTCCACTATTCAATTGCTATCTCCATTTAACTATACTAGACATAATATATAATTATACTAGTCATGATACATACACGAGATGTTTTGTATGCCTCTGTTTAGATAATTCATATATATATATAAAATACTGTTATCATTTTGCATGGTATATGTACCTCTAGCTAACATTTGTATGATAGTCATACTGGAAGTCATCATTCAGAGATTGTACACCCCTTTATAGGTAGCCTAATTTTACAATGTAAGCTTCAGTCCTTAGGATGATAACAACTGCAAGTCAACATTACTTAGGTTTGCCAGGTAACAGTCATGTTGCCTAGGCTTCCCAGATACATGCTAGAATATATCAGATAGACAAAGAGTCTTCAACGTTTCATGGACCCGGGGAATATGGCATTTAACATTACGCTATTCAGAATTCAGCCGTGAGAGAAGCGACGACTCCTGGCATCACTGCTCCTTTCCCAAGATGGTGTTGAGCATCAAGGACACTCCTTATGAAGTTTGTCCTCTTGGCATAAAATGGCCTGGCCAGTTTTTCAAAGATCTTCCTGTGCCTTGACTGCCAACAGTACACATGATGTCCAATATAGATGAACAAGTGACAGATGGAGACTGAAGAAACCTTCCTGGACAGGATAAGACAGTCCCTCCAAAAATGCCCTGCTTCTAAAAAGATCTGTCAGATATCCTAGGCCTGTAGCCAAAATGTTGGATACTCCAATGTCACAGAAAACCATAGGCGATTGTCCAGGTAGCTGAATGTTGCTGTCTTCTCCCAAATTTTGGAAGCTACTCTCATGTGCTTCCGACTTTCAGGTAATATATTTCCCTTCTCAGGTCTTGATGGGGTTGAAGAATAGGTAGTTAAGGTTACTATCCTATCGTCCCTTAACAAGTTACATTCAGGTGTTGGATTTTTACTATTCCAGATGAACAGTTTTGAAGTAATTTACATACCTCACCACTTACCAATATTCTAGAAATGCATGATGTATCTTTTATTTGTTGGGTTTTAGTTGTAGTTTGACCATGCTTGTGCTTTTCCTTTTTCTCCCCCAGACATTACTTTATAATAATTCCTATTGTACATAGTCTTAGTTTAGAACTTTCTTAGGTAGACAAAAGGGGGAGATGTGGTGGAATTCAGGTGTTAGCTGACAAAGCTGGGAGGTGTGTCTCTGGAGTTCTGGGAGCTTGAACAGAGTGTGGTCAGCCCTGTTGAAAAAAGGCTGCCGGGATCTTGAGCTGCCTGTTTGGTTCCTGCTTTCTTGGAGACAGGATCAGCAACCACCGTGGGACAATCCTAACTTCAAGAATTACACTAAAGTTTAATTTGTATCCAAGAGTGTTAAAATACACTTTAATAAGTATTAATCCTTTGTGTAGAATATTGCAAATAAAAATTACTGCCATAGGCTCACAGCTAGAAGCTATAACCTAGCATGGTAGGAAATTCTCAGCAGCAGGAACTTGAGGTGGTAGCTGGTCACATTGCATCTGCAGTTAAGAGGCAGGGAGCAATAAATAACCATGCTCAGCTCACTCTCTCAATTTTCTCCACATGCCAACACAGAAAAAGGAGACTGTAGGCAATCTGTACAATGTTCAAGCAATGAATATAAAACTATATAATAGTAACAAGTGATTTTTATATAGAAATGACTAGCCTTAAATACATATAAAATATATTTAAAGCCAGGCAGTGGTGATGCATGCCTTTGATTCCAACACTCAGGAGGCAAAGGCAAGTAGATCTCTGAGTTAGAAGCCATACTGCTCTACAAAGTGCGTTCCAGGACAATCACAGCTACACAGAGAAATCCTGTCCTGAAAAAACAACAAAAAAAAATATTTAGCATACTAGGGAGATGGCTAAGCAGTTAATAACACTGGAAGCTCTTCCAAAGGACCCAAATTCAATCTCCAGCATGCACATGGCACCTTACAATTGTCTATTAACAAGGGATTTGATTACCTCTCCTATCTTCCATGGGCACCAAACTTGACCAGACATATACATGGTGCACAGACATACATGTAGGCAAAACACCTACCTACATATATAAATAATTGTTAATAATTATTATTACATTTAGGACACCCAGTAAGTTCAAGAAGCTAGGGAATGAACAGCATAAACCTTAGTTATAAATTAGGAAACAAGATAAATGAGAAAATAATAGGTAATACCAGTAAAAAAGTAACAAAATCAAAGCAGGTGGTGGTGGCACACATCTTTAATCCCAGGACTCAGTTGGCAGCAGTAAGTGGGTCTCTGAGTTCAAGGACAAACTGGTCTACAGAGCAAGTTCCAGGACATCCAGAGCTACACAGAGAAATCCTGTCTGAAAAAGAAAAAAACAAAAAAGGCACCAAAATCACAGCTGAAGAGATGGCTCAATCATTAAGAGTATTTATTGCTTTTGTAGAGGACCTAGGTTTGATTCTTAGTACTCATGTGGTAGCTTACAAGTGCCTATAACTCAAGTTCCAGGGAATTTGATTCCTTTTTCTGACTTCAGTGCAGTAGGCATACATGTGGTACACATACACACTTGTAGACAAAATAATCATACACATAAAAAATATTTAAAAGGTAATGAAATACAGTCCTTTGGCAGTACGTATAAAACACATTTCTGAAAATATGATTAAATACTAAAGAAAAATGCATAATATAAGTTTAAAATTTTTAAAATGTGGATGTAGAATAGATTTTTAACTTTATAAGACCATGCCATAAATGTGACTTATCACCATATTTAGCCTGAGTTCAGAAGCTCAATTAGTGTTCACAAAGGCTATAGCTAGACAGATGTTTAAATATGGTAGTTAAAGGATATGACCCACAAATCATTTAGTCAAGTAGTCAGAAATTAAGATAATGACCTTCATGAATAAGTGGTTGGAATTTCACTCACCCCAGTATGTAAGATCTTCCAAAAATCAGTCTCTATATCTACTATCAACACTGGAAAACATTGTCTAGAACTAGGAAATCTTTGATGAGATTGTGTCTCATTTTAAACAACAGAAACTTCACTCACTATATACCTCACCAATATGGCCTAAACAAGACCTGAACAAGTATACCACCAGTAAACATGTTAACATGACAGGGGTAATTTTCATGGGGCCTTATGCCTAGGCAAAATTGTCATACTGACCCACTCTTCATGTACCACCTACACAGCAGTTAACTCATGTATAAGTTCAGACCTGCTGTTGGTCTAGTCAAGGCCACTTAAGTATACAGAAGTAATTGGAGGGCCAAGTGGGAATGGGATGAGAAGAAATACAGGGAAATACAGCTAAAATGAATGGACCTTTGAGGAGTAGTATTGACAACTAATATAGTAGAAGCTTCCTAAATTAGAAACATATCTGAAGGCTATATAAATGAAATTACCAAATAATGGGAGAGGACAGCCCCAACTTTCCACCTCATCACCAAATGAAGCTTCCAGTACTTGGATTGAGTTACATCTAATTCAGTTGTTGGCTAAAGGAATCAATCCCTAAACAACCCAGGCTGTTGCCAAGACTCTAAATTACTTTCCACAAACTGGTGAAAGACAAAACCTACGGAACTCATTAAATATGGAGTTGGTGCCTTCATCCCTATGGAATTGTGCCTTTAGTAAAGGAAGGTTCTTTGTATGTTACAAAAGAAGAAATGTAAACACTGACCTAGCCACAAACCCTTTGGTTTACAGTACTATCCTGCCTGTGAGATATGCTAGTGCAATGGTGGCACAAATCTTGTGGCAGTAACCAATTAATATCTGATTTGATGTAAGGCCCACAAGATGGAACCCATACCTGACACTTTTTGAGTGACCAAGAACCTGAGACTAGATAGCCCAGGGTCCCAGGGTAAACTAAATGCTACTGTTCTTTTATTAAAGTAGCAATAAAATGGCATTCTGCTAGACTCATAGATGTGCACCCTGCCTACCTATCATCAAAGAAGCTTCCTCCTGCAGTAGATAGGACTGAATACAGAGACCCACAGCCAGACATGGTGCAGAAAGTGAAGAGACCTTGGAACACTCACTTCTAAATGAGATGTCTGCAATAAATCCTTCCCCTCAGGGTTTGGGAAATCCCTCAGAAGAGGAGGCAGAAAATGTATAAAAGCCAGAGGGGATAGAGAACACCAAGAAAACAAGGCCCTGTCAATCAACTGACCCACAGAGATTGAAGCAGCATACAGAGTCCTAGACCACAGATGTGCTCCTAAAGATAAAAGGAGAAGTGGACACATATTTCTAACTCAGAAACAATTTTCAATTGATGATTACTTGTAAATAAAGTTTAATTTCCTTCAAGGAAGTCTCACTGGGAAAACAACTCTTAATGGTAGAAAACAAAGAAAACCTGACCAATTCCCATCCTGGAAGTCTCCTGCCTAGAAATGGTAGAAAGCTCCCCGCACCCAATAAGCCCTATCTATATAAGCCCTGCTCCTTCTGTCCTTTGCCCCACTGTTTTCTCCCACTTCAGGCTGAGGCAGCCACTGTCCTGGACCCTTCCCTCCTAATAAATCTTTTGAGTGAGGTTTGAGTGATGACCTCTCCTTTCGCAGGAACAGCAGCGAATGGGTCTGGACGGAAAATAGCTGAACAGAGTTGGTACACTTTGGAAAACCAGAGCAGGACTGTAACAACTTCACTGGGGAGGCCCTACCTTTCCGGAGTAGAACTGGTAACAATGGGGGAAGCCTTTCCCTGAAGCAGGACTGTAACCTATGCTTACTATGGCATGTGGTGTTCATTGGCTCCCAACTGCCTGAATAGCTTTCCATGGAGCTGCATAAATTCCTACAATTCTGAGTTTCTCATTTCAGACCAGCAAAGCAGAGAAAACCTGAGAATTTAGAAGTCAAGGTGATAGCCTAAGGCACACTAGAAAAGCCTCACTCTGGGAGGCTTGCCCTTTTCAGAAGAGAAATGTAAAGGCAATAGGGAGACTGGGAGGAATAAAGAATGTTTTAAGCCTCACACTGGTTAGAGGAGTCCCAACTAATACACATGCTTCTCTGAGATTAGTCTGGAATCTAAGTGGAACGACCTGCATAAAAACAAAAAATAGTAATAAACTTTCTGCTTCTACCACATACCTGTAGCCTTTCTCTGGGATCCTCTGAGAAGAAATGGAACCAAGATCTATGAGAAAACACAGTGAGACCCTTAGGGTAAATTGAGAAAAGCACAGTCATCATAGGTCTCCAAATAACCCAGCTGCGCCCATGCTTTTTGTGATGTACCCTAATCCGACCACACGCCAAAGGGTGGCGCTCTACTAGTTCCTGTTGCCTTGGAGCATTCTTGAAGTTTAAGGTCAGTTTTGAGGTTGCCTGAGGCAGGAGAAGACGGAGGAGCTGTGAGGTACTGGTAAGGCTTTGGAAGTAGAGTGACAGATCCCCAGATATTCCGCTGGCACTGTAGACAAGTCCACTACTCCTGTTGTGTCCCGGAACCCAACCCTGGAACATGGTAGAACACCGTTCTCTGTTCTAGTGCCTTCTGTGACAAAACATTGGAGGTAAGAGCCATCCTGACTGTATTTTGCTTGGTTTCTTTTGTTTTTGAGATAGGCCCTTCCTGTGTAGCCCACACTGGCCTCAAACACGGTGCTACTACTTCAGCCTCGACAGTGCTGCGAGTATACGTGTGACACACTAGGCTTGGGAGCCATTTTGAATGGAGAAGACGCCAGTTCTGTGAGGAGTTGAAACCCTGAGTGAGTATGGAAGTGCAATCCTAGAGAGAGAGTCAGCATCTAATGCCGCTTAGATCCTATGGTTAAGTCTGGCAGCTGTAGGAAGTTTACCTCAGAGACTCTGGGATGCAGAATCATAAGGTTAGCTGAGCAAAAAACGTCTAAGCACTCTCAGGGTATAAGACGAAACTCTGAGGCATGGCGTGTCACCCTGAGAGACAGCATGCCACATAAAAAGCCAGAAACTATGCCCAGCCCATTCCTCCTCTGTTGACTCCCAGAACAGTTAATTTTTGTCCTTTTGCTTTTTGTTTGTTGGGTATATTTTACTTTTATTTATGTATATGTGTGTATTTGCAGTGTGTAAGCAAGTGAATTTAAGGCCAGAAGCAGGCAACGGATCCTCCAGAGCTCGAATTACCTGACGTTGTGGGTACTGGAAACCAAACTGGTAGAACAGCAAGTGCTCCAGTGATCCATTTTTTCAGTTCAGGGTTTGGTTTGGTTTTAGGACAGGATACTCTCTACGTAGCCTACACTGCCCCGAAATTGCTGTGTAGACTAAAATAGGCTTTGAAGTGCCATCTCTACCAGCCTCCTTAATGTTGACATTACATACTTGTGCCACCCCCCCATCCCTTGTTTTTTGTTTTGTTTTTTGGTTTGAGTTTTTTGTTTTTGTTTTTTGTTTTGTTTTGTTTTTCGTTTTTCCAGACAGGGTTTCTCTGTGTAACAGTCCTGCCTGGCCTCAAACACAGAAATCAATCTGTTCATGCCTCCCCAGTGCTGGGATTAAAGGGAAACCTGATCTACAGAGCAAGCTCCAGGACATCCAGGGCTACACACAGGAACCCAGTCTTGAAAAATGAAAAGGGGGGGGGCGAGAAAAGAAATATTTTCTGAGATTTGGAATATGTGAGGAGACATGTTAAGACTCTGGGACTGACAAAGCCTCTTGGACCTGACAGAGGGACACACCCCTCCCCAATATAATCCAGTGGTAGCCTCCACCTCCCCAAGCTAATCCCTTCCTCGGTGGAGACTCCAGAATCAGAGTTGTTACCTTTTTGCTTTGTTGTTGTTGTTAGGTTTGGTTTTGTGTGTATATGCTAGTACAATCAGAGACTATCTTTTTCATTGTTTTGAATTTTTGAGACAGTGTCTTTTTTGGTTGGTTTATTTTATTTTGTTTAAGGATGATCCCCAATGATAGCTATCATGAAATTCTGTGTAGATCTCCTGAGGACTGAGATTACTCTTAGTTTAGGAAACATATTTTTGAGAGCCAGGCTCTGTGAAGGATGGTAAGATCTTGAAGGTAGAGTGAGTATGCCAGAGTCCTAATAATATCTCCGAAAAGTCTAACCCCAGCTCTTATCTGTCCTGTAACAAGGGATAGAATTTGTTCAAATGAGAACCAACACCCACTATCTCCCTTAGTAGACTTTAGGAATCAGAACCTCATTCTAAACAAAGAGAACCCAGGGATCTGTAGCAGGATTCTGAGAGAACCTCAAACAATTCATTTGTACCACTTTTGCTCGCTCTTCCTGTTGTCACAATGGAGTCTAGAATTTGGAACCATGTTCTAAGGTCCATTGAGAGGAGAGGACTCTGTTAGGGAACATGGTGAAACCCTGGAGATACATTTAGAAGTTTTCCCCTGAGGACATAACCCCCTCCAAGAATGATCTGACCCTGTTTCTATTTTCAGTCCTGTACCATACAGGGGTGATACAGAGATTTTATATTTTCCTTTAACAAGTATGCTTGAGTTTAGAAAAGAAGAGAGCCACACTCCAACTCTAAAGCCAGCTTTAAATTATAATTAAACAGGGATTTCAACTTACAAAAAAAGATATATAGAGCTTAAGCACTGAGATTTTACCCTATGAAGTATACTGGTACCAATATTCTTTTGCTTGTAAATTTTTCTGGATAGCCTCTCTTTTGCTTTAGACATCTAGATGTCCAAGGTCTTTTCACTTCTTGAAGATGGATATTTCCAGTTTTCTGCAAAAACAAAAACAAAAACTTGCTCCAACCCTTTATTTTCTCTTACAACAGCTGTAACCATATCTAGCCAATCTTTAGGGATGACCTGGTTACAGCATGATTGAGCATAGCTACCTTCCAAGCAGTTGACCCGGGTAGATCCAGGCCCAGTGCCAGGGGCCTCTATTGGCCTCACACCGTCCACGGGCCATCTCAGCTTGTTCTGTCAAAGTTCAAAGGTAACTTTCTGAGGGAACCTGCATGTCCAGTTAAAATAGCATACTGTCAAGCAGTCAATACAGGGACAGGTTCTTGTCCAATGACTAACCGTTGCCACAAGGAAAGTAGAATTCATATGGAGTTTCTTCAATGCCCTTTTTTCTCTTGAAGTAGATTGGGGCTGCCAGGAGCAGACCTGTCTCACTGTTCAGAAAAGTCTTTAAGTTCTAAAAATATTTTAAATGCCATATTCTATGGGTCTCTGAAATTTTTGAAGAAGACCTGTTTATCTAAAATATATTTGTTTGACCTTGAAAACATATCTAACATGACTATGTCTGAATGTAATGTCTAACTACTGACTTGCATTGTTTTATATTCTAATTAATTGGAAATAAAAACTTTCATGGACTAGCAATTTAGATTACAATGTTAGATAAATTGATTAAGTATACTACCTGAAACAAGCATAGAAATATTTGTACAATGACACAATTAATCTCAAGATACACAATTTGTATACAGAAAACCAATGCAATGTAAAATATTTAAAGCTAGCAAATCCTTTTAAAAAAAGATTCCATAATCTATCCTTATATCCTATATATCTGTATCCTCTTTTTCTTTATATTTTTTTTAAACACAAATCGTGAATCTAATCATTCTTGTTTAACTTTTTTCTAACCATAACCATGAACAATTTTTAACCAATTAACCTAAACAATGACAATCATCCATAACCCATTGAACAATCAACACTAAGCCACCCTACCACTTGGGAACCAAAACCAACCCACCCTACCACTTGGGAGTGTGGGCGCTGGTTCTTAAGTTTACTTCCTGCTGACTGGGGGCGATGGCATCTTTTGAGGATCCTGAAAAGAAAAGTTTTGTTAAATGTCAAGTCCTGAAATAAGTAGCTGTGTCATTTGTTGTCCAGTCTCTGCATAGCAGGAAAGCACACTGCTTGTCTCAAGTTTTGGCCATAGTAGTCTGTGAAGCTGGTTCATCTCATTGAGCTGCTACAAAATTGTCGTGAGCAGTTTGTAGTTCAAATCTGATCTTTGATTGGTTCAACATTTGTTTTACAAATGGTGAATGCATCCCATACGTTACAATTGCTTCTTTTAGTCTCTTTAATTCTAGCATTTGTACTGGAGCCTGACTAGCTTCTCTTTCATCTTTATCATTCTTCATTTTTTAAAGGTTACTGGGTATATTAATGTTGCCTGTTTTGTCTAATTTTAGATGACCTTGCTGAAATTGGTCTTCATATTCCTCTGTTTGAATTTGAACATCTTTGTGTTCTCTCTCAACAGGCTATATTAATACCTTTTTATTTGCATTTATATTAATTGACTTTTAAATGATAAAAAGGCAGAAGAAGCCATGACTCACAGTTAGTCCCAGCACTTGAGAAGCAAAAGAAACTGTGTGAGTTCAAAGACAGCCTGGTCTTCAAAGCAAGTTTCAGGACAGCCAGGACTGTTACACAGAAAACTCTGTCTGGAAAAAAACAAAAACAAAAACAAAGACTGGAGGAGGTGGATCTGTCCTCTGATATTTCAGATTGTTTTTATTATATTTCCAACATATTCCCACACAGGGGCTGTCCTGATTTGGGCACTCTCGGTCCAGTTCTGAGCTCTGCATGGGTCTGTGAGGTGTCACAGTAAGATTCTAAGCACAAACGTGGGAAGCTCCAGTCCAAATACAGGGAAGCTCAAGGATGCTTTCATCTTTGACCTTGTTGCCAGCCTTGCATCATAAGAAAGCAGGCTTTTCAGAGGAGACCCTTCGACCCCCAGCTCCATTTCTCCCACCCCTCCTTCTGTCTCAAGAGTCCCCTGGAGTCACAGCCTTGGTTCAGGGGCAGCAGACTGAGGTCACCAGATGTTAGGGTCCAGAATAGTCTAAAAGTCATGGGGAAGACTGTGAGGGAGGATAAAGTGCCACCAAAGAGGCATAATGCCCTTGCTGTTAACTCTGGGAGGCTTAGGATCTATGTCCCGGCATGGAATCTCAAACTTTTTTTTCTTATGTATCAGAAGGAAATGCTATGGCCAGAGTGGGAAAGCTCCAGTGTATGAGGGAGAGAATTCTGGTACAAGAAGGGTCCCACAGAAACCAGTCTGACTTCTTAATCCAGGTTTCAGAGAGTTTGGGTTTGTCACTACAAAAAATAGTGCCTCAGAAGAGAGAAGGGCCTAGGTGTTATGGAGACTACCCTCTGCCACCCTCTTCTCAGCTCTGGCAGTCTCTGGGAAGAGTAAGCAGATGCATTGCACCTTCACTTTAGCCTACGGTATGACAGGGAAAAATGAGGCCTGCTCTGCAGAATTGCTGGGGAGATGAGATCTGCTATGAAGGGGTGATGCTAGAAAGGACACATCAGATTATAAACTTTTGATGGATTTAGGGAACCCCATATTAGCAGAGATGAGTTCAGATCAGGGAGGCAACCCCATAGATTCCATGTGTGGCTGAAGGGACATGGTATCTGTTTGCTTCTCCTGAGAGTTTTCAGGATTTGGGTGGGAAGAGGAATTTAGCCTCAGTGGATAATATCAGCTAGACACAGGTGTTAAAAGGGTCCAGCAAGACTCAAGGACACCAGGGGCTGACTGAAGGTAATCCCACTCTATAGCATAGACAGTCCCCACAGAAGTCTGTACCGAAACCCTTGTCATCCCCACATTTCTGGACAGGACCACCAGTCTAAGCCCTCTGTTTCTAGGTCATTGATCTCAGGGAGCTGAAGTCCCTATCAAGATGATCTTGACTCAGATCATCAAAGAAAATATTCCAGTTGTGTCAGAGCTCAGGGTGAGGACTGAGAGAGTCCCATCACTCAAACACATGGGACCTAGTATTTCTGCTGGCTGTGGAAAAACCTGGAGACTATAGGTGGATTGCTTCCCCTCACTTGCTTTTTCTTCTTTCTCACAGAAATATGCCTTCACATTAAAGAAGGTGGGTTCAGCCCATAGGGGAAGCAGTTTAGTCTTTTCAACTTATCAAGTAAGTATGAGATGGACTCTACTTCCTATTACACATTAACCCCGGTGAAGTGTGATACCTATTCCTATCACCCAGGAAAGTTTAGCTGGATATGTCTCCCTTGATGCCTGGTCCCATCCCAGAGTTTTGGACTTCCATTGCAAGAAGTCAGCCTCAGGCCAGAAGAGGGTTGGGGTCCAGACACTGACAGTGCAAAGAGTGAGTACAGAAGAGATACCCAGAATCCGTCTCTCCTCTCCTATCAGGGCCAAGCACCTAGTATTCTCACAGTTTGCAGATCTGGGATGCCTCTGCATCTCTTACAGGAGTTCCAGCAGCCAGAAGTCAAGGAATTGGTCTGAGGCAGCATCCTCAGGTCAGACACAGGGGAAGCCCAAGCAGACTCAGGAGTGAAAGTGAAGTACCAAGGGTCCTATCCACCCCAGAACACAGGGACTCCATATTTCCCTGCCTCACTGGAATGTCAAACTCTGTAACCTGGCTGTGCTCTGGAGATATTTCTCACTGTTTCCTTTAGTGTCATAAGTAATAGCACTGACAAAAAGACAGCTTTCCCTGTGGCCATACAGTACCACCCAAGAGAAAAATTGCAAAGGGCCATTTTGAGAGGTTTCAGGGGTATAACTGTCAGCAAAGTATTCTCATAGTGCTCTCTTCTTGACCCAGGTCTGAGACTGTATCACTGTTCCTGCCTATTGTCCTGCTTGCTAGCTTCAAGAACATCGCCATGTCTCATGGTCAGAAGAGGCAGTATTGTAACTTTCAGGGAGAATCTCAGGCCCAAAAAGAAGAACAGGGACAGATGAATTCTGCTCTCCCTGTGGCTGAGGTAGAGGAGTCCAATGACAACAGATCCTCCTCTTCCACTAGCCCAACCCTCTCCAGGAAGATACCTGCTGGTGGGATACCAAAATTTCACCAGAGTCCTCAGCAAGCTGCATCTCATCCCACTGTCATGGCCTTCATTCCAACATCCCCATCTGATGAGGCCTCTGGGAACCACATAGTACTGCACCATCCACTAAGTGCAAAGGTTCCTGAATTGGTGCAGTTCCTGCTCCTCAAGTATACACTGAAAGAGCTGACCAACAAGGCAGACATTATAGAAAACATTATCAAAGAGGATGTGCAGTACTACAATAGTATCTTTAATGAGGCTTCTGAGGGTTTGAAGCTGATCTTTGGCATTGACGTGATAGAAGTGGACCCCTTTGTCCACACCTATGTCCTTGTCACTTCCCTGGGGATCACCTATGATGGAATACTCACTAATGTCCAAGGTATGCCCAAAACAGGCCTCCTAATAATTGTCTTAGGTATCATCTGCATACATGGCAATCGTGTCAATGAGAATGTGATCTGGCGAGCACTAAATATGATGGGAGTACGTCCCATGGAAAATCACTATATAGCTGGTAATGTCAAGAAGCTTTTCACTGAAACTTTCGTACAGGAAGGGTATCTAGAATACAATCAAGTGCATGACAGTGATCCCTCTCACTATGAGTTCCTATGGGGTCCAAGGGCCCATGCTGAAACCACAACTGTGGATGTCTTAGAGTTTTTGTCTGGGATCAGCAGAATAAACTAAGTGATTTCAGATCCTTCCCATGCATGTATTTAGAGGCTTTGAGAAAACATGACATTTTTAGAATTGCCACCACAAATGGCATACTGCATGGTCAATACAAGTTCTGGTGCCACATTCAGCAGCTCTCTGAATGAAGTCTCAGATGAGTCTTCACTGTGTTTGAAGGTAGCAGTCACTGTTTCAAATAGTAAAGATGACGAGTGAAAGTAAGTGAATATACCCTATTTTATAAGGGTAAATTGGAACTTTTTTTTAGTATTTTTCAAATTTTGTTTCTCTTAATTGAAGGATTTAATAGGATTCAGAATCTAAGTCTATAAGTGACATTAATAACACAATAGGATCATAGTATGTATCCCTCATTGGCATGGAATTCTCTATGTAGACCAAGCTGGCCATGAATGTACAGATACCCACTTAACTCTTCCCTCTGAATGCCAGAATTAAGATCTGTGCCACCTCACATACCCATCTTTTGATATTTTATATAACAAAACCTTCCAGCTTATTCTGTGGTCTATAATAACATTGGAACAGGAATTTAATTTGAAATGTGAAAGAATTTAGTAATATAATCAATGTCAATAATAAGAGAAAAATGAAAGAAATTGTTAATTCTCATTTCCCCTTCAACAAAATCTGTTCCTCTGTAAAATTAAGTTACATGTGTAAATTGAAATGTGCATGGCTTTTTGAAATTGTATGAGGAATTACATCCTAATAAGTTACCCAATGTGAAGTTCCACAACTTCAGAATTGTAGAGAAGTTCACTAGACTTTGGATCAGGTTAATCTCTCTGTGTGATTTTTTTTTTATTTGCAAGTTCTTTTTAATAAAATTACAATACAAATAAATAAGTCACCCTACTTAGTGGCTGATTGCTTGAGGGCCTGTTGTTTGCAAGGTCCTGTGTTTATTAGGTAATACTAAGAAAATCTGGAGCTGCCTTTACCCATAAATGGTCAAATACATTAGCATCAGCCATATCAAGAAGAAACAAGGTGTCCTCTTAGACCTTAGGAATGATTTTATGCTGTGACTTAAGCCAGAGAAGTGAAATTTTCCATCCTGAGTAGTTCCTTTTCCATTTTCAGAACAGTTCCTTTTAGGATTTGTTGGGGGGTTACTTTTTATTTTATTGTGAGTAATTATATGTATGTACATATGTGGATCTCTGCAAGTGAATATGGCAGATAGGAATCTCCAACTACATTGTGTGCAGGAAACTGGTCCTGAGTGTGATACAGAGATTTTGAAGAGGTTGAGTCAAATTCAAATTGTTTGGGATCGTTGCCTCTTAGAAATAATTGATATAATACCCATAGAATCCTGGATACTTCTTGCAAACAGTTGTTATTAAAAAGAGTTAGCTTTTGAATTAGAGACATGGCTCAGTTGCTTTTACAGAGGACCCAGAGTTGGTTCCCAGCAACCGCATAGCAGCTGCCTGTAACTTACACAACTGTCTGTAACTCCAGTTCCAGGGAATCTGATGCCCTCCTCTGGCTTCCACAGGTACCAGGCATAAATGTGGAACACAGAAATATATGCAGGAAATCCATTCATAAAATTAAAATAATAATTGTTAAAAATAAAAATTTAAACAGCCTGATCGCTGAGTCACATTCTGGATTTCTGATCTGTCCCCTTTGCCTACATTCCCACTATAGTGTTGGCTGCCATGAGGTGTGGTGATATTTTCTATATTTAATAAAAATAGTCTGGAATATCAGAGGACAGAGTCACCCACAGAGCCAAACTGTGACGGTCATGGAGTGGTGACTAATCCCATCACTCGTGACGCAGAGGTCCTCCAGATCACTGTGAGTTCAAGGCCAAACAGCCAGGCAGTGGTGGGACATCCCTTTAGTCCTACCACTAGGAAAGTTGATCCAGGAATTGCAATGTCTTGGCAGGGAAAGAAAGCTAAGGCAGCGGAAGGCAGAAATTCTTCCCTGTTGCCTGTGCTGCAAGTCAGACTGAGGACTCATAGGACCTACCCTGGTTGATCCAAGGAGTTGCCTAGGTTTGTTACCTGTCCCTCTAATATTTCAGCTTTTCACCAATATCTTGATCTGGGTTTTATTATATACTAAAGAGAATTCATGCAATAATGAGGCCTTCATCATAGCTGAGTATGTGTTCTTGGACTTTAAGCCTCAAAAACTATGAGCTAAATAAAGTCTTTTTATGTTACCCTGAGATCTAAATGGAAGAGCATTCAGGAACTGACAAAAGTAACTTGAGAAAGGGATTATTTGGCTTCACCATTTTTGGCTAAAGCTCATCATTGTGGCAAAGTCCTGAAAGTAGGAGTTTGAGGCAACTGTTCCAGTTGCATGTACAGCCACAAAGAAAAGACTGAGAATGTCTGTGTTCAACAACCTCTCAGTCAAAACCTCAGCCCAGGTCAGGAAATGGTACTTCCCACATTTAGGTTTTGTCTTCTCACATCAATTAACTTAATCAAGACAACCAAAGACTAACCTAATTGAAAAAAACCCCTACAGGAATGCCCAGAGGTTAGTTTCCTAGGTGATGCTGGTCTGTTACAAATCAATATTAACATCACAGAGCCAGATGGAGTCCCAGCACTGTGAGGGCGAAGTGGACACAGAGTCCCACCGCTAACAGAGAAGCTATTTGCAATTGATACTGGGAAAGGGGAAATGTGTTTTCTCCAGTGGAGTGTCAGTGTACATCCACCCCACTCTGGACTCTCGGGTTTTGATGCTGTCATTACTGTTGCTGTTTAGTCTCATTGGTCTTTTGCTTGTTTGTTTTGATTTCTGTTTTTGTGTTTTGTTGGGTGAGTAGGGAAGAGGAATCTGGGAGAAGTTGGAGAAAGAGAAGGAACATGATCAAAATACATTGTATAAGATTTTCAATTAAAATAAGAATATAAAATAAAAATATATATTAACATCACAGTATGTTCTGACAGTTTTAGGTCAACTTAACAGAAGCTAATGTCATCTGAGAGGTGGAAACCTCAAGGAAATGCCTCCATATATCAGGCTGAAGAAAGCCTGAAGGGCATTTTCTTAATTATAGATTGTTGAGGGAGGGTCTACCCCATTGTGGGTGGTGCCATCCCAGGACTGCTAGTCCTGAGTTCTATAAGAAAACAGGCCAGTAAGCAGTACCCTTCCATGGCCTCTGAACCAGCTCCTGCCTCCAGGATCCTGACCTGTTTGAGTTCCTGTCCTGACTTCCTTCAGTGTGAACAGAAATGTGCAAGTGTAAAACCAATTCTTTGCCCTCCAAGTTGCTTTTGGCCTTGGTATTTCATTGCATCAATAGTAACCCTAACTGGGACAGAGTACTTAAATTCTAGAAGTTTCAGTTTTGTCCAGTGGGGGGGGGGGGTTCTAGACAAATTAAATAATAAATCACCTAGGGAAAAATGGTGATGGCACTGAGAGCACTAAACTCTCCCACTCTCACAACTGAAATTAGGTTTCAGCTCTATAAGAAAGGCAAAAGAGGTGTCTCTTCCAACAAAGGGCCATTTATCCACAATGTCCCTACATTCAGGGTCAAGGGAAAGAACAAACATAAGGCCTAAGTCAGCCTTGAAAGGTCTCAAGGACAAAGCCAGCCACCCTGTGAAAATAACCTTACAGGAGGCAATTTCTCGCAAAGCATCCCCTTCTGAGTCACATACATATTTGCCCAAGCTTGTGCCCGTGTGTCCAAGAGTAAGAAAATTAGAAATACACTAATAGAGCTGCTGCTTGTTTAGCCAATCATATTTGAGATGACCTAACTGTCCCAGAAACTTTCCTTATCTGCTTAAAGGGAACCTGCACGCTAATCTCAGGGTCATCATGATTTTGCACAGATGAACAACCTCACCTGCATGCTGGTATAATAAATGTTCTTTGCTTTTACATACTGTTTGAGTCTGGGGTCTTCCTTCAGCATTTCCCAGACCCTACATTTGGGACGTTGGCCGAAAATGCTAGGGAACCCTCAATTTATTAGCAGAGCACTCTAGGGGAGCACATTCTGTTCTCCCCCAGTTGGTGAGTCTGTGTTTGTTCTGGTGTGTCCTTGTTTTGTCTTTGTTCTAATTTGGTGGCTAGAAAAAGAAAAAAATGATGCTGGTTTGGTAACCAGACACAAGCTGAAAACCTACTGAGGAAGGGCTGCTACACTGTTCACTTCCTCCTGGTAGCTGAATCTGAGATGTTCAGAACTCCCTTCTGATGGAAATGGGAATATTCCCATGTGTTGGAGGTAGGAAATTTCAGTCTGGTTATGATAGCCACTGACTGGAGCCTTCTGGTCCTCTGGGCATAACCTGGGCATAAACAGGCCACCATCTGCATCTTTTTCGAAAACATCAGTGGGTTTGTTTGTTTTTATGTAAATGTTTGTTTATCGTTTATCTTCTTTTGTGTTCTGGAAGAAAAATATTACATGGCAGACAATAAGCTCCTCTCTCAACCCTGAACCTAGTCCTCAAAAACCAAGCAGGAAGTCTGGAGATAATTGATTGGGGAGCTAACAATCTTTTACAGGAATACTGACTGAGCCTTCCTTCTTTTAAACCAAATTCTTCACTTTGATACAATTTACAGTCTTATGCTAATATCTCCCTTCACCAACGCCGTTGCTACTTTTCAACCTCTTAACACTTTTCTGTCCTGACATGGCCTAAGAAACTGCTAAATTAAATTAAACCAGCCAATATACTTTATACTATATACTTTAAGATGTTTTGGCTTTAGAATAAAAGTCAAAAAGATATTGTTTGGAAAAAATTGTGCTTTTATTTCCACAGGAAAGAAAAATATATGGTTTTAGGTCATTCAGATTTACTGTGTTATAATTATTTGTCATCATTTAGGGTAGCTGTTTTAAACTTACATTTGTTAATATATTAATATATTATATGTATATATGTATGTGTATATGTGTGATATATACATATACATATATATATACTTTTGTTTAAGGTATTGCCTATACAATATTCTACACTACTAAAAGAAACCACAAGAAGGACTTAAGTGAAAGTTTTCATGTCATCTAGAAAACAAGAAAAAAAAAAAAAAACAGGAGACTAAAATAATGAAATAAAGAAAGTAGGAAAGGGGAGTTTGCCTAAAATAAAAATGTCTGCCTAAACCAGAGAAGTAGAGATAGAAAAAGTCTGACCTGAGGGGATGTAGAAAGATGTAGAAGGCCAGAGGAGATATAAACTATGTTGTAGGGGCGGTTTCTTGGTCCCAGGCGGCCAGCGGCCCAGACCCTGCCACGCCAGACCCTTTAGCCACCCGCCGCCGCTGCTCAAGCCCCCAGAAATGACTCAGACGCTTATATTAACTTCATGCTGTTTGGCTTATGGCTCAGGCACATTGCTAGCTAGCTCTTACATCTTAAATCAACCCATTTCTATTAATTACTGGGCAAAACAGGTCTCTCTCCCAATAAAGGGATATTTATTCACAAGGCCCTTATATTCAGGGTCAAAGGAGAGAACAAGCATAGAGGGCCTAAGTCAGCCTCACAGAGTCTCAAGGACAAACCCAGCTGTCCCCTTTAGAGTAACATGCAGACCTGCACAAGCTTGTGCAGATGGGTCCAAAAAAACAACAAGATTAAACCTCAGCCAAACAGAAATATACTAATATAGCTTCTGTTTGTTTAACTAATAAGATTTGAGGTGACCTAAGTGTCCGTGGCACCTTCCTTATCTCTGCTTAAATGCACATCTCAGGGTTGTTGCCATCTTGCACAGAAGAACAACCTCCATATGCATGCTGGTATAATAAACTCTCTTTGGTTTTACATACTATTTGAATCTGGGGTCTTTCTTCAGCATTTCCTTAGGCACTACAGGTAGCTGTTTTGTGTTCTTTTATCTTGCTGAGATGTTTTTTCAGTCTTCATAAATTTCTTAGAATCCAGGCCTGCTGTTCCCTGCAGCAGTCTTTTTCTATATTTTTCTCTCTACCATGTCACCTAGAGGCTTACAAGAGTGGATTATACTGCTAGGTCCAACATTAAACAAGAAATAGAATATTCAGACACCCTGACTTAGTCAAGAGTCAAGCATGACTGCCTCTACCCTTTCAAGTCCATATAAGCTATTTATACACCCCTGGTTTCTAATAAGAAATCTCTTGCCATTTAAAATATTTCCTTAGAGGTAAGTTGTTATTTCTTCTTACAGCTTTCAAATTTGTCTCTTGAGTGCTATAGAGATGGTTAAGAGTTTGCACTGCTTTTCCAGGAGACTTGAGTTGGATTCCTAGCGTCCACGTTGAATAGCTCACAAATGCCTCTGACTCCAGCTACAGAGTATCTGGACCCTCTTCTGATCTCTACTGGCACTAGTACATGTGCACATACTCATCCACAGACAGACACTGTTGGTTTCGTGCATAAGATCAGACACACACTACCAGTGCCACACTAGAGTTTATTCAGGAGAGTTGCCGGGACCTTACAACTCACTCTTACGTTTATTATAAAAAGAAAGCTGGGTTTATGTAGGAGTAAGGCAGGGGTATATGGATTGGACCAGAACAGGGTCAACGGATCTCTTAATGCTGCTTTATGCCGTCTTAAGGGTGAAGTTTTTCTTTTTGGAAGATGAGAGCTGTATCTTCTGGTGGTCAGTTTCCTGGGTTTTGCAGCCCATTCCTGCATTCCGGGTGAGTTTAAGGCATGGGATGATGAATTCTGATTTTCTGGAGCTCAGAAAAAAAAAAAAAAACTGTGAGAGAACCTTGGGTAGTGACATATATAGTGAGGGTACTCTGCTATTATGGGGTCAGACTAAGAGAAGGAGAGAAAGAAGATTTGAAATTGGGACATGTCTGACCTTAAGTTAGGCTTTTTTCTTATATTTGAAATAAATCTTGAGGTAGCTGTTTTGTGTGTTTTCCCCCAGGGGACTCTAGTGGCTAGTGGCTGCACAATAAAGTTTATGGACCTCTGCTAGGTCTGGGGATGGGAAGAGGTTAAAATGTATCATGGTTTTTGTTTACCGGTTGCTGAGGTTAAAATGGCTTTTGGTTTTTTTTCTCTCTGGTCTTGGGGTTGGGAATAATGGTCTCTGTTTTACCTGTATCAGCTCTAGAAATGGCTCTTGGTTCCTTTCCTCTAGTCCTCAGGGAGTGGTCAACTGTTTTCCAATGGTAAGATGGCTTCTTGGGTTTTCCATTCTCCAGAAGCAGTAGCTGGAGGGTTAGTCTGTGGGGGCGGGGGAGGGCGAGGTCACAAAATACCTCGAAGCCTTTTGTATTTGACAACCATCTCAACTTCAGCTCTGAGAAGTGAAGCAGGCTGGAACGGAAAACTCAGAGATGGGGAATTTTGGGGAAATGTGTCTAGTGACACAAGGATCTGGGTGTTACCCCTTGGGGTTCCACCTGGGAGGCTGGAATGGGGGTCTCGCGCTGGCAGGCTGAGCAGATAGCAAGAGAAGCAAGGGAGCCGTTGGAACAGCTGACACATCTGGATTCAGGGGAATGTGGTGACTGAAAGAAATGAAAGCTCCTACTTTAGCTAAAAAAATCCCTTCCCATGAGAGGTATGGGGCAGGTTGGCATGACCAAAAATGAGTGGGTGATAGGGATGTCTCTGAAAATACAATTAAGTGGCAGAGTATGATGAGGCTGGAACTGTTTGCCTCCCACCCCAAGAATGGAGGCTAGAAAGAGAGGTAGGACCCCAAAGGTCCTGCAGGACCGAGTATGTGGGACCAGTGTCAACGAGGAAGGAGATGGGCTACCCTGCTAAACTTATGACTACCCGAGGCTCCCTTTTCATGATGGCAGTGGTCGGGTTAGGGAAGCCAGGACAGCATCAACTGTTCACAGCCAGGCCTAGGAGACCAGCCAGGGAGTGGTTCATGTGTAATGTCCTCCTGCCAAATGGGGGTTGGGAACAGTCACTAGTGTTTCCCTTGATGATACCCAGGATAAGGCCTTAACAGCCTATGTGAAGCTGGGTAAGAGCAGAGACCAGTAGCTGAGTTGGCCACACTTAAAACATGGACCAGGAGGTCTAGGTCTCTTGCCACAGGAAGAAGCGATGGAGCTGGTTGGATAGCTTTAGCCAGCAGGAAGTATTTTTCCTGGCGTGTTTTCTCCTCTCTCCTGTGATACACCTTAAAAGCCAGCACTAAGACTTCTGCCTGAGGAGTCAGTGGTCCCCTCTCAAGAGATGGAAGTTTAGATGTCGGGGTAGCTCTGGGTAAAAAGTGGTTCATGTTGCTTTCCCTCAGCGCTCTCGGGATCTAAGTTAGTATACTGTAAGAGAGCATTGGTGAAACATTTCCAAAATTGGGATGGAACTCCTGTTTATTTTGTACTATCTCTTGCAATTTTTTTAAAGTGACAGACTTTGGAGCAGCTTCACACAGACTTGCCAGTAAGCAGGTCACAAAACTGTCTCTGGCGAAGACACACCTTGGTGTATTCTAATTCCAATGGGGGGGGGGGTCTACATCTGGGACAGCCTCGGCTCCCAGGGGGTGTGCTACATTTATCTGATGGACCTCATCTGCATACGTTCTGGAATGTTCCCAAACTCACCTTCACTCAAGAGCCCAATATTTTTTTTTGACACTTGAAAAAGTTCTAACAGAGGAAACAGGGTATAAACTTTCACTATCCCATCTACACCAGCCATTTCCCGCAGAAGGAGAACTGGATAGAGATATCCTTAGGAGCATGAGAGCAAGTGAACAGTGAAGTAAATGTAGGCACCAGGTTTGGAGTTCCAGAAAAGAAAAAGGTTGGAGGAGTTGCAGGTGAACATTGAGATTTTAAAGGTGGGGTTTCCAGAGAAGAATTTCGTTGTGTGACTAGAAACATATGGTGGAAGAACAGAAAGCCAGAAGAGAAAGCTTAGAGCTGAGATATGAAAAGAGAGAGGGAAACTCTTTATATCCGCCCATATGCTTGTAAAAGTTAGCTCCCGTAAAATATTGGGGTCCAGTGAGCCATTAGGTGGGTATTTTGAGTTATCTGAGGAATACTTAGGCCATTTCTTCATGCATAAACAGGTAAGCTTGATGGTGTCTAGGTAAAGCAAAAAGGACAAGAGAGCCAAGAACACATCATAGATGTGAGGAAGGAGAGAAAAGTTGTGCTGGCTCATTCTCTATTATTGAGGCCCAGGGGGGAGGGATTCCACTGCTCAATCTGGTCATCACCCAGCCTATCAGTGGTTCTGGGGGAACAACACTAACCACTGCTCTTAGGTCAGGCATTAGGACAAAGCCTAAAACAATGCTAGCCACCACAAAGGTGTGCATAAAAACCACACTAGCTATCACTAGACACTCATCAGCACCTAGGATCAGGGCAAAGCCCGAAACAACGTTTGCCACCAATAAAAACACTTTAGTTCTTAGGGCAGGCATAAAAACCCAATGATAAGCCACCATAGGCACTCAGCACCTAGGGTGGGCAATTAGGGCAAAGCCCTGGGGACAGAGTTCAGGAGCAAGATCCAAGGATCTGAGCTGGGCTTCAATAGCAGGGAAGGCCAGAAATGAGTGTCAGGCGAGAAGAAACAGGCATATGTAGTTGGATTATGTTGTTACATTGTAAATAATTGTCCCACCTACTGGTTTAATAAAAATTCTGATTGGCTTTTTATAAATGCTGTGGATGGGGCTACCAGACTAAGAAATCTCAGGGAACAGGAAGAACAGGGCAGAGATACCACAGAGATGCCAGAGAAGCCAGCTGATGCAGAGGACCACAATGCTGCTCTGAGAAAAGGTACCGAGCCACATGGCTGAACAGGATAAGAATCATGGGTAAGTATAAGAGCAGGAGCTAGCCAGCAATATGCCAGAGTCACAGGATGATTAGCATAAAATTAATAAAATGTCTACGTGATTATTTGGGCCTAAGCAGCAGTGGAACTGAGAGCAGGTCCAAACCTCTGGCCTAGGCCCGAAAGTTTGAGCCAGAAACATAATACTATAGTCATAACCACTAAATATCGTAGCTGGAGGTGGTTCTCAGTGAGGCTAAAGTACTCCCAGAAAACAGAATGATCAATGGTCTTTTCCCAAGACAATAGTTTGCATTTACACCAACTGGAAGGAGAAGACTTACCAATTGAGGCTGGTGGTGTTTGAACAATCTGCAGTGGGCAGATGGAAGTGAACCCCCAGATCGGATCTCCTGGCCTATGTGCACCTAAAAGAGAGCCTGAGTCACAGCAGCAAAATGTTGGTTTCACAGGCGAGATCAGGTGCACACACACTACCAGACACTAGAGTTTATTCGGGAGAGTTGCCTGGAGAGTACAAGGGAAAGAAACAAAAGAGAAAAGAGGCCATGTTTAACGTGATGTCTCCTTTTAAGAGAACAGGTAGGAACAGACTTATGTAGACACGCCTAGGGGGCCAGCACCATGTTTGGTTTACCACGGGCTGTCACGTGCCAGGAATCCTTATAGACACATCATTTTAAAACTAAATTTTTATAAAATAAAATAATTTCTCTTAATATTTATTTTTTCCAATGTTCTGTTCCCTTTTTTTAAATTTGATCTTATTGGAGGTTCACTCAGTTTCTGAAATAAAATCTCATAGTGCTGTATCACAATATCATGTGAGATAGATTTTAGTTGGAATTTCCTGAAAACTTTAATAAATCTGGAAAATCTGGTATCTTAACAATATTGCCTCTCAATTCTTCAGCAAGCTATACCTCTCCATTTATTTGGGTCTTTATTATTTTATCTGTTCTGTAAATTTTAGCACACAAATTTTTCATATTTGTACTAGATTCATTTCTAAGCATTTCATTTTTGCTAAAGCTGTTTTTAATTTCCCATAAATTTGGGCAAAAAGTATGGCTCGGTGAGTAAATACACTTGCTGCAAGCCTGGTGAGCTGAATTCAACCTCCAGGATGCACACAACAAGCTGTTTTCTTACCTCAACATGCGCGCGCGCACACACACACACACACACACACACACACAGAGAGAGAGAGAGAGAGAGAGAGAGAGAGAGAGAGAGAGAGAGAGAAAGAGAGAGAGAGAGACAGAGACACAGACAAAGACAGAGACAGAGAGAGAATAAATAAGTGTATTTTTAATTTATCATAAATTTGAGTTTCCAAATACTCATTATAGAAATATAAATATATATGGCCTTGAGGATGAGTGTGGGAGATCAGACCCTACCCCTCATCTTCCATATAATGGCGTGTGTTGCACGAATAAAGGAAACTCAGGGCCAGATCTCTGAGAAAGCTGGAGATATTAGAGAGAGTAAACATCACAGTCAGATCTTACCCAGCTGTCTTCCAGCTTCCTCAGCCTGCCCCTCCTGGCTCTCTATGTCTGCTTTAAATACTCTCTTAGCTCAGTTAAGGCAATGATCTCGAACTCAGATTGGATTAAGGGCGTAGGTTACCACTCCTGGTGTTTCCCTGTGCTGGGATTAAAGGTGTGAGTTTCCACTGATCTTCCTAGACGGACTGTGGGTAGATCCCTCTGATATCTCCGAAATGTTTTTATTATATTATAAAATATCCCCACAGGTGTGGGCAGGGAAAAGACGCCCTCTATCCTACACCCACTCCTCACCCCTGCCTGTAAGAAATGGGGTAGCTGGCCCTCAGGTCATAAAAGCAGGAGAGCTGCCCCTACCCCTCTCCAGCTGCATCACTCAGGAGACTTGCCTCACACCTTGCCTGGGCAACAGGAGAGCTGAAAGGATGACCAACCCTGCAACTACCCAGACCCAGAACCATGGTTATAAGTTGGCCCACCCCAACATCCACACCACCCATGCATGATCTACTGGAGCACATAAAGGGGATGAAAGGGACAATCATGCAGCCCCAAAGATTCAGAATTTCCATGACACCAAGCAACAACAGGATATCCAAGAGGAGTTCCAGTGAGAGCCCAGCATCAATAATGTAGCAGAAACCAGAGACCTCAAACCAGATTAGTAACTCTTCTTAATGAACATAAGCAAGTAAAGATATATAGACAAAAATGTTTGTTGTATAACTCACTATGTCACACTACAGTTTCCATGATGAGATTTTCTTTTTTTGTCTTTTCTTTTTTTTTTCTCTTAAATTTTGTTTTATTGAAGTGGACATTGGTGCAAGGGTAGAGGGCAGAAACAAAGGGACAGGAGGTGAATAGAACTGAGATTAATGATGTGGAAGACACAACGAATAAGTAAAAAGATATATATAAATATACATTTATGCATACATATATATTTGAATTTTTCTGTTGATTTTATACAACCTTGCTGTAGTGGTTTGAATAGGTATGGCCCCCATGAACCTTAGTGTTTTAATACTTGGCTCATAGGGAGTGGCACTATTAAGAGGTATGGCTTTGTTGGAGTAAGTGTGGCCTTGTTAGAGGAAGTATGTCACTGTGGAGGTGGGCTTAGAGGTTTTATATGCTCAAGCTACACCCATTGTGGAAGATGATTCACTTCCTGTTGCCTGTAGATCAAGATATCGAACTCTAAGCTCCTTCTCCAGGACCAGGTCCACCTGCATGCTATCTTACTTTCTGCCATAATGATAATGGACTAAACCTCTGAAACTTTAAGCCAGTCCCAGTTATAGGAGTTGTTGTGGTCATGGTGACCCTTCATAGCAATAGAAACTCTAAGATACTTGCTAAAGTCCACTATTAGTTTTAAAAGATTTTCTTGAGATTGACAGAATTTTCTGCATGAATCATAGTATCTGTGTGTACAGATAGTTTACTTTCTTCTTTTAATCATTTGGATATTTGTGGTGTTTAGTGTTAATTGCCAACTTGGCATGGTTTAGAAGCTTGTTGAGTACTTCTTAAGTATCATTTGTCCATTTGAGATTCTACTATTGGAAATACTCTGTTTTGTCTTATTGATCATGTCCTTTGCCTTACAGAAGCTTCTCAGATACAATAGGTCCCATTTATTAATTGTTGCTCTCAGTGTCTGTACAACTGGTGTTATATTTACAAAGTTGTCCTCTGTGCCAATGCCTTCCAAGCTACTTGCCATTTTATCAGCTATCAGGTTCAGTGTAAGTGAGTTTATGTTGAGGTCTTTGATCAACTTGGACTTGACTTTTGTGCAAGGCAATGAGTCTACTTTCAATCTTCCACATGTTAACATCCAGTTATGCCAGCACCATTTGTTGAATATGTTTTCTTTTTCTATTGTACAATTTTGGCTTCCTTGTCAAAATCAGGTGTTAATAGGTGTGTGGATTAATGTTAGGGTCTTCAATTCGATTCCATTGATCCACATGCCTGTTTTTATGCCAATACCAAGCTGTTTTTATTACTATAGCTCTATAGTAGAGCTTGAGGTCTGGGATGGTGGTGCTTCCAGAAGTTCCTTTATTGTACAGGATGCTGGAAGGAAGAAGGGTGGAGTCTGACCTTGCCAGGAAATGCAGAGGGAAGCAAATGGGCATGCTGTATACTAAGAAAAGGTACTAACACACATGGCAAAACATAGATAAGAAACATGGGTTAATTTAAATGTAAAAGTTAGCTAGTAACAAGCTCAAGCTATTGGCCAATCATTTACAATTAATATTAATTTTGAGTGATTATTTGGGAGAGGCTGCCAGCAAAGTGTAAGGCCCCCTCCCTTTTGCTTGTTTTAGCAAATTTCTCTTACCCAAGAAGTAGAGCTAGTAACAGCACGTTGCAAGGACAGTAAGCAAACTCGCCTAAGACATATTAACAGGACAATAAAGATTAGCTTCACTGATAAAAGAAAAACTGCAGTTAAGACTAAGTCCAGGTGTCTAGAGTAAAGACAAAAGAATGTGGTTAAGAGCCGTGGTCAGGAAACAGCCCCCAACCAAGGATTCAGCTGGGCAGAGGGGGAAGGGAGGGGAAGCAGTTACTTAGCTATGTGATCAGGCCCAGCCGAATCAGGGAAGGAATTCCAGAAAGAGATAAGGAACAAAAGAACAAACAGCAGGCCTGGGGCGGGTGATAACCAGGTCGTTTGGTCAGGCCGGATGGCAACCTGGGGGCCCTCACCCCTCAACTTCACCCCTCAACGGGTGATTTCATTCAAACCAGCCAATGAAAACCTTGTAACTTCGCTTCTGCTTCTGTACGCACGCTTTTGCTTCCCTAACCCTATAAAAAGGCCCTAAACAGAGGGCTGGGCGCGCCAGCCATCCCAAGTGGCTCGGTAGCCCGCAGGTCCTGCGTTATTCAATAAACCTCGTGCTGTTTGCAGCTGATCTGTGGCTCAGTCCTCCTTGGGTCATGGGGTCTCCTCCCGAGGAAAGGTCCGTTTCGGGGGTCCCAAACCCCCGGGGGTCTTTCAAAAGAAAAACTCTGCCTCCAATGGCCAACTACAACGAAGTGACTTTTATAGCAAGTGGTCAATGATAACGAAAATAAAACCAGGCTCTTATAGGTTTGGGGGGGGGAGGTCAAGGAGTAGGATGAGACAGGATGTGAGTGCATACAAAGAGTTAGAAGTAGATCTTTGGAATTTGGTGTCTGAATGTCAGGTCCACAGTGAACCATATATGGCAGATAAGGACCAGATCAAATATGCTACTGAAGGTCAATTTTACCTTAATATTTTGATCCATAGAAGAGAAAAGGAATTTGTCATTTATACTTTTCCCTGTGTATGAAGGGTAAACAGACAGGTGTGGCATGCAGATGTTCACAATGTCTACCCAAAAAGTACACAGAGCAGTTGTTTCAGAATAGCTAACTCAAATGTTTCATTCTAATTTGTGGTGGTTAGTTTTGTGTATCACTTTGACTATGGTATTGTACACAGATATCTAGTCAAACACTCATTTACCTGTAAGTATGAAATATTTTGTAGATATGATTAACATTTAAATCAGGTGAAACAGAATGCCCTGAATATGGATCACTCTCATGGAATCAATTGAAAGCTTTAAGAGATGGAAAACAAAGCCTCTTAAGTTTTATTTCTTTGAGATAAATATTCAACAGCCCAATTTAAGGGTTATATGCATATAAGAAGTGTTAATTTCTTCAGTGACTGTGGTGGTTTGAATAAGAATGGCCACCAGTATATATTTGAGTGGTAAGGGAGTATCACTGTTTAAAAGAATCAGGAGGTATGGCCTTATTGAAGGAGGTGTGTCACTGGAGGTGGGCTTGGGTTTTAAAAGCCCAAGCCAGGCTCAGTGTCTTTTCCCCTGCTATCTGTGGATCCAGATATAGAATTCTCAGCTACTTCGCCAACACCATGCCTACTTGATGCTGCCATGCTTCCTGCCATGATAATACACTGAAACTTTAAGCAAGCCATAATGAAATGTTTTCTTTTATGAGAGTTGCCTTGGTCATGGTGCCTCTTCACAGCAATAGACCATTGACTAAGACAGTAATCATAACCATTTATAATCCTACCAGCAAAGCACAGTGTAGTCAGACATGTTGCTATCACACCAGGAACTCTCAAATACTCATAGCTGCTACCAAATAATTGACTTAGAGGATTAAATATTTGTATTCCTAATTTTTATTGTAGCTGTTATGACAGGCAAATAGTAACATCTTACTTAAGGTTTTAATTTAAATTCCATGATGGTTGGTGGTGTTGAATGTCTTTCCTAGCTAAAGCAATAAGACAACAAAAGGAGATCAAGGGCATACAAATTGAAAAGGAAGGAGTCAAATTTTCACTATTTGCAGATGATATGATAATAAGTGACCCGCCCAATTCTACCAGGAAACTCCTACAGCTGATAAACACTTTAACAATATGGCAGGGTACAAGATAACTCAAGAAATCAATAGCCCTCCTATATATAAGTGATAAATGTGCTGAAAAATAAATCAGGGAAACACTACTCTTTACAACAGCCACAAATAACAAAATATCTTCTGGTAACTTGTTGGGATAAGTCTACAAGTCACGGGTCACTAGGGGGAGGCATTTGGCTAAAGAAATGAAGGGAGATAGTGCAGAAATAGAGAGGGTACTGTAGTTAGAAGCCACAAAAACCCCGAGTTTATTGCATAGAGTGCTTACACACATTTTCAAAGTCAGGATATAAACAATGCCCAGAACAAGCAGCCAGGCAGCTTCACTATCAAATCACAAGCTTTCTGCCAGTTCAAGCAACCTACATTAGCAACATAATGACTCTTTTCTCCCCCAGGAGCTAATCAGACTACTCCCAGGGTCATCAAGGCTAAAGCAAGCAACAAGCTGAGCTCATTTGAACTGTAGAATAGCTGAATCACTGGGACTCTTTTACTCTGTGAGTCAGAAAGGACTATTGAGTCACCATGGGAAACTGAGTCACTGGGTTCCCACAGTAACTCTAACCAAACAAGTGAAACACCTATATGACAAGAAATTTAAATTGTTGAAGAAAGAAATTGAAGAAGTTATCAGAAAATGGAGAGATCTCCCACACTCTTGGATAGGTAGGATCAACGTAGTAAAAATGGCCATCTTACCAAAGGAAATCTGCAGATTCTATGTAATCCCCATCAAAATCCCAGAACAATTCTTCACAGACCTCAAAAGAACAACAGTCAACTAAATATGGAAAATTGAAAAACCCAGGATTGCCAAAACAATCCTCTACAACAAAGGAACTTCCAGAGGCACCACCATACCTGACTTCAAACTCTACTATAGAGCTATAGTTATTTAAAAAAAAAGCTTGGTATTGGAATAAAAATAGGACATGTGGAACAATAGAATTGAAGATTCTGATATTAGGCCACACACCTATGAACACCTGATTTTTGACAAAGAAGCCAAAAATGAACAATGGAAAAAAAAGCATCTTCAACAAGTAGTGCTGTTATAAGTGGATGGTGGCATGTAGAAGAATGCAATAGAACCATGTCTATCACCCTGCACAAAGCTCAAGTCCAAGTGGATCAAATATCTCAACATAAATCCAGTTACACTGAACCTGATAGAAAAGAAAGTGGGAAGTAGCCTTGAACACATTGGCACAGGTGACCATTTCCTAAATATAACACTCGTAGCACAGACACTGAGAGCAACAGTTAATAAGTGGGACCTCCTGAAATTGAGAATCTTCTGTAAAGCAAAGGACATGGTCAATAATATAAAATGACAGCCTATAGAATGAAAAAAAAATCTTCACCTACATCTGACAGAGGGCTGATTTCTAAAGTATATAAAGAATTCAAGAAACTAGACATCAAAATACCAAATAATCCAATTTAAAAATGGAGTACAGATCTAAACAGAGAATTCCCAATAGAAGAATCTCAAATGGCCAAAAGATCAAAAACACTGACGACAACCTATGCTGAAGGGGATTTTGAGCAAGGGAAACACTACTCCATTGCTGGTAGGCAAGTAAACTTACTTGTACAGTCACTTTGGAAATCAGTATAGTTTCTTAGAAAACTGGGAATCAATCTACTTCATGATCCAGCAATACCTCTCGAGCATATATCCAAAGATGCACATTGATACCACAGGGGCATACCACTATGTTCATAGCATTATTTGTAACAGCCAGATCCTGGAAATGACCTAGATGCCCCTCAACTGAACTGAAGAATGGATTTTAAAAATGTGGTATATTTACACAATGGAGTATCATACAGCAATAAAAAAGACAATTTGCAAGCAAATGAGTGGAACTAGAAAAAATAATCCTGACTGAGGTAACCCAGACCCAGAAAGACAAACATGGTATGTTCTCACTCATCAGAGATATTAGACATAAAGCAAAAGATAGCCAGGCTATAATCCACAACCCCAAAGAAGCTAGGTAACAAGTACCCTAAGAAGGGGAAATCAATAAGATCTCCTGAGTAAATTGGAAGCATGGGGGTGTAAGGGGAGGTGAGAAGAAAACATGAGGGAACAGGATGGTAGAGTCAGGGCGGGATGGAGAGGGAGAACAATGAAAAAGATATCTTAACAGAGGAAGCCATAGTGAGGTTAAAGAGAAACCTGGCGCTAAGGAAATACCCAAGAACTTACAAAGATGACCCCCGGGTAAGACTCCAAGCAATAGTGGAGAGGTTGCCTGAACTGGCCTTATCTTATAATCAAATTGATGTCCACCGTAATTGTTATCATATAACCTTCATCCAGCAACTGATGAAAGCAGATGTAGAGATCCACAGCTAAGCATTGGGCTGAACTCCCAATCCAGGCACAGAAAGGAAGGAGGGATTATATTATGAGCAAAGGGGTCAAGATCATGATGGGGAAACCCACAGAGACAACTGACCCAAGCTCATGCATCTGACATTGGGGAAACATGCATGGAACCAAACTAGTCCCCCTGAATATGAACGATAGTTGTGTGCCTTGAGCAGTTGGTGGAGCCTCTGGTAGTGGGACCAGGATTTATCTTGAATGCATAAATAGGCTTTTTGGAGCCTATTCCCTATAGTGGAATGCCTTGCTTAGCCTTGATACAGGGAAGGAGCTTGGTCCTACCTCAACTTGATGTCCCAGACTTTGCTAACTTCCCATGAGAGGCAATACCATTGACCAACATGCTATAACATATCTAGAGAATGCTCAGTTAAGACAACTGAATTAGTAGTCCAAATCCCCCCCCCCCAATAACCTTCCACTGAGATCTTCTACCCACTTTCACTTTCTCTCAGTGCTGGGACCCTCTCCCACTGCTAGGTACTGTCTACCTTGAACCTGTGAATGTTTTATAAGTTCATATATGTTTCATTCCTGTTGTACCTAAAAGACACTATATTCTTAGAGCCACACATCCCCTCTGGCTCTTACAATCTTTCTGCCTCCTCTTCCGAATAGTTCCTTGATACTTGAATGAAGGGCTTATTTTGGAGTTTTTTTGGGGGGGGCACAGGTATTACCAAGCACTTCATATATACATATATAAATAATATTATATATTATAATGATATATTATATATATTAGTGAAATAGTAATATAATAATATATTATATATCACACAAAAAATTTTATTTAAAAAGTTTTTTCCATACCCACCACTGCTTCCCTTCCATCCCCACCTCCCAGTCCTCCCTCAGCATCCCTGCACTCCATCCCCCAAGAAACCAGTTGATGCCCCAGGAATAAACTCGGGTCCTGCTGCAAGAGGCTCCACAAACTTCCTATGCCATTCAACTGTCATGTACCTTCAGAGGGTTTAGTTCCTTTCCATGAAGGTTCCTCAGCTGTCATTACAGAGTCAGTGAGCTCCCAGTAGCTCAGGTCATCCTTCTCTGTGGATCTCCTCCTCATGATCCTGATTCCTTTGCTCATATACTTTCTCCTGAGTAGAGGGTTTTGATGAAGACGTTCATTTAGGACTGTGTGCTCCAATATCTCTAACTCTCTATATGTTCTCCAGCTGTGGCTCTCTGTATTTGTATTTGTTTCCATCTACCGCAAGAAGAAGCTTCTCTGATAAGGATTGAATGATACAATGATGCATGGGTATAGCAGTATGTTGTTAGGAATTATTTTATTATTTCATTCCACTCTTTGTGGCTGAATAAAAGTTTATGGTGTATGTTCTTTGGAGAAATATATATTTAAATCATTTACCTATTTTAATTAATGTGTATGAGTGTTTTGCCTCCATGTAAGTGCATCACACAACATTTAGGGCCGGAAGAGGATTAGATGCCCCAAGGCTGGTACTAACAGATGGTTGTAAGTCACCATAAGGATGTTGAGAAATAAATTCACATCTTCTAAAAGAGCAATGTGTGCTATCAAGAATCTCTCTCTAGCCCCTTGTCTATTTTTAACATGTTTGTTGCTGTACAATTGTAAAAGTTATTTGCGATTAGTAGATAACAGATATCAGATATATTAACTACAAATACTTTCTCTCATTTCATAAGTGGCCTTTTTACTATTACTCATTACCCATTTTCTTTAGTGTGTAGGTGTGTTTTACCTTAGAAGTAGCCTTATTTATTATTTATTTGTTCTTTGGTCATGTGTATTTTTGATATCATACTCAAAAAAGTTAACAAATACTATGTCAAGCTATTTTCTACAGTTTTTCTACATCTTTTATAGTTCATTACCATTATTTAAATTTTTGTTAATTTATATATATATGGTATATAGTGAGGCTCCATCATGGTTCTTTGACTTTTAGTTGTTCCCAGAATTATTTGTTTAAATAGTTCAGCTCTTGAAAGAACTAACAGTAACAGAGAAACAGGACCTTCCTTCTTGCTGGCTCATTCACTTGCTTATAGACCATAGCCATGAAATGACTCATCCACACATGATTCTGTGTTCAAGCCAGAGTCCATGACCTCCATAAAACTTAAAGCGTTTATAGAAACAAATCTAGGACAGTATATTTTTGCTTTTATCAACCTCTAACTGAAATTTAGCTTTACAGATAAAGGGTGCAAACAACCAGTCACAAGATGACAATAACCAGGACTTTGTCACCAAGAGAAATCCTTGGTATCCCCAGATCATAGTAATCATGGCATCAATTCTCTCCAAATATCCTTTAAACTTGTCAGTACTTCAAAATTACAGTAATTAGACCTGCCACTCTAATTTATTATTTGACACATTAATAAAGAGGCACATATGCTTTATGACAAAATCAAATTGCAAGACAAATCTTTTGCTAGTTGTATTTCAATTAAAATTGATTTCCTTTCAACGTGTATTTATTTTATTTCATGCATTCAGAAATGTTGTTTGTTTTTCCCCAGACAACAAATAGAAGTTTTGTGCCTTCTCAGAATGGAAGGGATCACAGATAAGTAGATACAATGCATTCTCAGTTGGTGATTTCTGTGTTGGGACACATAGGACCATGGGAACTCAGCAGAGCACATCATTCCAAATTGTCCACTCATTGTTTGGAGGTTTCTTTGTAATGAGGGTAGCAGAGTGGCCCTTCCCTGCTCACCTTTTTGCTCATCTATGCAGAGTCATAAGATGCAGTGAAACCAGCCCTGCCCCCTCTGGTAGCAGCTAATCAGTTCCCTTCCCCCTCTTCTGCTTATAACAGATATGATCAGCTATAGGAGAAGAGATGCTGCATGAGCTCTCAGTAACTATGGAAATCCCAGGGTTTCCCTAGCAACAGTTCGAAATGGGTCTTGTTGCTAAGGAACACGGGGATTTCCCAGGCTACCAAAGAACAAAAAGTGCTATAGCGCAAGGGAATAAATGTGAGCTCTGATACGAGTCTGAGCCCCTGAGGACTGACATTTACCCTTGATTCTGAATTTTTAAAAAGTACCCAAAGCTAGGCCAAGTGAAAGGGGAGGAGGATACACACTGGGTAAGGAAATCTTGAGTGGGGGTTGAGGAGTGCTATTGTTGTGAAAACTAATCAGGGGAGTCTAAATGTGTCCAAAAGATGCCCAGAAGTGAAAGACATTGAATTTTGGTAATCAATTCAGTTTTCTAGCAACATTTGATTATTCATCAAGAATATTTTCTGGGGCAAATAACACAGGTGTATACAAGAGAAGGGAGATGGCTAGAACCTAAGCTGGTTTAATGTTTGGTTGTATAGTCTAGGCAGTCACACATGACCTCTGCACGATTAGTTTTAAGACTAAGCTGTCGCTGACTTTAAGTACTTAATAATTTTGTTTGGGTTGTTTTTGTGTCTGTGTTCTTCTGACAAAAATACATCTCTGTACAGACCAGAGATCAAAATCAAGTGTCTTTCTCACTTCTCACATTATATTTTGAGTCAGGATCTCTTATTAAACCTGGAGACCACAATTATCTATGTTAGGTAGCCAATAAGCTCTGGGAACTCCAACTGTGTCTACATCCCTGGAGTTGTAGGTACACACTGTCATACTAAGATTTTATTTGGGTTCTAAGGACCCAAACTCAGAACCTCATGCTTGTGCAACAAGCACTTTACCCACTGAACTATCTTCCCAACACCTTGACTTTTTTTTAAGAAGAGGGATAAGTAATACTAAACACCCCTTTTAAAAGCCATATGGAAAACTATTACAGTAGGGGCTTCCTAAAATTAGGGGTCCTGGCATTTGTGTTTTACAGTCACAAATTGTGTATAACTCCATTACCCAGCAATTAAAAACAAGGACACCAGGAAATTTGAAGGCAAATGGATGAAACTCAAAAGAAAAAAAAATCCTGAGTGAGGAAACACAGAGCAATAAAGACAAACATGGTACTCACTCAAAAGCAGATATTAGCTGTAAAAGAAAAGATGACTATGTTACAATCTGCAAACTCCAAGAGACTACAGAACAAGGAGAGTTCATGGGAGAATACCCCGATCTCCCTGGGAAGGTGAAATAGAGATCTTTGTGAGTGAATTGAGGACAGGTGGTGATGGGACCATGACCAATCAGATTGAATGGGGAGCATAAAGGGGGAGAGTTTTGGCTGGGGGTCATTTTGGGGTCCAGGTGAAGGTTGGCAACGGAGAATCTCCTAGGAGTCTATGAGGGAGGAATCCAGTTTAGACTCCTAGCAATAGTGGATAAGTAGCCTAGTCTGATCTCTCCTGTGACCATATTGGTGTCTAGCCCAACTGTCATCAGAGAGGCATCATCCATCAACTGATGGAGGCAGATGCAGACCCTCAGCCAAACATTATGTTGAGTTCGGGAACCCTATGGAGGAGGACAGAGGAGTGTAGAAGCAGAGGGGTCAAGGGCACCACAGGAAGGCTCACACAATCACTAACCTGAGCTCACAGGGGCTCACAGAGACTGAACCAAGAACCAGGGAGCCTGCGTGGAACTGACCTAGGCACTGTGTATACATGTCACAGTTCTGTAGCTTGGTCCTCTTGTGGAACTCCTAACAGTAGCAACAGGGGCTGTCTCCGACTCTTTTTAGGCTTTTGGGACTCTACTCTCATACTGCATTGCCTTGTCCAGCCTTAGTACACGGGGAAGTTCTTAGTCTTACCATAACTTGATATGCTATGTTTTATTGATACTCATAGGAGACCTGCCCTTTCCTGGATGGAGATGAAAGAGGAAGGGATTGGGGGGTGAGAGGGAGAGATTGGAAGAGGGACTTGGAGGGAGGATGGAAGAGTCTGTGGCCTGGATGTAAAATAAATAGATGAATAAAGAAATGCGTATAACTCCTAGAACTACCATTTTATAAAGAAGAAAAGTGAACTTTAGGGGGAAGGGTTGATGAGTTTACATTCATGTGTCAACAGATGCTCAAGGCCAATGATTGTCTTTCACTATCTTCAGGCATCAGAGGCCAGAGAGACTGGTCCAAAGAGACATCAGTGTGAGAAGACCCTCCTGGGATGTCCTCAGAAGAAAATTAAGGATTGTAGGAAGCATGGACCTTTACCTGGTCTGGAGATTGAACTCAGAAGTGGAAGAAACAAGATTTTTGAGAGCTTCCTGTCTCAGAGAAGATGGACAGAATTAAGAAAATGCAAATGGAATATGGGCTAAGGGGTCAGTGGGAACACAGTAAAGGCAGAGTGGGCTCCTCCCATGTTTCCAAAGCTCTGTCTCCTTCCTCTTGCCTTGGATTGTGTCCATAGTGGCCATTTTCCATCTCTGTTCCTTAATCACTCATTCTAGGGCCATTAGAAAAGCCTCATCTAATACTCTACACAAATACAGTGAGATCATGTGTCAAATCCTAAGGTAATAATTATAAGGACTGAATTGATATTTCTTCCATCTATGTTCATATCCTGAAGACCTAATGCCCAGTATTACAGAATGTAGTTGTCCTTAGAGAAAGAATCTGTAACAAAGTAAACACAGTATGGTGGACCCTAATGCAGTGTGACTTGTTTCCTTAGGAGACACACACACATACAGAGAGAGAGAGAGAGAGAGAGAGAGAGAGAGAGAGAGAGAGAGAGAGAGAGAGAGAGAGAGAGAGAGACAGAGAGAGAGAGACAGAGAGAGAGAGACAGACAGAGAGACAGACAGAGAGACAGAGAGACAGAGAGACAGAGAGACAGATAGAGATAGAGAGAGAGATCAACTAACTGCGTGCCTAAGAGAATATGTTCAGGGCTTAGGAAAAATCAACTGTGTACACTTTGATATTGGACTTCTGGTCTCTAAAACTGTGAATCAATAGACTTCTGTGCCTTCAACCAAACCACAGCTGTTTAAACCCCCCAATCTGTACTGTCTTATTTTGAAAGACTAGTATAAAATGTATAAAATTCATCCCTCACTTTTCTCCTATGAAGTAAAAGTTGCTTTAGAGGGACCTGAAGCTCTGAGGAGGGAAGTACTTGGATGAGGATAATACAGGCTCTGTGGAACAACAGCAAATCTGTGTTCAGTATAGCCAGATTGCAAGTACATCTTATCTAGCCTTGGTGAGGCTGTACCCCCAGGTCATCCAATTTGGAACATCTGCAGCCCTTTTCCAGGCACATTTCATTCCTCTATTTCACTGTGGGCTCAGGGGCTTCCTGGCATCCTGCTGCTGCCCTGAGGCCTATCACACACACGTTTATCCATATGGGTGTAATTTCGGAAAACTTCTTTGTGCTTTGCACTCCTGTCACAAGATGAGATGACTATACAACCTGGATGCCTTTACAGAAGGACAGAGGCTGAAGAAGCACAGAGAGCATTCCTCCAGCACAGAAGAATCCGGGAAGTTCTGATTAGAGCATGTGACAAGTTGGAGAAGAAGATGCTGAGCTGGAAGGGGACCAGAGGGAATACTGCAGACATTTGGATCAAAAGCTACAGAGAAAGAGATCAGCAAATACAATAGAGAATAGCTCATAGGATACCCGTACAGGGTCAGAAACCAAGTGTGATTAGAGAGAAACAAAACAAAGCTCGCTGTCATACTTGCAAGCTATGTCTGAGGCCAGAACAAGTAGGATCTATTGAGGTTTGCATCATGTTTTAGTTCTTGTGATCAATGACTTTCACAATACCTGGAGCAAACAGCAGGTGTCCCATGACATTTATGAACAATGTCTAGAGTAAACGTGAATGATCTCTATCTAAAACATGATGATATTGAGCAAGTCATAGGTATGGAACTACCCATTAACTACACCACAGCATCTATTGGTTAAGGGATCCAAAACCCATTTAGCACTGATGTATAAAGCAACCAGTATCAAAGAACAATGTAATACTGTAACACCTAAATGCATGTTAAACCTCATTGTCCCAATTCCCATTGTCTCCATATATAGACACTTATTTCATTCTATCTCCTGGAACATATGTTTTTAGACTGTCCCTTTAAGTAAAAATAAAATATGAGCACACAATGATGCTCTCACACATAGATACATACATGTTTGTGTCTGAAACAGACCATTCCCCAGCATTTTCTTTTACTACCATAAACCAAATAGCCACATGAGTCCATTTTATGATGAGTTCTTGTTTGTCCAACAGTCTGTTTACTTGTTGCTGGGCCTATATCATTATGTACTACGCTTCTTTCCCTGTAACATTCATTCAAACATTCACAAGTCTCTCCCATCCAATTTTTTTTTCTACTCCCATCCTGAATATCACCTTGGCTGACCATTAGCTATTATCCTATGTCCTTCTATCATTTACAGTGAAATTTTCAAAAAATATTCTCTTATAGACAGACGTACAGAGATATATAGATATATATTCTCTCTGCTATAAATCCAAAGAAAAAATCCCAGCCTTCACACACTGTCCTGTCAGCCCTGTCACCTTCCACTTGGCTTTTCTTCAGCCACTATGCCTCCTGTCCCTATTGTTTCTTTTCCCGTTTCTTAAACACTGTGGGTCTAAGATGTTTGGCCCATGGTACTTCTCTTAGCATTCCCACCACACAGCATCCCTTGGAGTACTTCCTAACATCTACAGTTTCCCTCATTACACATTACATACACACGTCCAATGTTTTCACCAGCTACCACTTCCTTGCATTAACAGTTTTCCATAACTGAATGACAGGGGACAAGGACTATATTTATCCATGCTCTTTATTGCAACTTTGCTGCCTAGCACAGTATCCAGTATGCTGTTTAGCACTTGATCCATATTTGTTAGATGATCAAATGAATGAATAAATGAATATCTGTAACTTCCTAAATTGCTTAAATGATTCTGTTGCCAATCATTTTGGGCACCTTTGCCAATTATTTGATGTACCTTTAGAAGTATGAGCCTGGATTTTAAATATTTGCTTGTAATTAGCCTGGAGACAGTATATTAGTCAGACTGGCTAATTTCTGCATCTCAGGGAGCTGATTTGACAAAGAATTATTTTGTAGCTGTGCTATAGCCCAAAGTTTATGGAGGAGGGTTGGGATACAGGTTGAGAGTTTCTCCATGGGAGCTATTAGGGACCAAGATTTCTCTTTCCTCCTTTACATGTAGCTACGCCACATTTATTAGGATTCCCTTGAGTACTCATAGGGCCATATACCATCCAATGTGATGTGGACAAGAGACTGTATGAAATGTTGTGTCTGGCTACTAAAAGGTCACATATAATCCATCATGTGCTCTCCACTCACTTATCTGACAGGAATAAAAGGGATCCATATATTTTCATATCACATTATAGCTACTAGAACTTCCACAACATCTGTTCTTTCACCTAAGCACACTAGCCACAAAATTCCACAAAACTTGGTGTTGCCTCTCCTTAGCTCTCAGAACCTACTCTTTGCATCCTTTGTCAAAGGCTACAACTAGATCTAGTAGCATAATACCCCTTCTGTTAATTTTTTTCATTTTTACTCTGGAATGATATTGTACAATGTCTATCGTTTTAACTACTAAGTATAAAATTCATTGATACTAAATAAATTCACAATATTGTGCAACCATCAGTAGTATATATACCCAAAAATATGTTGTTTCCAACAAAAATTCAGTACTCATTAAATAGCAATTCACTTCCCTTTCCCCCAGTCTCTAGTAAGCTCTCATTTGCTTTATGTGTGCGTTTGCCTGGAGTATGTAGCATATGGAAGTATAATCATAGTATTTATCATCAGTGTCTGTATTTACTCAGTAAGCATATAGTGTTTTCACAATCTATATAGGTGGAATTCATAAACATCATATTATATATTACATATGCAAATAGACATTTTTCAATCATAAAGAACAAAGCTATGTCATTATTAGCATGAAAAATGCAACTCAGAGAATCATGCAAATTAAGCCAGTCTCAGAAAGACAAATATCAAATATTTTCTCTGATTTATAAATCACCTATGGATATATGACATGAAATTAGAAATAAAACTGTAGAGTAACAAATATTCCTAACAGGAAGTGTGAGAATTAAGAAATGAAAGGGAATGAACTATGGAGAAATACGCTTAAAGTAAATTATATACTTATTTGGAAATGTCCTTACAAAATCCAGCACCATGTACAATAAATATATGCTAATAAATTACTTTAAAAATTAATTTTATCCATTCTATGGATGAGCAATAATCCATTGTATGGATAAATAAACTGCATGTTATTCACTCATCCATAAACAGATGCTTGAAATGCTTGAAGCTTTAGTGTGAGTAATGTGCTAGAAACATGTATGTACAAATTAATTTGAAACCCTACTCTTAATTATTTTGGTTATATATTTGGAAATGTACCTATCAGAGGTACCACCATGCCATTTTACATTGCCAAAGACAATGAATTACAATTTCAGCTATTCCCCATCAACAACAGCTGGGATTACAGAGATGATGGCTCAGTGTTCTTGTAGAAGATCTGAGTTTGGTTCCCAGAACTCACATCTAATGGCTGAAAATCACTTATAACTCCAGATCCAGGGGATATGACACCTCTTCTGGCCTCTGGACACACACACACACACACACACACACACACACACAATATTTTTTTAAAATTATACCCATTATAGAACAAGAAAAGTGGTACCTAACAAAATTTTTAAAAACATAGAATCTTAACAATTATAGGACATAGATTTGTTGTTCAGCTAAGAATGAAAAATGTGAGGCACAAAAGAATCCCTCAACAAAAATGAAGAGGAAATAAAAAGCCATTCACAGGTGTGCATATTTAATCATTAGTCTGTAGTTATATTGGAACTAGTTTGTTAGACTTAATAAAACTGGGAAGAAAAAGTAGCCACCAAAAAGACAAAGAAAAAATTTAATGCCAGAAGAGAACAAAAGGAGAAAGTCAACAATCAACTGTGGCTAACCCTAAGCTCCTCTCTCAGAGAAAAATCATAGTTAAAAAGCATGGGTCTTTACAGACCTTGGTGTATGCAGAATTACGCATATTACAAACTTGTGAATTGTCAGTCTTGTTAGATTCTCTCCGTATTTTGCCCATTTCATTGGTCCTTCTGTTAAAGACATTGAACTTCTGAAGTTCTGAATAATGACACATTGCTATAACAAAAGATAAGTGTATCCCACTGGTTGTAAGAGTGCCTCTGAGTCTCAGAAAGAGGAGCTGTATTGGAGAGTGTTGTTTTTAAAAGCTGAAATTTGCTATGTCTCAGGCAGCATACAATGTCACAGTTACAGCAGCACTGCTCTACACTGGCTTTATGACTCATATGTCAATAATCCTTTATGTTACTTTCTTTCTCTGGTTCTGCCTACATCATCAAGTAAAAAACAAGAATTAAAAAGATTTAGATTAGATTGATCATGGGCCTAAGGGAAAACACAATACTAATATTATGCCAAAGCAACATAGCAATAAAATAATTTATAATGGCATATTGCTATAACAAAAGATAAGATCATTTCTCAATTCTCATCCGGAAATTTCATCCTTCAGTATATGCTATTTAACACAGAGATTCACAGCTGGACATTACACAGAGAGTTGAAGACTTTGAAGCATTCAACCCTAAATGGGATGTATGTATCACATCCCTCCCCCTGAAGGCTCAGAGATATATGCAGAAGAGAAGGCAGAAAGACTGTAAGAGTCTGAAGTAGTGGGACTCCAAGAAAACAGCATTGTCCAGACACAGCTGAGCTGATGCATATTTGAATTTACAGAAACTATGACATCATGCACAAGATCTGCACAAATTCGAGCCACATAGAATCCCAGCATGGAAAAGGGGAAGTAAACACAATTCCCTACTCCTAACCAAGAATCTAGCAACTGATAGCTGCTGAGAGAGGGAAAAAAATCAGTTTTCATCAATGGAGTGATAGTTGGTATATCAACCATGCTCCAGGCCTCATATCTGGGAGTACTTGACCAACACAAAATGGACTCCATGTTTTTTATGTAATTTTTTATTTTGCTAAAATTAGGTATTTTTGTCTTATGTTTTGACCTGTTTTTTGTTTTATATTGTGGAATATTTTTTAAGAGAGAGAAAACAATGTTGAGTGGGTAAATAGGATCTAGAAAGAGTTGGATAAGGGGAAAGAGTATGATCAAAATATACTGTGTGTAAAAAATTTTTTCAAAAAATAAAAATAAAAAAACCCTGTTTTCCCTTTTAAAGAAAACTCTCCAAGCATATTAACATGGGAAACAAACCTAGGTTGATAAAAGATCTCCCTCTGCTGGCATTGGTAGTCAAGGGTCTCTAGAAATAGCATCCTAGGGTAAATAGGAATAATCTACAAATACATTTACATAGCATGTATTTATGCTACATGCATAAAAGTATGAATTTTATCTTTTATAAAATATACATATGTATTAGTCCTTATGGAGTCTGGGCAGTCTCAAATCCAACACTCAGGAGGCAGAGGCAAGAGTATCTTTGTGAGTTCAAGGCCAGCCTGGACTATATTCACAAATTCCAGGATATACAGTGAAGCCCTGTTTTCTTAAAAAAAAAAAAAAAGTCCAAGCAAAGTGATAGTATTTACTATCTGTAACCCTAATATTATTAGGAAGAAGAGACAGATGGAACTCTGAAACTTTCTAGCTAGCCTGTCTATCCAAAATTGTGAGCTCCAGACTCGGTGAAAAAAAAAAAAAACATAAAAATAAGGTGGAAAGCAGTTGACAAAAATATTACAATAACAATGTCTAGCTTCCATATACATCCACATTGGTAATCATATCCACACAAATATGTGTGCATATATGAATACACTACAATATACACAAATCAATAATCAATCATTCTAAATGAGAAACATTAAATGAATGTAAGCCAAACTGGAAAGAAAAAGAATGCCTGGCACCTTACTATACTGCTTAGAACAACATGATTACTTTCCTTCACTCAAAGAACATCACCTCTACCTATGGAGCCTACTAGATCTGACCCTATTGCATGAATTCTGTTCAGTATTATTAGTAAAATCCAGAACCAGATATTGGGGAAAAGCTAAAAGATCAGAGAGACAGAGAAACAAGCCACAGTCACTTTTCACCTGGCCAACTCCTCAGACCCAAAAGGAGAAATCCTGTCTGTCCTTTTGAGTCACAAAACCTCTGACTCAATACCTCAGAGTCCTCAGCCGAAAGGGGAGTGCAGGCAAAGGGAAGAACTCTTGCCTCCTATTGTCTTCTATCTCAATTCTTGGTTCAACTTTCCTGGTGCTGAGATTAAAGGAATGGGTCACCACTCCCTGACTTTCATGTCTTGTCTCTGTGGGTAGTTTTGTCCTCTGATATTTCAAGCTATTTTTATGAAATAAACAATATATCATCACATGACCCATCATGTACTGCCTTCTTCTGTAAGCACATGGGACTCTTCCCAGTTCCTCACTGTGCCAAGATCGATGCTGTCTCGGAACCTCTGAACTTGCAGTCCTCGCGGACTGGGGACCTTCCCCACAAGTCTAGGTAAGACTTTAAGGCTTTTGCTCCAATGTCATTGTTTTGGCTAAGTCTTCCTTCCCTTGTCACTATGTCTCCATTAATGTTTATCTTGTATCCTCCTTAACTTTCTTGAGCTGATTTTCTGTCTCCTTCACTGGAATATAAATACTATGAGGCTTTGTTTTTTTCATTGCAGACCTGGGTCAAAATAGGTATGAAGTCTTCGGTGAGTGAATAAAAAAATAAGCTATCATTTCATCAAAACCCACTCCTGCTAGTCTTTTTGTGGGGTCCCCAGCCCCACAAAGATTCTACCTCATCTTTCTCCTGGCATCCTCTCCATCATGCTCCAAGGCATTTGGGCATCAAGAAGCAACAGCTGAAAGCAATGCTGAACTCCAATTGCCGTAGTCTCAGGACCTCTGTCTTAGACTCCACCTAGTGGCAAAAAACGTATTTGCAAGATTTCTGTCTTGCATTAATTCCAGCTGGAAAGCCCGCCCCCCCCCCCCCCCAAACACCTTCCAAAAAAGGTTTTCTGGAAGGAAAATGCTCTGGAGAGCTTCAAAAAGAGAAAAATGAAAATATGTTTGGAAGAAAGATGGGGATAATATTTCAACCAGGGCAATGGCAGAGACATGGATATGTACACAGAAATTAGCCAGCATAGGCTATTATTAAGGACTGAGAATTTGAATTCAGGGAAATGGGAAAACAGGCCAACGGAGAATGATCTTCAGTAGTAGAAAGGACTGCACTGACCTGCTGATGGCTGTATGTGAGGCCTATATCCACTGTTGCCCACCAGCTTTTTGGGCAATATCCTTTACAGGAAAAAGGCAGAAACTGTTCACATGGGACTGAAGCAAAATAGTCCCCAAACAAAGAATGTAAGTTTTGGAAGTGGGTAAATGGACTTCAAAGTGGTCTAGAGAAGCCAGTCTGCATCTAGCCCTCCTCCTCCAGCGTCCTGTTCATGCTCTGTGCCCATGTCTTTCAAGGGCTGCAATTCAACTATCACTTGATTTTGAATATCTTTTTCGATAGATTCTGATTCAATGACAGTGTGTCCTCAGAATCCAGCTTTTCTAACAACTTTGAGATTTTTTAAAAGACTCGTCTGCTGAAAAGTTCTTCCATAAACATTTACAATGTCTTTAAATTATTCAGGATGCCCACAAAGCCCAGTATGGATGAACCTCTTCTCTCCTAGAGCTCTCTAGACCATCTTTCCAAAACTCATTTCTGCTCTACTACAGCCCTGAGATTGCAATAAGCAAACCTCCCACCAATTTGTTACTGCTGTCATCAATACCAATCAACCAAACTTCTGTTTTTTCCATCTCTCCCTTCTCTTCCCCACCACCTCCGTACAGCATTGTGTTCTGTCCTCCAAGAACTGAACTTAACCTTGATTCTTTCTACTCTCTAATATCTCTGGTCCATTCTTCCCCTTTTCCCTCACCCAATGCTTCCACCAATTCTATGAACGCACAGCCACACATCTACTGACATGAAGACTGCACCTTTCCCTGCCCTTATTTGCCCATTTCTCTCTGGTATAGTCATGCTGGAATCACCCTTAATCGTCTCTACTGCCCAGCCATCTGTCGTTTTGCCTCAGTTCCTTCTCTATCCTACATACCCAATCCCTACAGTATCCCTTGCCTGGCTTCATGTAAACTGAACTTACATGGCTCCTGTCCTCACAGTTTTCGGTTCAGCCTCACCTCCTTCCTTGGGTGACTCGCCCTATTTCCTGCACTGAGAGTCTCATCATGGCTGCAGCACAGGGCATGGTGACTTCCTTATATTTGCTTTGATAGCTAGAAATGATATACAATTAGTCACCCTCTCACTTCCCTCAAGAGATTCTAGAGAGATTTAATTTCATACTTGTGAACACTAAGCAGGAGGAAAATGTTTTCAGAGTAATTATCTTGATTCCATTATTTTACAAAGTAGATCTATTTCAAAATATAACTGTATATACTAAATATATAAAACTTTTACTTGCTCATTTAACATAAACTGATTTTGTAGGGTTACACTTCATAGGAAAATGGAAAGAAGGGCCAGTCTTTCAACCCTTTGTCTTTTAGCAAGACATATATGTCTCTTATTAGAAAACAACAATTAAAAGACAAAAGTCACATCCTCCTAAAAAAAATGTTGTCAACTGACTTTGGGAACAAAGATCATAGGTTTCATGGAGCTGTTCCAAACTACCAATCACCACAAAAGAATGAGGTCATCTGAAGCATCTCATTCTTGAACACCATGAAGCAAGATCCTGTTGGGAAAATTTCATTTGACCCCAGAAATTCTCAGTTAAACAGTTCTCCCCATTGTACAAACAAGGAATCTGAGGCACTGAGAGAAGCAGCACACTCTAAATATTTTTTACTCCAATTAGTTTAATAAAATGCTGATTGTAGTTTATCTAAGCCTTTGTGTGAATATTTGGGACTAAGTGGCTACAGATCTGGACCTCAGGGCTAGGCAGGACCAAGAAACTTTTGGGCACAGCAGCTTGCTCCCAATTATTCATGCAGTAAGTAATCCATGCTATAACCTACGTCTGAGGTTACTCTTCTTGGGTATTTGTCTCCCTCTTCCCTGTGTCTCCCAAGGAATAATATAGTGCCCCTAGATGCACAAGAGGACTAGTAGGAGGCTTTATTAGTAAACACACACGGGGGGGGGCAGAGAGATTACTTAGTGCTTAAGAGAACCTTATATTCTTGCATAAGACCTATTTCTAATACCCAGAAATGATGGTTCACAACTGTCCCCAACTACAGTTATGGAGAATCTTATGCCCTCTTCTGGTGCTACAGGCACCAAGCACACACATAGCATGCAGCCATACCTGCTGGCAAAATACTCAAACACATAAAATAAATAAATTTAATGAATTTTAAATGCATGTATGTATATTCACTGATGATCTGATTCAAAGTGATCTAGTTGTGTGGAGTGTTGTTTTGCTTCTTTGAGAAAAGGTCAGACTTGTGACCCACAACACAGCCTCAGCATGCCTTGAACTTGTAACAACCCTCTTTCCTTCTCCATCTAAGTACTGGGATTACAATCATGATCACCTGCCTGGGTCTTGTTTTTGGTTTTGTACATGAATATATGAATATATATTATGTATGTATAGAACACATATGGATATATATGGAAACACACACACATATGCCTCAGAGGACTAGAGTACCCACACAAGTTTAAAAGCCCATTCTCTCTCATGTTAGGATGAATATGGACTCAATCATTGTTTATTTTCCATTTCTCTTCTGTCTTGTTCCTCATCCTCAACATGGAATTGACTTTAATTCTACATACTTGGACTTCACCAATGTGGGAATGCCTTTCTGTATGCTGTGAATATCAATCTTTAAATAAAGGAGCTGTTTTGGTCCTTGACAGGCACCGTAGAAAAGGTAGGAAGAGAAATAAAAACAGGTAGGAAAGGAAGGGTGGAGTCAGGGGCAGATCGAGCCAGCCGCCCAAGGAGCAACATGTAAGGAACACAGGTGAGCCACGGGCCACGTGGCAGACAGATTAATAGAAATGGGTTGATTTAAGATGTTAAGAGCAAGCTAGCAATGTGCCTGAGCCATAGGCCAAACAACATAAAGTTAATATAAGTGTCTGAGTCATTTCTAAGGGCCTGAACAGCAGCAGCGGGTGGCTAAGGGGTCTGGCGTGGCAGGGTCTGGACCTCTGGCTGCCCAGGACCAAAAAAACCCACTGTAACTTCACCTCATAGGCAACTCTTTGCAGGGCCTAGAGGGTACCTGGGTAATACTCCTTTCCTTCTCAACCCAACTCCAAGATTCTATGAGATGCTATAAGCAAATAAACTCACAAGATTGCCTGAATCTTTACCTACTACCCATCTCTCTCCATTTGGTCCAAGAACAAATTACCCACAAGACTCTATAAGCTTTACAGTTTGCCAGAACCACTTTTAGGGCATCATTTAGGCTTAGGGCATATGGAAATTCTACCAGTTGAAAAAACTCACAAGTTTTGAAAGCAGGAAACCATTCTTGGCAGAAAAGTAGCAAAGAATTATTTCCCTTTTTGTCCATAGGTTGATGGAAAATTTTATATATCTACCAGGCTGCCCTCACCACAATTGTTTACAAGATGAACTCACAGTTAAAGATAAAAATACTCATCCTTTAAAGAATAAGAGCTTAAATTAAGAAACGTTTTATTTTTAAACAAAACAAATGTATTAACACACATCCAAATGCCACAGCAAGCATTCATTGGGTTTTATGAAAGGAAAAAAAAAATCTGCACTCTGCTGTCAACTAAAAACTAGAACAATTTTAGAACAAGCACTGTTTGTGGGGACATGGCTACATGGACATCTAAGACGCCATTATGTGCTTGCAACTGTGTGAAAATCCATGAGCCATGTGAAGTAATGGAAGGTGGAGTGGCCGCAGCCACACTTTCAGACCCTTTCTCTACTATGTGCTCTTGTTCTGCCCTGTTGAATTAGTCAGCAGGTACATGTACAAAGAACTTAATATCAAAGAAACTTCCAAAAGTCAAAAATAGATTAAAGGTCACGGCTAGTTACCCCAGAGGTTGGGGAACAGGGGTTCTCAAAAGCCATATTTCACAAAATGGCAGGCACTAAATCTAGTCACATGTGCTTGCAGTAGGAAAGAAGCACTGATCTTAATAAAGACTGGTCTTCTTCATGATGCGCAGAAACTCTTGCTCATTGACCTCTCCATCTCCATCTCGATCAGCTTCATCAATCATTTCCTGCATGGCAGTAAGGGTTTATCTTAGATTAAACTAAACTGAAAAGCGATCAGATAAGAAACTTCAAATAATACTATGAGAAAAGATGATTATGGTCCATCTAATTTGAGTGTGCCACTTTTATGATAGTTATTTAAAAACCAAATCACACACATTGTCAAATGCATCAATTGAAAAGAAGCTAGAAAGTCACCTTGGCCTCAAACTCAAAAGAGTTAAGTTCAACTACATATGTATTCTAAAAGCAGGGTCCATAGGCATTAAATTTATCACCAGAGGTATTAAGGGATAGTAGCTTCCCTTCAAAGAAGTTGCCCTAGTAGGGAAAATAAAACCTGGTAAAGCCAGGAGGCTCTCAGGTGGGGTTTCAAGTTGACTGAGGCATTACTCACCTGAAGCTCTTCATCAGTCAAGTTCTCACCTAACTCCTTGGCCACACGTTTCAGATTTTTGAATGATATTTTCCCAGTTTCATCATCATCAAAGAGCTTGAAAGCTTTCAGGATTTCTTCTTTGGTGTCTTTCTCAGACTTTAGTAGAACATAAAACAGATAGTTACTCATATCCTGCAGCCCTGACACTTCTTGGTCATCCTTTTGTCTCCAATAATCTGACCTGAGCCATGTTACAACGCCAGGCAAGCCAGGTTCTCTGGTCCACAGTGGAATGTACTCCCAGGATACTTCCTATTTCATCATCTATTTTATAATGAGCCCAGATTCAGTAGGAAAGGATGCCAGCTAGGGGGAAAACCATGAAGTCCTGATAAATGGGCATAAGGACTGGTTTGAGGGGTCAATGAATCATGTAGGGAGGATAGACTCCTGGACAATTTTCACAGGCAGAAGACAAGGACCTCTGAAGTGAGATGAGGTTCATCTTTCTAATACCCAACACTGGGTATTACTAGGTATCTATATTGATTGCCCCTCCTGTACTCTCTGTCTTGTTCAGAACTTTCCCCATTTCTAAAGCCAAGGGGGAAATGTAGGGAAACTATCTTCTTAGATTAACTTCTGGATCCCATCTCACATCATCACATAATCTCTGTGACAGCCATTGTGACATATGCCCTCAGTCACAGAAAAACAAGTATGATGCATTGTAGAAAAGGAAGACAAACTCAGTAAACTTAATATAAACTCAGAACTTATAAAGGAAATGTATTATATCTCAAACACTGTACAAACCAAGGAGATTCTAGATTCATTTTTCAAATACAGAAGCAGTGAGTAGGGTTATAATTAGAAAAAAATACACAGCTTATCCTAGCAGAAGACAAAAATACACTGATGAGGGCAGAGGGAGAGAGAGGCATTTTGCAAAATGGATTTCAAAGAATTACTGGGGCCCCCAAGTACTCCAAAAGAAAGAGTAAAATTTCTAAAAGCATTCAAACCTCAAATATTTCAGGAAGGTTCTTGCCAGGAGCTACAACAGGAGAGAACAGCTAGGAAGAGCAATCGAGGAGCCAATCTTGAGTATGAATTAACTCAGTACACAGAGAAGGGGGGAGGGAGGGAGGGAGGGAGGGAGGGAGGGAGGGAGGGAGGGAGGGAGGGAGGGAGATTTCAAAGTAACCCAACTTTTAGATTAAAGAGTATACAGCCTATGCCCTGAGAAATCCTTTGAGGAACCTGAAAGGGGTTTCTCCAGGTATACTGAGAGAAGGTGAGACATACCAACAAGCCAGAAGGCCAATGGAAGAATAAAGCTGGTCTGGTTCATGTGACATGTTCATGTTCTCTCAAACCTTTGGACCTGCTAAAAGGATCTAAGAAACTAGGGATGAATGAAGCAGCCTTAGAAGTACCAAAATACCTTATCATTTCTGAAGCTCAAAATTCTTGTGCCTCCAATTGTACATATGGAATTGTCAAAATAAGAAGTGTTGTCTGCAAATGCCATAATACCTGATTTATTGTATGCTGATTTAATTTCAATAAAAATTAGAAGCATTTAAAAATCTCTGTTAACAGGTTTTACTGCTTGTGATTATCATGTGGCCATATGAGACAAGGTAAAATGATTTCTGTAATACTGTGACCTTAAAGAAAACCAACTGAAACTTCAGGGTCCTCTCAACTAAAAATACAATCCTCAGTCATGTGAGTGCATAGATTGTACTGAACGCAGTTCTTTTTATGTTGATTCCCCTGTATCTACCATTATGGATGGAAAGTTGTTTACTATCTCAATTAACTTACCATCTTCTGAGTCATCACTGTCAAAAAGTCACTAAAGTTCATTTTTCCTGTCCCTTCCTTATCAATTTCACTTATCATCTTCTTGATTTCTTCTTTCTTGGGTTCAAAGCCCAGGGCCCTCATTGCAACCTACAATGAAAATAGGATCATCTAAATAAATACACATAAATGATGTAGAAGCAAAAATGAATTGAGTGCTGAGGATATTAGCCTAATACATGATAACACGATGAAAACTGATTAGATAACACTGTAATGTTGATTTAATTTATATGTGCAATCAACTTTACCAATTAGATCACTGTTTGAGGTAAAATATACACAGGGTATCTTTTTCCGTTACGTTTTACAGGAAGAAGGGAAACAGATAACAAATAAAAGACAAGCAACAGGGAAACACAAGGTGGCCAAGCAAGAATGTGTGCAACTTGCCTTTAGTTCCTTGATATCTATGGTTCCAGTTCCATCAGCATCAAAGAGATCAAAAGCTTCCCGGATTTCCTGTTTCTGTTCTTCAGTCAGTTCAGGCTTAGGGCTCATTCTTTTTCTCTGGCCACTGGATGCCATGTTTGCCTTCTTAAAATTAGAGGCCTTCAGACATTATATAAACACAGAAGCACAGTATTACAAGCCACAGTCCATATTTTATCTGGACATCCATGTCCTGCATGTCTTGTCTGACCTCTGTGCTCAGGCTTAAGTCATGATCCCCACACAATGGCCAGTGTAAGAACTAAAGGAAATTAACCCCAACCCTAAAAAAAATCCTCTGTGAAGAAAAACATTCTCTCAATTTAAAACTCTTTTAACAAATATATTTTAGTTATAACCACCGCATTGTAAGAAATAGAAAATCAGCAATACACTAATTATATATGGTTGTCTTCTACCATAACTATAAATTCAAACATCATTTTTGTTAATAAGTGATGTCTCACATGATTAAATCCAACTATATTTCATTGGGGAGCCACTGGTTTGAAAGGGCTTTTTGTTTTGAAATAATACATTATCATTTTCATCCTTGTTCCTGTAATAGACCAACCTAGAGCAAGTGAATAAATGAATATGTATTTGTGGTGTTAACATGACCAGTTCTTCATCTGGGGATATAATTCTGACCTCCACTGTCTTTACAAAAATTTATGGACTTGTTCCTTTAACCAACATGTCATTTTAGAAAATTTTTTTAAAAAATTAAAAATCAAAATATTCAAAATATAAAGAAGCAACATTAAAAATTCTTTGAATGAGAGTATCTTTTTTTTTACCTAAAGGTTCAGCATGCTTAAATTTTCCCCTTCTTTTCCAAAGCTAGCAAACGTGAGACCATTATCTGTTTGCAAGGAACAAACTTATCATTTTATTATGAACAAATTGTCAAAAATTTGTATATTGTATACTCAATTAAAGCAATACAGTATGGCTTCCTTCAGCTTTCATTAACAAGATGAAAAAGATCCCTTCCTGTTCTAATGGCACCGCTAACTCAGACAGCTGGTAAATAAAGGAAAAAGTTTATATCAACCGATTCTAAAAATTTGCCTAATAAACTGAGACAAAGTTTGCTAGAAAGAACAATTAATGTTTCCATGAACCTCTGACTCCTTTTTTATACTATTGATTTTAGAAGCCAGGAAATCCCTTATTCAGCATCCTGAAAGAAAGCTAGATGAGAAAGCAATTGTGGGTACTTAACAGATAACAGTATCTCTGAATTCAGGATCTCAGATCTAGGAAAGTACTTAAAACACCGACTTATGGTACTAGTTCCCATGAACTCTGATCTTCCAATTAATTATGCTTACATTTAGTCAAATGTAAAGCTACTAAGATAAATATTATGCCAGTATGAAGTGATAAGAACCAATTCATTTGGCACTTGCTTGCCTTGTTTGGGAAGCTCAGATCGTCTCCTGAAAGCCATCAGAACACAGTAAACCTCTTAGCACCAGGCATAAACTTTAGCCGAATGGCAGAGGCCAGGAGGCCTGAGTCTGACTGAAGTCAGAGTCTGCAGGAAACCTGTGTGTTCTTTGCAACAGAACGGTCACTGCCACTCCGGGAATATTAGCGGGGGTCTAGAGGCAGGTTAGGGGTGGCTGAAGGAGACTGGGGGCAGGGAAGGGACAGTGGCTAAGAGCAGACAGGCTAGCCGCTGGCGGCTATACTTTCCTCCTACCCTTCTAGCATAGAGCTCCAAGGAAGAACTAGTGCGTCAGCGCGAAGAACCAGGCAGGAAAGGCTGCAGGGCCGCAATGAGGCCTAGGAAGGGCTCCCGAGCGCCGCGCAGGTTGCATCCAACGTCCAGAACTTACCATAGCCTAATGGACTCCTCCAGACCGGTTGTTAAGGCAACGGCGTACTCGTGGCCTCGGCGCCTTTCCCACTGCTCCCCGCGCGCGAGCGACCCGCTTCCGATTGGTTTGCAGAAGAAGAAGGTGGGGCTAACCTGGCAAAGCCCGCCCTAGGGTAAGAGGGCAGTGCGGCCGTGGCAAGAGCTGGCTTCATTGGACAAAATCGCGCTGCAAACGTCAATTGGCTGCACAAGAGCCGAGCTAGACCAATCAACGTGGTGAAGGAAGCTCGGCTGATCATGGGCTCATAGGTCTCCTTAGAAAAGGGTGGCGGGTCTTAGGTTGAAGTCCGCTGGTTGCAGGTTGCTAGCAAACTGAAGTTGACCGCGAGAGTGTATAAACCGGGTAAGAGTTGCGGCCTTGCCCTTGAAGACTGATGCGAGTGGGCGACACAGCCGGGAGGAAGTGCAAGGGGCTGGGTGAGACATCCAAAACCCCAGTTAGGGACATAGAGCATCTGGGGGCTTGGAAAGATTTGGCTTAATGAGTTGGAGGGGTGTCTGTGATTGGACAGCTGAGGCCTAAAATGTGCGTTCACGGGATTGGGGCTTAGAAACTGATTCCAAGCGAGGCTTTGTCTGTAAGTTTAGCTCACTGGATCATGAGCTGAGGACTTTCTGGGTCTAGAAAAGCCGTCAAAATGTGCCCAGTTAGAAATGTAGACACTCAAGTCACATGGGAAGAAACATTCCTGGATGAGACTCCTTTGAACGCAAAGGCACAGGAATTTTGAAAATGTTGGGTAGCATAGAGAATTAAAGAGGAATGTGTGCTGGGGGTTGGAGTTACCTGGAACTGTACCAGGAGTGGTGGAGGCCCAGGATCAGCTACAGCTGTGCTTCAACCATCACACCTGCTTCCCCTCAAGGCAAGAATATTAGTTTAGGGACATTAAGGATATGGCACCAGTCTCTCAAACTGAGAAATGCCAGAGACTTAACAGCATCTCTTAAATGTAATGTAGGCCCTGTGCCCCCTTTCCTTGGGGACATGAACCAGATTCAAAACTTTTGTGCCTCATTCCCCATATCCAGCCCCTTGGTTCTCTCAGTTCTGCCCCTAAAGTGTCTTTTCTCTCTGCTCCACCCTAACCCTTCCTCAGCAGTATGAGCTGGATTTCTCACCAAAGCCTGCATTGCCTCCTCCCATCATATCTACACTCTTACCTACCACTTCACCCCTGGCTCCCTCCCACCCAGGGCTCTGGTTTTGTGACTGATACAACTCTCCTACGTTGACTTTACCCAACCCTGTGAACTTTTCAAAAATATATAACATTTTGATTAATTCTTTGAGAATTTTTGTCACAGTTGCATATAGGTTTTGTGTGTGTGTGTGTGTGTGTGTTACAGTGGTTTTGCTATGTAGTGTGTGTGTGTGTGTGTGTGTGTGTGTGTGTTTGGTCATTGTTTTGAGATAGGGTCTCACTATGTAGCCCTGGCTATCCTGGAACTCCCTATATAGAACAGGCTAGTGGAGATCCACCTGCCTCCAAAGTGCAGGGATTAAAGTTCTGAGCCACAGTACCCAACATTGGCAATGTATTTTGATCAGATTCCTTCTCCACTCCTCCCTGTAACTCCTTTCAGAGCCACACACCTCCCACCCTTCACTGGACTTTTGCTTCACCTGTAGATCTACATCTTTTACCACTCCACTTCTTCAGCCATTTTTGCCTTCTCAATAAGGTTACTCTAAGCACCCTGTTCATTTTGCACACAAGCCCCTCATCTTGCTCTATTTTTATAGTAGCACTTGCCACCTCCTAAGCCACTGTACATTTCATGTTTTTTGTTCTTTGTTGCCTCCACTAGAAAGTGAGCACCTGGAAGCATCTTATTTTTGTTCACTGCTGACACTCTAGTACCTGGAGCAGGGAAGGATACATGTTAGATATTCAGTGAACCATTGTCTATCTGCAAGTTGGTAAGTAGTTTCTTAATTTCCTTATATACCACTCTACCAAATATATACATGCTCCACCAGGTTAGTCTTGCAGTGAACAAACAACTCTGATCAGGTCAGTCCTCTGGTTATAACCTTTAGTTTAGAGAATAAAGCCCATTGAATCCTCCAGGCCAGTTTCACACCTGCTAATCTTAAACTTCATGTCCCTCTTTGCAAATAGTGATTCGTAAGTATTCCTCAAAAGTCCCTGTATAGAGGGCTTGATCCCTATCTATGGTGTTACTGGAAGGTAGTAGAACTTCTACAAAATGGGAGATGCTGAGAGGCCTTTAGATCATTAGGACCATGCCCTTGAAAGTGGAATGTAGGGTTCTTATCTCTGTTGCTTCCTGGATACTGAAAGATGAACAGTCACCAACTTCCTCTATCAGATTTTTTCATGTGACCAAGCGGACTTGGTCCAGTGGGCTTGCCCTCCTTAGGATCCAAACACAATTTTGTCATTCCTTGAAGCTTTCTGTTTTCCACACAAACTGGTGGTTTGTTTGAAAGCCTGAACTATGTTTTTGTTGGTTTCTGCCTGACAGTGGCTGGTATTTGGTAACTTGTGAATGAGTAAGCAAGATGACACTCAATCCTCTGGGCTACTTTGAGCAACATAGCAATCTGAGGTAGGCAAGAAAGATGGCTATTTTCTAGATGTAGCCTCTAAAACAACAGGAACTTGGTGATTTAATAGATGTCACTTGAATTCAGGAAGAACATTGAGAACAGACACTGAGAAAGTAGAAGCAGGGTTCACAGTGGTCAGTTGAGACAGGCCTGGAAGGATAAGGATTCACCTTGGCAAAGAAAATATGAAAGGAACATTAGAAACTAGACGTGGGCATGATGAGTGGCCCATAGCAAATTCAAAGCTGGGTACTTTCTGTGTCCTAAAAGGAAGTAGTCAAACTGACATGAAGAAGTGGCATCTCAGGTCTGTGAAAACACAAATTGCAGTTGGATGGCCCCAGGGAAATAATGTTTCACCTGAGACCTCTGAAAACAAATGCCCTCCTAAGCACTTTCACCCTGTGCTATGTCTTTGAATTCTGCAGGGAGAGGCCTTACTTTCCTTTTTTTACATGACCTTTGCTTGCAATATTTTCTCAATGTAATGTATCCATTTGGTAAGTAGGCACCAGCATTGCAGGAGTCCTTCCATTGATTTATTTGTCCAGGAAATATAATTTTGTCCTTGGAGTTTGTATTTCTTATTCAAATCAGCACTGTCTGCTCTAATATAGAGGTGAGGGGCTCAAAGTGGCCACAGTCTAGCTTCCCACTCTGTTTCTTTACAAAGAGCTCACACTGCCACTCAAAAAATAAAGGCACTTCATCTTTGTCAGGTTTGAAACACACTACCCTTTCCTTTTGTCTTCAGCGACAGTGTCCAGCAGCTTGTAGTCTTAAGGTTTTATCCCAGTGTATGATATGGGGCGTGTAACTTGGCTTTTAATGGATTCAAAGTTCCACCATAAACAGATTTGAGGCTTCTTGCATGGCAACCATCACAGTCCACAAGCCCCTAGGACTTTGTGCTTTGAGGTCCACTTTTCAGTAGTGCAGACACTTCTCTCTCTCTCTCTCTCTCTCTCTCTCTCTCTCTCTCTCTCTCTCTCTCTCTCTCTCTCTCTCTCTGTGTGTGTGTGTGTGTTTAAATTGATGTACCAAAAATGCAACATTTTGACCATTTTTGCACTCTGTTTCCACTGTAGGGCAAGAACACCAACTCTGCTCTGATATTTTCCTGCTGCAAAATTGAAACTGTGCATTAGCAGCCCTTCCCTATCCCACTGCTGCCAACTAATACCAGATAGCATCTACTCCCAGTCTCTGGGAGTTTGAGTACCTTGTAGTTGTAGAATCAGACTGTGTTTATTCTTTTGCGCCTGGCTCATTTCACTTAGCAGGATACCTTCAGAATATATTCAAGTTGTGCATGTATTTTGTTCCTCTTTTTGTCTGTGTATATCCTGCTTTATGGTTTAAATAGGACTACATTTTATCCATTTATCAGTGGAAATTTAGGTCGTTTTTATCTTTTGGCCGCAGTGAACAGTGCTGCTGTGAAGATGAATATAGGAATGTCAGCTCCAGATCCCTGCATATTGTTTAGGGGGTTGATATTCTCAAACTACTTTTAATGAGGTGTTTAACAGGTATTTGTCACTATGCTAAAGGCTTTGTCTTTGTTTTTCACTAAATTTTCTTTCACCATGATTTTATAAGGCTATTTGTTTTATAAATAAAGAAGCAGGTGCAGTTCTTTTAAATTATTCCTAAGAGAGCTTCCTAGTCAGAAGTAGATCTGGGATTTGAACCTGGGCACAGGCTCTGGGTTCATCAGTTTATGACTTTGAAGAGTGGAGGGATAATGTGTTTTGGAAGTGAAAGTAAACAGGCTTTGAAGAACGGTATCCTTCAGGGCTAAACTTGATTAGTAGCTTGCATTCATCTCCTAGGTCTGTGTAGCACTTGACCACATACCACAGGGCTTAAAACAACAAGGCTCCAAACCTATTGGAAGTATTCTCTCCCTTTAAATACAATGGGATCCCACAGGCAGGCAGGCAGAAGATATGGCCCAGATATACTACACAGACTCCTGCTAGAGGTAAATCATGATATTAACAGGGCTGCAAGTTAAACATGAGAATCCCCTTGCCTCCATTTATACCCTCTGCCTTCTCATTTGCTTCCCTGGGGATTTGATGAATCTGTGTACAAAGTGAGGAGATTCAAGATTTATAGCACACCAGTTTAAGAACAAAATCATCTGCTTAGTGAAGCTTCTAGGTGGGTATTGCTGAGCTCTGCATGTATATACACTTGATGCAGCCCTGAGGCCAGCAGGCAGGTGAATGCCTGCTCAATACTAGGCCCTGTCTTGTATACTCCTATGATTCAGCGGCAAGCAAGCAGCTCAGACTTCTTACAAGACTGGTACAAGGTACCCTGATCCATGTTCTTAAGCAACTTCTGTTGTAACATTTGTAGAACCAGATGAATCCAGTCACAGCCACTTGTGTTTTAGATAAGTAGATGTCAGGTCCCTGCAAGTGTGCAGGGGAGTAAGCATAAAGAGAGGGATGGAGTAGGTACAGTGCAGGTTAGTTAATCCATATTCATTAGATATGTGCCTAGAAACCCAGGAAAAGGCAAGTTCTAAAATATACTAAACTGATGTGTTACTTATAACTTTTTCTTGTTGCTGTGAGAAAATACCTGCAGAAAAGCAACCTATGGAAAGCAGGGCTTTGGTATGAAAATACAGTTCATCAGGATGAAGCAGTCATGACATCAGGAGTGTAAGGTGGCAGGTCACATTACATCAGGAAGCAGAAGAAACGAATGCTGGTGTTCAACCCACATTCTCATTTCATTTAAAAAGAACTGAGATTTTTAAAATTTTGTTTTATGTGTAGTACCTGAACTGTATGGATATGTACCATGTTCTCACAGAGGTCAGAATAGGGTGTAGGATTCCTAGGCACTAGGATTAAGGACAGTTGTAAGCCACCAAATGGGTGCTGGGAACCAAGCACAGTTTTTCTGCAAGAGCAGCAAGTACTTGCTGATCCACATCTCCATTGCTTTCTCATTTTTATTTGGTCCAGGATTCCAGTCCACAAAATAGTGCCTCCCACATTCAGTTAAACTTCTTTGGAAACACCCTCACAGACATGCCTAGAAGTCTCCTAGTGATGGCTCTAAATCCTGTCAGTTTGATAAGACTAATAATTACAACTGATAACTTCCATTTTGAGTTTGTAAAACCTCTCTATAAATGACCAATCAAATATTGAAAGTTGTGATATCCATTTCAAGGACATTTGGCCCTTTGATATTCCCAGAAAGTCATCACATTCATAAAATAAAATCTTTTGAGGATATATATAACAACAGCCATTGTTTGAGAGTATCAGGCTGTGGAAATTGGATTGGAGCCATCACAAAACCCAGTTGGTGCTGGCTGTCTGATACTTTTTCCACAGTGGCATTCTCTGAATCTTCTTTCCTGGTAAGACTCTTATATTTCTGATACATTTTGCCATTTACACATATTGTATCAGTAAATGCATTCTCCCAAGTTTGTAACTTGGTATTGGGGGTAAAAGAAGAGGAGAGGCCTTCACCGGGGCTGCACTTTTTGTTGGTGGTATTTTGCATTTGGTTGTGCCTGCCTCCTATTGTGAAGTGCCTCCAACATTCTCCAACCACAACTCACTGATTTTTGGTATGACTAGTGAAGAGGTTATTTATCTGGCTTCCTGTCCTACCTCTAATCCAAGGGCTTTTTTAGATTAAAGGACCCACCATACCCTGGGAGAGCAGCCTTTAACACAGAGATATGCATAGGGTACTTTGGCCAGTAGGTATAGCTGTGGCTCAGCTATTTATGAACACTTACCCATAACAGCTAAAGATGTCTTTCTCTAAACTATACTATTATGTCTTTCTCTAATTATGTCTTCAGAAAGAAGAGTTGATTGCAAGCAAGACTGAAGTTTGAGCCAGAATGGAACAAGCAGTTGGTGAGTCAAAGAGAGGCCAAGTCACAGGCACACATTTGACAAAAGACATTTCCAAAGTAAGTACTAGCATTAAAAAAATAGGGTAGGCCACACTGTGGTGGTGCATGCCTTTAATCCTGGCACTTGGGAGGCAGGGGCAGAGTTTGAAGCCAGCCTGAACTACATAGTGAATTCCAGGACACCAAGAGAGCTTTACAGGGAAACCCTGTCTAGAAAAAGCAAACAAAAAAGTTGGGGAAAATCAAGCGTTTGATATTACCTGTGCATTTTAAAATGTATTTGATCTATATTCAGTCAGTGCTGGTTGGTTATGTTTTTTGTATATTACATACTTTGATTTAAGATATGCTAGTTACTTATTGTTTTATAACAAAACATCAGCAGGCAAGGGTTTAAAAAAACAATAATTGCAGCTGGAGTTATGGCTCAGTGGTTAAGAGCACCAGCTGCTCTTGCAGATGATCCAGGTGCATTCCTCAGCACCCATATGGTGACTCTCAAACATCTGTAACTCCAGTCCCAGAGCATCCCCTTCTTCTGCCTTCTAAGGAAACTGAATTTACATGATGCATTAAAATTTATTATGCAGGTAAAACACCTATATATACAAAATAATATAAAAAATGTTTAAGTAATAACATCTTTCCTCATGACTCTGGGCCTAATTGAGAGATTTTATATTGGTCTTCCCTGGACTTGTTCATATGACTGCAACCATGCAACCTCTAGTGTGCATGTTCCCAAGTGGAATCAAACATATAACCTAACAGATATGCTCTATCACTGAGCTATACACACCACTACGACCCTATTCCTCTCCTGTTCTTAACACTGTCATCTCCAAGATGTTCATTTATCCATTTAGTCCATTCTGGAGTCTCAGTACTTGCTTCCTATATGATTTTCATTTTTTCAGTACCTAAATTCACTTTTTGTCTACTATGGCTACAAAAAGTTATTTATTATTTTTATATTTATTATTTTGATTATTTCACATGAGCTCTTCACATAACCTTAGACATTACCCTTTATATGTTTGACATGTCTGAACAGAAGCTAGTTTGATTCTCATCACTATAAAAATTTACTGAGTAGCTATTGGCCCAGTTGTCCCAAGCAGTGTCAGTATAATATATCAGTATAAGGAGGGAATCCATGTCATCATATCCAAGAGTAGATTACTGATTAGTCACATTTAAAATCTAGAAATGAGCACTAAGCATGATGACACACCTTTAATTCTAGGACTTGAGGCAGAAGCAGACAGGTCTCTGTTGGTTCAAGGCCAGCCTGGTCTAAATAAGGAATTCCAGGGCTGCCAGGAATACATAGAGAGAGACTCTGTTTCAATAAATAGATAAATGCATAAATACAAAATTCTAAGGGTTTTAATGTGTGTGTGAGTGTATATTGCACGTGCCTGTACTTGTGTGGTTGTGACAGTAAATATACAGATGTACACACCCGTGTGTTTACACAGAGAGGCTAGAGGAAAGCATCGAGTCTTCACTGCTCTTCGCTTTATTTCTTTTGAACAGTGTCTTGCCATAAAAATTATTTTTCTATTGCTTCGATAAAATACCATGACACAGGCAACTAATAGAATAAAGGGTGTATTTGGGCTTATGATTCCAGAAGGTAAAAGTCCGTCACCATCCCTGAAGGGATGCTTGGTGGTAAGAGACACAGTGCCTTGGAGCAGCAAACTGAGCACTCATAACTTGAACCATAAGCATGAATCCAAGAGAGAGTACTGAGAATGGCGGGAGACTTTGTAACTTCAAAGCCCACCCCTAGTGATACATTTTCAGTAAGGCCATATCTCCTAAACCTATCCAAACAGCATACCAACTGAGAGCAAAGTATTCAAATGACAAGATTATGAGAAATATGCTTATTCAAACTACTATTTTGTGTAAATATGGCTGCTCAGCAGGCTCTCAGAATCCACCTGTCTCTGTTCCTTAAATCTGCAGTTAGAAGCATGTACAGCCATGCCTGACTTTTCACATCGGTACTGGGGATTTAAACTCATGTCATATCTTTGCATAGCAAACACTCTTAGCCACTAAACCATTTCACTAGCCCCTAAATTGATTTATTTAAAAACCATTAGACTGTGAGCCTGATGTAATCCCTGAGCCTAGGGGTGCTAGAGAGTATCAGCAGGGAGCTCTGAGGACTGACCAGACTTTTAATAAACCAAGAAAACCCAGAGTGGTTCTTAGTGCATACAGTTTGCCTGTGCAGCTGAGGTAGAAAGAGATGAAAGGAGGCGATTTCCAGAGAGGCTTCATGGACAGTGATGTGACTGATCATGTCTACAGATTATGAGAGCCATTTCAGAATAAGGTATCTCTTAATAGATTAAGAGAGAGGTGGATCTTCAGATGGTACCTGGCCCTGATAAGTCCTGAGTATGTCACATCGCTTAGTTATGTTAATGTTTAAGGTACAAGAGGGAAGGTGGTGAGCTAGTTAGGAGCAACTCATGCTCTCCCAGATCCAGGTTCAGTTCCCAGCATCCACATAGTGGCTCACAACCATCCTGAACTCCAGTTCCAGAGGCTTTGACGTCCTCCTCTAGCCTCCACAGGCACTACATGCACACTGTACACATGTTTACATGAAGGCAGTATGCTCATACACATAAAGATAAATCTTTTTAAAAAATATTAAAAAGATGGGAGGTTGGGTGCTTTAGTTTATAATAAGGAACAGAAGTTCTTTTCGATCTTGAGTGTCCACATAGCCAAAATTGACTGGCCCTATAATACATGCTAAGAAAATTGTGGTCTGTCATCTTAGAGAAGCCCAGATCTAGTTTTGTAAAGGCCCCAGGAAGGAGAACTGTTATAAGCCCTCCTTAGAGACAGTGGTAGTGTACTGGGCAATATTCATTGTCACTATAACTAGATTTGTAATCACCTAGGAGACAAGCCCCTGGGAATGTCTGTGAGGTGAGGTGGTTTCCAGATATATTTAATGGATAAGGGAAGACCTGCCCTAAATGTTGGGGGCAGCATCCCATGTGCTGGAATCCTAGATTGAATAAAAAGGTGAAAGGAAGAAGCCAGCTGAATGCTTGTATGTGTGTGTGTGGGGGGTTATCTGTCTGTCTGTTTCCATCTTCCTCTGTCCCTTCTGATGAGGAACGCCTCTGTGTGTGTGTGTGTGTGTGTGTGTGTGTGTGTGTGTGTGTATTTGTGTTTTATTTCTGTGTGTCTCTGTATCTGTACCTCCTTCTCTTCTGACCAGCAACGCAGTATAGCCACCTGCCTCTCCTGATATTGTGTCTTCCCATCATGATGGCTTGTATCCGTTAAACCATGAACCAAATAAATCCTTTTCATCTGACATATTTTCTTACAGTGAAGAGAAAAGGTTACTAATTCAGGTAGCCAGATCATTGAGCAGATGCCAATAAACATTTGCATTGACATCCTGGAGTTCTAATACTTAGGCACCTGCAGGTGGTATACTATCCTTCCATTATCCTACTACCCAGAGTTTAACAAAAAAAATTGGGCACGCTGAGGAGTCTGGACTCTTTAAGTGCCACATCCCAGTGCTAATTCATCAGTTCCTCCAAGTTCAGAGAAGGCACAGTAAAGCCCTGGGCTTGAGTGATGAATGGCTCCCCAGTTTTGCCTAGAGATCTTAGCAACATAGCCCTTAATATATGGGCTGAGGCAGGAAGAGGTTAAGTAGTCAGCCGAGAGCCACAAGATCCACCCTCCTTGTGGGCATTGAGGCAAAGAAAATCACTGTCCTGTGAATTTGGAGACAAATGCTCTCATTACAAACTCTCAAATGGCTAGATATTTCTTTTTCTGGCAAGGGATAACCAATTGGGAGCAAGAATGCATTGCCTTCAGCTTTTCTGCTTATTTAGATTGTCTGGTGTGACCATAAGAATTTTAATTCCCTTCCACTAAATATAAAACGTGGATTATATCATCAAATCTGCCAGGCTAGCCTAGTATCATTAGTTTTCTTTTCCTTCCTTGTTAAACCCTGGAGAAGAGGTAACACTGGTGATCAAATAAAATTGTATCAAACTTTTTCCTGGGCTTAGGGAGATTGAGACAGACAGATTTATGTATCTTTGCAATGGCTCATTACATGTAAGCCCGACCTTTATCACTTTAGTTTTTACATTTCTGGTCCTCTTGCCATTCCTCTTTCCCCAGGCTAAGAAGTGCACAGTAATTGGAGGCTCTGGCTTCCTGGGGCAGCACATGGTGGAGCAGTTGCTGGCACGAGGCTACGCTGTCAATGTATTCGATATCCGCCAAGGGTTTGATAACCCCCAGGTGCAGTTCTTTATAGGCGATCTCTGCAGCCAACAGGTAAGGTTCCTACTCAGCCTCACTAATCTGCAGGACCCCAAAGGGAAAACCAGGTGCTCAATGGTTAGGAAAACTGTAGTTTGAAAGTAATATATTTTGAAAATTGTGAAAATTTCAGGAAATAGTTTTCACATACCATGTTATCAGTATTCAGAATGAATTACTATTGTTGGTGTCACGGGGGCTTTATTGTGTCATAAGAGCATGTGGGCATAGTCCAGTGAGCAGCAATTAAAAATAAATTTTTTGAGTTATAAATTTTATAGCATGTGAACTATATTTCATTTAAAAGGAATGAATACCATTGTGACCTACCATCTGCATACTCTAAAGCAGCAATTGGCATGCTGCAACCCATAATATGTCTAATAAAATGTTTTGATAAAGTTTTCTTGTCTTTTGTAGCTGAAACAAAGCCTTTAGTTCAGATTGTTGTCAATCATCTGGATTTTCCACTCATGGCTTCAGGATTTTCTTTAAAAATACCCAGGCCTCTGTTTTAGGCTTTTATTATAATCTCTGTGTATCTTAGCCTCTGTCATGTGTTACTTCTATTCTGTTCTTTATACTGTCATATGTATATATTCTCTCCTTTACGTAACTTCTCATGGCATGTCATCTTTACCCTTTCAGATCTTTCGGATTATTTTCTCTGGGCATGAGGCATTCATGCTTGTGGAGGCCAGAGGTTGGCATCAAGTCTCTTTCTAGTAGCTTTCCACCTCATTTTTGAGACAGGATTCCTGAACCTGAAGATCATTGACTCAGCTAGGCTGGCTGGTTAGGAAACTCTAGGTATTCATATGTTTTTGCTGCTCCAGCCTTGTAGTTACAACCCCCTACACTCCAATTATTTTGAAGCTAATCTTCAACATATCTATCCATCTACCTGTAAACATTTTGGAATTTGTCTCTAAACTATAAAAATCATTTTTATTGAAAACAATACATAGTCACATCTCAGAGGCTTCTTAATGTCAGAAATTCATTAAGTGCTTCAAAAGACTTCTATGTAATTGTTTTGCAAATAAAGAACTAAACACAGTTGAGACTATATTTGATTAAAGTATATCAGTCTCTTAGTTCTCAAGATACTTTAGTGTGTATTTTGACTTAATGGTGCTTAGCTCACCACCTGGCAGCATTTTCCAGGGTCTGGACTTTGCTAAATCACCTCAGGGCATCGGCATGTCTCTGTACCACTTGCTGTTTCCTGTGAACTAGTAGATCTAGGAATGCATTGCCCAGTAAGGCAATGAGTGGCTATGTATGGCCATCTAGCATTTCAAGTGACACAAGTCTTCAGTGAAAGGGACTATTGAATGCATGTTGAATTTCAGAGACTGAGTAAAAGGCCAACAAGAATCTCAAAATTTTTATATTGATTATGTCTAAGTGCTATAAAATCTAAACAGTAGATTTACACACATGCATATTTTGAGACAGGGTCTTGCTTTGTAGTCTAGGTTAGCTTGGAAATCACTGGGTTGAGGATACTGGCCTCAAACTCACACTAATGCCCTTGCTTCCAACCCCCAGATGCTGGAATTGCAAGTTTAAGGCACCACACCCAATTTTATTTATTTCTATAGAACTAAAGACTTGATGTGGTTCAGGACCCCCCATTCTGGTTCATTATGACTGCAAACCCCCATGCGTGTGTGCGTGTGTGCGTGTGTGTGTGTGTGTGTGTGTGTGTGTGTGTGTGTGTGTGTGTGCCTGAATGTGTGTGTGCACACATACAATAACTATATATTCAAGATATTAAATAGAGTATTTGTTTTCATGCACATTTTTTAGTTCACAGCTCCTTTCCTAAGACAGGCTGTAACAACTACAACTCATCTTTCTAAAGATGAGTCATACACTGTTTTCCCCACTCAGTGTCAAGAAGGATTCATCTCCATACCTAGGAGGAAGGAATGCTACACAGAGCAGCCAAGAAAAATCTGATCTGACCAGATAGGCTTTGCTTATGTCTGTGCTTCAGTCGTGCTTGTGTCATGAGACTAGAGGTTGGTTCACCCTGGGTGGGTGTGGAAACTCCACACCACTCTCATAATTCCTCACCCTGTGCATCTCTTTACCTGTGTCCTTTGTAATTCCTTTATAGTGACTCAGTAAATGTGTTTACCTAAAGTGTGTTAACCACTTTCACAAGTTAAACAAAACCATGAAGGGAATCTGGGAGTGTAGTAACTGTGGATGCATAGATTCTCTTATCTAACACATTATTAAAGGAATCTATGTATCCATAGTACTAAAAAGAAAATTCAGGTGGTCAGAGGTATACTTGGCAGAAGAATGTCAAATCAATAAATGTATAGAGCACCCTTAAATGAGAATGTCACCGTTTGCTGAGAAATGCTCCAGGACAGAACCATCAGTGGATGCTGTAACCAGTCCATGGAATTATCACTCCATAGATTTGCTAAGAATTTGGCAATTATCACCTTAATTGAATGATCCAACTTGGCCTTAACTAGAAATGCCCTGATAAGAACACACAAGCACTAATGTAAAATGCTTGCCAAAACTATTAAGTCTGGATGTAATCATGAACAAATGCAAATTGAGCAAAAGTCCATAAATTAACCTCCCTGATCCTGTGAAATATTTTAGTGTTAGAAAAAGCAGAAATCAAAACTCGGGACATTGTTCTAGATTACCAGAAATGGAAAGAACACAGGGATCAATATGTGTGGTCCACATTTGGATCCTAAACCCTCAATTAAAAACAGGCATAAAGGATATTGTCAGAATGGTTAGGGATGCTTAAATACAGAGTAACTGTTACTTAACAGTAGCTAGGAGATAAGGAGATGGCCCAGTGAGTAAAATTTTTTATTGTAAAATCTACAAATAATAAAGAGTTCAAATCTACAAATAATAAAAAGCTATGTATGGTTATGCTGGCCAGCAAGCCAAGCATTAGAGAGGTGGAGATGGGTGAATTTCAGGAGCTTGTTGGCCATCCAACCTACCTGAACAACAAGGTATCTTTTAAAATATAGGAGGTGGAGACAGACAGATTCCTGTGAGTTTGAGGGCAACTTGATCTGCATAACAAGTCCTAGGCCAGCCAGAGTTACATGGTGAGACCCTGACTCCAAAAAAAAAAAAAAAAATTTAAATAAAAAGGACGGGAAGACATTCTCTATCCTCTTTTGGCTGTAGACAGAAGTCTGTCCTCCCCAACTGGTCCCGAAGCCAAACTGTCTCTGTGTGTGTGTGTGTGTGTGTGTAATTTTAAAAATAATATCCTATGAGTTGGAATGTGCCTACTGTTTATCATTTAATAATTATTTGGGCAAAAGTCTACGTGCCTAGGAGATAAGATCTTACTCTCAAATGGTTTCCCAGCATTATCATGTTTGTATATAATGACCAAGGATTTTATGGCATTTAGTGATTTTTATTCTTCTGGTGATAACCATGAACAATACCTAAAGCCCAGTAGTTTTTGGAGATTTGGCACAATGGTGACACTTTGTCGTTCTTTACATTTCGCCCCTTGGGTCTTTTTTCCTCTCTCTATTCTGTACTTTCAGTAGAAACTCGTACTCTAAGTGATCACTAGCTTGTCTTTTCTTTGGCCACCAGGAGTCTCCGTATATTGCTTCTTAAGTGTCTTAAGCCTCTTTACTTCCCGATATAATAAAACAAGGTCTTCCTAGTTTATTTGGTGTGTTTACTGCCCCAGATCTGCAGCCACCTGTTTGTCTTAGTCACTGTATGCTTTGGCTTCTGAAATACTCCCTTTTTATTCATGATAAGGAAATTAAAGGGGGAGATTAAAATAAAATGTGGCTTTATCCCATATGCTTCTGTATAGTCTTTTACAAAGAGTATGTTTCTGTGTCGCTTATATAATGATAAAAAGCCAAAGACCTACAGGCCACCGATCACAGAGAACATGAGAAGGCTGTTGACCCTTTGTCTTTGTGTGCTTTTCCAGGACCTGTACCCAGCTCTGAAAGGTGTAAGCACGGTTTTCCACTGTGCGTCACCCCCGCCATCCGGTAACAACAAGGAACTCTTTTATAGAGTGAATTTCATTGGCACTAAGAATGTCATTGAAACCTGCAAAGAAGCTGGAGTTCAGGTAAGGGGAATGCTGCTGTGATAGTATCATGAGCATGTACTTGCTTTTTCAGAGGGAGGAGAAGTGAACTGGTTCCTGTTACTGTCTTCCTGGACTTATTCATTACCTCTTTCATGGTGAGAAGATACTAAAAATTAAGCCCTGAGCACCAGTTGATATCACAGGCATTCAGTTGGGGTTATACTCCTTCCAATACAGATAGATCATCTGAGTGCTCCAATAGGCTAAGGCTTATTGGCCATTGCTTAAAGAGGTATGAAATTTAGACATTGCTTATTTTCTCTGTTGAAACAACATGTACATAATGTTTTCCATATACTTTATAACCACTGTAACCCTCTTTCCTGTTTGCATTCAGTATTAACTGTACCCACTTCATTGTCCAACCATTATCACTGTCCTTCACTATCCATCTTATAAACAGAAGTTCTGTATTCTTCTGCCCCTCCCTAGCAGCCACTATTCTCCAGTCTGTCTCTCTTATTACTTTGGAAAGCTCACCTGAGTGCATTCAAACAGTTTTTATCCTTTTGGGGTGTGCTTATTTTACTTATCACAATGTCTGTCAAGTTTGTCTACACTGTAGCATGTTAGAATTAGAATTTTCTTCATTTTTGAAGGCTAATACTTCTCATTTATGGATGGAGACTGAGGAAGCCCTCCAACATAGACCTCTGAACCACACACACACACAGAAAGAGAGAGAGAGAGAGAGAGAGAGAGAGAGAGAGAGAGAGAGAGAGAGAGAGAGAGAGAGAGAATGAGAATAAATAAAAGCCTTTTATTTATTCATTCATCCATCAGTAAACATGTACCTTGCTCTCGCCTTTGGGCTGCTATGAATTATACTTTGAATGGAGACCACAAATTCCTGCCTCAGTCTCCACTGTTGATTCTTTAGGCATCTACTCAGAGGTGGGATTATAACTTAATTTTGTGCTGAACCTTTTAAAACTTTTATCACATTGTTTACTAATCTGCTTTTATTTTAAAAGAAAAAAAGGAAAGCACTGTTGCTTATATCTAATAAAAACCTATCCTGACTTGGGCCTACGGGCATACAAATTTCGGCCTTGTATCACAACACTCTTAGAAATCTGGTTTCTAGAATGACCTTAATGGAACCCCAGCCTCTTGGTGCAACAGTTCATTTGCTTACAGTGCTGCGTGCTGCAAATACTCTGAAACTGAGAAAAGGGTACAAAGAGGAGGAGCTCTTCTCCCAATAATATAAACCTCTCTGGAAGTGCGTTTTCAAGCATGCCCAGCATTGTATCTCCTAAATGATTCCATCCTCCATCAAGTTGACGATAAGAACCAACTGTCATACTCGGCTCTGCTTTACACTTGACAAGAACTTTGCCCTGCTGCATCCGTCACCTACTTTTCTTTTCCTTAGGTAGCCAGGGACTAAGCAAAGAGGTGGGATTCAAAGCAGCCCCTCTGCTGCCAAGTTCTAGACTGTCCCCTCCAGGATTTGTATGTAGCTGAAGTTCTGTGAAGCCACCTGTTTTAAATGGAAGGCAAAGAACAGTACAGTGGGCAGAGCGTTTACTACTAGCATGGCTAAATCCACCTGTGCCCCTTCCTCAGCACCACTGCCCCTTCTTCACCTTTCTGGGACAATAGTTTTGAATCTGGGCTTGCTCTTTCTATTAATTCCATGAATTTATAGTGGAAGGTGTTCGCTTGCATGTTGTAGAACTTTATAAGAGGAATAATATGCTGAACCTGTCTTCCCGAATCTTTTTTTCACCAATATTAAGTTTTTGAGCTTTATGTATATTGATATACATAGCTCTTGTTTGTCCTCTGAGGGTATTAGATAGCTTGGTGTATAAGGCCAAAAAGAAATTGATTTAAGGACCATTTTCTCTAACACCAAAACCAAAAAAGCCTTTAATGCATTTTATCTCAAATATTTAAAATGTTACTTCCCATATTTAAATCTAAGTATTCAGGAATCTATGATTATATGCAACAGAAACAGAATTGATTTTTTTCCAGACAATCAGTTCAGCATTCAATGGCTGAATCTAAACTTTGTACAAATACATGCTGCCTGTGGCATACTTAGGGCGTCCCATTCTGCCTGAGCCTGTTCCTAGGTTTTATGTCTACCACACTGACCTCTGTCTGTTCTCATGGGTGTTGGCTCTACCTTAGCTGACATATAGCCTCCGGCAGGACACACAACCTTACCAACTTCTTTAAAGGTCTCTTAGCTTCTCTGAGCCTTTTGTTTAAGTTTTCCCATGCATTGTAGAATCAGTTTATCACGTTCCTTGATGAAACTGACTGAGATTGTTACTGCAATTGCATTTATGTTCTAGGTAATTTTTTAAAAGATTTGATGGCTTTCTAACACTGAGTCTTCCTATCCATGAATATGAAATACATCCCAATCTGTAATGCCACTCAGTGATAATTGTACTATACTTCACAAAAGTTTTATACATCTTTTGTTATATTTATTCCTGTGTACGCCATCATTTGTTAATCAGCAACTTATACTACATTTTCAGTTAGTGCTAATGTGTAGGAATTTGGCTAATTTTCATATAGATAAATAGATATAGACATATAGTGATTTGGGGATCTTTTGTTTGGTGTGTGTGTGTATACACACATGTACAGGGGCTTTCAGAGGCCAGATGCATCAAATTTGGAAATTAGAGTTGAAAGTGGTTGTGGGCCGTATGATATAGGTACTGGGAACTCAATTCAGGTTTACTAACTACAAGAGCACCAAGTACTCTTAACCACTTAGCCTTCTCCACAGCTCCTGATTTCCTTTTATCGATTTTGAATTCAGCTAGTTTGCTGAACTCTTAATATTTTCTGTAGGCTTGCCCATGTTTTCCGAGTAGGCATTGTATCTTTTTATTTCTATCTTCAACTAATGCACCAGTTCCCAACCTGTGAGCCACAATCCCTTTGGGATTCAAATGACCCTTTTACAGGGGTCACATATTAGATATCCTGTATATCAGATGCTTACATTATAATTCATAACAGTAGTAAAATTAAAGCTTGAAGTAGCAATGAAATAATTTTATGGCTGGGGTCACCACAACATAAGGCACTGTATTAAAGGGTCTCGGCAATAGGAAGGTTAAGAAACACTGGAATAATGAGATTAGTTGGTTCATCTTTTTTTAAAGCAGTATACATAGGTGTTTGTCTTCTATCACTCTAGCTAGAACTTGTAAAGTAATGTAGAATAAAAGTTCAACTAACATAGCTAACAGTGTCAGTATCAAATGAACTGCTTTTACCCAGAATGATGCAATCTGGGGAACCTGCAAAAAAGGGTATCCTTTTCAAAATATAGCTAGCTTGCCTGCCTGGTCTCCCTCCTTCCCTCCCTTCCCTTCCTTCCTTCCTTCCTTTTATGGTGCTGCTGTGGACTGAACCTTGGCCCTTGCACATGCTAGGATCTTGGCTCTACTGACAAAGCATGACTTAAGTTATGTGCATCTGCATATGTTTGTGTTAACATGGCAAGATTGGTATCAGATTATCCAGTATAATTTTGCAAACAAAAGTTTCCCTACAGGTTGGTAATCCACCCTTTACTCCATAGAGATCTACCATGAACAGTGTTGGTATCACGTATCAGATGTGATAAGATGGGAAAAAAATGCGATCCACTCCTTTTAGATTGTGATACCATAATGTGTCTAAAGTCCCTATGTAACGAGGACCATGAGAGGCCAGCTCGCATGATCCACTCCACACTAATACAAGGAATGCCTCAGAGTAGTGAGGAATAGGAAACTATTTTACCATAGGGTCATTATGAATAAATCTCTAACTGATTGGTAATATAAGGAAACATACATGCCTTCTGATGGTACCTTTCTCTTTTACTTCAACTTTAAAATGGTCTCTGACTCTGTCTCCATGCAACTTCATATCTCCACATGCTGCATTCTATACATACATCTATATATCTTTCTTTACATACATATGGCCATACATCTCTCTATACAATTACATCTGTTTTCACATGTCTACGCATCTTTCTTTTACATACATTTCCCTTCTCCATCTCCTTTTATACAGGTTCATCTTCCTTGTCCACAGAGTTACAGATCTGCACACAGCCATAGCTATTCATCTCATATACACAGCTCTCTCACCATATAGCATTTTACATTGTTCTTACACATTCTCATATAGCTCTTTGCATGGTTACTATATGTAGGAACAGCTCTTTCACACAGATTTATCTCTCACACAATCATTCACAGATATCTGCTTCTACATCATTCATTCACTCTTTGCTCACTCATTCATTCATTCTCTCACACATCTCTCATCCTCTCTTTAGCCTTCATCTCTCACTCAGCACATACACTCACATACTGCACAGCTTCATCCCTACATTGCTGCTGCTCTTACACACTCATTCACACACACTCATTCCTCTTCCTCTCTTCCCCCTCTAACTTGCTGCTGCTCCCTACTTCCTTATCCAAACTCTGGACAATTAATGCTACATTTTCAGGCCCAACCCATTCTCATAACACATGCAGTCGTACAGTTTTTCTCAGGCTAGTAAGGTCACAAAGACCGGTCAGTGTAAATGCTTAGCCTTGCACATAACTTTTTCCCAGACAGAGACTGACACTGAAATTCAGGACATAACAGTAGCAGGTTGAACGTTGAGTGGTCAGGGTATGTGCAGACAGTCAACTATCACAGGAGCTATGTCTCTAAACAGCCTGGCCTTGATTTAGCAGTAAACAACACCTGGGAACTAGTCTTTGCATATTTTCTTCAGGAGCAGTTTAATCTGTTGAATTCGTTCTGAGTCTAAAATTAGTTGTCCTTCAGACTGAAAATACTGTTACTTTCCTGTGTCAGTAAAGAAGAATGTTCTGGTATCATTCCTATACATCAGAATTATATAGATTAAACAGAATTAAATTTTCCTGACTATTCACAACTCTAAATGTGCCCAAAAATGTAAAACACACTACCAATGGGCTGTGGAAAGAACCTCAGAGCTGTTCTTATTAGGGAGGCATAGGAGTGGACCTGAGAAAGTTACAGACAGGAAACAACTAGTCACCAACAGTCAGTGACCCCAGGACTCTGCCAGGTGGGCTCCCCATCAGGGAATTGTATGTCTAGTAAGTTAACTTGGTAAGTACTAGTTGTCATCTGCTTTATACTCCCATGGCCCTTGGCATCTATGGCTACAAAGGTGGTGATCTTCGAGTTAGTTACATTAAATGACTTTAAAGGGGGGCTGGAGAGATGGTTCAGAGGTTATAGAACACTGGCTACTCTTCCAGAGATCCTGAGTTCAGTTCCCAGCGACCACACGACCATCTGTGTGCCCTCTTCTGATATGGAGTCAGAATGTTGTACACTAATAAATAAATAAGTAAATAAGTAAGTAAGTAAGTAAATAAATAAATAAATAAATCTTTTTTTAAAAAAGACTTAAAAAGAAAAGGCACTCCGGCAAGTGGGGCTTGTTCATATATGACGCTTAGGCAATTGGAACAGCAGTTATTCCTGACTTGTGTTTTCCTTTATAATTGTTTCTCTGCCAGAAACTGATTTTAACCAGCAGTGCCAGTGTCGTCTTTGAGGGTGTTGACATAAAAAATGGAACTGAAGATCTCCCTTATGCCATGAAGCCCATTGACTACTACACAGAGACCAAGATCTTACAGGAGAAAGTATGTACTTTAAAGCCAGTTAAATGAACAGATACCTCAAGTGTCCCCATTCATAAGGGAAAAATGTCTGTGATTATGGGAACATTAGTATTTTGAGACCCAAGTACCCAACATAAGATTGAATTTCATATGTAGAATTAAATTTCAAGAAGACAGAAGACTTAATGTGGCCATATATTGTTGTGTTTCAGTATTTTCTAGGGACTACGTCCATTAAACTCAAATGATCTAATACAGTAGGCACTCTTGCCATCTTTATATTACAGGAAAATAAACTGATTCAAAGAGGGATCGAGAGTCTTGGTCAGGAATCCTGTAATTATCATGTGGCAGTGTTGGGCAGAATTGTGGGTTGAGCACTGAGGTTGCATACCCCTGGACCCCCATAGTTACCTGGGCAGCTATGGACTTATGTTTCCTAAACCTTTAGAGCACATCACACACTGTGGTTTGCTCTCCAAGCCGATACTTGTAAACTGAAGCTATATACTGAATTGGCATGAATCTTCCTGCTCTACTTGTTCTCACTTGCATCTCAGAATAGGACAGTCACAAGGAAATCACAGTGGAGCCTGTTCTCCCCGAGTTAAGAAGTCCTATGTCCAGGCTATGCCCTCCTGTTCCATGGAACTAGGCTTAAGGGAGACTAAAGCCTATCATGGGTCTCCAGATAATACTGGTTACATCAGAGGCACTGTGCACTGTCAACCTGAGGTGCCAGGCTTCCAACCCACAGCTAAGTTAGCTCCTGACCTCCAGATGAAAGCCTGGGCTCAAGCCATCAATCTGTCACTAGCATGGACTTTTGAATCTTCAACTAGAAGTCAGAAAAACTGGAGGTGACTCCAGCAGTAACTTACCTTGTTTTTGAGATCAATACCACCCTAAACCCTCTTAATAATAAATAATAAGTCATCTTTGGGATTGGCCTAGCAACTTTTCACACTCCATAGAGATAGCCATGCCAGAGGCCATTTATAGGCTTGTCATTCTCCTCAGTACCACACATGCTTAGCAACATTTGAGGGTTTGAGCTCAGGAAGCTTTGATTGCCATATACTCAATTGATAACTAGCTTAAAGTAGCTAGGACTATAATCTGTGTCTGTATATGTCCTTGTGCTTAGAAGACAAGTGCCTTGCTGACTAACTCCTCAGCTATATGTGTCTGTGATTGGCTGAACTGTTTGTTGCATAGTAAATGAATAAGCCCGAAGCCTTGTACATGCCACTGAATTCATGAAGTGTTTTCATGGTAGCAGTCTTGCTGGAAGCTCAAGGTTACCTCATTAACTTAACTCTCAAACATTTTCCATAGATTGAAGCCAGGATATACCTTGTAGCTGCATATGTACATAGCCAGTGAGCCCAGCCTTAGCTTTCTGATTTCATCCTAGCAGGTGTTAGCCAGTTTTCTCCTTCGTTGTTGGCTTTTCTTGGATAGATGGGATACTACATATAGTGTGAGATATTGTCCCCAGGCAGATAACTATCCAGGGGCCTGCACGTACACCAAGTATGTCACTGATCTGTCTACTAACAGGAAGTACTCTACACATGGTAAAATACCATCTTAGCTCAGGAGAAGCCTTACAGTGGTTCCTTTCTCTCTTGTTCTCTTTCAGGTGGTACTAGATGCCAATGACCCTGAGAAGAATTTCTTAACGGCAGCCATTCGTCCTCATGGCATTTTTGGCCCTAGAGACCCCCAGTTAGTCCCCATCCTAATTGATGCAGCTAGAAAGGGCAAAATGAAGTTCATGATTGGGTAAGACACCTACAATTATTCATTTTGTCCCCTTCAAACAGTGTGAGCACACATGCAAATAATAACTTAAGAGTGCCAAGTAGCATTGTATAAATAGTCTGAGTCTCAGGCTTCTGTAAGAAAATACTATAGCCTGGATAATTTCACAAACAAGAGTAACTCACAACTCACGGATCTAGAGACTTAAAAGTCTTGTTGGTTCTTTTGCCTCTTGCTCTTTGAGGGGCATTGAGAGCCAGACATTCAGCTCCCAAATAATCATACATGGAGACTCTTTCTTACTTATAAACACCCGGCCTTAGCTTGGCTTGTTTCTGGCCAGATTTTCTTAAATTATTCTATCTACCCTTTGCCTCTTGGCTTTTTCCTTTTCCTACTTGTGTATATTTTACTTTCAATCTTATTCTGTGGCTGGCTGGGTAGCTGACCACTGGTGTCCTCCACTTCTTCTCTTGCTCTCATTTCTCCTTCTATTTATTCTCTCTGCCTGCCAGCTCTGCCTATCCTTTCTCCTGCCTTGTTATTGGATGTTCAGCTCTTTATTAAACCATCAGGTGTTTTAGACAGGCACAATAACAAAGCTTTCACAGAACTGAACAAATACAACACATCTTTGCATCATTGAAACAGATGTTCTACAGCATAAAAATGTAACGCATCTTAAAATTATATTCTACAACAGAGAAGTCTAAAATCAGCCATCAACAAAATGGGTGTATGCTAAGAGTCTAGTCCACTTACCTGATGTGGATCTTTATGTGGCAAACAGCCTCCCTCGAGCCTGTTTTATAAGGGCATGTATCTCATTCATGAGGGCAGTCATAGTCTAATTGCCCTGCAAAGTTTCTACCTCAGAACACCAGCACATTAGGGTAGATTCTAACAAGAATATTGAGGAAACACAAACATTCAGACCATGCATGTGACCTTTTCCACTGTCCTCTATATTGATTTCCTGGAACTGCCATCTCAAATTCCCATAAGCAGTTCTTAAAACAACAAAAATTGATTTTCAGCTATGGAAGCGAGAAGTTTGAAATGCAACTATTGGCAGAGCTGTCTTCTGGCTGCTGTGAGGAGAATGTGTTCCAGGCCTCTGGGCTGCTCCTTGGAGGCCAGTGCATTACTCCTATCTCTTCCTGCCTTTACACATGGCCATCTTCTGTGCTGTCTGTGACCAAGTTTCCCTTTCTTACAAAGACATCAGTTATTGACCTAAGCCTGTACCCTAGTCTAACCTTATCTGATTTCATCTGCAAAGACCCCATTTTAACATAAGGTCAATTCCACAATTTCCAGAGTGGTGTAAGTTTTGGAAGGATACTATTCAGTTTTGTATACTCTTTCAGGTATACTTGGAAAAAGATGTGTGTCCCTGATTAGAAGTTAAAGTTGAGACTCTGGAGGGAAGCAGTGACCCTTGACTCTCGTATAGAAGGCAGTTAATGTGTTTAAAAAATAGGGGATGACAGCAGATGTGATTGGCTGCCAAACATGCCTTTTCTTTTTTTTTTTTTTAAGGTTGGGTCTCATTATGTGTCTCTGGCTGTCCTGGAACTCGCTCTGTAGACTAGGCTAGCCTAAAGCTCAGAGATCCACCTGCCTCTGCCTCCTAAGTGCTAGGATTCAAGGCATGTGCCACTAATCTGGTACCTTTTACATTTCTTTTTTCCTCTTTATCCCTATTTCTTGTCTTCCTGTACTTATTAAATTTCACTGATGCCCTGACTTAAGACTTTAAGGGATTTCAAAGATAAAGAAAACTGGAAGACCATTGTCCTGCTGAATCCTGTGAAAGTGTTCAAGATGTAAATACCAAATCAAAACCAAGAAGACATACAAGTGCTTATCATGCTGGAATATGCAGAGCACTACAGTCTCACATTCATTGGTTGGTCCTTCAATATCCCACTGCCCCAAAGGTCCCAGTGGTTCTGCATGGCCACATTTCATTACCTGTTGCAACCACTCAGGTGTACCAGAGGCAGGCGCTATTAAGAGAGAAGTGAGTTAATCTCTCACATGTCTCAGTGTTAGAACTTTATGGGCCAAACACTCAGTACAACTGAAATACTTCTTGTGTACCTACAGAAATGGGGAGAACTTGGTGGACTTCACCTTCGTGGAGAATGTGGTTCATGGACATATCTTGGCAGCAGAGTACCTCTCCCAAGATGCAGCTGTGGGTGGGAAGGTAAGACACTTGATTCTCCTGGTACCTCAGGACCCACTGGGAAGTTCTGCATCACTGCAGCATCACATTACTTTGGACAAGCAAAATCTAAAACCCAAGCTTTAAGGCTTTGTTCTGTAGAGCTCATGCGCACTCTAGGCCTGGTCACGTGCACCTTAGACAGATGCTTACTCATCACTCTTCAGATAAAGATAGTTCAGATCTTTACGCACAGGGGGCTCATATTGTTTAGACCTGACACTCCTCTAGCAAGTGATATATGAAGTCACCCAGAAGTCAGCAGAGTTTACAGGGCTTACTGCATTACCCCACCTTGCCTTGTACTTCTTAGAGTAACTGTCTTCCCTGTTTCTCACTGCTAGCTCTGTAATCCTTCCTGAGCACTCAGTGCTCTTTTCTCCTCATGGTTTAGAACAGACAACGTGTTTGGAAGATAAAACTGTGAGTTTTAACATGGGCTATAAGCCAACTGTAACATCCTAAGTGCAAGCCAAACTTGACTTATAGTCCTGACCTCTTTGTAGAATTTATATCATCTTCCCTCTGCCCTTACACACTGCCCATTCTGAGAGTCTAAGCCGGACTGTGATAACACTGCAGCAGATAGACATGTGAGGCCTCATAATACATCTCAGTTTAGTGTCCCTGCAATAGATAGGGCAGACAGGACAGAATGCCCCTGCTTTCCCACAATGGGAATTGCATGTGGAGCCAGCAGTTAGTTGAGCTTGGAGACCCATGCGTGACCTGTTTACCCCAGAAGCTGTGCAGGGCTCTCTAACTCTGTGTTCCTTTACCAGGCATTTCACATTACCAATGATGAGCCAATCCCTTTCTGGACGTTCCTGTCCCGCATTCTGACAGGCCTCAATTATGAGGCCCCCAAGTACCGCATCCCCTACTGGGTGGCCTACTACCTTGCTTTCCTGCTGTCTCTGCTGGTGATGGTGGTCAGCCCTCTCATCCAAATCCAGCCAACTTTTACACCAATGCGGGTGGCACTGGCTGGCACATTCCACTACTACAGTTGTGAAAAAGCCAAAAAGCTCATTGGGTACCAGCCACTGGTCACCATGGATGATGCTGTGGAAAGGACTGTGCAGAGTTTTCACCACCTGCGGAAGGACAAGTGACATACCTCAATGCCCACATCAGTAACTTTTTCCTATCTGTTCTGATGAACCAATATACTTATGTGAGTTTCTTGTGAGCTATGTGCCCCTTGCTAGTTAGATGATAGCATACTCTCTCCATGGAAGAGGTGACAACAAGAGACGTTTCTTCCAGGATAGCATTGGCCTTTTTAGAGCAGGCAGACACAGAATCTACTACTTTGGTCTTTCTTCCTCCCTTCTCCTACTTCTCTCTTGTAGTCGGAAGTTTTCCTCTTCTGACTGCCCGTTCCCCATCCCTGCAGCTGCTTCCAAACTACCAGACAGAGGTATAATATCATTCCTAAGTGTTTGGCCAATAACTCAGGGTTATTGCTTACTAGCTGAAACAACTTAACCCATTTCTATTAATCCCTGTGCTGCTCCAAAGCTCTTGGCCATTACCTCTATCCCGTTTTGTATGTCCAATTCATTATCTATCTGGCTCAAGACTTCTCTGACTCCACCTTTCTTCATCCCATCATTCTCAGTTTGCCTAACTATATTCTGTCCAGCTACTGACCATTTAGCAATTTATTAAACCAATCACAGTGTCAAATCTTTACCATATACAAAGGATTTTCCACAGCACTCTCTCCTGTGTTCATTACCATAAAGACAACCCTGAATAGAACAGCATTAAAGTGAAAACCACAAGACTTGGTTCAGGATTTCTGGAGCTTTCTGTCTGCCTGAATTGTTTTAGCATAAAGTATTTTCCTTTATCCACAGAATCTAGTATAGTTTTTAGTTGTCAGTGGTGTATGATCCAGTGTGTGCTATATGATACATTGTGTGCTGTGTTAACTGGTCAGCTCCTAATAACATGGGATATTGGGCTGGTTGGCAATAAACTGTAGAGAGTGTCCTTCTTTGTCTCCATGATGTTTGAGTAGAAAGTCCTTCATGAGATGATGCAGAATGGGCTATAGACATCCTTGCAACTCACCTTACTGAACATATTAGGCCATCTTCCAAAGGGTACATCTGATCTAACTATCCAGTGTTTTCTGTTCTGTGAACTTATTAAAATGTATTCCTGGAGAAGTCTATGTTCTTCATCACTGTTTAAGGGTAGGATGGCAATTGGGGGAAAATACAATAAAGGTATAAAAGCCATACAGTTTGTGTTGCTGGCTTATTAGCTCTGACTGGGGAGAGACCATGCTGAGCTGTCAAGACATTCAGATATAAATGTGAATAAGATGCCATCTTTGCCCATGAGACTTACAGTAACTGAGTTATTTTCATACACCCCTAAAATATGATAAAATCGATGTATGTATGCACTTACACAAGACAAAGTGAAATGATATTGTTTCTGCAGACTAGGTGATGCACTGAGGTTGGACTTGAGGAATGGAGAAATGGTCACTGATGCAGACACACCAACTGGCATTTCAGACTAAAGAGATCAGTTTCATAGTCAATAGCTTTCAACAGAGTGTTGTGTTTCTTGACCATATATGAAATAATAGTGTATCTTTCACTTACTTACTGGTATAATTTCAGTTCATAGAAGGCACAAGTGGAAAGGCTAGTTTGGGAAGCAGTAGGACATTGTTCAGGTGAAGAAGAAGGCAGGCAATAATCTATTTTCTGTAGATTTGGACAGCCTGCAGTGGTTCATATAGCTTAGGATTTACTCAGTGGAGGGCACAGATCAAGAAAATCCTCCTGACTGTTCTACATGAGTTAGGACTACACACTTAATGACAGACTTAGAAAGGAATCAGAATTCAGCACAGAAAGGAAAGGTGCACCTTAGATGGAACCAAGCTTAGGAGTTGCTTAGAGCTGCTGGATAAGGAGGCAGTAGACTAGCTAACAAACACTGAGAACCGAATGCCTTAAAAATCCCTTGAAATGTTAACAGGCAAAGATGTCCCTTGTCAAGCTCAGTTGTCTAATGCATTCTTCCTTCTGTCACTGTGACAAAATACCTGACATAAACAACTTGAAATCAGGAAATGTTTTAAAGAACTTATTCTTCGGTTGGTTGGCTCTGTTACTTTGGGGACTGTGCTGTCCCATCCTAAAGGACATACCTCCAAGGCCTAACTTCCACTTCCCAGTCACACCAGGGGATGGAGTCCAACACAGTCCTGTAGAAGATATTCAAGACTCAAGCTGGTTTTTGGCTATTTGTATAGTCCATATATTTTCACTGGGTGCTGCTCTCTGGTTCTGCAGTGAGTACAGCAGGCATAAATCCATATAGCCGGGCCACACAAATAATATATAACAGAAAACTGTTCCAAATTCCAAAAAAGAAAAGATTAGGGCTAAGAATATGGCCCAGTGGTAAAGAGCACCTGTTGTTCCTGCCTAAAACCCAGTTCAGTTTCCAGCATCCCTAGGGAAGCTCACAATCTGTAACTCTAGTTCCTGAGATCCGATGTCTGCTAGGCACCAGGCATACATGTGATGCATATACATATATGACTCAGGCAAAATATTTATACATATAAAAATAAATATTTTTAAGGGAAAAGTACAGATTATCATGGGCAGGAAATGGGTGTATGGGCGAACTTGGTGCAGATAGAAGCTGGAGCTAGGCATGAAAGCAGTGTCTCCTTAGACCTGAAAGATGGGGTGAGTTAATTAGGAAGAGACTGAGGAAGACCTCTAGATAGACCCTCTGACCACTCTTTCCTTCCATTCCTTAATACCCACTCATCCCCTATGCTCTTTCGGAGGAAGTACAACTGCCAGGAAATTTCATCTTCACGCCACATCCCAAATATGATGAACTGAAACAAAGGGTGGGCCTGGTGCTGTGTCCACAAGCCCTGCAGATGGTTTCAACCAGTAAAGTAGTCTCCCCGGATCACTGAGTGCAACTAGACCCTCACCTCAGCCTTCACAAGACACAACTTGCTCTCATCACTGGCCCAAGTCTTAGGGGTGAGCTCACCTGTTCCATTCCTGATGACTGATAGCCTGGTTTACAGTGGCTGCCTAGACATGGAGCTTAGCCCCTTCCTCTCCATATGGTACTTTCTCTCTGAAGAAATAGGGCCAGAGGAAGGTGATTAGCTCCCTGTATGTCTATTGGGGTGATCTCCCATTTCAGCCCTTCTTCCCTTCTCTGTGGCTGCTGACCTAGTTCTTCCTGGCCCATCTGTACCTGAGTCAGGTGTGCTGTAACAGCAAGCTGATCTATCTCTTCCAGTCCACTCTCTACACCCAGTATGTCAGACCTAAAACAATTCTAGATTCCACTTCCCTACCAACAGTGCTTTAGCGGGTCTTAGTGCTCTCCCACTAAGCACAACTGCGCCATGACGCTGACTCATGTCCTTTCATCCACGCACGCACTCAGGCTCACCTACTTGCTGACAGTGTAATTTGTGTGGCAGTGCCTCCAGGACTAGAGTGACCAGTCCTTTCCTTCCCAGAATCCTTGCTTTATCTATCAACTGGTTCCCCAGCCTGTGGCTCTTGTCTTTCACCTCGTTTCATATGTTCCTTGCATTTGCTTTCTCCCCCTTCTCCAGGGGCAGACGTCCTCTGAGGGGCAGAGCCAGTCAGTGTTTTCTGCCAGCACAGAGTGGGTGTTAAGTAATCACAGGTCATCATCTTTCCTGGCTTGGTATCCTAAAGGAATAACAGCAACCATGAAAGGTAACAGCCAGCCAGGCTAGGGTAGATCAGAGCCACAGTCCCAGCATACATGTGTGGGGTCTACAACCTCTGAGTACCATAAATTAGCCTTTCAAAATGTGTCTTTCACCAATGTGTCAGACAAGACTATGATCTAATAAAAATTACAAGGCTGGTAATTGACACTCAGTAGCTGTGGGGAGTGGGGAAACCTCCTTTGGAGAAAGATCCAAGAGACAGACTTAAGGGCAGTAGGTACCCTGTCTCTGAACTAGCTATTCCACTGTGGGGTCCATGACTACAAAATGAAAGTCATGGAACCCATGCAAAGGAGAGCAATGACCTCCTGCCCTTCAGAGGTTGTTCCAGGTTTGCTGTGAGAAAGCCTATACTGATCTTCTTATCACTCCCAGCTCTCCTCTTCCATCTCTAGGAGTGCAGCATTTCCTCCTCAGAATTCTCCTATGCTCAGATCACTGGCAGGGATGAGGGGAGGCAGCAGCTGATTCTCTTTCAAACTCCACCTCCAACATAATTTCTTCCTTACAGCTCCGTTCACTTCCTGCATGTTCATCTAATTATGCCCTCAGTTGTATAATAGCCATTGGCCCAACTGCTCACCATCCCCTCAAAGCCCAAGGGCCTTCTATTCCTTGCTTATTCCAGGGAAGGTACCCACAAAGTGTGCCAAGACTTTCTGACTTTAGGGAAAGAAATCCAGCAGTTCCTACATTAGCCACCTGGGGGAGCCACAAAGATCCTTCTCAGAACCAGGAAGGGACCACTTTGGATCTCTCAAGGCCAATAAACCTCACCTTTCACATTTGTATTTAGACAGCCTAATCTAGCTAAAAGTTCCTAAGCTTGCAGGGCTAACAGGCTTTGGTCAGAATTGTTCTAACCTGAAGGGTTCAAAAACTACAAATAGGGAGGGCCTGGGGCGATGAATAAAAGTAATTGCTGTACAAGCATCAGTATCTGAATTCAGATCTCTAGCACCCGCATAAAAATGTGGGCCTAGTTGTACATACCTGTGGTCCTAGTGCTTGGGAAACAGAGACAGGATAATTGCTGGGACTTGCTGGCTGCCTAGCGTGAAAACAATGAACTTTGTGTCTCAATGAGAGACCATGTCTCAGGGGAAATCTATTGAGGAAGATACACGATAGAGGAAGATACCCCATGTCCTCTTTTGGCCTCTACACATGCACTCCCAGGAGTGTGCACCTGGATACACATATGTATAATACACACATAGAAGCACAAATGGGAACTGTGAGAATCTATTCCTGTATGTTCCTCTCTTTAATGTTGTTTAGCCATAACTGTGGAAAGTTCCACATGATGATCCTAAGACAGGTGGATCCTAACAGGCCAATGAGAGACTCTCAAAAAACAAGGTAGACAGCAATAGAGTAATATCATGTATATATGTGCTTGTGCAGGCCACAGGACATGCACGTGTACTCCCATGCACATGTATACCTGCACATACACAAACATGTACACATGCAGAAGCACAATGTTTTATTGAGCTTGTGGAATCTTTGTACACTGCTGAATTATAATATAATCTAACAATTCCACCACTGGGTACATACTCAAGAAAATTGAAAGCAAAATTTTGAAGATATATTTGTTGTAGATTCAGGTTCATAGCAGCATTTATTAAAATATCCCTAAAGTAGAAACAGCCCAAAGTGTCCATCAATATAAAAATGAATAAACAAAATGTGGTATATATGTAGCACAACGATAGGCATCCTTAGAAGAGAACTTGAGACATGTTATGACACAGACAAACTGTGGGACATAATGTTGAGTGGAATAATCTGGTCATGAAAGGACAAACCACCTATAATTGTGCTTATATAGAGATACTAAGTGGAACATCATTGTTACCAAGTAGAACAGAGGTGGAGTTAGGAGCTGAAGAAAGAGATACAATGCATTTGTGTTTGGGTGATGGAGCAAGCACAAGGAGGAGGAGCCAGAGGCTGAGAACAAGATGAAGTAAGGGTATCTGACCCAGAGGACTAGGATAAGTGTAAAGAGATTACATAATCGTTTGAAGAATGCCATGATGCTAGAATGTGTGTACTTAACTAAGGAAAAGAGACAAAGCTAAGGTACCTAGGAGGGTCACTCAGAGAATTGGTGGCTAGTGGTGCCTCTAACTAGGCTAGGCACCCAAGATCAGGCAAGATTTGAGTCATGGTAAAGAAAAGATCAAATTTCTAGCCTTGCCAAGTTTGCTGAACCTTAGAGTGTCTAAATGAGGACAAGAGAGATAGCACCTTGGCTTGTTAATTGTAATTTGAAACTGTAGGAGCATAAGAGGATGTAAGATAGGACCTTAAGAATTAAGAGATGAACCACAGCAGAAGGATCTTAGGGAGTAGGCCAAGGATACCGGAATGGCTAGCACTGTGAACGAGGAGTTGGGGTTATAGGGGTTATGAGGAGCAGGGCACCTTCTCAGCCAACAGGCCCATTCATTTCCATATACTCAAAGGGACAAATGTCCATTTACTCTCTCCTTTGAGTTTTTACCCAACAAGGTCTATTATCCTCATTTCATGCAAGGGATCCTGAAGCCTCAAAGAGAAAAAAGCAGACTTTCACAGATATACAGCTTATTAGAGGTAGAGCTGAACCCCCCCCCCAGGCTGGCAGCCCCCAACTCCATAACCTTTTGCCCAATGATTTCTTTGTTCTCTCAAGTGAAACAAAAACAATCTGTATCACCACTGATGTTTGGGTTTATATGTTGGACACACAGCATGCTATGAGAGCCCTGGTTGAACTTGTTTACTGTGGTTGCTCTACCAAATCACCACCATTTCAGTAGCTCAAAACAGTATTTTAAAAAATACTTTCTTGTTCTGGAGACAGAGGTAAAATGTTCAAATTTTATTTCAAAGGGTTAAAGTCAAGTTGCTTTTTTGTTTTCAGCATCTAGTGATCATGTTTTGTTGGCCTGTGGCCCCTTCCTCTTCTTCAAAGCATATTACTTCAATATCTTGTTTATATTATTCCATTTCTCTCTCATCTACTCTCATCAAGATACTTATGGTCATCCTTAAGCCCAGCCTGGTGGTCCAGGATTATCATTCTTAACACATCTGTAAAATCTTTGTTGCCCATATAACAAAAACACAAGGCTATGAGGCTTAAAAGATGGACATCATTGAGGGGAATATCATTCAACCTACCATAATGACTGAGACCTAGATAGGGTTCCTCTGGCTGTTGGGACTGCAGGGCAGAAGGATCCTGGTCTTCTAATCTTTGCAAGCATGTGGTTCTACAAAGATAGAGGTAAGCAGCTCAAGTGAGTGATGTCAGACAGCCTTAAGTCTAAATCCCTGAAACCATAGAGAAGCACCAACAGAAAAGGGGACCAAGCCACCTTCTAAAGCATGAAATATACTGGAGCTCAGTTTTGAAGCTAAGTTCCACCTGGAAGAGAGGTCAAAGGGTCAATGTCCTAATGGATTCAGTTGCCACAAATCTGGGGTGGGGCTGCCAGGCAAGTTAGCTCAGAGAGAAAAGTGCTAAAGGACTGCCTACCTTATTCTTCTTATTTCTCTACAAGAGCCCATTCTTGGCTTCTGCTAAGGCCCAGAACATTGAGAAAATTGTTACATACATCCAGCCCTGCCTACCAGAGCTACTCAGATCATTTACTATGCCCATTTGGTACCAAATAATTAGTGCAAAACTCATAATAGAGGTCACCAAGAGGATGGTGTTGAGAAATATGAATGAATACTCCTGAGAATCCTGTGGCCTGGGGTGAGCAAGTGTTTGTTCTGCACTGCTCCAGGCTCTGAACTGGAACATCTGCTACTAGTTCTGGGTCTCTGGCTGCAGCAAGTATGGGACTCAGAGACTTGGACACACTTTGGGGCTGCAATTAGCATGAAGGGAAAGGAAGCTAGGAGGCTGAGCTAAAGGCTTCCAGCTGACAGCTATCTATTCATATTCCAACTGAAGAGGCTTCCAACATGGGTGTGACTCTAGAGCAAAACTGCAAAGGCTAGGCCCAGCACCAATGACAGCAGTAAGACCCAGGATGCCAAATGTCACTGTAGACTCTTCAAATGAAGAAAGGAGGAGCAAGGCAGAAACATACACAAACAGGCGGGCACTGTCAAGCTGACTTCATAACCTTGTTTCCATGTCTAAGTCCAAACCCCTGCATTGTAACATTTTTAGTAAATAGTCTTTGTAGATAAAATCAAACTAAGATTATAGGAAGCTGAATTTAGAAGAGACTAGAGACATCTATGACCAAAGATGGTCATTTGGAAAAACAAACATATGGGGGCCATATCGTCACAAGCCAAGGAACACCTACTGAGGCTGGAAAATACAAAGAACCATCCTTGGAGGTTTGCACAACCAACACTTTGATTTCAGACTTCTGGCCTTCAGAACTTAAAGAGAATCCACTTCTGTTGTTTTAAGCCCCCTAGTGTATGGTTCCATCCTTTCCCACATGTCTGCAGAGGTATAAGTGTTACATGTCTTCTAAGTTAGTGATCCTCTCGTAGCCACTCCAGCATGAATAAACAGCACTTCTCCCCATCAAAGCACTTTGGAAATACTAATTAACTCTCAGTTAATTGGGTGAAATAACATGAAGCTCTAATGACATCATCTCCATTCTGTGCCTGGTGACTGCTAGGCTCCGAGCCTTGTCTTGTAGTAACAAGTTGAGCCTCTCCCAGCTGTCCCATGGAACATGGCTGAAGAAAGCCTTTCATTCATCTCAGTTCCCCAGACTTAAAAATGGCCGGCTATGGGCACACAAAGACTTTCTGTGATTGAGGATGGTGGAGAATACAGGGTTGTTAACCACATATACTACACTTGTCTACTCGCCATCAAAATGATCTTACTGATGGTTCAAACACCTACAAAGATGTGTGTCCTTCCATGTATTCTATACTGTGAGTCCAAGCACTGTGACCCCAAGAACCTGTGTGGCTAATAGAACCAAAAGGAGAAAAATCCCTCTGGCATTTCTGTTCAGAATCCCAAGAGGCAAGAATTACTTGAAGTAGGTAAGTAGCTGCTTGTAAGGCCTGGAGGCAGGAGTCTTCTGGAAGCCAGGGACAGTCTGGGCTAAAATCCATAGAAGATATTCAGATTAAAGCCCATGGGCCCTGATGAGGAGTGCCAGGGCTAGGGCTGTCCCCATCATGCCAGAATCATTGGTGGTCAGACAATGGGCATGTCATGGACAGAAAACTGAGATTAGATGACTGCTTTTAAGTCTGACACTAATTAGTCTGATGACAGTAACAGCCCAGTCTCAGGCTGTCTAGACTCCAAGTCATCCCTCCTTTATCCACCATGCATCAACCTGGATCACTTTATACCAGGCAGATCCACTCTTGGCCTGTCTACTGAAACTTCACTTGTGTGTCCCAATAGATAGACCTGGACATCATTGGTGATACAAGGACTGTCTTTGTTCACAAGCAAAGAAAGGCCATCCTTGCTGGATTCCCTTCCAATCCTTTGTATTAAGAAAGGAAAGGAAACCTTTAACAACTCAAACCTCAAGCCATGTGTTCTCATGTTTTTCACTCTGCATTAAAGCATAATACACAAAAGGGGAACCCAGCCATGCATGAGTTTTCATCTTGATGACTGCTCACAAACATGACCACGTGAAAAGCATTTAGACATGGCAATGTTTTGCTTTTTTATTGTACTTTCAGGGATTTGAGACCATGAATATTCAACTCCATTACTTTGGCCTTATGAGACTATGTAACAAAGCAAAACTATTCACCTTGTCACTAGACTACAAAAGAAAAGGGGGGAAAGGCTGATAGATAATCCTTTTCAGGGCTCCTCCCTACTATAACAGAAAGACCTTTCATGAGAACCAATCTGAAGACTGTTGTCACCTCTCAGCAGTACCACCCTAGGGAGTAAGCCTTTAACACATGATCCTCTGGGGAACACTCATCAACAAAACCAACTATAATTTGCCCAAGAGGACATGGAGTCCCATCAACTTTTCCTCCATACTCTGTCCTGTGCAGCTCTTTGGGCTGTCTGTCAGTTACATTCTTTATAAAACAGGGATTGCAAGTAAAGTGATTTCCAGAGTTCTGTGAGCCACTCAAACTGTTGAACTTGAGAAGATGGTTTAAGTACCCCGAATTTGTAGGCAGTCATTTGAAAGGACAAGTAGCAAATCAGGACATGAACTGGCATCTGAAATTGCAGATGAGCTAACTCTAGATAACTTGTGTCAAAGGTAATCTCATTAGAGATTACATATGCAGTTCATATCTGGAGATTCAGAGAATCAGATGTTGGACAGAGGGAAACACCTGCACATTTGGGCTGAGTGGGTCAGAATGAGTCAAAATGGTTGAGGCCCCAGTTATTCAATCAAGCATTAATCTGTTGCTACTGTGAAATACTCTGCAATGGTAATTCAAATCCATCATTATTTGACACTAAGTAGGGAGATGATCCTAGAGCATCAACCTTGGCCTGAACCAATCAACTAGAAGGTTTAAAAATAGAAGGGAGGCTTTTTTGAGGAAGAAGAAATGGTCATAGTAGTTTACACATTGGCCCATATTCAAAAGACCCAGCTTGCTCTTCCCCTGCTATCACAAAAGCCAGTTCTTTTCAATGGGTCTATTAGGATGGATCTTCTGCTAATTACATGATCATGTTAACCAACTCATCCTCTCAACAAAATCTTCAGACTCATGTTATTTGGGTAATGATGTCTCTCAACGTTTATCAGAACCTAGGAAAAGAAGCATCATTCCCTGAAAGGAACAGAAAGTTAGAAAATAACAATCCAAAACATAATAAGCATAGATACAAAAATAAAACACCACCTCAACAGAGTCAGGAGTAATGAAGGTATAGGGGTGTAGTCTTGTATCATAAGCAAGTTGATATTAATGCAAAGGTACAATTGCTTAGTTAACTCACATTAATACATAGCAAGTTAGAATTCAGTTAAAAATTGACAGGTCAATGATCAAACTTTTGTAAACACACTTGAAAACAATAGCTGTGGGCTTTGATTGTGTTACAGCCTTCCTACCCCTTGACCTCTTTCATGCCTCAGGACTCAAAACTAAGATACCGGGTTGAATTGGCTCTCTAGTTAAACTGCAGATTCATCACTCTCCTGTGTTGCCCAAATCAATGGGGAAGCCTAAGTGTACAGGAGCAATTGCTACAAAAGTGAACTGTGTCCTTGGAGCAAGTTAACCCAGCACAATTACTTTTCTTAAGGGCTCCAAATGCCTTGTATTGCTGTGTAGGCTCAGCTAGTTTTCATGCTCTGTGACTATATGCTGTCAGAACTTTCATCCTCAGTATCCTCCTGTGGACCATACCCCAAGTGGGAAGTATACTCCTTTTTCAACTGTTCAGGATGCCACCTGCCCCTATGGCAACAGCTGGCAGGAAACACAAGCACATGTCCTACATCAAGTCTGTCTGCCTGGACTCTCTCAGTAAGGGCAACAACAACAGGTATCAAAGATCATAGCCCCCTGAAAGAAAGCCAGTCATAGACTGCCCTGCTGGGCCTCCCCTCCCCACATTGCAAGCAGCCAAACACTTAGGGTGGAGCCTCCAAGTACGAGTTACTCCTGATCTTTCTAGAAATATCAGACTAAAAGGCCAATTGTGTGCTTTCTGTCGTCTGTGGCATTACTAAAGGAGAAGAAGCTTCCTTAAATGAGTGGCAGGGAGAAGAGAGCTAGGGCTAAAGTCTCAAGGATGGATTTGTCAGGACACCAAACGGGTACTTAGCACCATTCCTTACACATAGTAAGGCCTCTGTTTGATTGGCTTCATTGTTGATATCAGAATCACTGCTGCTTGTAAACTGTTCAGCCTTGGCACCCTGTATAAAATGTAAATAATTATCAGTATACACCATAGAGTGGTGTGAGACTGGAGTGAAATGATTCCTGACATAAAAAGTATTTAAGTAAATATCAACTAACTATGCACCCTAGAATCACTTGCCTTGATCCAGATTTATAGAGGTGGCCTTATCTATTCAGTAATGTCATGTCAAGCAGGGGTCAAGAAGTCTCTCAAATCAGATTGAAATGTCAATTGCAGGCTTGTGCACACTGTTCCCCGGGTGTTCTCACTCTTTCTTGTGCTACTTACATGATGTCATTCATGCCCTTCAGGAGCCTCAAGGGGCCAAGCAAGCTGCCTTCATCCCTACATAATTAGGCCTCTCTGCACCCCAGTCATGTCATTGCATGGTGTCAACTTAATCTACTCTGAGTTGTCACATAAAACACTCAGCCAGACTGTGAACACCCCACCCCTCAGCCAGGCAGTCCTGAAGACCACACAATTTCCCTAAACTGTCTCACGTGGCAGTTCTGGTTCCTAGGTAAAGAATGACTGATGGAAGCAGCTGATGCAAGCTGCTGTCCTCTCACTAGACTCAACTCCTGAGTTATACACACTCCTCCATGTGGTGCACAGCAAAGATCAGTCCTCTGTGGGCTTTGGCCCACTGTTGAACCCCGAGCCTCCCTGGTCAAAGCTGGGAGTGGAATCAGGGAAAGAGGAGATGAAAGTGTGTGCCAGCCACACGGGAACATTTCTGCTGCTGCAAGAAACCTACATCAAAGTAGCCACAGGATGAGCTAATAGAAGATGGACCAATGTGACTCCACATTTATTGCCCTTTATGGAGAATCCAGACTTTATAGAGAGGGAGGGGCCCACCTCTACCATTTTCCTGTTCCCTTCCCCTCCTAGGACCTTAGGGGGCCCCATTTAAGTGACTCTATGGCATTTAGGATTCTTTTCTATTTATATTATTTTGAAGTATGTACTGACATTTTTCTCCTTCCCCTACCATCTTCTCTCCTGGGAGGAAATATCGCGTAATAAAGGAATAGTTGCTTATCTGAAAAATTCTGACATGAGTCCAGTTGTTACACATAGGGAATACAGTGCAAAGAACCTTCACCTGCTCATGTTGGCATTTCATTTTTCTTCTAACACACTTCCTCCACTGGCTTCCTCAGCCTTTCCTCCATTCACAGGGACTCCTAGGTTCTTATTCCTACCTCCATGTTCAGAGGCATTTGAAATTCTTGGATCTGGGACTGAATCAAGACAGGAACTCAGGATGCTTGTGTTTCATGGATAGAATATGTCAGAAAGCTGGTCTTGAATTCACAGGAATCATCTTGCCTCAGCCCCCCGCCAAGTATTGGAATTACACAAGTGAACCACCTTACCCAGTTTATATGACTTAAAGCATCATTCCAAATATTGATATGTGTTTTTAACCAGTTATTTCTGGGCATGGTAGCGCAAATCTAATCCTACCACCAGGAAGCCTAAAACAAGATCATTATTACAAATTCCAAGCCAGCCTGGGCTACAGAATGGGATGCTCCCCACCCCTACCCCCCAAAAAAAATCCAGCAGTGAGGCTTCAGAGATGGCTAAGTAGTTAAGAGTGCTTACTGTTCTTCCAGAAGATCCACATTCAGGCATCTTACACATGTAACTCCAGCCCCAGAGGACCTCTTTGGGACTCCAAAGGCACATGAATGCAAGTATGCACACACACACACACACACACACACACACACACACACACACACACACACACACACACACACACACGGAGACAGAGACAGAGAGACAGAGGGAGAGCATACAAAAAACACATGCACACAAACACATAAAATATATCTTATAAAATGACAAACAAAAAGTACACCAGTTATTTTTTGGGCTTGTGCTTTTGAGCAAACATCAAATGTGCAGAAACATGTGGTCCAATATGGTGACACAACTTTAATTCCAGCAATCAGGAGGCAGAGGCAAGTGGATCTCTGTAATTTCAAGAACTTGATCTAAATAGGGGAGTTTAGCTAAAGGTGACATAGTGAGACCACCCTGTCTTAAAACACACACACACGTGTGCGCACGCACACAGGCGCGTGCAAGGACAAACTAAAGGCCATTCTGCCTGAAAAAAGGCAATGGCCTGTAAAATCTGATTCTGGACTGGTGTTTTGTTTTGATGTGTGTGTTTATTGAAAGCCAGAAACTACAAGCAAGAGATGATTGTTTCTTCAGAAGTCACCCACTTGTGACAGATCCACTTGTCCAAGGAGGCTGCCTTCTCCAATAATTGCATAGCTTTTGCCACCTCAATATTTTGGAGTCAGAAAACATAAATTGAGCTCTGCCTAGACTCAAATACTAGGAATGCTGGGAGATAGCTACATGTCACCTGCTTCCTTGAGTTTTGAAACATGGGCATTCACAAAATATCATTTCTGTGTTTTGTTTGCTGTTTCTTCTAGAAATCACCCCATTCCCTTGTCCCCAACATTTACTTACTACTCAGAAAGAAATGGGAGCAGGCTTCTGCCTTTGGGAGCTCATGAGCTATGAATAAAAAAGAAGGAGCTCAGTGTGGGGTGACTCCAAATTCTGTCTTTGGGTTAGAATAAGGAGATATATGTACATTATCGTTTTCTTGTTTTGTAGACTATACTTCCTGTCACCTTTATAGACTGGCACTGCTTGGGTGCAAAGACAGTCTGATGGGGCTGAGCTGCAATGCAGGTAGCAGAAAGCTTCCTAGCAAGCACAAACCCCTAGGTTTGATGTCTGGTACCACATCTACGAGGCACAACAGCGTATACCTATAATCCCCGCAGTAGAGGCGTAGGCAGGCAGTCAGACCAAAAGTTTGAGATCATCCTTGGCTACATAGCAAAGTGAGTTGGAGACCAGCCTGTGCTACAAGAGACCTTGTCTCAAAAATAAAAAAGAAAAGACAGGCCAGGTTGCTATTGCAGCTTTCTGGCCTTGACAACTTGTTCACTCCATGGTTATGTTAGTTTCCCTTTTTGAGTCTCAGGGGAATAATCTGTTCTTCCAGCAAAGAGGGAAGGGACCCATAACCAGTTATTTTATGGGGGTGACACATAGTTTCTGGCTTAAGGCATTACCCAAAAGCCCCCAAAAGAGTGGTGTGACGCGGCTTGAGTTGATTATTACTTGGGGGCATCAGAGTCGCTGCTCAAGCTTGACCTAAAGCTTCTGAGACTGATAAAACTAGCTGGCATGCCAAGAACAGCTTTCTTTTTTATTAGTTTAGTTTGTTATGAAAGTAGTGTACTGTCATAAAAAATAATCAAAGGACACAGAAGGGAATAAAGAAAATTTAAAGTGCCCTCTTACTCTGCCCACACAAATCCACTTCCTAGTGTTAGCCACTATGATCATTTTTGTGTGAAACCTTCTAGATACTTTGTACCAAAAATATGAGATGAAGTAAAATGATTTTTGAAAATTGCTTTAAATAAAACTAATTTAGCATCATTTCTGACTATTGCAAGTGCTGTGCACACACACACAGACATACACACACAATGTATTAGGATCATATTCATCCCATTACCCTCTCTTACCCCCGCCCCCACTCCTGCTTTTTCTTCCCAGCTAGTCCTTCTAACCTTTATGTCTTTTTGAAATCACTGAGTGTAATTAAGATCATTTGCATGAGCTTGGCTAAATGTTATTTATTAGAACATGGGCCACCTACCAGTGGCTACACCAGAGATGAAAGTTACACCCCTCCCTTAGCAACCATTAACTGACAACAGATCCTCAGGGAAGGGTGGGGACCTCATGAATCCCTCTGTGATGGAATATTGAAGGGTCCAGTCTTGTCTTAAACAGTCATAGTTGCTTTTGTTGTTGTAGTCGTCTTCTCCTTCCTCTTCCTCTTCCTCCTCCTCTTCTCCTTTGCCATCGTCCTCATCATCATCTTCTTCCTCTTCTGTTTTGTGTGTTTGTTGTATTGTGTGGGGTATATGAGTAGGGTGTGTTGTGTGTATGTGGTATCCATATGTGAGATGTGTAGAGGTGCAGGAAAGGGGGACAGAAAAAAATATAAGGGCATGAAAATGGAGAGTGGTGCTATGAAATGCTGCCTTTTGACTATGACCCCAACCAAGGAAGGATCACAGACCTAGACATGGTCCTTGGCAGCAGCCTGGGTCAGGATGTCACCATGGCCCCAGGTGGCTGCACAGACCATTCAAATTGGCACAGCCCCTGTAGTAGCTACTAACATGACCCTAAGTGGTGGCTCAGATCACAGGCCCCTGCATAGCCTCATCAGCAACAGGAGCCACATACATCAATATCACAGGCCCCCTCAGCTGCTCCAGAACCCAGAATCAAGACCTGACCCTTGATTGTAGCACAGACCAAGCATCTCTTCGAGCTCTGATGACCAGCAGCCCATTCCTGACCAGTGTCACCTGTCCAGGCCCACCTCTCAGCCCAGCCTATGAACCTGTACTCCTCTCGCTTTCTCCCACCTCCTTCCTCTGTATTCTCTCATCAGAACAGTGTCTAACTGCCCAGTGTCAGGGCTCTTGGTTGGGTCACAAGTGGCACTTGGCTGGTTCCTGCCCACCCCAGCTACAAGGCATGGAGCCTTTCCTCTTGTGCCTAGACCTAGACACCTTGGGTGGCACTTGGTATAATGGTGTCTCTGGCTCCAAGAGGGCTCCTGGTTGATTGTGATAAAGAAGTCATGGGGAAGCCAACTGTGTCCTCCACCCATTCAGACCCAGAAGGGGCTGGCATACCCTGCTTTTTATGAAGGTTCTAGGGATTCAAACCAAGGTCCTCATACTTGTACAGCAAGTGCTACACATTCAAAAGAAAACATTCCTCGGCACTCCTCTATTTTCATGCTCTTATATTCTCTCTGCCTTTTCTTCCACAAGGTTCCCTGGGGCCTTGGGAGCGGTGATGTAGACATCCCATTGAGGACTGAGCACTTGATAGTCACTTATTTTCAGCACTTTGACTATTTATGAGTCTGCATCAAACACCGGCCAATACAAAAAGATGTTTCTCTGCCCAAGGTGGAGAGCAGGGTTACTCTGTGGGCATAATCATCAATACTTAGAATGTAATTTGGCTACATGTCCAAGTAGCAAAGCATCAATAGTACATTGCCCCCCTAGGGCATGTTACTTTCCCATATACAGTCTTTTGATCCATTTTACATATATTCCCTATATTCAGGCTCGTCAGAAAGTGAATGCCCCCCAAAAAGTCATGCCACCATTATATCAATGGTTATATATTGCCTAGCATATCAGTATGCAGAGTTCATAGTTGGATAAAACCACTGCACAGAGCCTCCAGGCACTATGAAAGCTAGCCAGAAGGAAAGAAGCTTCCAAATCAATTTCAACTTAATTTCTGCATGTCCTGTAACCAAAGTGGGTGATATCTTAAGCAATGGGTTCTTACCATATAGCCCTAATGGGCAACCAAGAGATAGCTGTATTTTGTGTGATTTAGAGAGCCTATGTGGCTTCTTTGGCTAATAAATCATGGAAAGGTAGGGGTGTATTTTTGTTGTTTGCTTTTTTTGTTCTGTTTTTTGGAGATGGGTTTTATGTAGCCCAGGCCAGCCTGAGGTTGAACTCTATTTGTAACTGAGGATGACCTTGAGCTCCTGATCGTCCTGTCTTGACCTCCAAGTACTATAATTACAGGCATGATTTTTTTTAAAGATGAAATGGCCTGGAGAGATGGTTCAGTGCTTAAGAGCATTGACTGTTCTTCCAGAAGACCTGTGTTCAATCCCCAGCACCCACATGACAGTCCACATAATAAATATACAGATTGAGATACTGAAAAAGCCATGCGATCCAAAAACCTGAAATTCAGGTGATGGGCTTGAGTAAGAAGTTGGAATTCAAAATTTAGAAGTCATTGTTCTCTTGTCGTTTTTAAAGCTGTAATATGGATTGAAGTCTCTTGTATAGTAGAGTTCCAAGGACTGAGTTCTGGATCCCTCCAAAATTAAGATGGTGGCCTGGGGAGAGAGGAGGAGCCATGAAAACACTCCAGGAAATGGGAGTGACTGGTCTCAAATGACACTGGTGTCCAATAAAATAAGAACTTTAAAAATTGCCGTCTGATTTAGCAACACAGCAGACTTAAGGCCTTAACAAGAGCCAATGATGCAAATGAGGGAAAGAAGAACAAGAGGAGAGAACTGTACATGATTCTCTACCGGGAAAATGGGCTTCAAGAAAAGCTGCTTTCCTGTGATGAGGAGAATTACAGAATGCTGATGTGAATGAAGAATGACCTAGCTAAGAAGGACTAATGACTGGCTCAGGAGAAAGGAAGAAGTGTATTTATGTGGCAGGAGATGGGATCTACAGCATATAAATTGGCCTTTCATCTGAGCAAGGACATGTCATGCCCAAGCACCAGAACAAAGGCTAGAGGGCCCAGCTAATGTTGATGGCATGGCATGGATATTTATATGCACCACATTTTATATAATATACTAATCTACATATATCACATAGTAAAAAAAAACTGTATATGTCACTACACTTGGGTGGAAGAGTGTTACTGTTTTGTTACCCAGATTACTTTGAAAGAAGAAGACAACATTGATCTATATTCTCATTCCTAGGACCTACTAAAACATAAATGAACCCACTTTCACCTCACCACAAATAATCCATGTTTTACGGGTTCCTTTTCAGTTCTTCATTCCTGAGGCAGAGGTAGAAACAGCCAGTTTCTTTTGTATTCCATTGTGTGATAATTGGTAATTGATGAGTTCTCTGCTTTTGTCTATTCCATTCCTTTACTGGCCCATTTTCCTGTTGGTTACATTTAAGAAACTGTCATTTGTACAGCAAACAGGTTTTGCCATTTGTTATTTCTGTAGTTACAGTGATGAAGGGTTTTACTGTACAGAAATTTTTCATTTCTACATCTTTTCTTTTATGATTTCTGGTTTTCATGACATGCTTAGAAAAGCTGTCTCCACCCCAATATTCTTCTAGTGCTTTTATGGTTTCATTTATACATTAAATTTCTGAGCCATCTGGAGTTTATTTTCATATGGACTGTGAAGTAGGAAACCCAACTTGTTCCAACATGATTTCTTGGATACTATGTTTTTATTGCACTGATTTGAAGTTCTACCTTGGTCACATACCACATTTGAAATGAATTTCTTATTTCTTCCTTTCTTCAAGTATTTGTTGTATGCTTCTTGGGTGCTTTTTCAGGCATGGTATCAAGGGGACACTCAGGTGTGAAGGATATGCCCTCCATGTAGGAGGAATGAAGGAGATAGTCAGGAGACAGTGACCTGTGACTGAAAGTACTGTGACAAAGCCAATGAAAGAGACCTTGCCCTGGATCTTAGTAGTTAAAACAACTTCTTTCCAGGTGGTGATGGCACACTCTTTTAATCCCAGCACTTGGGATGCAGAGGCAGGCAGATCTCTTTGGGTTTGAGGCCAGACTGGTCTACAGAGTGAGTTCCAGGACAGCCAGGGCTACATAGAGAAACCCTGACTCAAAAAAGAAAAAAAAAAGAGAACTTCCTGATAGAGGCAGTGACCTTGCCTTTAAAACTAAGAGTGGTAAGCACTAAAGCTTGAAGAGGCTGGGGTTGTGACTGGTATCAGACCTGGGCAGTAGCTACAGGGTCTCAGATAGTGCCTGTTGCCAGCTTGGATAGAAAGCATAAGGATAAACCACTCTGGATGCTTTGCAGTGAGTGGACACAGTGAGCTGACAGCTGCAGCCGAAAGGGCAGAGAAGAGGTGTGTGAGGACACTAGTATAGGAGTGGAGTTGACAATGGATATCGGTAGGAAATGCTCAGAAAGGTAGAGCTGTGGTCAAGACTTGCAGAATGGTTGGATGTGCATATAAAAAGACATCCCACATCACTACCTCCCAGGGAAGCTCCTTAAGACAGAAGGTAAACAACTCAAAAAAGCTTCAGGAACACCTTAAAACTGAACAGATTCACTAGGCCCCTCCCTCCCAAGAGTAAACAGTAAAGACTGCTGACAGTCACTCTTGGACAAGCTGAGCAACAAAGAAGACAGACCAGATCAGCTAGCTACCTAAGGAAGCAGAAACAAGCTAACTTACCTGGAAGAGGTTTAGATCAACTGAGTCACTTGAAAAGGACAGTGTCCGACCTGTTGAGCTGCCTACAAACCAGCAGTGTGCTCCAGGTTGTTAGGATTCTGTTCTAGCCACGCCATGCCCTGAGTTCTGACATCAAGTTCCGTTTAAGAATTCTCACTTCCCAACTCCTCTTTGTCTCTTTTCTCAACCCCTGTGCCCTCCCCTCAACTTCTCTTTTCTCTCTTTCTCTCTCTCTCTCTATTTCTTTATATTAATAAAGTCTTTCTACTGACCCTACCTAAATGTCCTGCCACATTACCGCATGTCACTGCCTCTCACTGCACCTCCCACCACATGGGGTATGAGGTCTCTATTCTCTAGACATCTGCCAGTCACCCTGGGTAAAGCGCATATCAATCAGATCACAACATCATCACAATACAGGTTCCAAATTTTGTGTGTTGTCACCCATGCTGAGATGTTTTTGAGTGATCTCTGTGCCTGTAAGTAACCCCAATGAAAGGCATTGGTTCACCAAGTGGGAGTTAGTTAATATGCATATTTTGATCTGTTGTAGACTCTTATCTCTCTCTCTCTCTCTCTCTCTCTCTCTCTCTCTCTCTCTCTGTGTGTGTGTGTGTGTGTGTGTGTGTGCACGTACATCACAAAACAAAGGCTTAGAATGGAAAGACACAAAAGACACGTTTAAATTTAGTTGATTCTTAAACAACTAAATTTGTGGTGAATTCAAGCATTTATTAAGCACTGCCAAGGAACAAGCTAGATTCTAACAGGAATGCCTGTGCTGCACTTCACAACTCTTACAGTGTCCTACAAAAGCAGGTAATGGCACTCCTGCTTCAAATGCACAGATAGGAAATTGAAACCTAAATAGGGAAGGTAACTTGGATAATTTGCATATTCAGGATTTATATCCAGATAATCTGGTTCCAGAGACTGAGCATCTAACTTTCATATCTCCTGATAATCAGGTGTCAGAGAAGCAGGTTTTCCTAGAAAGAAGGAGTAGTCAGTTGTACCTGTGAAGTGAGGGCAGGGATGACTGAGTTTGGCAATATGAATTGGTGACAAGAGTGATTTTAAGCAAGTTGTAGGTTGAAATTCTGATGGGAAGGAGGTTAAGAAAGAATGGGAGAAGCAGAGACAGTAAGTCCAGAAAACTTTAGGTTTTGCCCAGTAGAGGAACAGAAATGAGCAGCAAGTAGAGGTAGGAGTGTGGTTTACTGAGTTTAAAATTAATCAAATAATAATAATAATAATAATAATAATAATAATAATAATAATAATGCTGATGGTAAATGCTCCAGATATGATAGGCACTTCTTTTGAAGTGCTAGGGATTGAGGTCATGGCCTTGCATATGCTAAGTGAGCATTCTACCATTGAACTAATGAGACAGACATTGTTATAATACAAAAGAAAAGGAGGGCTAAGGAGGTAGTAACTCCTTAGTAACTGTTACTATCTGCCATATAAGCATGAGGAACTGAGTTCAATCCCTATGACCTCTGTTTAGGAAAAAAAAAAAAAAACAGATGCCATGATATATACCCGTGATATTGGCACTGGGATGGTGGAGTCAGGAAAGTCTTACTGGCCAGCTAGTCTGACTGGTTCGGTTATAAATCTTCAAAAAATAAAATGGCCCAGTATAGCAGTCATATCTTAAATTCCAGCACTCTGGAAGTGGAGGCAGATAGATTACTGTGAGCTCAAGGCCAGCCAGGCCATGCATGGCTACGTAGTAAGACTCTGTCTCGATAGATTAGATAGATATATAGAGGATAGATAGATAGATAGACAGACAGATAGATAACAGGCAGGCAGGCAGGTAGAGCAGATGAGGAAGTATAAAGGATTTAGAAAGGTGCACTATTTTGCAGTTTTGTGAGTTTTGCCAGCCTTGTTCATTGACTTGGGACAAGTGTTTCAAAAATGCTGATGTTTTCCTTTGCACAGATTTAATGTTGTTACAAAGTAGAGGTGGCAGCAAAAGACTAGGGTGTAACAAGGCAATGTGGCCGAAGGGATGCACTGTGGACTTAGGTGTATCAGGAGACAAAGAAGTAGAGAAATCAGGCTGGGAGCGCTGCAAAGTTTGACGGTCTCAGAAGCAACTGAACAAGCCCTTAGAAAGAAAGGAGGTTGTGGTAAAAAAAAAAAAAATGGAGGCCTGTATTAGAGATTTTAGAAGTTCAGACACCATGCTAGGTACCTGAAGTGGACTTGACTGAGAAACAAAGGCACATAAAATTGGGAGGTGCAGGTTGGTGATGACTAGTCACCAGAATGAGTGACTGATCTCACATACTTATTAGCCTACTTCACTGCTGTTACCTTCTAGTCATCTTCCCACACCTGCTACAAAGGGCAGTAGACCGTAGTTTTTATTCAAGAACAAACTAGGCCATTACAAGACAGATGGATGTGGGAGAGCTTCTCCCGGAAGGGGCTCCAGTTAGGAATGAAGTAGAGAAAAGTCCAGATATATACTAGTTTCAGGTAACACAGTCACAGACCCCTAAGCCTGGAATGGGACAAGAAGAGAAGAATGGAAGGTACAGTGCCAGCCTAGAGCCATATTCTCAGTTCATGGTCCACAGATACAGATTACTAATGCTACATGCCATGAATAGGGGCCAAAAATTCCCCCAACCAGGTCAGTCTGATCTTTTATAATGAAAGGCATGCCTTTGCCCTGAGCCTGACTTTCAGTGATTGGGCAGGAATCTGGCCAGCAACAACTTGGGCAAGAAGATGATGTTTATCTCAATTAAAAGATGGGGCATGAGAGTAGTGATCCTCCTCAGATGGGCAAGGAGCAATTCCCTACACTTCTCCCTTCTATTCTCTCAAAGGCTGCCTCGCTCAGTCAAGTCAAGACAGCTATGCTCCCTCCTAGGTGAAGAAGGTGCAATGGGGCTTCTCCTTCCTGGGTGATGCTCAACAGGTATGGGGCAGAGCTCTCAACCCAACAGAGTAAATCCACATAGCACTTGAAAGCTCCTTGAGTACCTATGGCTACAGCTCTGTCAGCCAGTGGCTTACTAGGTGAGATTTAGCCCGACCAGAGTCTGAGGTACTTCTTTCTCTGCTTCCTGTTCAGAAGTTTAAGTGCAAGCTTCCAGGCCTCCTAGTTCAGGACCCCACAAACCCCAGTATCTACCTGTTTCTGAGCAAGTGACAGCTTCCATACCTTTCCTCTTCCAGGCACTGGTTCACAACGCCCAGTGGGCATCAATTCTGTGAGAGTGTCCCAAGAGCCCAGAATACTTCTGAGGCAGAATGGGCCGCCTTGGGGAGAAGCTCTTTAGCTAAACCCAGACAGCCTCTGGATTCTCAAGGCTGACAAGCCCAGGCCCTCAACATGGCCTCATGCTGGCCAGCAGTGGCTGAGGTAGCTCAGGAGATGAGGGGGCTCTGGGCAGGAAGCCCACTGTCTCCTCATGACTTCCCTTCCTCTTCATCCCAGGCCTCCTTGCCGGCCAACTGTACTAAAACTCCGGAAAACCATGGCGGGGAGGTTTTCCAATTAGAACATTCTTTTTCCGATCTGTGGATGATTCTTAAAGCAGCAAAAAGCCATTCTTCAGGGCATGTGGGGATTATCTGCCAGCAAGGCCTTGGCTCAGCTTGTGCACTCGTGCTCTGGAGGCCTGGCCTGGGACAGCTTCAAAGCCAGAGAGAAAAGGCAGAGTCTGTTCTGGGGCATCAGGTCATGCTGACAGAGACTGCTGGTAGAGTGTTTCCTGCTTATTCAAAACACCGTATTTGCACTTCTCTGAGCACAGGGCTGGAAGACATTTGAAAGTGGCCCATCTCAGGAGTTGCTGATTTCTCAGTCCCCTTACTGGACGATAAATCCAAGACTTGCAGTAAGGTTGCAGCCTGTGGAACAATCCCTGGGTATGAAAGCTGATCTCCAAAAAACGGACTACTCTGCCTGTCACCACCCAGGGAGATGCCTTTTCCTGGGCAAGATGGAGGTTGCAGTGTAGTGGAAGCTCTTGACAAGTACGAGTGTTTGTGTAAGTTGGAGAAGAGGCACAACCTCGCAGTGGGTAGTACAGACTGCTGGAGTTGTGTGGGGGGAACCTGAAGGCACTATTTCATTGGTGAGGAACTCACCCCAAATGCTGAGAGTCTGGGCCACCTCCTAGCAGGTGAGCTGATTACAAACAGAGGCCTGGTGTCACAAGTTCAGGGATTCATAGGTGCCCTGGGTGTAGCTCTGTCTGGCTTGGGGACCCTTAGCTCCAGGGGACCCACACCTCTGAGAGTCAGCAGAGTCACCCAGCAAGTATAAACTAGCTGAAGAGCTTAGTAGGATGAGGTAGCAGGGCGGAACCTGGGAAGGAGAGAAGGGAAGAGGGGATTAGGGTATGAGCAGGAATGTGGCACTCCCTATACACAAACTCCAAGCACACCAGCTTCTACCAGTTGAACACATAGTCCATCCACAGCCTCTGAAGCTTAGCTCTGCACCAGACTAGCTGTGCAATCTTAAGGTCCCTCTCCCTGCTTCCATTTCTCCATGTGGACTGTTGCAGGGTTCAAGGTATTTGTTTCTAGTGTATTCTGATATAGAATCTTGCCTGGGCCACCTCTGGGTCCTGATACCTTCCAGTGTACTACCTGTTGTTCCCTTTTGAGTCTGGAAACTTTTCAGCTACATAGGCCTACCTGGGTTCTGCTTCCAGCCTTCCAGAGGGGAAGGGGCCACCTTGAGAATTTAGTAATCCTGCTGGCCCATTCTCTCAGACAGCCACCTGTCTTCCCGCCCATCTGTTGGCTTCAGTCTGGCCTTCTAAGACTATCTACTCCTGAGCTGTGACCCCCCCCCCTCTGAACAGGGACACTACCTTTCCTGGTAGTCCAGCCTGCTCTTTGAGCTTTCTACACTTAGAATCAGCACCTGTGCTTTCAGAGCAATGCCTTGTTGGTGGCATTCCTGGGGGCTACTGCCCAGTTCCCTTGGGCACTGCTACCCAAGCATGAAGGATGCCAGAGCTAGAAAGAAAGGATGGAGGGGGAAGTTGCAATTCTGAAAGGGGAGACTTTTTGGTTCTTGGAGGTGAACCAGAGGCTAAGGCACAGTAGTAGAAAGGGGGAGGACAGAAAACCCTTGGGCTAGAACTTGAGGGGAGTCCAAGGAAAGGTTCATGAAGATAATGCCTTGACAGCTGAGAATGGGTAAAAGATTACCTGATGTCTCCAGAGAAGAAATGCCATCCCAAACACAGGGGCTTGGCTATAACTGGTTTATCTGAGTACATGTTACGTGTACATATTTGCATCATAACACTTGAGGAGCTGAGTCCAGGATTGCTGTGAACCTGAGGCCAGCGTGAGCTACATAGCATCCCTCCTCCCCAAATGCTGTCCTGGAAGAGGGTAGGAGTGAAAAGCACCATTGGAAGGTTCTGTTAGGGCAGTGAACAGGTGGGCAGGGCAGGGCAGGGCACCTACCATTCCAGCCAAACCTGTTTGTAGGCAAGATCCCCTACAGGGCCTGGCAGCCTGGCTGGGAGGAAAGAGTCAAAGGCTTGTCTCTTTAGCTAGAGCTGTCATGAAGGATCTGTCCTGGGCAGGGGCTCAGTCATGTCGGACTGGTGCAGCCCTCAGTGCACAGCTATGCTATTGAACACCACTCTTTCTCATGCTCTTCAGATTCAAGTTTCTGGGGCAGAGATTTCTGTTTTCTGTAAGGCCTTGGGAAACAAGTGCCAACACCTTGATCATCCCTACCCATGGTGTATCACATTGGTTTACATTCTGCCTCTTTTTAGGCTAAGCTCAAAAGGGGTGTGTGATACAGTCTAGGTCATATAGTTAATATGTTTGGGAGGTAGGATGCCAAGTCAACTGCAAGACCATCAGTAGCCTCTGTGGGAGAAGGAGAAAACCATTGGATGCTGGCCACTAGCCTGAGGCCAACTGAATTGAAAGGAGAAAAACACCTGTTGGCAGGAGACAAAAATTAACCACTCCCCCAGAATACACAGAGCACTTCCTTTCTGTCTGATAAACTCCACAAAGAGAAGAACCCTTCTTTTGGAGTTGCAATCTCCCATCTCTTCCTTCTACACATGCCCCAGATCTCCTGGGATGGTCTTTTGTGACCCAGAGGTAATCAGACAGGGCACTAACCTCTCCATTGAAAATAAATGGAACTAGGGGAGTGAGTGCACAGAAGGAAGTGGTCAACTTGACTAAGTGGCAGGGCTGGTGGATTTAGAAATGGTTAGATGAAGTCTGAGGAATGACTGAGTTCACTAGCAAAGGGATATAGAAAGGGCACTTCAAGAGTGTGAGTACAGGAAAAAATGTCTGAGGTATGAAGACATATAATGTACTCAGAAGACATGAGGAAGTCAGGGTGAGTACAGGGGAGTGGCTGGTCTTGCAGAGAAAGGTTGACCACAGTGAACCATTAGACCTTCTAAAGACATCTGTTTTGAACAGAAGGGCATCAGGAAGCTGTAGAAAAGAGCTCTAAGCAGGTAGCATCTGGTCATATTCAACCCAATGAAGCTACTTAAGCAGACTTCTGTGTGATAGCTGGGTGTGAAGGAAGTATAAGCTGCACGCAGGGACACCAGCAGGCAGATTTGAAGGCCACTGCAGTGATTGTAATCCTGGCAAGATTTGAGAAGTGGGACATATTAGCCTTTCTTTCTTTTTTGAGCCTATCAACTTGATAGGCTATTGCTTCAGCTGGCTTAACTATCTCCCCCGTTGGAGGGCCTTCCCAGACCTCACAGAGTTAGGAGCTTTTGTCAGATGTTGTCTTAAATTCAAAAGCCCCTAAAGCCTCCCGTCTGGTGCTTTGCACACATTAAGTACCCAACAAGCGTGAATCAATTTCACTTATCAAACTGAATGTGCATCTTCTGGCCTGGCCTGAGAGGGATGCCCCGCCCCCTCCAAGAATGGTCTTCCAGGGTGCAAGTTTTCCCAGGCGCCAGACAGAAGTTTTTTGCTCACTTTTTTCCTCCTCTGCCTGACTTCCTGCATGATCTCAACCACCAGTCAGTCGCCACCACCCCCCCCCCACTCGGCTCTTTTCTCCGCCCCTGTCTGGGATCTCCATCTGTAAAATGGATCTAGGCACAGTAGTTCTCGACAGAACTGATCCACCAGCATCTGTGGAAGTAGCTAGCCCAAAGCCTGGGTCAGATCTCGCCAGGCAGGGACGCACTTGGCAGTGGGGACCCTTCACGTGGTGGAGGCCTCCCAGCCCTGGGGCCGGGTGCCCAGAGGAATTAGCCTGGAAGTTTTCCATGGCGGCAAAACCTTCTGGAGCTCGCTCCAAGCCGGGCGAGTGGAGCCCCAGCCATGATTTCTCCAGCAGCTCCGCGGAGTGGAACAGGGGAGGAGTGGGAGGACCGAGGACACTGGCGAGAGAATGTGCGGAATGTGCCAGGCGCATCTACCTACCCCAGGAGAGGGCAGAGGAAGGGGGCTGGCCGAGGGGAGGGGCGAGGGGCGAGGCTCCCTGCAGCCGGAGAAAACCTGTTTGTTCTTGGGCGGGCAGAGCCCAGTCGGTGCCTCCTCGTTTCCCGCGCGCTCCCTGCTGCGCACTGCACCGCACTAGCCAAGCGGCTGGGTAGGGTCTGGCGCTGCCCACCCGAGGGAGCCTGCGCACCACACCCGCCTGACCCTCGGCCCGTCCCACAAGCCAGGCACCTGTACCAGGTAGGGTTGTCGAGTTGCTGTCCAAAGGACGCGGCCGACCGGGAGGCAGCAAGGGGTACCTGGTTTGGGTCCTCCTGGACGCAAGCCAGAGCTTCAATTTCCCTTACCCATATTCATACTAGCTCCGAGCATCCCTTGCTTGGTTTTCTGCTTTTCACTGCGAGTGAAGAAACTGAGAGGCAGGGTACTTCGGTGTGACCAACAAAGGCAGGCAAGTTGCCCTCTGGCTAGTCTTGTCCCTCTGTCCTATCATTTGAGGATGAGACCGACTGATTGCTAGTAGTCTGGGAGGGAGGGGGCAAAAACCACGAAATCTCATCCTCAGTAAAATATGTGCCCAATGTTTAGATGAAGAAACTCGGATGCAGAGGCAAGCGTACTTCAAGAATCCCCCCATTGGCCAGGAGCCTAGGGCAAAGGAACTTGATGGTAGTTTGTGATAGACATGTGCTAGGCATTGGGTGATCTCAGTCCTCAGGAGGGAGCTGCTCATACTCAGAAGGCACCGAATCAAGTGTCACTAGTGTGTTATCAGCGTGATCTGCAGTGCCTGGGTTCTGTGACTGGATTGTTTGTGTGGGGACAGAGAGAGCCAAGAGCCTCGTCCTCTTTGGAACTGCATAGTGATATTTGGCCTCTGAGAAAGGCTGAAAACCCAGGACCTCCTGTCTTCTCTGACACTTCCAAGTTGTGGCACCCGGCAACTCCGCTAGTCAAAGGGAGAAGCTTACCAGGTCCACTTTGCGTTCCAGGGCTGTGGAATCTCCCAAGGTTGTGGGAGTTGTGTTCTCCATAAACCATTTGTACTGAGTCTTGATATTAAGGTAGGTGGTGACACCTGCTCTTGGTCTTGGTCTCTTGGCTCTTTGGATTTCTGGTCATGGTACTGGGGTAGGAAGCAGGTTTCAACGAGCAGAAAAGTCTAAATAGTGGAGAAGGGCTCTGAATCACAGAGCTGCAGTGGGAGGCTTCGGTGTATATCTTCCCTGTATTGGCTCATCTGAACAGTGCCAGCTTGGATGCCAACTCGTCTCCAGGGCACAATGCACTCACCAGGTCCAAGTTGCTGGAGGGTTGTGGTATATGTACTGTCCACCTCACCACTGTCAGCCCACTGAGCATGGAACTGAAAGGAGCAGCATCTCACTTGTTCTATTCCCACTGATTTTCAGCCCTGGCTGGGGCTCTGCACTCAGTGGGGTACAACTGATAGAAGGCACACAGCAGGTTCTTCAAATATGTCCATTTTTATTCTCTGAACACTCATGAATCACTGACAAAGGTGATTCTTGACTGCAGAGGGTGCTGCAGCTTTGAGAGTCATAAGAGCATTGCTGGCTCCCTAAACCTGAATTAGGGATGCAAGTCAACTGGAAAGATTAGGTAGGCTCTTTGGAGGAGGGAGACTTTGAATGAGAGTCCAGCAGCCTCTTGGTCAAGATGGGTAGGAGAGAAATCAGCCCGACATTTTACAAAGAGAAGTAAGTCTCTAAAAGGACAGGCCACTCGAGAAGGAGTTGCAGTCTGAATCATAACAGGAACAGACTCTAGGACAACGCCCTCTGAATTTGAGGGTAGTGGTCCCAGGAGCAGCTAGAACTTAACTTAACCATTCCTCAAACTGTGTTGGGCTACCAGGGGCCTTTAAAGCTTGCTTAAGGTAGGGATTCTGGTTTCCAGCACTCAGGACCTGGCTGAGGTGGACATTAACACCTGTTTCTGAACTGTCTTCAGTTGTATGCCAAGAAAACACCCCCCCCCAATTCTGGCTTGATGCATTCTGAAAGCCAGAGGCCTGCCCTCCTCCATCTCACTGAAGCTTTCATATGTGACTGATCCCTTTAGTTTGGACACTGCTTCAAGTCATAGCCGATATTGTGCCAAGTCATACATAACACAAATTTGCCTTCTGCTTGCTGAGCACACTGAGGCCACTTTTATTGCCAGCCCCTTGGAAATATGGGGCAGGATCATTGCCAGGAAGGAAGAAAGCTGCTTTCTAGGGCTCTGGTGCTCAAAGAAACTTCTCATGTTGCACGCCAGACTTTGGGTGCCCATGGTTGGGAATGGAACTGGGTGCCCATAGCTTGTCTGGCTTCTTCATCCCAATCTAGGTCCCTACCTCACCTCTTGCTCCCATGACCTTAGAGGAGGAAACCATCACCCCCAGTTAAACCGTCTTCTTGTTACAAACTGATTGAAAAGGATGGGAGAGTCAAGGCCATAAGAGGTTGGGTGACATGTCCAGGTTTGTACAAGTGGATGGTTGCTGAGCTGTATTCTGAACTCAGTGTGTTCTCTGAGACTCTCTTACTCATGAGGCTAAAAAGACACTATCCTCTTTGATGGCACATGCTAGGGGCAATATGTTGGATAGTTTATCCCCCTGACGTTCTGTCAGACCCTTTAGCACACTGCCCTGGTCCTGATATGAGCTGATTCTCCATTGACATAGTTGGTGTCAGTTAATTTTTCCCAAGGGGAAACTGAGAGACAAAATGGAGCCTTGTGAATTCACGTGGAAGCATTTGGCAGGCCTTTTCAGTTCACTTTCTTGGCTAGGATGACCAAAGTTAGAGGGCATGTACAAGGAAGAGAGAGAGGTGTCTGGGTGGAAAAGAGGGTAGAAAACTGAAGGCCAAGAGGCCGGCCTTCTGCGTGTCGTTCTCCAAGGCTGATGTGCAGAGTCTGACTCAGAAGTGAGGAGGCTGGAAGGAATCTGCAGCTCAAGCATATGTCCCAGGGAATTTGTGTGCTTGAGAAACCTAGAGGCTGCTTTCAAAAACATAGTCTGAGCTTTTCCTGTGGGCAGTGCTTACTTCTTGTTTTGAGGGAGAGCTGGGAACTTGGGAATTGGTAGAGCAGAACATGGGCAGTTCTTTGCTTACTTGGTAAGGCCTGTTTGTAGCCCCTCTTCTTGCACAGTTGCCCATGAGGTTACTGCTGCTAGCCTGGGGAGGCGGTGGAGCTCTAGAGATATGCTCTAGAGTCAGAGAAGAGTTGGTCTCTGGGGGCCAGTGGTGGGCAAGCCCAAGCTACTAGGTGGTGGCTGGTGGTCCCTGTCTTTGGATCTGTCTGTAGGCACATCTCAGGCATGAGGTTCAGCCCCCCTTGGGCTAATCCCTGTGGTGGTTGGCTCAGAACACCACTTTCTGATGACTAAATCACTTTCCCAGAGAGCTTGATGTGGCAGAGGGTTGCTATGGAGAGAAGAGGCACCAGGATTTCAGTCACAGGAATGGGGATCCCTGTTGAAAATGCTGACATCAGGCACTGCTTGGTTAAGCCTAGAAAGAAAAAATAGCCCACAAAACAAACCCCAGAAGCAGATCTTGCTTCACCATTGCTGCCCATGCGCACACTCTTCTGCTCATTCTGTTATGGTTTAGGACCAGATCCAAGAGCACCTCCTTGGGAAATGGAGCAGTCTGGCAGGGCCTGTACGGCCTGTCTCTCTTCCTCTGACTCCTGTCTATCTCTCCAGCACTCAAACTGACCAGTAGCTTGGTAGCTTTCTATAGGTGTTTGTTGAAGAAAACAAAATGTTACCTTGGGCAAGTGTATTCTCATCTCTTGCCTTCCATAATTTTAATCCCCAAATGGGGGGTGGGTGTTGTAGGGACTTTGCGTTTAAGCTGGATAGAAAAATATGAGAGATGGTATAGAGGGCCTGGAGGGGGAAGCTATGTAGAGAAACATTTTGGGGTGCTGGAGGGACTTGTGGATAGTTCTCCTTTTCATCCCTACTAGAGGATCACTTGCAAGGATACAAGCAGTTTGGGCCAATGTTAAGAGCAAGTGGAGCTGAGTTCTTGCTACCTCAAACTCTGGCAAAGGTTGAACAGGTGGCACCTGTGAGGACTTGCAAAACTTGTGAAGGACCAGGGGAGAAAATGTTGAGGTGGTGGTGGATTTCAGAGTCCCCAGCCCCTTTTGACCTAATGATGTGCCCATCTGCAGACAGAGATAGCATTTCTGACTGAATAGGGATGGCATGAGACCTTAGATCTCAGTTTGCAGAAATGACTATCAGGATGTGAAGATGTGAGAATGCACAACAGGTATCTAGGACTGTGGAAGAAGGGAAGAGTTCCTCTATCCCTTGTGTAGCTTCAGAGGTAACAGTGCAAATAGCTCATATGGGGAATTAGACCAGGGGTCTTGCTGGGAGCAAGGGATTCCACGGTCCCTGCTCTCCTCAGCAGGCTGGCCTCACCCAGGTATCTCAGGCATTTCTCAGTAGTCCTGTAGGCCAAGACACCCTGAAATGGTGTAGTTACTCCAAAAAAGTGTTTGAATCCGTCCCTCTGAGAGCCATAAAATGGGTGTTTCAGCTCTCTACCCAGTTGAGAAGGACTTGGCCTGCCTCAGACATCTTCCTCCCAGGATTCCTGTAGCACAGACGCCAAGAAGTCTAGAATATGGGCCTTGGGGATGGGATGGCGGGAGGTGAAATTCCAGACTTTCATGCAGAAGTCATTTACCTGTAAAGCACATTTAAAAATACCCCCTACCATGCTTTCTTTTTTTTCCATATTACATTTTTGCCTCTGCAACCCAAATCTCTTCCAACTTTTCCCCCCACATAGTCTCCCTCCTTCCTTCTGCCTTGTTGGCCTGCAAACAGAAGACAGTGACTAGAGCTTTGTAGACAGGTCCTGCCAGAGGAGCCCAGCTTTCAGTTCCTGGGTCCTGTGCACTGAGCAGCAGACTCAGGAACTCAGACAGGAGGAGCCAGCTGCTGCTCAGCCTTTGCTCTGGCAGAGCCAGCTCTGTCCAAGGTCTCTAAATCACTTACAACTCCCTCCCAATCCCAGCTCTGGCTCTCAGCCCCTCCTGGACAAGTGACAGTAGTGTCTCTTCTAAGCCCTTATGGGTGAAAAGCAACCTATCTGCTGACTGCTGCTGCGGCTCCAGTGGAGGACAGTAGGAATCAAAATGTCCAAGGTTACAAAACTTGGACACAGGAGGTGCTCACGAATGGAGCACTTCATCATTGCAGTCCTTTTGACCTAGAGAATCAAGTTGGCAGTTTGAGTGTTAGCTTAGGTCAGCCTGGGTCCAAACTAAAGTGGGCCAAGTACATTCCTCGAGAAAGGATTAAACTAGCACAGATAAGTATGCTGAGTGTGAGTTGATGGTAGCGGTTGTTTTTCCTGAATTCTATCATTTCTTAGACCCTCATATTTCTGGCAATGACCTGGACTGAGAATCCAGTGCTTTTTCCAGCCTGGCAAACTCACTGTACCTGCTCATCCTTGCACTTCCTTCTGAAGCCTCTAGAGGGAGATGTGCACAGCCAAGACTTTCCCTACTATGCAGGGCTTTCACCACCCATACTAAACAGCAAGCACTTTGGGGATTCCAGTGGACAGGGTGATGAGCAGAGAAGCTGCTCTGAAGCCTCTGCTTTCCCCACAGGAAAAACAGATACAGGCTCAAAACGGGTTGGATTGGGCAAGAAGGGCAGGCCGGAAGGACTCTGGCAAAGGAGCTACCTAGACTGGCTGGGCTCTGGGGCTCAAGAAGCTTGGATTCTCAGAGTCCAAACTGGGCTCTTTCAGGACAGCCAAAGAGGAGAACTATAACATCAAGGGTCTGTTTCCCTTGCAGATTTTGATTGTTCCAAGTTTGGTCCTGTACCCATACAGAGTAATGGGAGACCAAGGTTCCATATGGGGAGGAGGGTTTTCCTAAGGTGACAGAGACAGTATGAGGATGCATTATCCTCCCCCACAGACTTCTCTCCGTCTTCTCTGAGATACCCCCCCCAAAAGCCGTGCCCATTTAAGAGATTAGCATTGGCTGCATTCATCCATCTTGGATATCAAGTTCCTGGTAGACTGGAACTTGGTGTCACTTTGTTGTTATCCTCATGACCAGATGGGAAAAAGAGCTCATTCTCAGCCACATTCCAAGCCTCTGGTTCTGTCACAGCAGGTGGAGCCTTTGCCCCCAAACAACAGAGAAATACTTGGATTCAATCCATAGCACTGCACAAACCAAGTGTAGTGGTACACATTCATACTCCCAGCACTTGGGAAATGGGGACAAGTGGAGCAGACCCTAACAGTTACATAGTATGTTCAAGGCCGGCCTAGGATAATGAATGAATAAATTAATGAATAAAAATGAATGAGGAAATGAATAAATAAATAAATAAATAATGAATTAATGAATAAAAGAAAAAAATGCTAAAGGCTTTGCCTCTTTGACTCCCACTTTATCTCTACTTGGCATCTGGCACCAATCTTAGAGCAGTTTCAGAGCCCATATATCGCCCCACTACCCAGACTTGGAGAAGGCAAGCAGTATGTTCTTTACTCTCACCTGAGCCCTTGCCAGAGCAATCCAGTAGTGGACCAAGCGTGGAGGACCAGCTGCTGATTAGATAAGTTCATCTTACCTCTTCCCAATATCCAATCTAGCTCTCTGCAAGAGGCTCAGAAAAGAGAGAGAGAGAGAGAGCTCTTCTGCAGTGGGACAAAAAACATTCAAGTGTTATATTTTCACTATCTGAAACAAACAGTTTTAAAGTAATTTATACACCCCACCACCTACCAATATTCTAGAAATGCATGATGCACCTTATATGTGCTGGGTTTTAGTTGTAGTTTGACAATGCTTATGCTTGGCCTTTTCCTCCCCCAGACATTGCCTTATAATAACTCCTATTGTATATAGTCTTAGTTTAGAACCTTCTTAGTTAGAGAAAAGAGAAAGATGTAGTGAGATTCAGGTGTTAGCTAATAAAGTTGAGAGATGTGTCTCTAGAGTCCTGAGAGCCTAAAGGGGCTGCTGAGATCTTGAGCGCCCTGTTTTGTTCCTGCCTACTTAAAGATTAAATCAACATCCATTGCCTGGATCATCCTATTGCCAAAAAATCGTCCTAAAGTTTAATTTATAATCTTAAGTGTTAAAATACCCTCCAATTAATATTAATCCTATACTTAATATATTACAAATAAGATTTATTACAATGTTCTTCTTCCTGGGGTGGATGGGGTGGCACCCAGGGGATACCTCAGCTACTAGGGCAGATTTCCCTCCAAATCCATTTCCTCTGGGATTTATCTCCAGACTAGAGCACCAAGGAGCCTGGACTTGGTCAGAAGGAAGCTAGCTTCTTAGACAGACCACCTGATACACATTCCTTTTCTCTCATGGTTTCTTCTCCTTCTGTGTTTAGTACAATATGACCAAATGGGACTAGGTTGTGTCCCAGAACTAGAGAAGAGTGGAAAAATGAGAGTTTTTGTCAGAGGTGCCTCTTTGAGGTAATAAAGAATGCATGTGTGTGTGGGGGTATGTGAGTGGTATATGTGATCTCTGTATATATGTGTGTGTCATGTATGTGGTACTAAGTGAGGAATTTGTGGTGTATGTGGACTTGGGTTTGGTAGTGTGTGTATATTTGTGATGTGTGTGTAGTGTTTGTGTATATAGAGGAATATGGAGGGTGTGTGGTCTGGTATGTATGTATGTGTGTGTAACATATGTGGTATGTTGTGTGTGTGGTGTACTCATGGTGGGTGTGTAGGATGGGTGGTATGTGTATGCAAAGGGTGTGGGATTATCTAGTGTGTAGGATATGTGTATGCTGTATATATAGATACATGTGGTCTGTGTGGTGTGTATATGTGTGAGGTGTGTGATGTGTATATATATGTGTGGTGTGCATATGGGGGAAAGAATGTGCATGTTTGTTGTGTGTGAGGTTTGTATAGACGTATGGGTGGTGTGTGTGGGATATGTATGTATAGGAGGGTATTATATGCGTGTGTATGTTTGTGTGGGATATATGTTATGTATATGTGTGTATGATGTGTGTGGTATGGAGTGTTTATATGAGTGTGTGGTGTGTATGTAATGTGTGTATGTGGTATATGGTGTATGTGTAGGCGTATGTGTGGGGGATGTGTATGTACATGGAGGGTGTAGGGGTAGGGATGTGTGTGTGTGTGTGTGTGTGTGTGTGTGTGTGTGTGTGTGTGTGTGTGTGTGTGTGTGTGGTGTAGGGGATTTTTGCTAAACTTTCTGAGTTAGTTTTTGAGGCTGAGCAAGGCCCGGTGGAGCAAAAGGCTGCTCCTGTTCTCATCTGTTTTCTCACATTGCACCACTGTCTGCTGACTCCCCACGCCCTCAGGCACGTGATAACATAGCTAGATTAGCTCCTGTGAAGCAGCTCATTCTCTCTCCCCTGACTCTATTCTGATGCCTCTGATGAAACCAGACCTATAAGTAGTCTAGAAAAACAAGATCTTTGCAGCTCCCTCATTAGCTTGCTGTTTCTATCTGTCCAGTTGGGGCAAAGACTTTTTTCCCAGAGGTTGCTTTGCAGCCTTGAGAAGTCACAGTAGTAAGGAGGTGGGTAGAAAAGGAACTTACTACCCATTAATGCTTTGAGACCATCTGAATGTAGGAAAGACTGCCCCCATCCCTGAGTGCCTCCTTCTACTGTTCTCTTTCCCTTTGCCAGCCTTACCTGCCCCCAAAGAAACATGTACAGATCAGAAATTTACACCCAGTTGGCAAGAAAGTGGTATTGTGATGTAAGGCTCCCTGTAGTGGGGCTTCAGAAGGAAATCATAAAGTACACTTACATGGAAGATCTCAGGTAAGCTACTTGTTCCCTGGTGGTACAGACAAAGACCCAAGAACAGTTATTTGGCAACTCACAAAGAAACAGAAGTCATTTCCCCATCACAGCAGGATAGAAAAGGTCCTCTATCTAGAAATGTCTCAGTGGGCCATGTGGGAGATAAGAACATCCAGTAGCATTTTTCATGGAATGTAGAATTCCAGATAGTGCATATAGTATAACTTAAGGGGAATGCCCACTTGCCCTGCTCTACTTTACAGATGAGGAGGCCTAAGCTCAGTGAGGTGGGAGTTACAGTCATGTGAGGCTATTTAGGGAAGAGGAACAGAAATAGAAGACTGCTTGCTCTTGGGTTTGGCCAAAACTGGATGTCAGGTGTAATGGGATCAAGTAGCCCACAAGTATCCAGAAAAAGAGAAGGGTACACGGGAAAGCAGCTCAACATGAGTGAATGGGAATGTACAGGGATCTCACCTCTGTATGTTATACTTTCTTGATGTCTTTCTGAATGTTTTTATGTGTATGTTTGTGTGTAGTCAAGTTTTTCTTTCCCACACACCTGTAGCCCCAGCTCCTCAGGAGGCCGAGACACAACTTGTGGGTCTCTCTGTTTGTCACTTGTGTATGTTTGCAGCTGTAGTTACAAGGCATTTATGAGCCCCCCAATATGTGTGTGTGTGTGTGTGTGTGTGTGTGTGTGTGTGTGTGTGTGTGTGTATGATTGTAGGGTAATTTTTACTGTGCTGCAGCCAACCACACAGAAGCTTAATAATAATTATAAATGCTTGGTGATAGCTCAGGCTTGTTACTAGCTATCTCTTACAGTTAAATCAATCCATGTTTCTTATCTATGCTTTGGCATGTGGCTTGTTACCTTTTCTCAATATGGCATGCCCATCTGCTCTCCGTGACTCTCTGACTCCACCTTTCTTTGTTCCAACATCCTCAATTTGATTGTCCTGCCTAACTTTATTCTGTCTTGCTATTGGCCAGTCAGCTTGTTTACCAATCATAGTGACATGAAAGTAATGGGAATCAAACCCAGGTCCAAGACCAGGGCTCCTAATCCTTGATCCATCCAGCAGTAGCCATCAGATGAGCTTTAATGGAAATATGCTGATAGTTTCAGCAGTTAGGCTAGGCTAGTTTGAGAGACTATGCAGTTGGCTCCAGTCTGATGTCTCCTCCCTTCAGCAAGGAGAGTTAACATAGAGGTTAAGTGCCTAGCTTTGGATGAAGAAGTAGAGATGGCCAGTAGTGGGTGTACCTATGTCACCTGGATCTTCTCACTTTGCCCCAGGAGATTTGAAGCTCTCAACTCTAGGCATAACTGGGCTAATCTGTGAGGTAGCTGCTGGGGCTTGCCTCAGCTCACTTTGCTCTCAGTGATGTGAGGTTGAAAACATGTTTCCTGTCCATGGGTTGAAGATGGACTTCCAGGCATCCATGTCCCCCATCTCTCTCTCTCTCTCTCTTTCTCTCTCTCTCTCTCTCTCTCTCTCTCTCTCTCTCTCTCTCTCTCTGTCTGTGTGTGTGTATGTATGTATGTATATGTGTGCATGCACGTATGTGTGTGTGAAAATGGTTATATAGTTCACAGAGTCATTATGATGCAGACCTGTAGTAGTGCGGGTTTCTTGGTCTCAGGTGGCCAGGGGCCCAGACCCTGTTGCGCCAGACCCCTTAGCTACCCGCCGCCCGCCGCTCAGGCCCCCAGAAATGACTCAGACGTTAATTATATTAACTTCATGCTGTTTGGCCTATGGCTAAGGCACATTGCTAGCTAGCTCTTATATCTTAATTCAACCCATTTCTATTAATCTGTCTGCCACATGGCCCGTGGCTCACCTGTGTTCCTTACATGTTGCTCCTTTGGGCTTCTGGCTCCTTCTCTCTCTGACTCCACCCTGCTCCTCCTACCTATTCTGATTTCTCCTCCTACTTCTTCTATGGTGCCTGTCATGACCCAAAACAGCTCCTTTATTTAAAGATTGAGATTCACAGCATACAGAAAGGCATTCCTATATCACAGACCACTCTTGTCAGTAGTCTCCAAGGACCCTCTGTCCTCATGCCAGGGATTGCAGACAGGCTTAGAAGTGGGTGCGCCCTAAAAGGATCAGGAAGCTTGAAGACAAACCTCAGGTTTACAGTTAACAATGTTGACACCTACAGATATGTTCTCTAATAAGATGCCTCAGTTCACTTTCCCAACAGCAATACATATTCTCCTAAACATAAACCTGATTCTCCAGCCATTTTCCTTGTAGCAGTCTAGTCTAAAGAAGACATTGCACTAATGAAACAGATGTATGCCAGAGGAAAGCCTTTAAAGGGATATGCTTCAGTCAGGTACATTGACAAATGAGGATCCGCCATGCCAGTCAGAAGCCTGGCATCTTCCTCAACTTTACTGTCCTCTTCCCTTCTCAGCTTTGGCTAAAACCAGGGTCACTTCTGACCCTTTCCCCAGTCTACCTGCCTTCATCAGTACCTCATCCAGCAGCACTCACAGTCCCCTAGTCCCATTAGGTGGTATCAATACTTTTTATACCTACTCATAGTTTTCTGTGGTTTCTAAGACGGCAATCAAACATGTTGTCTCCTCACCTAGCTTTTCCCTTTAGTGAATTGCCCCAGTCTTCAGTCTCCTTCAGCAGTGATCTTTCTCTTTACTGTTTCTCAATAGGGTATCTCAAAATAACTCAGGCTAGCCTTGAACTTGCTGAGTAGCTGAGGGACACCGTGACTCCTAATCATCCCACCCCTCCTTCAAGTTCTGGATCACAGTCATAAACCACCATGCCCAGCTCTACACCACATATATGTTTTCTTTTTCTTTTTTCCTTTCCTTTCTTTTTAAAAAATATATTTTGAGATAGTGTCTCTTGTATGCCAGGCTAACTTTAAACTTGCTGTGTGGCCAAGGATGACTTGCATTTCTGATTCTGTGCTAAGAGTGCATAAATTTACCATATATCTAGTTATGTGCTGATGAGGATGGAACCCTGGGCTTTGTGAGTGCTTAACAAGTATTGATAAAACTGAGCTCCATTCGCAGGCCCCTTCAGGGTTACTGTCTTATTGAAAGAGGAATTGGGTTTCTGAGATGTATTCAGACTCAAGGGAAAGCAGTTGATGAAGGAGCACCAGCACCGGTTCTCCTAGCACATATCCTTGCTCCTTTGCCTGGAGAGTTGCCAATAGCCTTCTGCTTCTGGCATTCTTTACATGTATGAGAAGTGGCTTATTTGGTTCTGATGTGTTACAAAACTTCTAGGCAACATGACAATTGAATCTATCAAGGGGAAACTGACAAGTTCTGGGTTTAGTACTGGCCTAGGATGGACTGAACTTTTATCTTCTTGCCTGTAAAACAGTGGCCACAGTCCCTAGGGTCTTTAAAAGGTGTATGTCTTTGACATACATATTCCTTGAGACAGCAAAAATGGCCTAGTACAATTTGATGGATCAACAAGTGGGCATTTGTTTTCAGGCAAAGTGCTGAGGGACAGTCCAATTTTTTCACATTTTGTAGCATCAAAAGACCCAGGGACCAAGAGCTCAGGCTTCATTGGTCTGCCTACAGGCACTGACTGTACTCATGCATTCTGGCTCATGGGATCACTGCACATCCTCCTAAGATGCAGACAATTGGGTTTATGCAATCATAAGAGCATCAGAACTCTGATGTGGCAGCTTCAGTGCTATGATGAGGTGTCATTCCTGGCATGCCAAAGATTCAGCCTGACTGGAGTGCACTTGGTACAGTTTATGGGAGAGCGGGCTCTTGCTGACGTGGCTAATTTAGTCTGCTCTTTGCTCTTTTCCCTCCCCCCTTTTATGTGACTCTGACGTCCATGGAAACGTGCAGGTCCTGCCAGCTGGCACTGTTGAGCCTGGCACTGGAAGGACCCAGAGTGTGGCAGACCCCAGGAAAGGAGGCTTTTCTGCCTTAGTGCAGCCAGGGCCTTGATTTCTGTCATGGCCACACCTCTGAACCTCCCAGACTCTCTTTAGGTCCAAAGGATCAGCTATGGTTATTTGGGGCAACATCCAAACCCACAGTCTAGGCCATTCCTCACCCGCAGCTTTAGGTCTCTCAGCCTGAAGAGCAGACCCAAAGCTGAGGAAGAGGGATGGACCACTCTCTGCAAGCCAGTGAGGAAGTAAGGAGGGAGAAGAGAGTACAAGGAACCTGTTGGTTCTGACCAGATTGTCTTCCTTATCTGATGCGGAGGCCACTCCTTAGCACTGGGTCCCTGTGAGGAAACAGGATGAAGGGCAAACTCCCAAAAGGGCTGTAAATACCCACTTTTCCCACTGCTGATTAGAGAACATTGTCTTTCCTCCAGCAAACAGCTTGAAAGTTATAATGACTTGGCTTATGTTATTTATGCCTATTGATATCTCCTGACATTACAGCAGTCCAGAAAGGTAGAGAATTTTCACTTTCATCTTACGTATGACAAAACTAAGGCAGCCCAGAGAGATTAATTGATTTGCCCAAGATCTGGCAACTACTAAGGTGTAAGAAAGATGGTCCAGTTATAAAGCAGCTGGTTCTCTGAGCTCTTGCCCTACCTCCAAGGCATATGCCTATCCATAAAGGTATTTTGCCTGAGATGTGCTCCAATCCTACCCTCTCAATTCTACAGTGCTGGCTTAGCTCCATACTAGTCTCCATGACACTATTGGAGCTTCCTTGCTTCCAGCTCTCTTCTCCGGAGTCTTTCCATTAGCACTTTCTGTGGTATGATCTTAATAACTGAGAACAAACAGTTCCTGACAGACCACAAGTTCCATATTTTCTAGGTAAGCAGCCGTGGCTTTGTGGGTAGGTGTGGTGTTCAGCCGTAGAATGTATGCTTATTTCCTGTCCTCTCTCTACATTCGCAACTCCACTGGCTCCTGTCATTCCTGTTATGTAAAGGGAAATCCGCATGATCTTGGTGTTCTGGGATCACAAAGGGCCTCTGTGAGTTCATTTTCTGTTACGATGATGTAGCACCTGATGCTTGGTGCTTTAGAGAGGAAAGATATTCAGTTCTGGAGACTCGGGGCATGGTTTTGGCAGCAGCTTAGCTCAGGTGAGGATCTCATGGCTGGGGGCATCACAGAGGTGGGCAGGAGAATCTGTGTGTCAGACAACTTACATGGTGAAATGAGAAGCCAAGGAGAAACAAAAGCTGGGATGGACGTGTTTTGGGGTAGCAAACACTCATGAGAACTAACCAGGTTTTCCTGAGATATCAATTCTATCATACAACAGTTCTCTTAATGATCTAATGATCTTTCATCAGACCTTATTTTGGGTATAGGTGTGGATGCGTGCCTAGAAAGGAATGAGTATGGATGTACATGCATGGACATGTTCATATGCACATGTGGAACGTGGAGGTCAATATCATGTCTTTATCACTGTGGACTTTATGAACTAGGATTTCAGTAAATCTACACTGCACCAATTTGTCTAGACTGGCTGGACAGCAAACTTCAGGGATCCTTGTCTTTGCCTTTCCAGTGCCTAGCACTGACTGAGTAATTTCCCCGTCCTCCAAATTTCACTTCATGAAAGTCCCACCACCTCTTAATATTGCCATATGAGAACCAAGCTTCCAACACAAGAATCCTTAGGGGACAAGCCATATCCGAACTCTAGAGATGACCCACAAGCCATTACAAATTCATGTATTGAGAAATCTGTGTTTGTCTTTGTCCCCAGGAACCCGCTGAATCTACTAGGAACCGAATTGAGAAATAAGCATCATGAGTCTCTCAACATTAGAAGGTAATGGAAAAGGTGAGCCTGGGCCACATGTCTGCCTGAATTATCTCAGGCAAACCTCTAGAGGGCCGTGAACATTGCCTGGGCAGCTGATGGATGACCTCATAATGGGAGGGGGCTGGCAAGGGCCCTGGGACTAGGGGCTGGAGATCCCCTGTTAAGGCTCTTAGGCTTGCCCCTGCCAGGGAAACATTTGTCATCCGGTGAAGAGGAGCGCAATAATGTCCTAAAGCAAATGAAAGTACGAACTACACTGAAGGGTGACAAGAGCTGGATCATCAAGCATGAAGACTCAGAAGACTGTGCTAAGTAAGTGCAGGAGGCAAGGCCAGAAGGGAAGGCAGGAAGCAACACTGGGAATGGGGGCATGGGATCCAACCCTAGCTGGGGATGCTGAGGACATTCTATCATTTAGAGCTAGGTCAGGCTGTGCGTCGACTGATGAGCCAGGTGAGGCTCATCACAGCCACAGATGGGACAGTTTTAGGTACTGAGGCATGTGGGTCAATAGAGGAGAAGGTAAGATGCAGTGAGGGTGCATACAGGCTGACCTTGGGATGGAAAGACCGGGTATCAGGTATCAAGGAGCATGGGAGCCACTGTGTTCAGGTCCTGTGTTTCCACAGAGCACTTCCCTCACGACAAAGCCATGCTACATCCTCCTCAGCAGTTGGAGAGGTGTCAAATGCCAGGTAAGAGGTAGTATCTAGCTGACTTTTTTTTCTTTAAAAATGTTTTTTCCATATCTACCACTGCTCCCCCCCCCCAATCCTCCATCAGCCTCCTCCCTAACCCATTCCCCCATCCATTCCCCAGGGAGGGCAAGGAGTCCAAAGGTGAGTAAGTTCAGTCTGGCATGTCCAGTTGAGGTAGGTCCAAGTCCCTCCCTGAAGCATCAAGGCTGAGCTAGGTGTTCCTCTGTAGGGAATGGGATCCAAGAAGCCAGTTCATGCACCAGGAATATTCTGGTCCTAGCTGACTCTTAAATGCACCCCAGAGGCTCTTTTGCAGCAAGGAGGGGGTGGAAATCACAGGGAACATATAGGAGAGCCTGAATTGAGTCGTTTGAAATTCATAGAAAAGATAGACTCTTTGGGCTTCCCTTTTAGTGTTTCTGTGTAACTTGGCCATCTCCAAGAAGTTGCACCCCACTTAGAAACAGGATCTGTAGAAATAAATGCTAGGTTTCTGTGGTAACCTTAGACCTAACCTAGTGGTTCCAGGCCAGAGCTCTCATATTACTTCTTAGGACTATCTGCTGAGTCCTGCCCTCTTGACAACTCCTTGGAGGGGCCCTCATTGCCTTCCCTGAGCCCACGATTACCCACTCTCTAATTACATCTAACATGCTCTACCTAGTGCCCCCAAAGTCTTCTGGATCCCATCTGTTGTTGACAAATGGCAAGCCCCAGTTCCCAGAAAGTAATGTTTTCTAGCATACCAACCCTGAGGCATACCTTCTGATTTCACACTTCCATCACCACTTGGGATGTGAGTGCTCTAGGGGCCAGAGAAAGAAACATTCTAGAAGAGTGGTAAGAGAAGGCCATAGGGCTTTACCTTCCATTCACATCAGTCCAAGATTGAGGTCAACCTGAGCTCTGACCAACTTCTGAAACTCTGCAGTAAATATTAAACTATAGAGGAAGCCTACCTGGCACCCTGCTAAGTCAGGGCGACACTGGACATGGCTGTGGAGGAGTCAGCCATGGCCATGCTACTGGGAAAGACTGAAGGAGAGATAGGTGGAGCAAAGTAGGCACCTGGCCACTATACTGGAACAGCCATCATCTGTAGTTGGTGAGAGAATGGACTAAGGTAGCCTGAGCACTGTAGTGAGACTGTGTTTCCTTCATGTCTACTTTTCTCCTGACAGGTATCCAAACACAAAGGCTCCAGCTGGTTACATCATACGGTAAGTGACCTCAAGACTTGCATCTTTATTCCACTAGGGCCACACCCGGACTGCTCAATACCTTCTGGTGTCTCTTACAGGGGAGTGTTCACCAGAACAATAGACAGCTCGTCTCACTCCCAACAGCACCTCTCTAAGGCCAATGGAGCTCCAAGAAGGTACATCCTTGATGTGATGGTCAGATGGTCAGTAGGAAAGTGGGAGAGCCTTGTCCAGAGCCAAGTCCAAGAGATGGCTAGCAAAGGAGTAAGGGAATGCCCTGCCTGGGTCAGGCCACTGGCCAGGAGCAATGGCTGGGAGGGGAGCTCTGAGACAGAGATGTGGATTGTGCCTGCACTTCCTAGTGTCCTTTTTTTTTTTTTACTTACCTTTTGTCCCCTTGGCCTCACAGCTGGCACCTTGCACTTGTTGAGGTTGTTGAAGCTATGTGCTTTGTTTACCTTCCTAGTATGCCAAGGTGGCATGTTAATGTAAACACCTTGGTATCTGTCATAACTGGGGCTCCATTGGAGAAGATACAAATGAGAGTCTGGTGGGCTGTGTCCTTGTACCTTAGCTGAGCCTGCCCTGCTCAAAATGACTGGCAGGGCTGACAAGGAAGAAAGTCTCCTAGTGGCCTGTGGCCTGTCTGTCCTGGGCTGTGTGGGTAAACCTAGAGACGAGGGGATTTGTGGTTGGACAGATTGAAATATCTTGTTCTTCTAGTGTTTCTGGAATGCTGGGAACAGCTAATTCTGGTCCTCCTCATCACTCCTCTGGCTATAAGATGACTACAGAAGATTATAAGAAGCTGTGAGTGTACAATGGAACTACTGAGGGCAGATGGACACTGACCTCTAAGCTAGTCACTTACCTGGGGAAAGATAGTCTGATTGGCTTGAAAATCCCTGCCATTTTTAGCTGTGGCCTACAGCAGAAGGTGACAAAGATCTACCCCCATGCCGTGATGGTGCCAATCCTCTCCTTGAGAACATGGGAACAAACAGGAAGAGCAGGCAGCATGCAACAAGGTTCTCAATGGGGGCTGGCCACACCACATTCAGGGTCCTGAGACCCCAAAGCTACACCTCTGACTCCCTCAATAATGCCTGAATCCAACTATACTCTAGAAAATTGAAATATACTTATATGAGGTAAAGCAAAGACACTAGGAAGCTTCTGGAAACAGCACATGGGTCTGGAGAATGGACAATGAAGCATGGCCATAGGGACTGCTACTCACTGTGTTTTCTAGATATATCCCTGTGACCCTCAGGTCTCAGGTTCTCAGGCTGTGCCGAATTCATCATGCTTGTGGACATGATGTTTCTTATGTTGTCACTGTCCCCATGGACTATTGGTATGGCAATTTTGTATCTAAAGCTGATCTTTCCTTGAGATTCTTTCCAAGAGCTCCTGGCTACGGAAGGGGAGCTCTAGACAAATGTCTGGATTGAGCCAGCAGTTTCCAGGACTTCATATCTTTATACAGCTTATTCCTTGCCCCACCATCCTGTTTCATGGCCCAGTTAGCAGATATTTCTAGGGAAGTAGTAAGACTGTTGGTCATCAAGGGACAGAACAGGAGAAAGGGGTGCTGGCTCAAGGTTGCAATAGCAATGTGTGTTAGTGGCATTGGCAGCCAAGAAGCCAACATGCTAAGGGAAATAGCCTGTAACCGGGAACAGGAGGAACATGGAAGAAGAAGAATAGTCATACCTGCTTCTCTCCCCAACAGGGCACCATTCAACATCAGGCGCAGCTCCACATCGGGGGCTGAAGAAGATGAGGTGCCCTTAACCTCAGATGAACAGAAACAGAGGTAATGGTGTCCCTTTAGGCATACCCGTGAGTAGGGCAGCGACCAGAGTCTTCACAGACTGCTGAAAAATATTATACCAGCCAGGGCACAAAACGCATACACTAGGCCATGAGGACATCCCATGGTGTGTAGGTAGAGTTATCATTCCAGAAATTTATGAACTACCTCTCAGTGCTGCCCCAGCTAGGAGACATTCTGAAAATCTTGTAGGGGTACAATCTAGGAAACACAAGTACATGGAAAAGGCTCATGAAGAGATTGAAAATATCCCAGGGAACTTGAATAATGTTCAGATAAAGTTCCCTGGAAAAGGCCATCTGCACTCTGCCATTGCTGGGTGTGTTGTATTTTCAATGTTCTATGGGTGTAGGAATGGTCTCCAGAGTTTCAAATGCCCCTTGCTTACAAAGAAGGAGCCAACTAAAGGCCAGAATCTGCCAAACCCTATGTGGTTTAGAAAGCATAAAGACAGTCCCTGAAGGCCCTGGAAAGCTGGAAGTTCTGTGCAAAAAGACCACAGTTGCTTGGGGCCTGAAATCTGGATAGTGCAGAGGCAGAGGAATGAATAAGAAGCTCTGGAACTACCTCACATTGTCACTCTGCCACCTGCCTAACTGTGTGCATTTAGGCAAATCGCCAATGCAGTGGCCAGGGTCAGTCAGTCATGGAGTGTATCAGCACCTGCTTACCTGGTTGGGAGGGTAATGTGAGAATGTCAGCATTTACGGCAGGGATGGGCACATGCTCCTTAAGTAAGGCTCCTTCCCCCAGTGTCCAGGTTCCTCAGAATAATTCTTAGAGCAGTAGTACCTTGGCTTACCATCCTCAACTCCTTGGGGATACTCTTGAATCAGCCAGTGAATATTTCAGGCTAGACTTCCAGAGTGGCTGGTTTGACAACCATCAGATGTCCCCACCTTGTACTACCCCAGGTCACAAGCTGCAAGTGGTGTTCTGAGGAGGACAGCCCCACGGGAGCACTCTTATGTCCTCTCAGCAGCTAAGAAGAGCACTAGGTAAGTTGTCCAGGAATGAGGCCCAGCAGGCTTGAGCCTAGCTTGGCCACCACTCACTCCATGATATGTGGTCCTTCTGCTCTGCTTGGGGCTTCAGCTTTCCTCGACCTTCTTAGAAGAAAAACAGGAAGTACTAGAAATATAGCAGTCTCTAGAATGGTACCTGTCGCACGAATAAATGACACTCAGGGATAGATCTCTGAAGAAGTTGGAGATATTAGAGAGAATAAACACCACAGTCAGATCTTACCCAGCTGTCTTCCAGCTTCCTCAGCCTCCCTTCCCTTGGCTTGGCTTCCCTCAACTCTATTCCTGCCTTAAGCTTAAATACTCTCTTGGTAAATTAAGGTGTGGCCCCACCACTGCCTGCTTGGGAGCCTGGAATTCCTTCTATAATCTGAAGTGACCTTCACTCAGTTGAGATTAAGGGCATAGGTCACCACTCCCAGGATACTTCCTGTGCTGGGATTAAAGGTTTGAATCACCACTCTCTGATCCTCCTAGACTGACTGTGGTTAGAGCTCTGGGACTTCTGGAGCTTTTACTAACCCCCCACATAGACTGTGGGTAGATTCCCTCTGATATCTCTGAAACTTCCGAAGCTTTTATTGAATCCCCACAGGCACCTGCCCTTGAGCTTTTTCTAATGTGTCCATTCTGCTTCCTTTCTAGCAGTCCAACCCAGGAACAGCAGACTCCCTTTATTGCAAAGAGGTAAGTATCACCAAGGAAGCCTCAGGAGCCAGATGCTATCCAGCCTGCAAGCTTCCTGTCACTAGGGATGTCAGGACAATGAAGGTTTCTCTCTCTGAGCAAAGAGAGGTGTCCTCCCCCAGTCATAGCAAGAGTTCTCTTGCTTTTGTCCTGCTATGTGCTCTTCTGTGACCCAGTACCAGGACCAGAACCACCAAGAGAAACTCCATGGGAGCTGACTGTGATGTTACTATAGAGCAAACAGGCTCAAAACCGGCATGATCCCTATGTCAAGAGTCTAGTTGAGTGAGGCAAGAGTCTGTCACTTGACCACATGTCAGTTTCTGTAGGAAGAAAATGTTGGATAGAGGATGGAGAAGAAACTTGTGTGAAGGTGAATCTTAGGGACTGGGACCTTTAGTTGAGTGAACATCAAAGGCCTTCCATATAAGGTGGTATGCATGAGAAGCTGTAGGTGGAAAGGCAGCGAGGGACCAGCATTCCAAGTGTTTCAGGTAAAGATGGAACCAGGGCAAAGGCCCAAAGTAGAATGACAGTAGCTGACTAGACTACAGTGAGCACTGAAGGTGGCACAGATAGAGTAACAGCTGCTACTGATGTCTTAAAACCCCAGAAATCTGAAATTGGATTTGCCTCACCAGGATACTGTCTTCATTCACATCTAGATATATTTATGTCTGTGTTCAGATTTCCTTAGTCTCAAAAGGACGTTGCCATTGGATTCATCCTGTTTATATCTCCTAAGAACCTATTTTCACATGAAGTTCCCTGAGTTCCAGGGATTATTTCAAAGGCAGTGTCCTCCTACCTACTCTCCCTGAGATGGAGTGGCCAAGGCTTCAGTCACTCACCTCATCAGGACACTGGTGAAAACACATCTTTCAAAGGGAAGGACAGAGGTAGCTGAGAAGACCACAGGTGCCACTTTTCTTGCCCACAGGGTTGATGTGGTGGATGAGGTCATGCCTCCCGAGAAAAAACAAGAGCCACCTGCTCTGGCAAGACCTGTTTCTGGCTTAAGCAGGTAATCAGTCACTCACCTTAGGCTGTGAGACAGTGGCCACTGCAGAAGTGGCATTCCATTGTTAAGCGTGTTCTTGGTACTTCTCTAACATGTACCCTACCCAGAAGACAGACCTGTTGTCTCCAGCACTTCTTACATCTGCCTTCTTTGTCAGTGTGGATGTAGGCAGAACAAAAGTGTCTCAAGTAATTCAAACTGAGTGCATGTCAAATATGCCCAGCCCCTCTGAAAGCCAGGAACCCAGGTAGGTGTCAAGAACCAGCTCTAACTAAGATGGGTGGTGGTGGTGGCACAGGCCTTTAATATCAGCACTCAGGAGGCAAAGGCAAGGGAATCTCTGTGAGTTCAAGGCCAGTCTGGTCTACAGAGTGAGTTCCAGGACAGCTGCAGATACTACATACAGAAACCCTGTTTTGAAAAACAAACACAAACAAACAGGAACCAACTCTGGGCTATGAGCTGGTAACATAGTTTCCCACTGGCCTGGCTGCCTAGGTTTGGCAACCAAGGATGGTTTAGCAGTGTGGTGACAGTTCAGGGCCATCTAAGTTCACCCATCCCAGTCCAGGTGGGAATATGTTTTGCCCTGATTCCCAAATCCCAAGCATCCCAGAAGCTCCTGGCACTCTCCTGATCTTTGCAGATGACAAGCTCTCAAAGTGTCCTTGTACTTTGAACTGAGTGGTTCTGAATCTGGCAGGGGTTCAGCTTTCCTGTTGCTGTTGCCTTCAGCCTGGGTTGAGTCTTCAGTTAAGGTCACAGCCTTATAAGAGCTGAAGCCAGAAAGGGAGGAGAGTCTATTCTTCTAAGTCAGCTCTAGAGTCTCCACTGTCTATTCCGGGTAGATGATAAGAGACCGAGTTAAACAACCAGATTTAGCCTTCCATGGGCTGTGAACTACATTGGGGATTGTCTACCTCCCTGCTTCATCCTGCTCCTCCCAGTCTACATTGGGGACAGCCTACTCTCCTACTTTCAAGCTGTTGCTCCCATGCCATAGTTGCCTTTCTAAAATGTCAGCCTGACCAGCCCTCACCTTCACTTCAAGCCCATCTCACAGCTTCCCCTTACTAGACACATCTGTGTAAATGCCCATCTAGAAGCCCTATTATTTTCTGAGAGTACCATAGAGTCAGCTCTCAGTAGGTAACTGGTATACAGGTCAGTGGCCTCAGCTTAGCTGTAGTCAAAAGTTTCTCTGACTCACCCAGTCAGTCCCACTGGTGCTTGGTCACAAATATCACATAAAGGTTTATATTAATTATAAGCTAATTAGTCTATGGCTCACAGTTATGACTTTGCTTAATTTTATACTTTAAGTCAACCCATATTTCTATTTATGTTTAGCCACATGGTTTGGTACCTTTTGCTCAGTGCAGCACTCTTATCTTGTTTCCTCTGTGTCTCACTGTTATGTCTGTTATGCTCTTCCTCTCCCAGAATTATCCTTTTCTGCTTGTCCTGCCTATACTTCCTGTCTAGTTGACCAATCAGCATTTTATTAAAGCAATGGGAGTGACAAATACTTACAATGTACAAGAGCATAGCCCCACTGCACTTATCTACAGTAGCAAGAAGTCTCAAGAACAAAGAACAGATGAGGGCAAAGAAGGGGAGGAAGATGGGTCTGGGTATCACACTGTAGGGAAGCACCAGATGGAGTATGCTCTTGGATGCTGACACAGAAGGAAAGAGGAAACTTATCTCCCTGTAATTCTCCTATCTCTCCTTTGGCCTGCAGCCAGAAAACTGAGGAGATTGTCCGTTTGCAGATCACAACCCCCAGAACAGGACTCTTCCTGGTGGCCCCAGACCTGGAAGCCTTGAGGTACTGGGGTCCCATTGCTGTCCTACCTCCCTTTGCACCTTTCTCAAGATGAACAGAGAGGCTAGAGACAGGTGCTAATATGGACAAGATCAACCTACAATGCTGACTATAGCATGCACCTCAATGGCCTCAGAAAGTGACAGGACTGGCCAGCAGATCTGGGTGGAGACACTGGGTCTGTGCAGCCCTTTATTAAAACTAGGCTTTTAATTGTCTTGTTTATAGGAAGAAGGCATTGGGGTGGGGTTCTTGGGTCTGCCTCCATGGCTCATAATGCTACAGTGCCCTCTGTGTGGGATGAGGATGGATGAAAGGCCCACATCTATCAGGAAGGGAAAAGGTCCAAGTTCCTTTCCTGAGAGAAACAGTAGGGTAGGCAGCCAAGAGATAGGCCAGCAGGATCAAAGCCTAGCTCTTGCTACTTGTGGAACTTGGAGCATACCATACCACTCAAGAAAAGCAGACATGGATGTCAGTTACCCATGTCTTGAAGCTGATGTGGAGAATTAATGTGTGGAAACTTAGAAGAATAAAGTCTGTCCCCTAGTCAACAACTGTGATTAATAATGAGAATTTGTGAGTTGGCAAGTCCATCATTAGCAAATTTTCAGCCCCTAAGAGACACTGGCATTTAAGAGTGAGGTAACCATCAGAGTGTGGGTGGTTAAGCAGTACTTAAGTCATTTCTTTTCTCTGCAGGTCTTCCCACAAAAACAATGAAATGTCTTGTTCTGAAGAATTTAAAAGGGATTTGGCTCATGAGGATAAATTTAAGAATTGCATCACATATTCTGAAAGGTAACTCACCATAGGGAGTAGACTTTCTCCAGAATACAACTCCATGGGTACCCAACCAAAGGGCTTCCATGGGTCTGGGTCCAAAGTCAATAGCTGAAATACAGACCAGCTATACTATTGCTGCATATTTGCAGAAAAAGAAAGTAGGGGGGTGGGTCTATAGAAAGAAAACTGTAATATTTCCCTAGACTTCTACTCCAGACCAGGCTATCCCTCTCACAACCCTTTATTACCCTGTTTTCTCATTTGTGAGCCCTAGACCGCTAGTGTGGACTGATCCTAGGAATAAGGGAATGGGGCCTTAGATGAATGGGGAGGGTTTTTGGTCTGCCCTCTCTGGCTTACTAACAGCCCAAGTCTCTTATCTCTTGCTCTGTTGACCACTGGCAACCAGTGTGGATCTCTCCCCCTGAGTTTCCAGCTCATTTCATTTTCATTCATGTTCCTAACCCATTAAATTTGAATGAAACAGAAGTACTTGCTGAGAGCAACCATTTAGGCTTGGATTTACTCTGATCAAAAAAAAAAGCATTTTCTCCCAAGTCATGAGACATACTTTCAAGGTGTCTAAATTACACAAGGCTGCAGCCTGATCAAAGTCAACACATGCTTATCTCCCAGTATCAGATCAGCTTCACAGTTGAATGATGGAAGTGGGGAACCAGGAGCCACAGACTCCATACCAGGAGATTTGGCTGGCGCAGGCATTGGCACACAGAAAAGACGGTGAGATGAGAGTGAGAGACAATTCTCTCACATCCCTGGCAAGAAGCCGGGTTCAAGGGACCCAACTCTTTGGGCTGCTGGGATTGGGATGCCTCTCTTCCCCTCCCCACATCCTTTGCTCTTGCATTTTTTACTTGTTGTATTTACTTTCTTTCCAGTCTAGCCACTCCCACAGCTCCATCATTGACTCTCAAATTCTTGCAGAGCAACTCCAAGCCCCTAACTCACAGGTAAAGGCCCATCCCTCAGCAAGAACTGGCCTTGGGTAGGATGGATGTGTGAGGAAGGTAGATGAAGCAAACTAGCAAACTAATAAAGAAAGAATCAGCACCTTCTTATTTCATGGCTGAGCTCTGAAGTGAAATTCAGGGGCCCTTTGTTTCATGTACTTCTCCCTTTCCAGAAGAAGCAGCCCCTAAATCTTTTGCTTGCCTCACACTTTTCCCTGATCAAATGTTTTGAGAGTCAGAAAAGAGGTATATCAGCTAAACAAGCTAGGAGACAAGCATGTCCTGGCTGAGTCATGAACCACTCTTAGCAGGTGATTTGAGGACTAACATGGTTCTACCCATCTCCATACTCTTCCAAACCATACCAGAGTTAACCCTGGAGAAAAAGGCTAGTTATGCAGATGTTGGTCTGTAGACAGCTGAAACTGCTGGAGGGCTGGCCCAACTCCATGACCCTAAGTCTACCTAGGAGGATGCTGGGAGGATGCTCTTCCAGCTGCTTTCCCAACTGGCTCTCGAAAGTTCATTTTCTCACTACCTTACCTAGTTGCAATGAGTGCCTGGAATCAGATGCAGTTGGCCCCTCCTCTGAAATCTGTTTCTGAGCAGGTCTAGGAAAGACCATTGGGCCAAGGACTTGGTTCTTTTTGCCATTAATGTACCATTTTGCTGTCAGCAGGCATCAGAGCAATCTTCCGCAAATAAACCAGAATGCATTTATCCCCTCTTTCGACTTCCCAATGGCTCCCCCACTTCATTGAAATTAAGTCCCAACCCCTTTCCCTAGCTCACATAGTTCTGCCTGGCAGTGGGGACTCTTTCTCCTGTACCACAGTGCTGCAGACTGGTTTAGTGTGCTGTTGGATACTATGGAAGGCATCTGATCCAGTATGATTGGACCTGGCTCTGAATGGCTTTCATTGGAGTCATCCTCAAAATAAATCCATTTCTTAGAGTGAGGCTAAACCTCAAAGTCATTTGCAAAATAATAAGAATCTTGTAGATTTGTAGGATGCTTAGTGCAATCCATCACAGCTATCTTATTTATACTAGTTTGACTCTGTGTGTATGTGTATATACAAGTATATGTGTGTCCATGTGTGTGTATGTGTGTCCAGACCAGAGATCAACTTCTCATGTTGTTCCTTGTTTTAGGAGATAGGGTCTCATACCAGGACCTGGAACTTACCAATTAGCAAGCCCCAGGGGTCTGACTGTGTCTCCCTCCACTGTGCTGGGATAACAAATACATACCACCACATCTGGCTTTTTGTTTTGCATATGAGTCCTGGGGATTGAAGCCATATCCTTGGGAAAACTATCATTGTCTAGGACATCTCTCCCAGTCTATTGTTGCTTTTTATTTTTAAGAAAATGGTTTACAATTTTTTCAGAGGGTAGGATGTGCCCCCCACCCCACCCTGAAAGCAACTTGGGCATCTATCAGTCTTTGACTGGCAAGATGGAGCCAGCTATATTTATGAGCTAGACTGAAATATATGGAGAGACAGAAGAGCCAGCTAGAACTTTTTTGGCCCATCTGTTCCAGGAAGCTTTCTATTAAGCATCATTGTTTCCAATGAAGAGACACTCTAACAAAGAAACGTCACTTTCCTTCATCTGCTGGAACAGAGAAAACAAGAAACAGCATGAGAAGTTGATCTCTGGTCTCTGGCCTCTCAAGCAGTGAGAATAGAACCAGGGACATAGAAGTCAGTAGAGACAGTTTATTAGGGAAGGGAAGGGGGGAGCTGAGGGGATGACTCAGCTGGCAAAACGTTTGTGCTGAAAGCACAAAGACCTGTGTTCAATCTCCTGAAGTCACATAGAGAGCTTGATATCTCAGCAGTGGGGAAGTGGAGACAGGAGGATATCTGCGTCTTGCTGGTCCAGCCTAATTGTCAGGGTCCAGGCCAATGAGAGACCCTGTCTCAAGAAATGGATGGTATAATTAAGGAATAACACCTGAGGTGCTCCTCTAGCCTCCAAATATGTAGGCACACAGACAGACAGACAGACAGACAGGCACACACACACACATGCACATGCATGCACATATAGAGAAAAGAGAATGGACCAGATTTGGGGAAGTTCTGAAGCCTAAAAGCATCGTAGGAGGAGAATCTTGATCCTTTATGGGTCATTTACATAGGCCCACACACTCACACATTTGATATCATGACATTCTTTTCATCTGTGCTGTTTTATTACATCACCTTGCTGTATGTGTGGAGAAGTCCAGTCTTCTAGCAGTGGTTTATTTACTACATTAATTTTGATGCCTCTTTCTCCATGATCAATTCTCCTGCCGCAGCCTTCTATTCTGTTTCCACTCTATTTTTCAGGCTTATACCTAGCTTGTCTGAAGAGCAAAGAAAGGCTTGAAAGCCAGTTCCCCAGGTCTTCCTGGAAGGACAGCTCTCTGAAGATAACAATTGTAGTTTTAAGACAGAAAGATGATGGGCAGGGGACACTCGTTAAAGGGATTGCAGAGGTGGTGGAGGTAGCTCAAATGAGCAAAAAGAATCAATTCTAGAACCACAAATCCAACAACACGTGGACCATGCAAAGCATAGAGTATTTGGTGACTAACGAGTGAGGGGTGACAGGTAAACAGGGACCTTATCAATCAGGTTCTAAACAAAGAAGAGACTGCTGTGGTTTTATGTACTTAAAGGTAAATGGATATTTGGATTTTCACATTACACTACAGTTGGATTTTTATTATAAATCATATGCTGGGAGGTGGTTTGGACAATGCCCCCTCTAACTTACAGACCTTCTTGTGTACTGTTTCTTTGCTTAAATTGAACTAACAATTATACTCAGTGAAAATATTAGCTGACAATAGTTACAGTATGTTGTCTTTGTGACCTTTAAAGTCATCCCAATAACTGTGAGATGAGTATAGTGGATAAAGACTGTTTATTAAAGGAGAGTACTCACTGGATACTGCAGGGAAGATGCAGCTTCACTCTGCAGGTCAGGTCCTCCATCCAAAGGCATGAGACTCTGAAGGGGCCCCATTTTAAACTGTCCCCTGTGGCCCGTATACTGGCGCAAGAACATGGTGATTCCTGGATCTGTTCTGGCCAAGAGGCCAAGCTGTTAGGGCAAGGGGTAATAGTACCTGCTCTCCACTACAGATGGGTAAATGGGGAAGCAAACAGAAAGGTTAAGTGACTTATCCAAAACCATATCTGTAGCAGAGCTGGGTCCTAATAAACAGGCTTAAAGATAAACCTTAAGAGAAACTTTAGCAGGCTAATTGATGAAATACGTTTGGAGCCTAATTTCAAGACCAGAATTGTCACCTTCCAGCAGGTGTATTGATCTGGTATTATCATTCACCAAGTCAAGAAAGATTTCTGATTGTGCAATTTGACATGGAAAAGAACTTGAGTCCACTTATGTGATGAGCAGAACTAGGAATAAAGTCTAGATGTGGCAAATTAGAAAGCCCAGGTTCCAAGAGGTATATTCCTTTAATGTTTACCAGTTTGAAAAATCAATGCAAACATTCCTGATGACCGGGTTTCATAACTCTGGTTGTGCTTAAGAATCTCTTAGTTTTTTTCCATTTAAAATTTAAAATTTTTATTTACATGGGTGTTTTACCTGCATGTGTTTGCACACCACCCACATGCAGTTTCAGCGGAGGTTAGAAGAGGGTGATGGTTTGGGGCTCTATGTGGTTTCTGGGACTTGAGCTCAGGGTCTCTGGAAGTGTAGGTCGTGCTCTTAACCACTGAACCACCTCTCTAGCCCCTAGCCTGGGAAAGTATTAATAACAAAACACTTGCTGTGATTTTTGTTTAATTTCCTGAGCATATGTCTCCAGTATTTTTTTTAAGGTCTCCAATTTCCTCTGGAAACCAATGTAAGCCTTGCAGTTCCTAATCACGAGTTTGTCCTGCCCACCCGTACCTTCCTTTGTCATCTTGTAATAACCGGAGCTATATTTGGATGCTGCAACCAAGGGTGGCTTCTAAAGGATAGGAATTATGGATGGTGCTGAGCAACGTATAGTACAAACGAAAATAGTACCTAATTCTTCTCAACACACATACTAGCTTTATCCAGTTTAGAAATGTTAATAGTAGTAAGGTTGACAAGCCCTCCTCTAGCACTTTCTCTTCCAGTACACACACTAAAGATGTGAAAATGAACCACAGAATCAATCAGACTGTCGCAAATAGTCTGACACGGAACAGCGGGTACAGAACGCATGCGCGTGTGCCTGTTCCAGCTATACTGCAGCATACTTTAGTTGTTCAGATCTACAATTTGGTGCGCTGCCTGCGGCTGTACGCATGCGCATACACTCCACTGTGCGTCAGAGTCTAGGCCAGCACGCCTACTCCCGCAGCCATTTTCTGCCCCTGAAAGCTCAGGCTGTGCTGGCGGCTGATAAAGAGACTGCAAAAGGCGAAATGGCGGCTCCAGAGTTCGACGTCAAAGGGGCTTTTCCTGAGGCAGTTCCCTCGGCAGCCGCTAGATGGCACTGGAAGATCACAAATGATCCTTCCGCCGGTATTCCTGTTGCCCATCCCCCATCAATTTCAGGGGTACAGCTGGCTACATTGGCCAACTTGTGAATGGTCCTACCCTGCAGTCTGCAGAGGTTGCTATAGTACTGCCTGGACCTCAAGGGTCACCCAGCACTGCATCCATGACTGACCTCCCCCTCGGCTGGGCCGGGACCCTGCTGTGTGAATTCACAGTTCCCTGTAAATTTGATAGACAGACTGAGGAACTTGGAGTCAGAACTAGGCATGGGGCGAAACTTTGCCCGGGTCACAGAGTTAATTTGTTAGAAGCTTTAAGGATTTTGTCTGATGGTCATTTGGCACATGTGCATAGTGCCAAAGTCCAAGTGCAAAGCTTGGATTCTGAAGCTTTGATTTAAGACCAAGATAACTCTATGGGACCTTTGGCATTTTGTTCAGCTCTTACATGAACAATAATGGAAATACCTCCTACTAGACAGAGTTTAAAAAGAGTTAAACCGGTTTACATATGTAGAGCATGTGGGACATTTTGGGGGGCACAAGATACTATGAATTATTCGTTTTATGGAGCCTTCAAGCTAAATGAAGTAGTTCTAAAGAAATGTTTCCTTAACTTGAAACTATTCGAGGATACCCAGAAAGCTGTCTTCTGCTTCCCACTGCCAATTTTCATTTATTTGGCCATTTAATAGCACGCTATTTTGCCCTTTTCCTTTTAGACTAAGCTTTTTATAGTTTGTATCCTACATGAGAGGGTGAGTTTTAAATATGTTCTCACTGCTAGTGACCGTTGTCAAGCAGTACTGTGTATTTGTAAAATGGGCAGTGTATAGTTAGGTCAGGACTTGGCAGATTCTGTACAGGCTTCTGAGAAGACAACAAACCTCACATCCATAGGCCTCCTTCGGTGCTACTCTCTCTGTCTCCTTGACTTGCAAACAACTGAGCAGGAAACTAGGACACCCCTCCAGGCTGTGTGATGACAGAGTCATCCTGTGAGTGTCTGACTTCCCTTTTTCATGATCTAGATGTAATAGAAGGTTTTTGATTGATTAGTCTCATGGTTTGGGTTTGTCTGTAGTTGTTTTTATTTAAATGACTTAGACGTTTATATTCATTTTATGTTGTTTGGCCTATGGCGTAGGCATACTGTTAGTTTTTATTTTAATATTATTTATTTTCAATAATTTGTTTTGTTATGTGGCTTATTTTATTATATGTTGGTTTTAGGGGGCGGCTGGATCGAGTCTCGGTCTGACTGCACCCTCTTTCTCTTAACTATTTAATTTTTAATTATATTAAAGACTATAGAAGGATATAATATTATTTGAGTAAATAGGATGTGTAAATAATTTTTAAATTTTAGAAATGATAAAGATGATATTTGTTTGGATAGTTATTTGAAGTTTTTTTTATAATGTTGGGGTATTTATTTTTAGTTTATAGGCTTAGAGTTTTTGGTATATTTTTTGGTGAAGTAGGAAATTTGAAGGATTGTTTTGTTTATTCTGATATAGTTTGTTAGTTTTATTGAGTTTTGAAGGATGTTTGGTAGGTTTTTTTTGTAAAGTACAAATTTGAAGGATTATTTTGGTTTGTTTTGTTAAAGTTTACATGATTTTTTATGGGTTTTGAATATTTAGTTTATATAGTATATTTTAATATACTACAGTATATTTAGTATATTTATTCTTATATTAAGAATTTAAGAATATTGAAATAGTTTTTTGTTTAGTGGCTAATTATTGTCATAAAGAAAGTAAATTTTATGTGAAGTTTTGTTGAAGTTTATTTTTTTTTAAGTAGATTGATGTTGTTAGGAGTAGACTTGTTTAGAAAAGTTTAAAATAATTTAAATGTTATATTTTGTAGGGTTTTTAATAAATAATTAAATTATTTAATTGAAACATTTGTATATTAAAAATTTAATTAATATGATTAATTTTGGTTATTATAGATTATTATTAATTTCTATTCTTAAAATATATATTATAATTTTAAAGAAATTGTATAAATGTAATATTTTAAATAAGAGTGGAAATATATTTAGTACAATAAGATTGATTTAAAATTTGATTAATAAATTAAAATTTATAATAATGTAAAATAGTTTGAGATTAATAACTGATTTTTGGATTAAGTTAAATTTAATAATTTATATTTTTTAAATTATTTTTACATATCTCTTAAGAAAGAGATTATGATTATTAATTATTTATAATTATAAGAAATCTTTATAAATATTATTTTTGGAATTTGGGTGTAGTTTATTATTTTTTGTTGATTCTGGGGAATTGGTAATTTTTTGAGGATTTTGAAGCTGGACTATTTTAATCTGCAGTCTTGTATTTGATGTGACTTTTTTATTAGAGAATTTTTAGGTGGTTTTAGTTGAAATCTTAAGAATTTGGAAATAATGTATAGGTTTTTATTTTTTGTGGAAATAAACATAGAATTTTTTACAAAGTAATATGTTTTTAGACATAAATATTAAAGTTAAAATATTTTAATTATGTATCTTTGTTTAATTTAGTAGTTTTTAATTAGTTTTTGTAGTTTATTAATAGTTTAAAATTATAAGAAAATATAATAATCATAACTTAGTGTATTTTTTATTTTTATGTGATTTTTAATTTTTTTATTCTGGTATTTTTTAAAGAATTTTAAAAATATTTTTAGTTTATATTTTTTATATATTTTGTAATTTATTTATAAAGAGTTTTTATTTGAATTTGTTTATTGTGTATTAATTATTTCTTAATTAGAAGAGTTTCTAAAATGTTAGACTATATGTGCTTTGGTTGTTGACTTTGGTTTGGTTTTTTAACATGACAGAGGCGCTGGAGCCATCTTTATTTTTTTAATTTTTGGAAGTATTAAATATTGTGAAACTATTATTTTAATTTTGAGGAATTTTAGGGTTTACATTACTGAGTAGAGTATCTTTTGTTGTTTATTTTATTTTATTGTTTGCCAGTAGGGCTTTTTAAAGGCTCTATGGTCTTGTTGTTTTGAGTTGGGAAGTTGTTTTTAAAGGAAGCGCATCTGCTTACTATTAGTAAACAGAGCGGACTTAAAATGCTGTTATTAAAAAGTTGTTTTTGGTTTTGCGGGTATTTTGTTTATTATAAATAGAAAATTTAAATTGATTATATGTAGTCTATTGTTTAGGTTGAGTTTTTTGTGAGACTTTGGAAATTAATCTTTTTTTAGTTTGTGTTGTCTGTTGTGGACTTGTTATTTTGAAGTTTAAGTCTGAATATTTGTATTATGATTTTACTAAAGATAAATTTGGAAGTTGTTTTTGGTTTTTGTTCTTGTGTTTTAGAAAATTTTTTAAAGTTTTTATTAAGATTTTATGTGGGTGTTTGGCCCATGTTGGGATGCTAGCTTTTGTGGAAAATTTATTATTAGTATATTAAATAAAAGATTAATATTTATTGAGGGGTATATGAACATTTCTGATATAAGTTGAACTTTAAGACAATTTTTGGAGAGAGGAACTGTTTTATGATGGGCTGTTGGCCTGCTCTCCTCCGAGAACAATTAGGTGCATCCTAAGCCTTGAAGCAGGGTCACTGCAATTTCTCTTTATTACTCCAGCAATGGGCTTGATTTCCATAAATGAGTTCCAGAGATGGTAGTCCTGTTCTTACCTTGTGGGAAAGTTGGGTTCAGGGTGGAGGGATGCTTGAGTGCTAGGGTAATAGTCAGTAATGCGACCTTGCCTTTGTCCTTGGAGACAGGAATGGTGATGGGAGGGATGTGCAAGAAGTACAAGAGCACCTCACAGCACCTGTCTTTTCGTAGCCACTGAGAGTCCAGTTCAGGCATGATGGCGAGGCCAAAGCAGGAAAATTGAGGAAGACACTCCCTCCTTACTGACTTCAGGTGTAAAACATTATTGTGTGACATATGGAGGCAACCCTTTTCAGTGACAAGGGAGCAGCAGTAACTGGTTCTTCTCTTTACATGACTGTCCCATCCCTTGCCCATGGGAGTTGACAATCGGAGTGCAGTGGGGCAGTCCCTCAGGCCTCTTTCTATATGATTCTTGTTCTTCCTCAGCCCCTCAGCTGATTGTGAGATGAATGTAGCCCCCAAGACTATTGAGGCCTGTCAAGAGAAAGATGGAGCTCCAGAAGGTGGCCAGGGAGACCCAGCTCCAGCCCCTCAACGCTCTGCAGATCTCCACACTCCAGAGCTGGAAAGCAGTGCCAGTGCTCCAGTTGGACTCATCGAACCTGAGGCTTGTGCCAGCAGGTAAGGTCTTACATTGGCCTTCTGACACCTGTGGCCAAGGTTTATGTGAGGACCACAACATACGTGGGAGCTGCTTCTCTCACTCCAGGCCATCGTGTGGCACACTGGCACAGCCACTGCTTGGGTTCTTCTCTGAATGTGCTCAGGGTGTTGATAGCCTAGTCCTCAGGCATGTTGACAGCTTCCTGGAATTTAAGAAGCTGGGATAGGGCTGTAATCAATGTAAGAAGCTATTTCCCAATGCTTTAGGCAGGAGGGAAGTCTGACTCCCAGAGTATATGTGGGTGAGGTTCTGGGAATAGTGAAGACTATTTTTAGTTATACAATGGTGATGTCAAAGTATGACACAGAGCATGAGTTACACAGACTGAGGAAGGGAGAGATAGAGAGACTGCAAAAGAGTGATAAAGTGAAACAGAGAGCCATGAGATGTGGAAGGCAACGTGCCTGAGAAAGCAAGAGAAAGAGTGAAGAGAAATGTTGATCGTGGTGTGTTCCAGCACAGCTCTGGGCACACACAGATCATTCCATGAAGAATGCTCATACTGCTTGGTGATTTCTATGGTCCAAACAAAAGTGTTTGCCAGTCATAAGGAGCAAAGCAAAGGTTTCCTCACAGAAGACAGAAATGTTGAGGAAAGTCAAGACTCTTTTTTACCCAGGGAGAAAGGAAAAGGTACAGTTGAGCAAGGACATTGATTAAACAACTTTGTAGTTACTGTCACATCATATGGTTTCCTTCAGTGCTCCATGTCTGTGCACTAGGGCTATGAAACATGTAGCCTAGTATTTATAACAGCCCATGTATTGAGCCAACCTACAACTACAGAGAAGTGGGTAAAGAAAATGTGGTCTCTATGTACAATGGAATTCTTTTAGCTATGAAAACATGTTATTTGCAGGAAAATGGGCAAAACTGGAGGTCATCATATTTAGCCAGTCCCAGAAAGACAAATAATCATGTTTTCTCTCTTTTATAGTTTGTAGATTTTTTTAAAAGGTACATTAAAAAAATCAATGACATCAAATAGACAGGAAACTGTCTAGGGGAACAGAGGGAATTAGTGGGAGGGGGTGAAATGGGAGGTAAGTGTCTGGGGGAAATGTGCTCAGGATCAAAAATGCTTGTTTAAAATTGTCCTTACACAACACAGTACCATGTACAGTGAAGAGACAGCAAACAATTTAAAATTGATTTGAATAGTGAAGACTTCAGATGCAGGAGAAGGTGATTGATCCTCTGCTTTCCTTTTCTTTGCTGATGGGTAAGGACAGCAGAGGCCTGGGAAAGTCAGGATGACTGCAGGAATGGAAGTTAATCGGTGGCTCTCCAGGAAGCACCGAGAAGGAAGGACCCAGAGGGCCGACCAGAGTGGTTTTCATGTAGGAGACGGTCTTGAGAAGGCAGCTGTGGGGCTGAGGGCCAAGAAGATGCACAGCACACAAGGCAGGAGACCTGTACAGCGGTTATGTTTCAGGCTGAGGCTGAGCTGATAAGGTTACAGTTGTTGCTGACATTAATTAAAGGGGATAGTGATGAGAAGGTGGCATCCAAAGATGCTCCAAGATTTCTGTTTGGGGTGACAGGGTGGACACTGAAAGAAACCCGCTGGGAATGAGGAAGTCACAGAAGTAACATAATATGTTATGTGAAGGTCACTGGGCCATGTTGACTCTGAAGAGCCTGTAGGGGATCCAGGTGACAAGTCAGCACGGTAGACTGGAGTTGATTAAAGATATGGCCTCTGTCTGGAGTGCTGAGACTTGTCAGCTTACAGGCAGTAAGTGAAGGGAGTGGTGAAGAACAAGTCCGGAAGCCAGTGTATATTCTCTGGCTGGACATCACTGTCAGCTGGATGGGTAAATCCATGTGTTTTGGGGATGTCAAGGGAGCCTTCCTTTTGGTTCCAAGCTTGTAGGCTCCAAGCCTTCATCAAAAGTCATTTATTTCCATTTCTGCATCCTCCCTCCCTACCTCTCTCCTCCTGCTCCTCCTCCTTCTTCATCATCCCCCCATCTCCCCCCCCCCCCCCAGCTCACAGAGGCACTAATGCATGTTCTCTCTCCTAAAATCTCCATGGCATCACAGCTGAGCTTGACACACTGCATATGCAATCAGGAAGCAGAGCTGGATACTGTTCTTCCTTTTCCACTTTTGATTTTGGCTCAGGGTCCCAGATCATGTTGCCACCCCAACTTTGAGACTGCCTGCTTTCTGAGACTTATGTGGCTGCTTGGCTCTTGAGATGGATTCCCCAATACCCTTAGGAAGTGACATCCAGATCCCAGGGAGCCAGCAAAGGTCAGGCCCCTGCTTCTCTCAGCATAATATATACAATATTCATTTTTTTCTCAGCACTCCAGCTGCTTGTGAGGCGAAGACTGTGACTCCAAACATCAGCAAGGCCTGGCAGGAGACAACCAGGGCCTCACGAGGCCAAGGAGATCAAGCTGTGGCTACTGAACAGCTTGTAGACACCAGCATCCCAGAGCCACAAAGCAGTCCCAGCGGACCCAAGCAGAAAATCAAACTGGATAATAGTACCAACAAGTAAGATGTCAGGGGTCACAACCCAGGACAAACACATGTACTCATAGCACAGGCCTGTTTCTTTTTGGAGGCATGAGTAGCTAGAAAGCAGAAAAAAGCAGACCAAACAAGAACTCAAGTACAGATATTCTCTTAAGAGTCATAGCATCATATCTGTTAGAACAAGACAGGCATCGAGCACCATATGCTCCACCAGCCACTTGAGGCCTAAAAGTGCGGGGTTGGAGTTAAGAATATGGGGTGTTTTGCATTCATGGGGTTATAAGGCCTCAGAAAGGTAAAGGCTGGTGTGGATGAGACTTCTTGCCATAATTTAGGCTGCCAGTTGAGTGAGTTCTCTCAGGGTGGCCAGAGAGGGACCAATGAGTCTGTAGTACTGACCTAGGAGTGTGTGCTGCTTGAAATTTTCTGACAGCAGTAGTTTGAGGAAACAGGGGTGTACTATTAAGTTTCTGGCCTGTCTGGCCTGTGGTCCAGACCCACAGTCCTTCAGTCCCACAGAAACATATGGACACTTGTGTTAATTTTATCCTGATCAGCCTGTGGTGCTGGCATATTGCTAGCTAGCTCTTGCTCTTAAATTAACCCATGATTCTTCTCCTGTTCAGCCATGCGGCTTGGTACATTTTCTCAGAGCAGCCTACTTGTCCTCTGCATCTGCTGGCTTCTCTGGCTTCTCTCTGGCTTCTCTGCCCTTTTCTTCCTGTTCCCAGAGTTTTCTTAGTCTGGTAGCCCCACCCACACTTCCTGTCTAACTTTAGCCAATCAATGTTTTTAATTAAACCAGTAGGTAGTACAATTGTGTACAATATAACAATATAATCTCAGTACATTCCCCCTTTTTCTTTTTAAAACAGAACCTCAAATCTAATTTCCTTTGAATATTTTTTTCACCATTATCCATAACAACTTGTAACCAACACTATAAACAAAAATGAAGATCCATAATCCATTTTTTTGGGAATGTGGACATAATTCTCTAGCTACTTCCAGCCGAATGGGGACACTAGCAATTCCATGGGAACTCAAAGAAAAATTTAGGATTATGGACAAGTCTTTGGTAGAGCAGTCAGTAAGGCTGGGTCATCTCAGCCAGTCTCTTTGAAGTTGTTTTGGATGCAGAGCTCAGAGGAAACTGTAACAGAGGTGCTCTGAAATGCTGAATCATCTAGGCCATCTGTTTCCATTGGAAATTTTTCAGGGGGTCTTCCTTGATCAAACTTTATTTTCTTTATCCAGGAATAAGTCCATATCCTCTCATTTTCTGTGGAAATAAAAGGAAAATCTCTTCTCCAAAATAGCATATCCTTTTATTTCAATTTTAAAGTCAACTCATTTACAAAATATATAGGTTAGATTAATTTAGTAGCATTTATAATAAAATGTCTCTTAGTAGCTTTTACCACTTCATTTTCAGTCAAAGAACTTAAAGACAAGACATTCTTTGTAATTTCCATCTTTACACAGTTTATTTTTTTAACTCTATTTCTTTATAAGAACTATCTCTATCCTTTTTCCTTTTTTTCTCTCTCAAGCCTACATATATATTTTTTTAATACTCTCTAAACCATTTAGAGCTTTTTTGAATCTGTCTTTACTGTATATTTATTTATCTTTTTCTGTTTCTGACCACACCTTTTCTTGGCTAGGGTGACTGACTCCACTCTGCTCCCTCTATTTCTTTCTATTTCTGTCCACACCTTTAATCTGTCAAGGTGTGGCTAAGGATTAAAGGCTTTGCTAGAGTGGCTGACTGGCTCTACCCAGCTCCTAGTCTAGTTTCATAGAATTTAGTTGTTTAGCCCAGGTATCAGTAAGACCCACAAGTTGTAAATGAGGTATTTAAGCTTTCTGTTTATACAGACAAAAAAGAAAGAGTCAATGACTGCTTCTTAGTAGCAGCAGTGTTTCCTTGGATCAGCTCTGTTTTCTGGAGGCAAGCAGAGGCTTAGTTTTTTTAAGAGAAGCTTCCTGATTCAGCCTTAGAGGCAAAACACTTGTGAGTCTTTTAAGAGGCCCTGCTGCCAAATATTTAAATGGAGTTAATGAGCAGCAGATGACAGTGCTTTACTTGATTATATGGACCCTAAAATTCCCCAGAGTGGTAATGGCGCCTGTGTGACTTCAGGAACAGACCATTTTACACCTTAAGCTGCACTCCAAAAGCCACCATTTTGTAGCCCAAGCCCACACCCCTCACCAGGGCGTCTCTGTACACTGCTCATGTGAGAGACACAACTTGGAAGCTGTTTTTGGCTCTGATTCTGTGCTCTAGAACTGTATTTAAGCTTTCTGAGGCTTTATGTGGGTGTATTTTATCCACGTTGGGCACCATTTGTAGTAATAGATTTCTAGCCTATTTGGCCTGTGGTCAGACCCACAGACCCTCAGTCTCACAGTCCCACAGAGACACATAGACACTTACATTAATTTTATGCTGATTGGCCTAAGGCCCAGGCATATAACTTGCTAACTCTTTACCCTTAAACTAACCCATGACTCTTATCCTGTTCAGCCATAGAGCTTAGTACTTTTTCTCAGAGCAGCATTTCAACTTCTTTCCTCTGCCTCTGCTGGCATCTCATCATGCTGTCCCTGTGGTGTCTCTCTGGCTTCTCTGCTCTGTTCTTCCTGTTCCCAGAATTTTCCCAATCTGATAGCTCTGCTCACACTTCCTGCCTGTCTTCAGCAGATCAGCATTTTTATTAAACAAGTAAGCGGGACAACTATTTGCAATATAATAACAAACCCGCTGGGGGGGGGGGGGGATCAGATGTTTTCTGTGTGTGGGGAGACCAAGGCAGAAGACAATAAGAAGTCAACAGTGTTTCTCTTTGACTTTCTGTGAGCAGCAATTCAGGCCTCCAAGAGTGGGAGCTGTCTGACTCCTGGCTTAAACAATATTTTTTCACATTGGAAAAAACAAACAAAAAAAAGCCTCTTAATTTTACAAAGTCTAGTCTTTATCCTGAAATATTCTCTTAGTTCTCATTACAGCAACGTACAGGACAGGAGAAAATGGCTTCTCCATATTCCTACAAGGTTGCTTTCACTTCCATTTCTCTTATGCAACTTTCTGAACTTCCTGTTTATCCATTCATCGTGGGTTCCTTGGAAGCTGCCACTGGCTACTGCCTTAGCAGGGTGTGTAGTAGAGGCTGTTGATCAAGCCCACACAAGCTGATTGTCCTCAGTATTCCTTTATTTCTTGGCCTTCCTGGCTATGGTGCTGCCCTCTGACTTAGCTTTGTCTTTGCGTGTCTCTCAGTTCCAACATTCCTAATTAGGATTCCGTCAAAGCCTGGAGCCTGCACTCTTAACCACCAGGATGTGCTTACTGTGTTTCTGTTTATAATAAGCCAAGAGAAAATCTTGTGCCATGAGAGAGAGAGGCAAAGTGTTGTTAACAAGGAAGTCCTATAGCAGTGTGAAGAAAGCAGCCTACACAAAGAAGAGGAAAGGGCCTGAGGGATGGGCCTTGTGGTTGATAGGGTAGAATAAGGTGAACAGGGAACAGAGGTGGCATTTTTTGTAGGTTAGGGAGAGATCATTGGGAAGGAAATAGAATGTTCCTTTACCACTGGGGATGAAGAGCTTTGGAGGCCTCTTGATGTTTACATTGCAGGTATTGGGGAGACTCCTTGATTTTTTTTTTTTTTACTTTGTCTTTTTACAGCTGCCATCCTGTATGTGTGTATGCGTGTGCATGCGTGCGTGTGTGTGTGTGTGTGTGTGTGTGTGTGTGTTTGTGTGTCCAGAGCTAGGTGAGTTTATCACTCTCCACTTCATTAATGTTTTGCATGGTTATGTCTGTAGTGTGTGTGCATGTGTTTGCATGTGTAGGTACACGGTGCATTCAAGTGCATGTATGTGGGTCCAAACTGGCGTCGGATATCTTTGGTAATTCTTTTATTGAGGAAGGGACTCTTATTGAATCTGGAGCTTGCCAATTCCTGTTAGTATAGCTAGCCAGCTTGGTTCAGGGATCTCCTCTTTCCACCTCCCCAGTGCTGGGATTATAGGTGGATGCCACATTGCCTAGATTTTTTTATGTGTATCTAAATCTCACATGTGTGGCAAGTGCTTTCATTCTCCCCAGCCTCTCCACTTTACTTTTTGATAGAGGGTGGCTCATCACACCTGGATGTCACTGTTTAAAGGGCCCTAACATGAATTAGAATGCACATAGTTAAGAGTCTAGAGCCTGCACTATTAATCACTGGGATATGCATACCGAGTCAGAAGTGCCTTGTGAGCTGCCTATCAGGCTGACATCCAGACCAGGGCTGTATGTTGCAGTCAAGGTGACTGGTGTCCTGCAGAATGTGGTATCTCTGACCTGCCTTCTCATTACTGCCTAGGTCCACCTCTTCCCATGGGCTACAGTTCTCTGGGGTTTGATATGCAGTGAGGGACCTAATCCTACAAAAAGATCTTCTTGGCTGGTTTCCAAACTAGCAACCTAAACTGTTTTCTCTTGATGCTCCCCCCTGGCTGCCAGGTTCCCGGTAGCTGATAATGGATAAGTTATCAATGCCAAGACCTAAGGCTGCAGTCCAGAAATCAGAGTAGAAATTGAAAGATGGAAGTTTCACCCCTGAGTCATTTTAAAGTGGGCCTTGTTTCTTTCCGTTCTACCTGGATTTTCTAATCTATATATAGAGAGGGTCCATTCACTGTTCTCTGTGAAACATTTGAGACTAATAATAATATTTACAGCTACTGTTCCCAAAACCCTGGAATACTTTCAAAGGTCTTGAGGTGGCAAACTTGAGGTTAGTCTATAAAACACTACTTAACTCAGAAAGTAGAGACATGTTCACTCTTTTCTCCGTTTCTTTCAGACTGAAAAGCCCTTCAAGCTGCACAGTCACTGTTAATGTTGCTGCCACCTCTAAACAGAATCACTTGCATATTCCAGCTGCCTCAAGTGAGCTGGACTCCAGCTCAGCAATGTAAGAAGGGGCATCTAGCAAGCTGCAAGTAAAGAATGTGGCTTACATTGTGTTGCTTTCTCTGTAACGTCTCCTCCAACCCCTACCATCCAAGTAGTAAATGAGCAGATATATCATAATTCTTAGTTCCTCCAGTATAACTCTTATACTTCCCAAGCCTATAGGTAAGACAAGACATGGTCCTTCTCCTCATCTCAACACAAAGCTAAAGTGGCACATAGAGAACACTACAGATACAACCACTGGCAGGGCTTTGATATCTGTAGGGCCTTGTTAGCATTCCTGGGGGGACATGCCTAGAAAGACCCATGAAAGCCAGGGAGGTCAGAAGTTTCTCCTCTCCTCTCCCTCTCCCTCCTCCCTCTCCCCTCCCCCTCCTCTCTCTTGTATCTATACTTCAGCTGTACCACTGAATATCTTTTTAGCCTACAAGAAGGGATATCATTTAGGGAGCCTGCAGAGTGAGAGGTATGTGTTGAGGTACCAAAAATTTCTTTGCTGATGGACTTGAGGGTCCACAATAGGACTACACTGATCCAGGATAAAGCACACCTTGTTTCCAGAGCTTTCCAAAAACATAGAGTAAGATGACTTGTAGGCCCCTGGAACATGGTTGATAAGGGGATGCAAAGTAGCAGGTAAATGCTGCAGACAAGGTGCTGAGTGGAGAAAATTAGCTGCTCATCATTCAGCCACTGACAATATTCTGATTGTGGGTACAACAGGAAAAAGACTCAGCCACAGATGATGGAAAGGAAAGTGGAGGGACTGAAGCATAGAAGTCTGGGAGAGGGTTGGGGTCTTGAGGCTTCCATGGGAGAGGGCATACTAACATTGATTTTAGGAAGCCACCTTTTACATGTCTCAGACGAAACACAAAATGAACCCAGGAACTAAGATTTGAGCCCATGTGTACAATGGCATCAACAGCCTGGCATCTCTGTGGCTACCCTTGCAGCCCGGCTTGTGGCACCCACTAGCCCCTTTACCCTAAGCCTTTGCATGAGCTTCTATGTTTCCATCAGACTGGGCAGGGTGTACTGACCTTCCTCTGTGGGCCAGGCCCCAGTCCTCTGGAATCTTCTAGTACATGTCATATTCTGCTGTGCTCCTTTTACAGCAAAGAGATTCTCTTCGTGAAGGAGCACATGAGTGCTAGTGAAGTGTCTTCTGGAAAGCCAGTATTTTCACACTATGGCAGGTAAGAAGAAGTTTCAGCTAGTTTGTTGTCATAGCCTGTGCCAGGCCCAGTGCTGCCGTCATCTCTGTCAAGTTGGCATCAAACTGTCTAGCACAATTGACCTCTTGTCAGCTTGACACACAAGCATATCACTGTTAAGCCATAACCTTTCCTTTCTCATTCATCCTCAAGATCACATGTTAATAACTGCATTACATTATAAATGTTCTATAATTTAAAAGTCCCACAGCCTTTAAAGATTGTCTCTTTAAAACCCAGTCTCTTCTAAAATTGAAACTTAAAAAAAAAAAAAACAAAAACAATGTCTTACTTGTGGGCCCATATAAAATAATTTTTTTTGGCTTCAAGAGGGAAGAACCAAGGCACAATCACAATCAAAGCAAAGTAAAACCAAACTCTGACTGGTGGTAAGATCCACTCACCATCTTCTGGGTTCCTCCAAAGTGCTTGGGTCACTTCTCCAGCTCTGCCCTCTGCAGAACATATAGCTTATCTTTTCTAGGCTCTGGCTGCCTCCACTTTACAGCTGCTGCTGTTCTTGGTGGTCATTCCATGGTACTGGCATTTCTAAAATACTGGGGTCTGTTGCTGCAACTGGGCTGTGCTTTCACCAGTAGCCAGCCTCTCCTGGGCTCTCTTCAGGGACTGCAGCCCTGCCACTCAGAGCCAAGCCTCAGCTGTTCTCCACGACCCCTTTATGCCTTCAAGTCCAGTACCACCTTGGTGACTGTTAAACTCTTAAGTTTGGCTGCCAGCACAAGGTACAGCCTTGGCAGCCTCTAGAACAGAGCTTCTATGTGCTAACTCTGAGAAAACACTTCCCAAAAGACCTCATTGATGCTGGGCTGTTAATCGGAGCTGACTAGTATCAAGTATCTCAGGAAAACAAAAGGTTCACTTTAGTGCTTCTGGTTTCTTATTAATCACAGCTGATATTTCAGCCCCAGCTAACCAGAACCACATATTGTTTACGTAGAACATGCTAAAGCTCTTATAAGAATCATTAAGGGTACATATGGAAAAAACTTTTTAAATAAATAAAAAAATGGAAAAAAAAAAAAAAACAAGGAAGAACATAACAGCTCTCCAAGCTTTGAATACTCAGTAGCTTTTCTAAGTCCTTCCACAGTCTTCCCCAAAACATAGTCAGGTCTGTCACAGCCAACACCCCAGTATCTTGGTATCAATTTCTGCTCTACTCAGGGTTACCATTGCTATGATGCAACACAATGAAGTTGTGCAGCAAAGGGTATTCGGCTTATACTTCCACATCACTGTTCACCATTGAAGGAAGTCAGAACCGGAACTAAAACAGGGCAAGAACCTGGAGGCAGGAGCTGAGGCAGAGGCCGTGGAGGGTGATTCTTAATCGCTTGCTTCCCATGGCTTGCTTGGCCTGCTTTTTGTGGACATTTTTTTAATTTAAATTTTTTTTAACATATCACACACAGTTCCCCTTCCCTCCTCCCACTCACCCCCACATCTACTTCTCAAAGAGGATAAGGCCTCCCAAGGGTAGTCAGCAAAGTCTGTGATATCAAGTTGGGGCAGGACCAAGTCAGCCTGCTTTCTTATAGAACACAGGACCACCAGCACAGGGATGACACCATCCTCAATGAGCTGAGCCCTCCCATGTCAGTCACCAAGTGAGAACATGCTTTCCTACAGCCTGGCCTATGGAGACATGTTTTGAATTTAGGTTCTTATTTCTCAAATGACTCTACCTCGTGTCACCTTGACATAAGACTAGCCAGCACACCTAGCTTCTCATTTCTTCAGAGATGGGCTCTTGAACTTCCCATAGTAGCCCATACATATCCACAAGTTGTAAAAGTACTTTTTTTTCTGCTGGTCAAAGAAACTGAGGGTCCCATCAGCTCATGTTGTGCTCTCTTCTCCATTACACTCCCTGCAGCACCAGCAGCATTGAGGACTCACTGAACATGGGCAAACAAAACCCACAGGAAGCTACTCCACCCTTTGAGAGGTATGTCTGCTTTCTTGACAGAGATCTAGTTACCTAGGTGAGAGCATGCTAAGGAAGATCTTCACATGGATCTTTTCTCTGTTGATTTGAAGCTTTTGATCTGTTTGCAGATCAGTCACACAGTGGGACACTACATAAGGTGCTACCACCCTAATCAGTATGTCACATTTGCTTCAACTGAAGCCTGTAAACCTAGATGAAGCATAGACACAAAAGGCTTCTGAAGAAAGAAATTTCAGTGTTTGAAAGAAAGCCCAAGGAGGCTCTTGACAGCCAAATAGGCTCTAGGGAATAGAACCCAATGATTCATTGGATTAAATTGTACATCTGACTAGATGCCCCCAAACCCAACAACTACACAAAAAGTAATCTTGTAGGGAAAAGAATGTGTCTAATCGTAAAAAAGACAGTACTAGGATGCACAGTGGCCTGGAACCATGGAACTAAACACAGTAGCAGAGGACACCTCATTTAGCAGTCCTTAAAGTAATCACTAGATAACAGCAATCATAGGATGGTCTTAAGGACAAGGAAAAACTATCTTTCAATTCCTGGACTAGGAGAGAAAACAGCCTTCATTAGAGAGTGAATCTAGTCAAGTTTTAATAGGTGAAAAAGGAGGAAGAAATCACGGAGTTTCCAGCAGAGTCAAAAATGAATCCTAGGGCTTGACTACTAATAGATTATGGATATAATCTCGGCCAAATGTTCTTATTTATTATGAGATCTATTGGACTGTGGATTACACTCAGAAGCTGCAGCTAGACTGGGGAGGAAGCTGAGGTGAAGCAAATTCTCCTCTTTGTCAACACAAAAGTACGGGCTTGTAAATAGACAAGGTTACAAATGTCCCCTCCATTATATCTGAAGAAAGTAAGTAAATCATCAGATGATTTCATAGTCTGCTTTAACAAAATACCTAAGGCTGGGCGTGGGCACAGTGTTGTAGTTTAAAAGTGGCAGAAAGGAAGTCCCACCATACAAAAGTTTATTGCGGGGGAGGGGACACAGAAGTGTCCTCTGGGGTTGAGAGCTGAGGAGAGACAAAGGCAGGAGGGGTTTGCCTTTTCTAAGAGGGTAAAGCACATGTACATGGAGAGAGCTCTACATAGCAGCTGTAGCTGATGACTTTTGTGAGGACCCTGATAGCAGACCAGCATAAATGCCTGAATGCTAACTCATAGTCCTTTACTCCTAGCATTCAGGAGGTAAAGACAGAGGGATCTCTGTGAGGTTGAGGCCAGTGTGGTCGACAGAGCAAGTTTTAGGGCACCTAGGGTTGCACAGTGAGACCCTTTCTCAAAAACAAACACATAAACAAAACACCCACTACATTATAAAGACAAGAAGATTATTAAGTTCACAGTCTTTGAAATTCAAGAGCATGGACCTGATATTGCTGTGGCTAGGGATCCCACAGCAGACGGGATCACATAGACTGGGAAATACATAGCAGAAAAGGAGCAGCAGGCTTTTATCTCAGTGCATCCTCACGGTAACTAAACGGATCCTATAAGAACTAAATTATTCTCTTTTAAGGAAGCACCTACAACGAACTATTTACCTCCTGCTAGGTCCACCTCTTTAAATTTTTTTCTTTTATTGACTCATTGTGATTTCACATCATGCAACCTCTCCCACAAATCAAAACCAAAAAACAAGTAAAACAAAGAAACAAAACAAAAATAAAAGAATCATCTCGCGGAAGTTTTAGTGTGGCCTAGTAAGTCACACACTTCACCCTTTAGTCCATTCATCTTTACTTGCAAGGGTTCAATGCTGCAAGTTATGGGTCTGGCTTGAGGTCTCTGGCTTGTGCTACATCACCCATAACAGGCTCTCATCGGGGCTCCTCTTATTGTGCAGTGGAAAACCTGCAGTTTTAGATCTGTATATTTGTCCCCTTCATGTGCTCTAACAGATCACAGATTCAGAGGATGTTGGAGAGAGCCAATTCATAGCCGTTTCTGGGCCTGAGTGGTAGTTGGGCTGGTCAGCTTGCTAGCTTTCTCTCACCTTTCCCCAGATGAGCTGCCTTGGCTAGATGACCCAGTACAGCCTACAGCAAGGAGTAGGGCCAGTTCTCCTGCCCTCAGGCCCTCAGATTTGAGTCCCCTCACTCATATTCCAAAGTCAGCTCTACTGTTCTGCCCGGGCAAGTTGCAGAGCCATCTCTCCTGATGGCTATAGGGGGTATGTGTAGGGTAGTGTTAGCAATCCTGCTCTTGTACCCTCAGGGCTAGATTTTCAGTGACCCTTAAGCCACAGTCAGACCAAGTGAGGTGCCAAGATGGGGTTCAAGGCCTGCTTTCCTTTGTGCTGTAGCTGATGAAGCACAGGGAGAATTTTCACACTCTTAAGACAGTGGGGCCGGGTATCTCCCCCACTACAGGTAGCCAGGGGCAGAGTGTGGAGGGAATGTTTCTCTCAACCATGTCACCAAATGGCAGATAATACAGGGGCAGAGTCAGCTTTTAAGTTTTCATGCACTCAAGGTTGGCTCACCTGTGTGTCTGACCACAGAATCAGCTCTAGTGTGAGGGGAGGTGCACACCTATGGCAAGGGCGGGGGGCCATCTTTCCCAAGTGTGGGGATGAATTTTCCCTTGTGGCAATATATTATATATTTTACAAAATCAGTGTGGAATATCGGAAGACAGAGGCACCCACAGTCAAGCCATAAAGGTCAGAAAGTGGTGAATCACACCTTTAATTCCATCACTTGGCAGACAGAGATCTCTGTGAGTTCAAGGCCTAACAGCCAGGCAATGGTGACATATGCCATTAGTCCCAGCACTTTGGAGCAAGAGGCAAGAGGATCTCTGTGAGTTCGAGGCCAGCCTGGTGTACAAAACAAGTTCCAAGACAGCCAGGACTGTTACACAGAAAACCCTGTCTCAAAACAAAACAGAAAGGCTGGAGACATGGCTCTATCTTCTGATATTCCAGACTTATTTTTATTAAATGTACAATATCTGACCATACTTCCCTGAGAGGTAGATAGTCCCCGAATCTTAAAAAGTTACCAAATGCCATGTTGCTACACTGAGAACAAAGTTTCTAACACATGAATCTTTGCAGGACACACTTAAACCATGTGTAAACCAAAGAAGGCAGATGGGTGAGATGCCTGAAATTTTTTCAGTTCTATACGAACACATGAAGTATATCAATTTCCGATAGCATACAAATCAAGTATCCTGAAGCTCTGGCTCTCTATTGTTCCAATACTAAATCCAGCATCTAACATTACTGATTAATCACTGCACTTGGTTGAAGGACAAGGATTCTCTCCAAGGACAACCGCAGTCACTCATGCACAAGCATAGATGCAAAGAACAAAGGAGAAACAGTGATGCACCGAGGAGAGGATTCTAAAGAGTGAGGTCTGTGCTAACAACAGAGGGCAGAGTGTCTTAGGGTTTCTATTGCTGTAAAGAGACACCATGACCATGGCAACTCTTATAAAGAAAAATATTTAATGGCTCACTCCAGTGACATACTTCCTCTTGAGCTGGGCCCCTATAGTTCAAATTACATTCAGCACCATTGTCCTCCAATGCTGCTACTAGTCTGGTCCACTAAGGCACACTTAAACCTTTCTACTCCTTTCGTAATTCAAAGTGCCAAAGTCCAAATTCCCCAAAGCAAAAACATGGTTAGGCCTATGACAGAAATATCCCCTTCCCTAGTACCAACTTCTTTCTTATTTAGGGCTTTATTGCTATGAAGAGACAACCTGACCATGGAAACTCTTATAAAGGAAAACATTAGGGATAGCTTACAGTGCGGAGATTTATTTTATTATCTTAATACCAGAAAGCATGGGAGCAGACAGGCAGACATGGTGCTGGAGAAGTAGCTGAGAGTGCATATATCCAGATCTGCAGGCAGCAGGAAGACAGTAAGATACCAGGCTTGGCTTGGGCATCTGAAACCTCAAAGCCCACTGCCAGTGAGACACTTTCTCTGACAATACTTATCTACTCCAACAAGGCTGTAGTTCCTAAGAGGACCACTTCCTGTGAGCCTATGCAAGCCATTTTCATTCAAACCACCACACAGGGTAAACCATCAATGTCTGTGGTGGTGCTGGGTGACACCCTGTCTTCTGTTAGAACCAAGTCTACATCTCTGGAAGATAGGACTCCTAATTTTAGCTTGTAGGATCAGAGAAAAGAGCCTCTTTAAACAGTTCCTGTTAGAATAAAAAATAAAAGGGTGATTAGAGATGATTCTCAGAAATAAAAGGAATCTTAGAAGAGGGGGAACAAGTGATCCAAAAGTCAGTATCTTCTAGGAATTTAGGGTGACTTTTGAGCAGACTATACAACCAGACTAAAGATAAGGTGGTCTTCATGGTAACTGGGAGAAAGGGAGGGCTCCATGGACCCAGGCATGCAGAAGAGGGCTGTCAATACTAGTTTGGGAGAATGGTTCCAAGTTTGAGAACCAGTTTGGCATAGGTGATACAGCATACATATTTGGCTCACAATTATACAATACAGAAAACAGTGGGAAGCTGGGAATACTGGCAAACCTAAGTCTGTCTGTACCAAACTAGAAGATCTTCTGCAACATATCAAAAGCATGGGTACCAGCCTGAGTGCCTGGTTCTTGTTTCCATCTCCTAGACCAACTGAAGGGGTCTGTACTTACTGCAACAATGAGATTCGAGATTGTCCAAAGATTACCCTTGAACATCTTGGCATCTGCTGCCATGAGTACTGCTTTAAGGTAAGAAAGAGGTGTAAATACTTTGCTGAACACAGATCTGATGAGAGAGTATGGAAATGTAGAGGAGACTGAATTTCTGCACACAGCTGGAAACAATCTTAGAGGCTCACCTGATGACTAGAGAAATATTGGCAGTTACACATTGTTAGTGACATAATGGATACAAAAAGGTCTTCTGAGCAGAGACTATTTCTCATAGAGGATCAGTGGTTCAAAGGCTCCAACACAGAAACATGGCTCATTTAAAGTGACATGAACACATGTCCTTGCATCCCATATAGAACAGACACAAAAAAAATGAAAGAAATGATTCCATTTAAGTCTAGTTTGGTGAAACAGTGAGATTAATCATCGTTAATTACAGGAGCATAAGTGCAGAACATGGGTAACTTATGACATAACTATACCACCAAAGAAAAGTGACCTCCCTATAGCAACCATTAACTGCTTACATATTTTTGGGGTGGAACCTACTGTATCCAGTCTAATATTCTGCCTGTACCACTCCTGAAGTGTCAGTGACTCTTTCGTGAGCTGCTCTGTGAGTTCCTCAGGGAATGGTACTGAGCCCAAACTTGTAAAGATCTCACATAGGTAATCAAGACACCCTGATTTTAAGATGTAACAGCCATGCTTTTCCAGGACAACATAGAAGTTTATAATACCCTCTGAATCTTCTATTTTTTTCTATTCTCTCTTCTGTGATATTCCCTGGGTCTTAGAAGGGGGTGATAAGCATGATTATTTTTTCCCTCTTATGGATAAGCATTGGGCAATGCCATTTTTCAACAACAGTCATATCACTCAGTACTGTGACCAGTTAGGAATCTACAGTAACCTCCTCTCTCTGCAAAAGTATGCTTCCCTGATGAAAGTTAATAGCAATAATCTGTGGCTATGAGCAAATGTCTGTTTAACAAAACGACAGCAGTCTTTTCCACACTAGGGCCTATGCATTCCTTAGCCACTGCCTTTGATAGGGCTTACAGTATGAAATGTGAATTCCCTTCCATGACGCTGACCTTAATTCCAATTGGAATATTCTTGGTTATACCAGTGCACATGTCTTGTGTATCAATAGTATAGCATGCAGGATTGTCATTCCGGTAGGACTATTGGTGACAATTCTTCCTCAGCAGCCTACATAGATGCATCTTAGCTAGTATATCACACTCATTTATCAAAGCAATGGCAGTTGTTTAAGCCCTGGGCCTGTGATTTCCTTGGCAACACAGGTTTTGTTTAAGTTCCTTGAACCGGATGTGAATTTCCCTTTGTGAAGCAGTCCTTAATAAGTTCAATCAGAAAATTGGTTCTGTCTGTAACCACATTTTAGTAAAAGTAATCTTTATGAATGGTGCAACTTGTTGTAAGTAGAAGGTATGTTTGTTTACATCTCTAGTAATACAAAAAAATCAAAAGATGAAGTTTGTCATATAGACAGGAAGTAATATCTTGTCTTTGAACGAACTAAATAGCTAAAGGAGAGAATAAGCATTTACTGATGAAAATGTTTTCCTCAATGTTACTTTAAAATTATCTATTTTGAAATTAAAAGTTTTAGAAACCAGCCCCTTCTTTAGACCAACATAGGGGATGGGAGCCATCAGAGGTCCCCTCTAAGCTATCGGCTTAGCAAAAGTGGAAGAGACAGACTTGAGATTAAGAATGTGAGTACAAGTAGTTATTGTTAATGTCCTGCCTGTAAAAGAAGAATAAGACTGACTGAAAGCACACGAGGAGATCAGGTCTTAATATGTCTCCTAGAAAATCCATGTACTAGGTCCATCAGATCCAGAAGCAGAATATGAATATGTTAAAATGTTCTAATTTTTTTTGTGCCAGTGGCACTTATCAAATACCAAGTGGGCCTCTGCCCAGAAAAACAGAACCAAAGGAATCTAAAATAGCATGCAACCTAAAGTAACCCTGCTTAACAAGGTAGATGAGTGACAGGGAAACTCACCAACAATACTGAAAGACGTGCCCCACACTATAGTGAGGAGACAGCTCTACATGGCCATCAACATCACCTTCTTTGGAGACTTTCGAGTTGGCACAAGCTTAAAAAAAAAAACATTTTATATGTGATATTCAGCAGTTCTCTGAAAAATTTAAGAACCATTATCTATTAACCATACCTGATTTTAAACAGATTTTACTTATTTTTAGTTATTTTCTTTAGGCTTAACCTCGAAAACACATACAGAAGGCTATGTAAACCGTGTCCCTGTAAATGGATTATATTTGTATTAGCATGACTAAGAGCATAGTTCTGAGCATCGGTTTGGATGAATTAATTGACTCTAACATTTTACAATAAGTTAGTAGCTTTTATAAGATCAGGATTTTATAGCTTTATCCCTGTAAAGTTTGAGCCTTAAAATTTTGAGTCGATTTAATTAAAGATCTTTTAGCATCATTAGTAAGCCATAAATACAGTCCACAGAGAGACTGGAAACATTCCAGGTATTTTTTTATACTGCATCATTACAGAATATCAATTTTTTGTGTAATTCAGTCCATCCAAATGGCTAAAGCTTAAGAAAGTTATCAAAGACACTAGACATATATCTTTAACTCACTGTTAACCTGAGTAGACCTTGGGAATTTTCAGATGCTCCTTATCTAATATTTTTCAGAAGCCTCTTATTAAAAACAGTTAGCAAAGACATACGTGGTTAGGCATACATCTCCAAGTTTCTGTTAATCTGCGTCTACCTTTACAAACTTAGGAACTGATCATCATCTGAAAATCCATCCTAACCCAAAATACTTTGAAGATCTGCAGTTACCTTAGTCTAAAAGGAGATAGAATGATAAGCACAGGGCCCAGTAGAATTAAGAAGCTTTATAATTGTTGCTTTGGTTGGATTATGCCATGTGGTCATTTTAATCAAGATGATGGTGAAGTCACGTGGCACGTAGTATTTTTAACCTTAGTAAAGACAGTTTCTAGCTATGTGCTTATTATTTTAAAACATCTATCTTACAATAGATCTATTTTTAAACAAGAGTTGAATAGTAAGTTGCAGCAAATTAAGATTACTAATATATAGATTTTTAAACAATAAGCCTTGTTAGAAGTCTTAAGCTAAAGTTCATTACAGATTTTTTTTTAACCATACCCAATGATCTTTTTTTTTTAAAAAAAAAAATCCTGTAATAATTTACTGCATAGTTCGAAGACATTTTCTTTGAGAGTAAATATTTAACAAATAGTAGAGATAGAATTTGTTGTTGTTTTGTTTTGACTTTGATTTTTCAAAGAGGATTTCTCTGCATAGCCTCTCTTGGAACTCAATCTGTATGTAGACCAGACTGAACTCACAAGAGATCTGACAACCTCTGCCTGCCAAATGCAGACATTAAAGGCCTGTGCAACCATTGTCCAGCTGAGAGAGAAGATTTTTAAGACTGGAAAGTAGAAAGCCCTTAGGGATGAGAGAACTTTGGGAGTGTGGAGCAGGGCAAGTTTAGATCTAAGAGATGGGGATAGTTTGTATAGTGGCAGGAGTTGTTACTATACGAGAGAATTTGAAAATCTACTGTGCCAGTCTTTGGCCACTTGTAGTAAGACAGTGAGACTTTAATAAAATTTCCGAGTCCAAGCGGGAAGCGAGAAAGGGTCATACAAGGTCTAAGAGGGTTTAAGGAAACTGGAGGCTCAGGACAGCATAAGGAGAGACAGAGCTGGTAGCTCCAGGGAGAGGAGGCAGGGAAAGAGGTGCAGGCCCAGAGGGCTTAAGGGAGCTGTCGGGTAGAGAGGAGGAGCTGAGAGCAAAAGGAGCACGGGGTTACCTGGGGTTGTGAGAAGAATTTCTAGGGTCTTCCGCAACGAGAGACTTGTCAGAGAGAAGTGTTCCAAATCACAGAGGAGAGGTGACCCTTTCTATACGTTAGGGGACAAGTAGGACAAGAAGAGTGTCCCGGCACAGCAGTGTGCCTTTTGTAGTAAAAGCTGACAAAGCGGGGAACTCCAGGGTAACGCTATGCAGTAGAAGAGACACACAAGGTTAAAGCAGGCCAAGGAGGAAACTGCTGAAGAGGTGGCCTGGGAGGGGCTTTTGGGAAAAGCTCGGGGGTAAGTGTCCTTAGTAGAGAGATTCCCACATGTAGCATGCCAGAGAGACAGAGAAATGCCAGGGGATAGGCATCCCAGGAGGGCATAGGAAGGTCCAAGAGCCAGAGAGACCAAGAGTTGCGTAAGTGCATAGGAGGTGTTGCAGGCTGTGGGAACTAGAGAGACAGTTACCAAACAGAGCAGGAGAGATGAATGGTTAGAGCAGGTGGGGTGAAGGTACAGCTGAAGAGGTGAACTCTAGCATTGGAGTAAAATTTGGTGCGTGGAAGAATGATCTGTACATACCTTAAGAGAGTCAGGTCAGCAGCTTAGGTCGGAGAGGCTGAGTCCTTTGTCACTCCCGTGGTTTCAACACCAGATGAGTGAAAAATGACATGGCAGCTCCTAGGTTTGCTTGAGGAAAGGGTTTTACTGTACCTAGAGAGGAGAAAACAGCTGCAAGCATCTGGAAGGGTCCAGACTGAACCAGCCATGAGAGGAAAGGGACAGTGGGGGCCAGAGTTGGGGGCAGCAAGAGAGGAAGAGAAGAGCGGACAGAAGGGGCAAAGAGAGAAGCTCTACATCGGGAGCCACGAGAGAAACCAGGAGCCAAGAGAACCGACACGGAGCCGAAATAGCTGGGGTTCTAGGCAAAGAGGAGCCAGCCGGGGGAGCAAAGCTCAAGCTCCAGAGGTTTTGGGTGGAGGGCGAGAGTGAGAAGTCTGAGGAAAGCCGGAACTCTAACAGGTTAACAGGCGCCCGCCGGGAATGCCTAAGCTGGTGCTAATAGGCACCTCACTCAATTGTCCTGCGTTTCTTTCATACCTAAGATTTAGCAGTCCTAACCTTTAATGACCTCACACCAAACTGGCTTCAGCACTGAAAAGAGTTTTAGGATGAGCTCAGATGGTTAAGAATCGTAAGTCTGAATAATGAAGATTAAAGAAAAAAGCTGCTTACGGGAAAGTATGACAGGTGTGAGTCTAGCTTCCCACATGAAAGTGATCTTTACACATGGAATTGTAAGATCTTAACCCAGGCCACTGCCCTTCTTTTTGATACAGAATATCACTGTTAGGGAATAAAGAAAGGAGAAAAAGTCGGAGGGAGAGATGAACATAGGCAATGAAACGTATGTGTAATTTTAATACAATCTCTAAAGTTTTAGAAATTAATTTTTTAGTGTCAACTCTGACTTCACATGTAGGTTTTATAACTCTTGTTATGAACTAAGAACTTTATCATTTTGTTATGATCATTTTACATTTTAACTAAAGCACAGAATAACTGCTTCTGATTTAAAATATATATAATTTAGGACTTTTAATTAAGTGATTAAAATAAGCCAGTTTAAGATGACAAATTCTCCAGTTGAGAATATAGTGAGAGGGTTTTTTGTTTGTTTGGTTTTGGTTTTTGGTCTTTTATTATACTTTTGTGCAGCCAATCACTCCATTAACCAAACATCAAACCAGCTGGAATGTGGAATACTCATTTGTTTTTCCTCTCAAGAAAGAATTCCATAAATGAAGAGACTTTAAAGACACTACTGGAAACATTAAATATCCAATTAGAGCAAAGAGGCGAAATCTCAGCTTGAGGTCTGAGACCTTAGCTGATGACACTCTAAATCTCTGATTGGTGGAAGGCTGGAGTTTTGTTAACTTCCTAAATTCCAGAAGGGTTTTTATCTGTTAGGATGTTGGGTGTCTGTCTTTTCATGAGAGGGTGAGAAGAGGCATTGCTATTTACTAGGCCAAAGATAACCCAGGATAACTGTAATTAGGCTTCAGGCCTGCAACATTCCATTCTCTACATACCATTCTAATTAGTCGGTCAGCCTTTGCAGACATAGCTTCTTTCCAGGAATTCTCATTCACAGATCAGAGAATTTGCAGAGGAATTTCATAATTGTGATGACAACATGGTGACTGCATTTCTCACAATTGGCAAGTTGTGAGGATTCAAAATACACCCCAAGGTTTGGTGCCTAAGCCACATGGTAAAGGAATGCAATACTATTTGCTATTGTAGGAAGAACTGAAAAATAGCAAGTTATGACACTACTAACACCGAAGATTCCAGGAGACAAATGGCAGTTTCTCTAGATGACTGCAGTAGTCACCCTGTCATCAATTGTTAAGAGCAAATCAGATGAGTACTGAGATGTTACCACTGAATTTTGTAACAAGTTATCAGTGGCCTTACTCTGAACAGCAGAGATATGAACTGTTGTGATTGGAGTGAATTTAAGAGGTCATGTGAAAGATGGTGAGCACAAATCTGGGTGGCTTGCTTGAGGAGCTGGCAACTTTGTAGGTCACTTACAGAAGAGATCTGAGATTGTGTAGTGAGGTTTTGTAAGGGAGGCTGAATAGGAACCATGAGGCAACTGCCATGTGGACATTTGACTAGTGCATAGGAATTATATACCATGTGACAAAGTTGGAGTTGGGACAGAAGGATATTGTGCTTTGGAAATTTTTGGAAGGTGACCAGAATGACCAAGATTTGTAGGCCATGGGCCTTAAGTACAGGATTGTAAAGCCATTCCCTGTTTGTTTAATTGATTGTTGTATGGTGTATGTATGTATAGGTGTTCATGTGTTATTAGCACCATATCATTCTCCTGGAGATCAGAGGATACTTTGCGTGCTAGGCTTCACTTGTCACCTAAGTCTGAAACAGTCTCTTGTCTGCTACTGTGTTCTAGTGTAGCTGGCCTAGGAGTTTCTAAAGAGTCACCTCTCTTCCTCCAATCTCACCATAGGAGCAGTGAAATTACAGATGCATGCTACTGGATCCAGATTTATGTGGGTTTTAAGGGTACAAACAAAGGTTCTAATTCTTACATGACAAGTGCTTTACCCATAGAGGCATCTCCCTAATCCAAGATTATTTTTCTAAAGTCATAGAGTTGCTTGACATTGACAGAAACCTGCTTAAGACAGATATTGGAGAAAAGCTGAAATATATCAGAGAGATAGACAAAGCACAGCCACTTCTCACCAGCCAACTCCTCAAACTCTCTCCACAAAATCTCCAAACCCAAGCCTCTCTCCATTCTTAGCCAAAAAAGGAAGTGCCAGGGGAAGCTGAACTGCCCCCCCCTTGTGTCTGCCCAGCTGTCTCACTTCCTGGCTCAAATTTCCTAGAGCTAGGATTAAAGGTGTGTGCCACGACTGCCTGGCTGTTAGGCCTTGAACTCACAGAGATCCAGAGGGATCTCTGCTCCCAGTGATGGAATTAAAGGCATGGGTCACTACTCCCTGACCTTCATGACTTGGCTCTGGATGATTCTGTCCTCTGATATTCCAGACTGTTTTTTATTAAATATACAATATATCACCACACAAAAGAGCTAGATGTCTCTCAGACATGTTTTTTCTCAGTACTGGGAATTGAACCTATGGTTTTGCATATGCTGTACTGCTTCACCACTAAGTTCTATCATTGATTGGCACTACTCAGCTGCTTTTTCCTGCCCCAAGTGAAGTGATCACAGTTGTTAGGGACATTTGTATACATTGTTCATTTTCTGCATGCCCACAAGTGAGCCTCTGAATGGATCCGCCAGGAGGAAGTTGAGAAGTAGAAGTAGCAAGATTACCATGAGAAGGGAACATGGCAAGAATGACCAAAGGGACCTGAGGTTGTCTAAAGGCTTTTCTCTTTCCCTAGAAGCTGCAGGTTGAGGACATTGAGAGTTATGGAAAACCAGGCACTTTTTGGTCGTCTCCTTTTATCCAACTCCCAATGATGGGAAGTCCTGCCACTGACATTCCTGGGCAGGAACTGGGCTATTAAAACATTAATCTCTTCTGTGAGGCACTATCACATTCCTCTTGACCTTACACTTCACATCCTCCAGCCTCTCCTGATCTTTATAGAAATAAGAGGCTGGGAATATTGCAGTAACTTTCCCATTTCACTCATTAAACCTGGGCTGAATTGTGAAACTGACCTCTAACCAGAATGCCAATCGTCCTGCCAGTGTGTGTGTGTGTGTGTGTGTGTGTGTGTGTGTGTGTGTGTGTGTGTGTGTGTTGGCTCACATATATGTGTGTGGGTGCATGTGTATGTGGAGTCCAGACATTGGATGCCTTCCTCAGTTGTCTGTGCTATTTGAGAGGAGGAACAGGGTGTCTCAGTGACTCTGGAGTAGTCAGTGTCCCAGGAATCCTCTTATACCACCCAAGCACTGGGATTACAGGTTTGTGTCTCTGCACCAAGCTTATATGTGAATTCTGAAGATCAAATCCACAGCAATTGCTTTACTGACTGAACCATCTCCCCAGTTCCTACCAGATTACTTTTGGTGTTTTATTGTCAGTGTGTGTTTTTCTTGTGTTCTAGATAGGGTTTTATATCTATCTAAATTTGCAATGTCTTGTGATCTCCTTGCAAGTCAAGAATGTGCATCAGTTCACAGCATCTTCTTTGAGTCCTGACCTCCACTTTGCTTTCTCTGTTAGTGTGGGATTTGCAGTAAACCGATGGGTGATCTCCTAGATCAGATCTTCATCCACTGTGACACCATCCACTGTGGGAAATGCTATGAGGAGCTCTTCTAGGTGAGTGTTGGAAGCACAGGATAAGCAACCAAGAGCCCCATTAGACCAAAGGAACAAGACAATTTTGCCAGGGTTTGGACCTGGCTTTTACTTCATAGTTATCTAATTACAGAATCCCAAGTCCTTGTTGTGTGCCCTATGCTACTTTGACATCTTAAGTGTGATGTCCTCTTCCTCAGGACCCTTTCCAAGTTGCTAGAGTCATAGTATCTTCCTCTAAAAGAAATACCTCTCCCATCTAGAACCTCAGCTGAATCCTCTAACCCTGGGACACCTGGGCCTATTTTGTGACAAGGAAATAAAGATGTAGAAGGGGAATGTTTCTGGACAAACACGTACTTGGTATGTGGTAGAGTATGGACCTCATCCCAGGCCTGAGATTCTAGTGCCATGCTCTTTGCTATATTCCTTTGGACTACTTCCGTCATTGTTTACATACTTTTAGATTTAGACTTAATAACAAAGATGATGAATAAAGTGGCCTCTGGACCAATAACCATCGAGATTGTCCCACATGTCTGAACACAATGTGTTTTTCCCCTCTGGCTACACAAAGGCTGACTTCTTCCCAAGAAATGTATTTGTATTGAACTTAGGCTCACGATCATTTTAACAGTTACCCACCCAAAGGGACCCTGGCTGTCAGGTATTGGATGCTTACTTCAAGTCTCACTGCTACCTGTTTGCTTTTGGCCCCTCCAGGCTGAACAGAAGAGAAGCTGATGAGCCCCAGATACATTTGTCTGTCCAGTTGCCCTCAAACTGTTGGTTCTTCTTCCCTTACATCCTCCCCTACCTGGTTTCATTGTACTTCAGCCAACCTTGTACTGAAGTAACACTCTAGTATTGTCTGTCAATGATGTTATAATTACACTTGTATAGCCTTTTATACCTCAGAAATCAAATTCATATCTCGATTGCTCCCAGGATGAAGGACTTCACTTTGACTTCCCTAAGATATTTTGACTTTCTAATGAGTGCAGATGACCTGGTATGTTGGACATGGACACAAGTGTAGGTGTCAGTGTACGCAGACTTTTGGAGGTTTCTGAGGAGCCAAACCAAATATAGTTGACGATCCCTGGTCGGGAAATTACAGGCATTGTATGTTAAGGGTTGGTAATAGGCTAATGTTTAGCTTGTCTATTCACTGTGTATGTGTATAATTTTAATTTGTCATACAATTTTTAAATTAGTTGTTTTTGATTCAATTATATAGCAGATTTAAATTACTTCCTCCCATCCTCCTTTGAGCTTTTCTAGTCTGGTTTGTCACTACATATTGGAAAGTTTACCCAGATTTAAATTTGATAAGATACCATATTAGGAGGCTTCTAATGAAAACAATATTGGTGTCTGTTTGAATTTTGATTGCTAGTTCAAGTCTTTACCTTGAGTATCCTGCTTCCTGGATTTTCCATAGAAATTCTCTGAACTGCTTTTAGGGTATATAGATGCCAAAAGAGTAAAGAAGAAAACAGGTAAGGTTTCTTGAGACCTCACCACACACAAAGCACTGGGTTTTAATCTATTTAATAGTCTATAAGATATTGTCATTTTAGAAGTGAAGAATCCTGGAGAACCACTGTGGTATCTCTTTCCAGAGGCCATACTTTCTCCAGAAGCAACAACCATGGTGACCCTGACCTAGTATTGAGCATGTGACAGGCGCTTTTTGGAGGATCTCTCCCTATTCCTACCATGAAATACTGCCCTGAGGCATACTCTTAAAAATAGGAAAAGTGTGAAATTCACTCCATCACTGAGCTTCTTGGATCCCTTCTTGAAGCACTACAGTAATCTAATTGCCATCTGATGAATGGTGCAGTAGGCTCTCTGCCCTGAGCAAACACTGACCTGTTTTCTAGTCCTGAATTTGTTTCAAACTAACATCAATTTCTAGGTCCTCAGGTACTTGAAGCACTAAAGGCTGATGTCTGGCAGAGCAGAGGCAGGTTCATCTCTGTAGTCTGCTAATAATGCTGTTCTGATTCAACTTCACTCTACTGCCTTTGGGTGTAGCATTAAATTGTAAATCCCTTGAAAGGAAAAATAGCCCTCAAAATTTGGGAATGCAAAATGGAAGCCTCTTTATTTGACTTACTTATAAAATAGCTCTTCTTTCTTCAGACTCTGAGCCCCAAGCACATTTGAGTATGGACTTGTTCTTCCTATCAAGTAACTAGAGAAGAACACTCTTATTTATTTGCATATTTATTTGGTGCATGTACTCTGAAGGGAAGAAGAAATATAGTAGGCCACATTCCTACACTAATTTTCAACTAGTCTTTCTCAAGTCCAGCTCTAGCATGGGATTTGTCAGATGGTGGGCAATAACATATGGGTGCCAAATGAATTAGTAAGAGAAAAGTAAGTCATCCCTTTAGTTAGTTCTTTGGGAGTCTCAATGCAGCTTCCATAGAGGGTATCCAAAGTTGAAGAGGCCCAAGGTAGGATGGTTTCCCCACCTTAAAGGTATACTCTGCCATTTAAGGAGTCTTAGAAATGTAGAAGATACTCTAAGACACCTTGAAATATTAGTATTGATTTGAACCTAAAATAGCCCCTTTGGGCCTTAAAAGACAAAAGATTCTGCAGTTAAGAAAAAGGATGGTTTTGCATTATTTTACTTCTTTTAAATTGCTTTGTGTTTCTAGTTATATTTGCTTAATACACATTAATGTATAAAAATTATAATAAATGTTAAGATATTAACACATCAGTATTATGGTTTCATTTTTTAATATTGTGTGTGTATGTGGGAGCACATGCACGTGCATGTGTACACACACACACACACACACACACACACACACACACACACACACACACACACACAAAGTATAATAACTTGGTGATTTTAGGCATGTGGTTTACCAGAAGCCATTCTTGCTCCAAAACCAACCCAGACATGATGGCTTATGTGTGTAAACCTAGTGCTCAGGATATTGAAAAATCCAAAATTTGCAGAAAAGGGGGGGCAAGTACTCTGAGACCTTGGAGCTGTAAACCTATAGGAAGGGGAAAGTTTGCTCATTCATTAATAAATCTTTCCTGAGCACTCACTATAGATGATACTGGGGCCATGAAATCTGTGAAAATGAAGCTATGCTGAAGGGGAAGCAGGCTCTGCTTCCTGATATTTGAACAAGTCAGAACCCACCAACCTTATAAAACACTGCTTCACAAGCTCTTCAGTGACACATGACAGTCACATTCATTTAGTAACTTATTTAACCTTCACTGACATGCACATGCCTCACATCCAAAACACTGGGCCCTCACAGAGTTCAGTCTCATGTTCTGACATACCCATTCTCATATATATACAATGACATGAGATCGCATTCACCTTCAGTGATACATACTCACATTCAGAATTATTAATATATGAGCACACACATTCCCAAAATAAAACATGCACCTTCACATATACAGTGACTCACATACACCTATTCACTGACCAATATTCGTATTTATTTACTATCAGAAATGTACACTAACACACATGAGTACATGCATATACAAGTGCACATAAAAAGTCATACTTGCGTAGGGATAACAACATACACACCCCCAGAAAAGGACAGGAAGAAATGTTATGACAAGCTGTCTGGAATGAGTTTCTCATTCCCCCTTTTTCCTGTGGCACCCAAGTCTGCTGGGCACCCTGTCCAACTAGTCCTCAAACATCTTTCAGTGGAGACAGAGCTGGTCCCTGCAGTCAGGGAATACACTGAACAGGGTCTGAGTTATACACAGCATCTGTAAGGGCATCATTCCCTGGCCCGTTTCAATATTTGTCAATCTGTCACATAGATGCCCTGTGCTGTCCAGGCACACTGCTGTACCAGAAGCCCTGGGACCTACCTTCTATACTGCTCCTTCCCTCCAGTATATACTCCCTTTATTCCTGCTCCTGCCAAGTGCCCTGGGAAGACAGATGTCATTGTACCCCACAGCCATTGGCTACCAATAGCCTGACTCCTCATCCAAAAGACCACTGTAGCCCCTTATGATCTCAGACATGCATACCAGTGTCAACTCAGTCACCAGTGTTGCCCTCCAACTCACTCCCAGCAGAAGCATGACACAGTTGGAACATTCAAGAAGTTTATTCAACAAAACTTGCACTAAAACAATTTAAAAAGTGGTAACACAAACTTTCAATGGGAACAAGAAGCCACAGGCCCTCCTTCCCCACTCCCAGGGCCCCAACTACACAAGCATCTTCTGCTACAATATATTGGTGCTCTAAGTCTGCTTTTTCTCAAAATGAGCTCTAATAATGCTTTTAAAAAGGGGGGGGGGAATGCTCTCAATGGACCACCAATGCAGGGTAGTGCTGCTTTACAACATGCACAGACTAGTCACAGGGAATTAGGGAGCATAGCTTGCACTTCCCCACCAACCATAGAAAATAGTCACAAGTAACAGCAGGAGTAGACTATCACAGCACAGTGCCACGTCATGAGTCATCAACCAGTCCCTTGTCAACATTCTTGCCTCCCACTGGCTGCCAGGACTGTACCTGGGGATCCTGGGAAGCACCTGGTCAGGCAAAAAAACATACACATACATCGCAGGAGAACAAGGAGCAGGCAGCTGGCCTAGATGTACACCAGGAAAGCAGACGAGGAGTTCACAACACCAGTGGAAGAAGAGCTAGCACAGCCTTGGCTGGCACAGAAGCTCACAACACGTGCCAGGGTGTGAGGGTGACTGACCAGGTAGTCAGGACCTCTAGCCGTTCCAGTTAACACCTCACTCACAGCTTTGTACAGGAGCAGTGGGCAGGGGGTTAAGCACACAAAGGGGAAAGGAACACATTGGACAGCTGGGTCACTATGAGGTTAACAGATAAGGGGGCTTTTCCAGAGCAGGGAGTAGCCTGCCTCGGGATAGCACTGGGGAGGGGCATCCATGTTGGGAGAGCCAGGCAGAACTCTTGAGATGGCCTTTCCCGCAAGTACCACCTGTTTGGTATGGGTGGCAGACAAAGGATGGCACCTTGGCAGCACTGCCAGGCCCCCCTTCCAGGCTGGCAGGGTTTGGGGCCAGCCTTGGCAGCTGCCTGCTGAGTTGTATTCAGCAGGCTCCCCCTGCTTGCTCTCTGGAATTCTGCAGCGGCCCGGACAAGAGAGAGCAGAACAAAGTACCCCCACCAAGTCCTGCTGCCTGCCGCTCTTCCAGCAGCTGTTCAGTCAGTCTCTCAGGCCAGCTGAGGGCAAACCCTGATGGTGCTGCATGTGCACCCCAGCCTGAGGCTGTTCTGGAGCACTGGTGTCTTCCCCCCCCCCTCACAGTCTCGGGAGGGCGCCTAGAAGGACAATGTGTCTGGGTTGGCACTGGCCATTGGGCAGGGCCTTTGGGTCCAGAGACCTGGGGGTTTCACTCCCGAAAGGACTCAAGGGTGCTGCCCTCGTGGGGCTCCCCTAGAGCAGTGTAGATGATCCTGAAGACTGGCTGGATCCTGTGGCCCCCTCTCCGGAGCACTCTCTCCCCACCTTGCTGCACCTCCCCCCAGGCACTGGTTCTCTTGGGCCAAGACAACCCCGTGACAGGTTCCTCCATACCCTGTGCTGCCTCAGTGCCAGTGGATATCCTTAACTCAGAGACCCCAAACTCATCTCCATACTCTGACTCACTAGTGTCCCAACTGGAGTCTGGATCACCCTGTAGTCTGGCCATAGTAGCTTCCCTTTCCTTTTTCTGGTACTCTCCATGGGCCTGGGATATGGTAGTCATCGAGCTATGTGGAACTTGTCTTTGCTTGCAGGAATCTTTTCTATGTAGCAGCAAGTGGGGTGCCTTACCCTGGCTCTGGACATCTTGCCCTTCTGCACCACTGATGTTCCCTACCACTTGTCTGCGCTGTTCCATCATTTTGCCAAGGTATCTCTGTTGTCTGCTAGAGGAAGGAATTCCTAGATCTCTTGAGCCTATACTTCCCTGGGGTTGGGGTGGCTCATAGCCCCAGCCCCTCTCTTGTTTCCCGACTCCTGTGCATGGGGTTTCTGTTCATCAGCATCATTTTCAGCCCTGTAACTTGATTCCCTCATAGGCCCCTCTTCCCCAGCACTGGGTTTCCATAGCAGTCTCCTCCGTTTCACTGATATGACTTCCTCTCCTGTCGTCTGGGTGCTCATTTCCCTAAAATTCCCTGCCTGGGTTGTAACTTGATCTGCTGCTGTCTCACAGGTCCTCTTTTCATTTTCTGCCTGATTCTGATGCCCCTTCATCACTGCCATGGTGCTCTCCCACTCTTCCTCATCTCGAGTGAGTTTCATTAACTCCAGAAAAGTAGGTGGGCATCCTTGCTGATCTAAGAGGGACAGCTTGCCCTAAAGGCCAGTGCTCAGGGAAACTTGAGATAAAACATGCTTGAGGCAAATGGAATCTGCACTGTGTACTGACCAGGGGCTCTGCTGCACGGTTTTCTGCAGCAGGGGCTCTAAGCGCAGCAAGTAATCTGATAGCTTCTCTGCAGGTTTCAGAGAAGACTGGCAGAATCGAAACTGTAAGATGTTATGGTCCTCTTTATTCCCAAAGATCTGCTTTAGGGCTTTCAAGCACTGCTCTATAGTTAGGGAGTCATTGCTAGCTGACAGTCCCTGTGTTACTGACAAGGCAGAGCCACGCAAGCTCTCTAGAAGGCGCCGCTTCTTCTCCTCCTCAGACACCTGCCATAACTGCATCATCCTAGTGACCTCCTCTAACCAGGTTTCAAAGTTCTCTTCTCCTGGGCCTGGAATTGTACTTCCAGAAAATACTTTCAGTTTTTGGTAACACATACTATTGTACAGAGACTTCAATCCTTCTGGTTTATCTTGGTCTGAATTTCTTAGCTCTCTGTTCAATGTAGGGTCAGTGCTAAACCCCAGGGCTTTGGCCACATCTACCATTCTCCGTCCTTCATCTCTCAGAAAGTAGATAAGCTTATTGATAAACTCATCATCTGGGCTACGGGGTTTAACTACCACTTCCCAGGCCCCCCCTGCTGCTTGTATATGAGTGGGCATCATAGTATAATTGACAGCTTCAGTTAGTTCAATTAAGACTGCCTTAGCTTTGTCTTCCCTTCTGAACATTCTGCCTATCACCTTGTGAGCACAGAAAGGAGGTGAGCCTTCTTTTAGAGCCTCCTTTATTTCAGCCTCAGTGCACTGCACAGGGATGCCCACAATGAGCACAGCCTTCTTGGGGTCCAGGTCCATCCCCTTACACCAATCATCTAATAGTGCTACAGCCATTGCTTCCACCCTCTATGGACAGACCTAACACTAGGGTACTTATTAGCTCAGAATTTTCTGAAGACTCAAAAAATATTCTAAGCCAATGGGCAGCGATGGGTTTCCCATAGCCTGAAATTCAAATGAAGTTAAAACTTAGTTAATAATTTCTGTCACATTCCCCTCTGCCAGGGTCTTCCCACACAAAGCTCCCCAAAGGTCACTGGAGCCTGCTGACCTCCTGACGCAGCAATCTCAGTGGAAATCCGGGGAGTCTGCCTGTGCTCTGCAAGTACCTGTGGGGAAAATGCCAATGTCAGGAGGTAAAGACTGATCCCCGAGAACTGGAAGAAAGGGCAGGAGGGAGAACACTCTGCCCCCCACTAGGGGCCATGTTGGATTCAGACCACTCCTTGCTGGGTCAAAGGCTGACAGTACATAAGAGAGTCTTCTTTCTGAAGAAATGCCCAGAAGATGAGAAACATAACTGGAGGTCAGCAGATATGATCAGAGTACTGGATGCAAAGAATGTGTGACAAGCTAAAGTACTGCCATAGACATAAGAGAGTGGATCTGGGCCTTTACCAAAGGTTAAAACATAGTGCCATGTGGTAAAGTTAAGATCTTTGAAGAACAAGTGACGTCATGGTCCTCCAACCAATAAAGCATCTTAGCAACAAGATGGTGGTGGTGACAGGTACAGAGGGAGGTAAGCGGAGACTGAGGAGTAGGCACTGATTTAAAAAGAAAAAAGCTTATGGTTTCAAATTCCATGGAATCTGCAAAGAGGCAGACAAAGTCCCCAGAAAGTAAACAGATATTGTCACCCTAAGTATGGTCCTACCCTGTAGTCTGTAAACCTTGGCAGGAAGTCTGTTCACCTGCTCTTTGCTGGAGGAGTTCGCGGCTACTCCCCAAATCACTACTTACCCTGCTCTTTTCGGTGTAGTGCCCCAGTTAAGTGTGGATACAGTGGCTTTGCTGGCATTGGCACTTGATGATGGCAGTCTTCTGGCTTCTATCCAGATGGGCAGTGCAGGGATGCTGGGTCCTGCCCACTGATCTGTTCAAGGAGAAGCAGAGGAATATTTAATGTGGCCTATCCTGAATGAATCTAAAGACAGCTACTTGCCAGCATGGTAGTGCACACCTCTAATCCCTGCACTCACAGAAAGCTAAATGAGACTAATCTGTCAGTTTGAAGCCTACCACCACTATGGTATAAGACCTTCAAAAAGAAGTTCCTTGTGAGGATTTGAGACAGAAGGAATTCTAACATAAAGTTGCTCCACTGTCTCCACCCACCACAAAGTGTCATTCTTATTTCCAGAACCCACCCCCTCTCTATCTCCATTCTGGTTCCAGTGCTATGCCAGCTGTCCCTAGCACCACCTCTTCCATATTCTTCTGTCATCTTGGACCATCCACTATCTTAGTTCCAGCTCCAAACTACACTCTGACCTATCTGACTGAGTTCAAGCATCTTTTCAACTGTCCAAGTATCACCCCCTCCTAAACCCGGCGTGTTCCCAGATCTCACAGCCATCCTCATCCAATATACATTCAAGTTATATCTCCAGGTCCCGAGCCATCTATGCCCCACCGTCATATCCTAACAACAACCCAAAGTCACTCGTGTTGCCAAGTACCATTCTCACACATGTATAAACTTCCCTACCTGGACCTCATGTATAACCACCTCCAAAAGCCCCACTGACTTCTCAGTAGGCAGGAAGACCGACCTATGAAACATAGCTCTGTCTCACGAAGAGAAAACAAATAAATAATCCGTTAGGCTTCCCATCCCTTCACAAAGTCCTTCATTCCACATATACCTTATCTCACATTCCCAAAAAGGGTTATAGTAGAAGAAATCAGAAGGCCACAAAAGGAAAGGACATAAATGGAATGGGTGGGGTCTAGAAATGGCAGAAACCCTTCCAATGCCTGGGGAAGGGCAGCACTATACCTGCTGAAGAGGTCTCCAGACCAGAAATCCAGAAAGCATGCCCACCTCGTACATGGGCTGCAGCACAAAATGGGCTCCAAGACCAGGACAGGAAGATCTCTTATATGCTCCGCCCACCCCATGGAGTTGCACACAACCCTTTTGGGGCTGCGCACTGCACTGATATTACCTCTCCTCCCCCCAACTCCCAAATAGGAGGATATTGTTTCTTCATCCAATCCTGATGATTCCGTGGGGAGGAAGTGGGAGGGACAAAGAATTTGAACAGAGTGATGGGAGGTGTAGACCAAAGTTTGGCTTATTGGAGACCACCAAGCATGACACGTGTCATGCCAGGCACAAGAGTCATTGGTTTCTCCGTTTCACATGTCTGTGCCTCATTGGCTACTAGATGTGACGTCATGGACATCAGTTACTCTTATTTCTATATTCAACTAGTGAAACCCTACAGGGGGAGTGCAAAGTATGTATCTGATTGTAGAATATAGGACCTCACAGAAAATACAAGCCCATCAGGGACTTAATGGAAAGTTATATATTCCCTTTTTACTTTTTTAATTAGGCTATGACGTAGCATTGGAAGGCCGATATTACAAAAGCTCCCTGCATTTCTCTGGTACACAAAACTTCTCCAGGTTCATTAAGACACACAAAGTATCAAGATATTTCATTCTCTGGGCTTTGGAGGCAAGTGCTGTAATACCAGCATTCACTTACTAGGAAACAGAAGAAGTCCAAAATCCATGCAATTCATTTTACCCAGGAGCTTTCAGAGCATCAGTACACTGTTTGTCCCAGAATCCACCATTCAGCCAATGCTACATAAAGAGCGCATACTCACCTCTGGGATACTGAGTGTTCCACTGATGAGCCCTCTATTCTCTCCTGCCCACTAGTATAGAAATAGATTCATCTCAAAATCTTTTCTCAGCAATAATAAAACATTATGGAGGAGTAGTGTCAAAGTTTAAATTTTACCTAAGCCATTGCTCCTGGAAACACTGAAGGTTTAACAAACTCAGTCCTGTGTGTTCTAGAAAATGATTTTTTTCACAAAGAAATTTCCTTCCTTATGCAACTTAGATGTAAGAGATGCTTTCCTTGGTTACACATGAGAAAGCCAGACCTAATGCCTTTTAAAATCTTGTTCTGATATGGGGCTTCTTTCTGTACACTGTGAATATATGTATTATCATTGGTTAATAAAGAGTATGTATTGGCCAATGGCAAGGCAGCTTATAAGTAGGCAGGAAATTCAAGCAGACATAAAAGAGGAGGGTTGAATCACACAGACGCTGTAAGTAGCCCAGGAAGCAAGATGTAATGGAACACAACAGATAAAGCCACTGAGCCACGTGACAATACATAAATTAACAAGAATGGGTTGAGTTAAGTTGTAAGAGCTAGGTAATGGGCCTGAGCCATCAGACCAAATAGTTTGTAATTAATATAAGCCTTTGTGTGATTACTTGGGAGTAAGTAGCTGTGGGGTAGGTGGGGTAGGTCTGGACCTTGGGCCTAGGTCAGGCCAGAAACACCTGGCTACACTGTTCTTTGTGTCTCATAAATGGTTAGCTAACTGCCCATTCCTTCTAATCAACAAAACATATTGTTTGTCTGCAAATTTGAGGTAGCTTCTTTTCTTTATTCAGATTCTTGAACTTTTCCCTGCTCACTCCAAAGCCAGCAGATAGTCTTAATGGTCCCTTCTTAGAATAGGCAGGCCTCAGATAAATCTTTCTATGATCTATCTGCTTATCATGAGTTTTCACTAAACCAGTTTTTCTTTGTTTTAAAAGAAAGCCTTATTACTATGGAAACAATATATCATCAGGGTAAAACTAAAAAACAAAAAACAAAACCCACCACCACACACACTTTTTGCCTACCCTTTGGGACATTTGAAGAGCTCATGATTCGAGTATAGATGAGGTTTTTGGTCCAGCCTAGCCCCCCAGTCTGAACTTGCCCGCCACTGCTTAGTCCCCTAAAAATGACTCAGATACTCATATTAATTACATGCTGCTTGGCCTATGGCTCAGGCATATTGCTAGCTAGATCTCACATCTTAATTCAACCCAGAAGCAAGATGTAAGAAATAGATAAGCCACATTCAAGTTTTTTAATTGCTACATCTTTTATCCTCTCTTTCAAGAGAAATCGTGTCATCAAGTCATAATTTATTCCCAAGCTTTATTGAAATGTTGTTAGCTAGTAGTGGAGATTATAATCATCCTTGGACCTTATCTTCTAAATCCCTAGTAACACGTTAATTTTTAAAAACTTTTTATTGATTCTTTGTGGTGGGTTTCACATCACGCATCTCAATCCTACTCATCTCCCCATCTCCTCACCTCCACCCTCTTTGCCCCTGTGATCCCCCTCATAAAAAAACAAAATTTAAAATTGTAGGCTAAACAAAACAAAACAAAAGACAAAGAAAAATTTTGGCATGGTAGCTGTCATGTGTCCCAGTGAGTCGCGCAATATATCCCTTAGTCCACACATCTGTACTTGTTGGTGTTCTTTGCAAAGGATTGTTGATCTGGCTCAAGGCTTCCGGCTTCTGCTATTCTGGATGTTGGGACTCTTCCTGGATATCTTGTTACCATGAGTCAAGGTTCAGGCCGGAGATCCTGCAACTTTGGGTCTGCAGACTGACCCCCATCATGTGCTCTATAGGGTGGCTGTTGGAATGGGCTAACTCATAGCCCTGGTTCTTGGCCTGGGTGGTCAGTCTGCCTGCTTTCCCTCATAATCACCACCAGGGGGAGCTCTCCATCTTAACCAATACAGTAAGCAGCAAGGAGCAGGGCCAGTTCTCCTCCTCTCATATGGTGATATAGTGTGTATCAAATAAAGATTGCCTGAAGATTAGAGGACAGACATGGCCACAGAGTTATCTATAGAGGTCAGGCAGTGGTGACATACACCTTTAATATTAACACTAGGGAAGCAGAGGTCTATCTGGACTTCTGTGAGTTCAAGGCCAGTGTGAACTATAGGAGATTGATCCAGTCCAAAACAGAAACAGAGCCAGGTAGTGATGGAACACACCTTTAATCCCACAATTTGGGATCCCATGCCTCTGCTTCCAGTACTTGGAAGCACACACACCATTAATCTCAGAACTAGGAAGTTTGAAAAAGGAAGTGCTTGAGGCTTAGATTATGTCCCCCTCTGATATATATTCCCATCTCTCAAATGCTGGGATCAAAGGCATGGGCTTTACAAGTGCTGGGATTAAAGGAATGTATATGCCTGGCTTCTATGATTAATTAGTGACTCGCTCTGCCCTTTGATATCCAGGCAAGCTTTATTTGTCAGAAATAAAACAAAATATCACACAACATTTTCCTACTTTTGTTTAAATAAAAAGTGAAGGTTTTAATTAACAGATAAACTATATACAATAAGTATAATAACTGTATGCAAATATATAAGCAATTATTACATTAACAATGTCTAATCCATTAACATTTTACAAATTCCGAGAAAATATTTCATTATCTATCCTATTTTGATAAGTCCAGAGTGTTATACCTAATTCACTTTCTATCCTAATTTGTATTACCAACCCCAAACTATCATTTTATGTCTCTCAACCATATAAATTTGTATCTATTTTGTGAATTTCTTTTCTGAATCTGCTAACAACAAAATTTATAACTATGTATCTGGTCTTCAACTCCACAAGAGACCTAAGAAGGAAATAATTTTAACAGTAAGCAGGGAGTACAAGCAAGCAGCTTCCAAAAAAATGTGAGAAATGACAAAAAATAGCTGGCTGTTTGACAGTCACCCAAGGTTCCTCTGCAACATTAGGGCATTCATCTTTGTTCTACAGGCCTAATATATTTGACAGACTTTCTAGTGAAGCAGGATATTCTGAAGGGCTGTTCTACCTTGTCCTAGCAAAGTTCAGCAATCACTTTCTTTTGTGTCCTGATTGTCTATTTTAGACTTTGGTAATATATTGTATATTTAATAAAAATCAGCCTGGAATATCAGAAAACAGAATCATGCACAGTCAAACCAGGAAAATGAGAGAGTGATGACACATACCTTTAATCCCACCACTCTCTGCCTTCATGATTTGACTGTGGGTGATTCTGTTCTCTGATATTCCAGTCTCATTTTATTAAATATACAATATATCACCACATTGGACAGTGTACTATCAGCAATCAAGGCAAGGTCACACTATACTATTAGAGTTGATATTTATTCAAACCACTTACAATATAAATGCAGGAAATGGAGAAAGGATCCACTCATCCAGAACAGAGCTTCCTTCCAGGTGGTGAAAAAGCAGAGAGAGAGAGAGAGAGAGAGAGAGAGAGAGAGAGAGAGAGAGAGAGAGAGAGAGAGAGAGAGAGAGAGAGCACTGTCCTCATGGCACAGAACATTAGGCTGTTTTAGGCCATGCCTTAAAACCACAGCATTGAATTTCATAGGTGAAGCCCTAACCTGCACTGACTCAGAGGCCATACCCTCATGCTGAATCTCACTAAAATGCTCACTTTGGGTCATTGGTATGTTGTTAATCATTAGACATAATAAAGTATTTTCCTTGTTCTCTAAACAATTTATTTCATAAGGTGCAACATCAGTCATCAGTATTTATTGAAATAGTCTTCTATGATTTATGGTCACTTTGCCATTATCTAACAGAATCTACCTCCAGGTTGCTGAAACAAGTGACCATAAGTTAGCCTCCAGCCTTAGGCAGACCAGCCACACGTGTTTCCGTTTCACTCTCATCTGGGTAAGTCTTTCAGACAGTGGCCTCTTTCTCCTTGTGGGTTGTTTCTTTTTCCTTTTTGAACCTCTTTTGGGTTGCTATCACACTAGGTAGCTGTCCCACTTCACAATCAATTGAATCATCAACAGACAACAATCGGTAAGTAAATTAATTTTTTTAAAAAAAGAGAGGAAATTTGTTTAAAGCAATGGAGGGTGATTGGTCATACTGTAACCCCTCATTAGATGATTTGATATTAAAACCAGTGAAGGAAAACATAGATAAGGTAGATGAAAATATCATGTTTATCATACTGTTTACAATGATTATTTTTTGTTTGATATCACATAAAAAGTTGACTAATATAAATCCAAATAAAAAGGTCTTTAAAAAGCCTGTTGAGATGCTCAAATTCAAACACAGGAATATGAAGAACCAATTTCAGCAAGGTCATCTAAAATTAGACAAAAACTGGCAACATTAATATATCCAGTAACCTTTAAAAAAAAAAGGATGATAGAGATGAAAGAGAAGCTATCTGGGCTCCAGTACAAATGTTAGAATTATGGAGAGTAAAGGAAGCAATTGTATCATATGGGATACATTCACCATTTGTCAAACAAATGCTGAACTCCTGGTCATGCTGTAACCGGGTCACCCCTAAAGATTGGTTAAATATGGTTACAGCTGTGCTAGAGGCAGGAACACTCATGCAATGGAAATAATGGTGGAGGGTGGAGGCTAAAACAATAAAACAAAGAAACAGGGCCAGAGGCATAGAAGTCTCCCAAGACCAGCTTCTTGGGGAGGGAGATTATGCTGATATTGACAGGCAGTCATTATACAGTGACCATCTTCTGGATTTATGTCATATGGCAGCTTTAAATGCCTGGGACTGGATTGAAGAAATAAGGAAGAAAAGTGAATCATTCACAAAAGTAATTCAAAGTCCCAAAGAAAGTTTTACAGACTTTTTGTACAGATTAACTGCAGCAGTAAACAGAATGGTACCGGACTCAGAAGCCAGGCGAATAATCATTGAATCACTGGCTTTTGAGAATGCCAATGCACAATGTAGAAAAATACTTAGACCTTTAAAAGCAAGGTCAGTGCCTTTGGAGGATTGGATTCATGAGACAATTAATATGGAGTCTTATGACAGTGATGATAACTGGGTTGGGGAGCTTATTTCAAGAGGTATAAGAAAAAATCAAAATGTCAAATGTTATAATTGTGGAAGGGAAGGTCACATAAAAAGAGATTGTAAACAATGCTTTTGGTAGGAATAATCCCAAGAGAACAACCCTCCCTTCCGGAATATGCAGAAGGTGTGGAAAAGGAAGACATTAGACTAATGAATGCAGATCAACAAGGGACAGACAAGGTAACTTTCTGCCCTTGGGAAACGCCCCAAGGGGGCTTTCAAAAGCCCCCCTATCAAATCCAATCCAGTCTTACCCTGCCATTGTGGAGGAAACACCTTCCTAGAACAATTAAAAAGGTTAAAACCTATTTTAAAAAAATACACTACATGGAATGATAGAAAATTTACAGAAAAAGAAAAATTTCAGGAAAAATTATAAAGCAAATATTTGGGCAAACTTCTATCAATGAACAAAGACCAAAATTAAAAGTACAAATAAATGATATTATTATTGAAGGCTTATTGGACATGGGTGTGGATGTATCCATAATTTCACCAGAGTCATGGCATCCAAGTTGGCCCCTTCAGGAAGTAAATGTTCAGTTTTTGGGTATTGGGTCCATATCCCAGGTAGAACAGAGTATAAGATGGCTTGAATGTATAGGGCCAGAAGGTCAGAGAGGAATATTAAAGCCATATGTGGCTGATATTGCTATAAATTTATGGGGATGAGATTTACTGCAACAGTGGAACACACAGATTAATATTCCTCCAAATACAGAAATAAGCCATAAACTAGCACATGGTTCCAGAAGAAACATTAGAAGGTATTATGAGAAACAGTCACAGACCATTCAGGTTATAGAGAAACAAGGCAGAACAGCTGTTGATCTTTCAAAAACACCCATAGTACTACCTCTAAAATGGCTAACAGAGAAGTCTAAATTGGTTTATCAATGGCCTCTAACAAAAGAGAAATTGCAGGCCTTAGAGCAGCTGGTACAGGAGTAGTTAAATGCTCAGCATATAGAAGAATCAACCAGCCCTTGGAATTCTCCTGTATTTGTTATTAAGAAGAAATCTGGAAAGTGGAGAATGGTAACAGACCTAAGGGCAATAAACAAGGTGATCCAGCCAATGGGCTCTCTACAATCTGGGATTCTTTTGCCTTCTCTGTTACCTAAAGAATGGCCTATTATAGTTATTGATTTAAAAGACTGTTTCTTTTTTACAATACCTTTACAAGAACAAAACAAAGAAAAATTTGCCTTTACAGTGCCCACTTATAATAATTCTCAGCCTGTAAAGAGATACCAGTGGAGGGTCCTCCCTCAAGAAATGCTGAATAGTCCTACTCTGTGCCAGTATTTTGTACAAAAGCCAATAGAACAAATATGTAACAAATTCCCATAATCTATAATTTATCATTACATGGATGGCATCTTTTGGGCTCATTCAAATATTGATACCTTGGAAAAATTTTTTGAAGAAGTGAAAAGAATTTTGCCTACTTGGGGATTACATATTGCCCCAGAAAAAAAAAAATACAAAGAGGGGATTCCATTAATTATTTAGGCTTTATAATAGGCCAACAAAAATTAGACCTCAAAAGGTACAAATCAGGAGAGATAGATTGAAGACACTTAATGATTTTCAAAGACTACTAGGAGACATTGCCAATTTACAACCCACTATTGGAATTAAAAATGACGAGCTAGATAATCTGTTCAAAACCTTAATTGGTGACAAGGACTTAAAGAGTCTGAGAGAATTGTAACCAGAAGCTGAGAAAGAATTGGCTTTGGTGGAAAAGAAATTACAAGAGGCACATGTGGATCATGTGGATCCAGACATTAATTGCATTCTAGTTATCTTGCCCTCTGAGCATTCTCCTACATGAATTTTAATGCAAAGGGAAAATGTTATATTGGAATGGATATTTCTTCCACATAAACCAAATAAGAAGTTAAAGACATATATAGAAAAGATTTCTGAACTTATTTTTAAAGGAAAATTAAGACTTCATCAATGGACAGGAATGGACCTAGCAGAAATTGTACCTTTAACTAATGAAGAAATTGACCAATTATGGGTAGAAAGTGAACCCTGGCAAAGAGCCTGCAGTAATTTTTTGGGAGATATTAACAACAAATATCCTCAAAGCAAAATAATTGAATTTCTAAAGAAAACTAATTGGATTCTCCCTCATATTGTAAGAGATAAACCAATTTCTGGAGACCCTACATTTTATACCTATGCAAACAAATCAGGAAAGGCAGGTTACAAATCAGAATGTATAAGTAAAGTAGCTCAAAGCCCTTATAATTCTGTTCAAAAGTCGGAATTATATGCTATTGTGAGGGTATTAATGGACTTTACTGAACCTCTTAACATAGTCACTGACTCTCAGTATGCAGAAAGAGTTGTTCTATACATTGAAATGGCTGATTTTATTAATGATGAATCAGAATTAACTTCAGAATTTATTCAGTTACAAGAAATAATCAGGACTAGAAATCATCCCTTCTATATAACACACATTCAATCCCATATGGGTCTGCCAGGTCCTTTAGCACAAAGTAATGATGAAATTGATAAATTATTAATAGGAAATGTACTAGAGGCCTCAGAATTTCATAAAAAGCATCACATCAATAGCAAAGGATTAAAAAAAGATTTCTCTATCACTTGGCAACAAGCCAAAGAAATTGTAAAATGGTGTCCCACCTGTTCTTTCTATAACCAAACTCCATTGCCAGAAGGAAGTAATCCTAAAGGTATACATAGAAATGAAATCTGGCAGGTGGATGTATTCCATTTTACAGAGTTTGGGAAATTAAGATATGACCATCATACAATAGATACGTTTTCAGGATTTCAATGGGCAACTGCTTTGAGTTCAGAAAAGGCTGATTCTGTAATCACACATTTGCTGGAAGTTATGACCATCATGGGAATACCTGTACAAATAAAGACTGACAATGCTCTGGTATATGTCTCTAGTAAAATAAAACAATTTTTTGCTTATTATAATATAAAGCATATTACAGGAATACCACACAATCCTACAGAGCAAGCAGTCATAGAGAGATCAAACTGAACTCTAAAGGATATGCTAAATAAACAGAAAGGAATAACAAAGACCCCCAGAGATAGACTACATAATGCTTTATTAACTTTGAATTTTCTCAATGCTAATGAGAAAGGAACAACAGCTGCTGAAAGGCATTGGACCATAGAAAAAATAGCTGAGCTAAATCAGCCTGTCTATTCAAAGATGTACTAACCTCTGAATGGAAGCCAGGGTATGTGCTACACTGGGGAAGGGGTTTTGCTTTTGTTTCCACAGGTGAAGGGAAGTTATGGATACTGTCAAAATTAATAAAGACTCGATTTGAACCAGAGAAACTTCATGAAACTAAGAATTGATAGCTCATCCACCCATATTACAATTCTTTCAGTTGTAAGAAAAAACAAAGGGTCGGGGCAGGTTTCTGTATTGTCTTTACAGGAAACTGGAAATACCCATCTTCAAGAAGTTTAAAAAAAACCTTGGACATCTAGACATCTAAAGCAAAAGGGAGGCTACCCAGGAAAATTTTCAAACAAAAGAATATCATATCTATTGGTACCAGTATACTTCGTAGAGTAAAATCTCATTGTTTAATCTCTAAAATTTTTTTTGTTAGTTGAAGTCCCAGTTTAATTATAAATTAAAGCTGGTTTTAGAGTTGGAGTGTGGCTCTCTCCTTCTCTAAACTCAAGCATACTGGTTAAAGGAAACTAAAATAATCTCTGTATCGTATCAGAAGAGCCACCTGATACGGGACAGAAGAATAACTAAAAATAAGGGATTATTCTATTGTTACTAATCCTATGCTGAATAAATTGTTATATGTTTAGTTTACTGTACATTGTGTTGGGTTTTAGTCTCTTATCAGTTTTTTGTAGTGATCCAGGACAAGGCCTAATTGCTAACTTGAAGTATCCAAAAGGAAGATGGGGCCCCACAACGAAGGTTTCACATGAACTCTGACAAAGCCACTAGGCTGACAAACACCAATCAAAGATCAGATTTGGACTACAAACTGTTCAGGACAATTTGGAGGCAGCTCGCTGAGATGAACCACCTTCACAGACTACTATAGCCAAGACTTGAGGCAAGCTGTGTGCTTTCCTGTTATGCAGAGACCGGACAACAAATGATACAGCTCCTTATTTCAGGACTTGACATTTAACAAAACTTTTCTTTTCAGGATCCCCAAAAGGTGCCATTGCCCCCAGTCAGCAGGAAATAAATTTAAGAACATGGCACCCACATTCCCAAGTGGTGGGGTGGGTTGGTTTTGGTTGTTCAATGGGTTATGGATGATTGTCATTGTTTAGGTTAATTGGTTAAAAATTATTTATGGTTATGGTTAGGAAAAAGTTAAACAAGAATGGTTAGATTCAAGATTTGTGTTTTAAAAAAAATAGAAATAAAAAAGGGATACAGATAGATAGGATATAAGGATAGATTATTGAATATTCTGTAGGCGGAGTTTACTTAGAAGGCACCAGTACTAGATAGATATTTATTAAAATATAAATCAAAACTCACGGTATAGTTAACAGATTACAGTAGCACTTGAACAGGGACTAGAAGTCTGGAACAGTGGATAGTGATGGACAGACGATGGAATCCGATCCTATCCCCAATCATCCAGGAACCAGGAAGAGAGCGTCTCGTGTTCCAGAAGCCCCTTTTCAATGGGCTTTCCCTGCCCCCTTCAGGGGCCCAGTGCCTCTTGACCTTATCAGCTGACACCTGAGTCCCACAACAATATTCTTTTAAAAGGATTTACTAGCTTTAAATATTTTACATTGCATTGGCTTTCTGTATGTTGTATACAAATTGTGTATATTGAGATTGTGTTACTGTACAAATATCTCTATGCTTGTTTAAGGTAGTATACTTATTCAGTTTATCTAACATTGTAATACAAGTTGCTAGTCCATGAAAGTTTTTATTTCCAGTTAAGACATTATATTCAGACATAGTCATGTTAGATATGTTTTCAAGATCAAACAAATACATTTTAGATAAACAGGTCTTCTTCAAATACTTCAGAGATCCATAGAATATGGCATTTAAAATATTTTTAGAACTTAAAAGACTTTTCTGGACAGTGAGACAGGTCTGCTCCTGGCAGCCCCAATCTACTTCAAGAGAAAAAAGGGCATTGAAGAAACTCCATATGGAGTCTACTTTCCTTGTGGCAACGGTTAGTCATTGGACAAGAACCTGTCCCTGTATTGACTGCTTGACAATGTGCTGTTTGAACTGGATATGCAGGTTCCCTCAGAAAGTGACCTTTGAACTTTGACAGAACAAGCTCAGCTGGTCATTCAGGTTCCTGCTTTTTAGAGAAAACTGTCAGAGATGGCCTGTGGATGCTGTGAGGCTGGTAGTGGCCCCTGGTGCACTGGGCCTAGGTCTTCCCAGAGTTGAGTTGTTTGGGAATGCAGTCCAAAGTGAGTGGTAAACTCCATTTAAGGATAAATACTGGCACGAGACCGATAGCCAACAAGGACCATAAGGGAAAGTAGAAAAGAACTTTGAAGAGTCTGAAATCTTCAGAACACAAGGAGAAGTGACTGAACTACACCAAAATGGGCAGAGCAGATTTCCTGCTTCATTGAGATGAAAAGAGAACCTGGGCTGTAGGCTGAAGATGGATGCCCCAACTTTATAAAAGAACTTTGGGTGACTGTCCAGACAGATAGGTGTCATCTCTGTCATTTCTAGATTTTGGAAGTTGCTAGCACTTCCTGTTTATTTGGGTAAATATTATTTCCTTCTTGGGTCTCTAAGGTAGTTGAAGATAAGATAGTTATAGTTACAGTTTTCTAATGACAGTTTTAGAAAAGAAACTTTGAAGTTAAAGTTTATCAGTTTAAGAGACATCAAAATAATAGCTTTTAGTTAGAAAGGAAATGAATTAGGTATAATCCTTTGGACTCATCAAAATAGGATAATTAATGAAATATTTTCTTGGAATTGTCAGTTGTTAATGGACTGGACATTACTCATTTATTGTTTGTATACATTGTATATAATTATTGTATCTATTGTATATTGTTTTTCTTATGTTAGCTATCACCTATTTTTTTTTTAATTTGACACAGAAGGGAATATGTGGGGATTCAATAAAAGCTTCAGAAGTTTTGGAGATATCGGAGGGAATCTATCCACAGTCTATGTGGGGAGTTAATAAAAGCTCCAGAAGTTCCAGAGCTCTAACCACAGTCAATCTAGGAGAATCAGAGAGTGGTGATTCAAACCTTTAATCCCAGCACAGGAAATATCCTGGGAGTGGTGACCTATGTCCTTAATCCCAACTGAGTCGAGGTCACTTTAGATTATAGAAGGAATTCCAGGCTCCCAAGCAGGCAGTGGTAGGGCCATGCCTTAATTTACCAAGAGAGTATTTAAGCTTAAGGCAGGAATAGAGTTGAGGGAAGCCAAGCCAAGGGAAGGGAGGCTAAGGAAGCTGGAAGACATCTGGGTAAGATCTGACTGTGGTGTTTAGTCTCTCTAATATCTCTGACTTCTTCAAAGATCTATCTGTGGGAGATTATGTTGTTCCATTGTAAATAATTGTCTCACCCACTGGTTTAATAAAAAGTGCTGATTGTCCAAAGGCAGACAAGGAAGTGTGGGTGGGGCTAATAGACTAGAAGATTCTAGGAACAGGCAAACAGAGCAGAATGCCAAAGAGAAGCCCAAAGGAGCAACATGTAAGGAACACAGGTGAGCCATGGTCCATGTGGCAGACAGATTAATGAGAATGGGTTGATTTAAGATGTAAGAGCTAGCTAGCAATGTGCCTGAGCCATAGGCCAAACAGCATGAAGTTAATATAAGTGTCTGAATCATTTCTGGGGGCCTGATAAGTGTCGGGCGGCTAAGGGATCTGGGGCAGCAGGTCTGTGGGTCTGGGACCTCTGGCCACCCAGGACCAGTAAACCGCATTACAACATCTATCCCTGAGTCTCATTTATTCGTGCTACAACCTTTAATCCCAGCACTTGAGAACCTTTAATCTCAGCACTCAGGAGGTGAACACAGGAATATAAGATGAGTGGAGACAAGGATGTAGGCCCCTATTAAGTCTGAGGATTCATAGTCTTTAGTGGCTGCTGCTCTGCTTCTCCAATCTTTCAATCTAATATCTGACTCCTGGTTTTTATTGATAAGAATAATTAGAATCATGCTTCATATTGGTGTGTTACGTCCATTTATGCTGCATTTTTTTACTTATGTAAAGATGTGTTGTTGTTCTGTCTTGCCTGCCTAAGGCTTATGATTGGTCTAATAAAAGGCTGAGCATCCAATAGCTAGACAGTAGAGGGATAGGTAGGGCTGGCAGGCAGAGTGTTAATAGAAGGGAGAAAGAGAATGAGGAATGCCATGGAACAATCTTTGTACACTGTAGATATATATTGCTCTTATTGTTAATAAAATGCTAATTGTAGCCAGGTAGGAGGTATGGATGGGTCGACCAAACTAAGGAGGCTAGAAAGAATAAGGGAATAGGAGAGAGCCAGCCAGATGGAAAGTAAGCAGGACATGCTGGAGAGGTAAATGCCATCAGGCTTGGGACAGCACATAGATTAATACAGGACGGGAAAACTCTACCTACAGAGAGAAGAGAGAATGAGGGAGTAAAAGAGGGAGATGCTTGGGATCAGTCAGCTGGGCAGCCACCAGCTGGGCAAACATGGAATAAGACATATAGAATGGGCTGGAGAGATGGTTCTGCTCTTCCAGAAGTTCTGAGTTCAATTCCCAGCAATCACATGTTAGCTCCTAACTATCCATAATGAAATCTGGTGCCCTCTTCTGGTGTGCAGGCAGAACACTGTATGTATGTATGTGTGTGTGTGTGTGTGTGTGTGTGTGTGTGTGTGTGTGTGTGTGTGTGTGTGTATAATACAAATCTTAAAAAAAAGAAAAGAAAAACCACGCAGAATAAAAGAACAGGAAAATAACTGAGGCAAAACATAGATAAAGAGAAACAGGTTAATATAATTTATAAGAACTAGCATGACAACAAGTATAAAATAAATCCAGACATCCCTAACTAACAAAAAGTCTCCATTTCATGATTTGGAAGCTGATTGGTGACCCAAAAGAAAGCCTGCTACAGTTTCTACTAGGATGGCCCATTAAGCCTGGATTAAATGTCCAAAGTCCAAAGTCACAAAGTGTTCCATATTTTTCCAAACAAAAATCTGGTTCAGCCTAGCACAGCAATACCCCATTCCCTGTACTACTTATGGTGTCTCTTTCTGTGACCACAACAACTCCTATAAAAGAAATTATTTAATTGGGGCTGCCTACAGCTTAGACAGAAGTTTCTCTGTCCCGCCCAGCCAGTCCCACAGCCATTTAGCCCCAAATAATCCCACAAAGGCTTGTATTAATTATAAGCTGTTTGGCCTATGGCTGAGGCTTATGACTTGCTAACTCTTACTCTTAAACTAACCCGTGATTCCTATCCATGTTTAGCCACTTGGCTTGGTACCTTTTCTCAGTGCAGCCTTCTCATCTTCCTCTGCATCTGGCTGGCGTCTGCTGCCACCTCTGCTCTTCCAGTTTCTGGAATTCTCCTTGTCTGCTTTCTCTGCCTCTACTTCCTGTCTAGCTTCTGGCCAATCATCATTTTATTAAACCAATACAAGTGATAAATATTTACACTGATAATTTGGAGCACTGGTGTAATCTTATAGGGATCCTGAGAAAATTCAAGATTATGGCCATGTCCTGACTTGAGTATTCTGTGAAGCTGGATCATCTCAGCCAGTCTCTTTGAAGCTGTTCTTGATTCAGAGCTTCCAAAAACTGCAAGAGAGGTGTTCTGAAATGTTGGATTACCTGGGCCATCCATTCCCATCAGGTTTTTCAGGGAGTCTTTCTCAAACAAACCTTATTTTCTTTAACCCAGAATATATCTACAGCCTCTCATTTTCTGTGAAAATAAAAACAAAATCTCTTGTCCAAAGTAAAATATCTTTTGACTTCAATTTTAAAGTCAGGCATTTACAAAATATATAGGTTGGATTAGTCCAGCAACATTTATAATCAAATGTTTTTCAGCTGCTCTTGCAACTTCCTTTGTCCAAAAAAAAAAAAAAAAACCTCAAAAGCAACACAATACACAGTACCCAAACTCTGTGTACAATCTATATTTATGTGGCTTATATTTTGCTATTTCTCTTTAAGGACTTTCTCTACCCCTTTCTTTACTCTCCCAAGCCTACATATATTTCTAAACACACTATAAACCATTTAGAGGGTGTTTTGTGTGTTTTAATCTGTCTTTACTCTATATCTCTATATTTTCTGGCCACACCTTTTATCTGCTAAATTATGGCTAGGATTGAAGTATTGGCTATGGTGGCTGCCTCCACTTGGCTACTTGGTCTGTGAGAGCTTAGCTTCATGGCAGAGGTACTGGCAGGAACCATGCTTACTAGCCCAACTCTGGGAAATTTTAGGGTCCATATTACCACCAAGTAGAACCCAGCTGCCCACTGCTCATGAACACCATTTAAGTGTTTGGCAGCAGGGACTCTTTTGAAGATTTTTCAGCTAACATTGAGAATCAGGATGCCTGTCTTGAAGGAGCCATGCCTCTGCTTGCTGCAGGCAAATAGAACCCATGTGAGAAAATGCTCTTAGCAAAAAGCCATGTTTGACTCTGTTCCCTACCTATATTTCCTGTCTGCCTTCTGGCCAATCAACATTTTATTAAACCAATATGAGCAACAAGTATTTACAGGGTACAAGAGCATAGTCCTATAGTAGTTTAGTCCATTGTTGGCATGGTGGAAAACATGGTGATGCAGGCAGACATAGCACTGGCAAAGTAGCTACGAGTCCTACATCTGGATCCACAGGCAACAGAAAAACAGTGATATATTGAGACTGGTTTAAGCATCTAAGATCCCAAAGCTAAACCCCAGAGACACTTCCAACAAAGCCACACTTCATGTTTTGTTTGTTTTTTGTTTTGCTTTATATTAATTGCAAATGTTTTGGCCTATGGCTCAGGCATATTACTTTCTAACTTTTACAAGGTAACCTATTTCTATGTATTTAGGTCTTACCATGTTGCTTTTGGCTTACCTGTACTCCATTCTCCAGTAGTCTTGCTTCTTAGGTGGCTGAATTGCATGTCTCCATGACTCCACCCTCCTTCCCCTTTATCTATGCTTGGATTTCCCACCTGACTATAGGCTGAAAACCACACCTAACAGTGTTATTCCCTATGGGTCCCTATAGGGGCCACTTTCATTAAAAGCACCACATTTTATTCTCTGATCCACATAGGCTTGTAGCTGCCTTTTCAGTTGATTTCATGTGTAAAAACCAGGCTTCACTGCGTTTAGAGACTCAAGGTTTTCAATGGAGAAAGACACAGACATGTTTTCCTTTGCCGGGAGAACTCGTGATGAAAAGTCAATCAGGCTTCCCTACTTCTCTATTAAAGGAACTCGCTTTGCAATCAACAGTCTCGGTGATCAACCACCTGTGTCTCATGGCCAGTGACTGGAGAGAAAAGGCTTAAAGTTTGTTTTTCTTTTTTGTGTGTTTTGTTGGTTGGCTTGTTTTTTAGTTCTGAGGGTCTAAAAAGTTCTCTAATAATAAAGTTCTCTAATAATGAAGGTCTGATACTATGAAAGCTTAGAGCTGTTAGGGTCTAAAGAGTGTCTTATGTGCGAAAGCAACTTATAAAGCTATGAAGAGGAAGTGAGTGATGTAAGGTCGGTAAAAACTGCTTCTGATTTCTTTCCCTTGATATGCTATTGCTAAGACTTCAAACAGTTCAGAGTTTTAACATTAACCAGTGTGGTTCTGATAAGTTATTAGTCTATGCCTGGTAAATTACTGACTACATCATAGTCACAGGCTCAAACTTTTAAATTTCCTTTGGTTGCCTTCTAAGTATAGATTTAAAAATGCTTTTCCAAAAAAATTCTTGTAAGCTTTAGGGAGTCGTGAGACTTGGATCCATCTCTCATAGGTCAAACTGAGTCCAGATCATTACTGTTGTTAATCAACAGCTTGTTTCCAAATGTGTTTATTTCTGAAAACAGGATCTCCTCCCTCCCCCTCCTCCCTCCTCCTCCCTCCCCCTCCTCCCTCCTCCCTCCCCCTCCTCCCTCCCCCTCCTCTCTCCCCTTCTCTCTTGGTTGGAACCCTTCCTCCCCCAACTACCAGGACCACGGGCCTAGAAATTTCAAGTGTATACCCATATTTTTTTTTTTAAAAATCCCTTGTCTCCTTAATTTACTTTTTGTCCCTTCTCTATATCTGTGCCAGCAAATTCCCAATTATCTGCCCCACACATGCAATCCTTAAGTGCTTCTGAGTGAATTTCTGAGCAGCCTAAGTACCTGAGACATAGTGTCCTATGCTTCCGTAGCTCCAGGTGATTTTGCAGAACCAGCATATTGAGCATTGAGCATAAACATATGTACCCTCAGCCTTTCTTTTGATCATCATTCCAGCCTTCCTGCCTGCCCTCAATCATGCCCCAATTTCAGCTTGCAATAGTTATAGAAAAGGCTGTGCTCTTTACCACCAGATGCCAATTTTCAGGCACTGGTGGGCTTGCATCCTCTTTTGTATACATTACATGTTTCATAAAAAGAAGGTATGGAAGGAAAAGCCCCTCCATAGACACAGTTTTCATAGCTTCCTCATTTATTTTACTTTTTTTTAGTTTATACTATTAGTGTTCCTCATCTCTTTGTAACCACGCACTTACGTTGGAAAAGAGAAAACGCTAAACCAATGAATGTTTCATTCGAATTTCCAGACACATGAGCAACAGAAATAGAAGACAAACATCTGTATGTGCTGTGTATGATAACTCCAGGGCAGCATAACCAAGCATGCTTAAGCTTTAATGATCCAAGTCTGCATATTGTTAAGGTTGGAGCAAAGGAAGGAGCGAAGGAGCAGGAGCGAGGCAGAGTCTTGGTCTCAGTCCTAAGAAACCTTTATTCCACTAGCGGGTCCCATTGTATTAGGAACAATGGGCCCCGATTTACAAATGAGCTAAGTTTTTATAGGGCAGGAGGTAGGGGGTCTGGATAGGTGTGTGGGTAACCATGGTAACCACATAATCTGGCAGACAAAGCCTTTCTGGATCAAACAGATACCAAGTTTAGATAAAATGCTCTAGTTCTTACCCAAAACAAGGGGTTTAGATCTTATCACAACAAATAAGCTATTCTCTCAGATCTTCTAATGTGGTGAGGGGCATCACCTGGGAAGTCTCTGGGAAGTCCGCTTCTCACTTTACAATATGAGTATGTTTATATACTCTAGTGGACATCGGCTACAAATCCTGTGCCTTAGTACGCTTGCGCAAGTGGCCATTTCCTGCAGTCTTGAGCTCAAGTAGAGGTGGCCCCTAGGAAATGCGACATTGAAAACCACAAAATGGCTGCTAATGAGACTTTGATGTCCGTGGGGTTTCTTCTGAGGCAATGCCTACACTGGTCGCAAGATGGCGCTGGAGGATCACAAATAGTCCAGACTGTGCCAGCGTACTCCCACTGCCCATCCCCCACCCCATTTTCCTCATCTGGCCCTGACTGGCTATGGTGTTGTTCCAGAGGGGATCATGGTACCTGTCCTGATCTCAAGAACACTCAGGCTCCCCCTACTTCCCAACAGTGAGTCCACCTCTGCCAGGTGGGTGTGCATTTAATAAGTGAGTGAGCAGTGAAGGGTTGCGATTAGGACCAGCTGTGGGGCTGTGCTTTGCCCATTCTAGTGTTTTTGAAGTCTCCCTTTGTTTAAATGTAAAAATGAAGAAGAGCAAAACAGATATTGTTTTGTCGTGGTTACCCTCCCCCCAACACACCTTTTAAAGTTATACATTCTCGAAGTGTATTATGAATTGTGATTATAGTCACTCCCCATTACAGTGTGCTCCCTTCTTGTCTCTGAACTCCTTCCCATCTGGCCCTAGCGGAGATCACCACTCCCTTTTCTTTTCTTTTCTTTTTTTTTTGACTATTTTACACACACACACACACACACACACACACACACACACACACACACACACACACACACACCCTGTTTCATTATGCTTATACTCACTCCTCCATTATTATACTCTGCCATCCCCTTTCACTCTGAACCCAATTATTGTGAAGATATCTATAGCTGCTGTGTGTGTGTGTTACAACTGCAGTGTCATATCTGGAATTTCATTACAGTCTCCCTCATCCTCTGGATTTTAGGTTCTTTCTTCTCTTCTCTGATGTTTCGTAGGCCTGGAGAACAGGGAAAAGTTGATACAGTTGTCCAGGTTACGGCCGAGGAGACATTAGTCCCTTATTGTCAGTGTCTCTGACTTAGACATCATCCCCGGCAAGAAGGAGCTGAAACCTCTCTCACTAGTAGCTATTGATCATATTACTGGATGGTGCTGTGTAGGTTGCTGGTGGGGAAAAGTCAACGGGGATTTTATACAGCTGTAGACCATGTCTGCTATAATACTAACCAGTCAGGAAGTATGAGCACTGGCCCAATAGTAAAATAGTTATAATTGGATTTTAGACTGATTCCTTGAGTGTGTTATGTATTGGAGATGCACACCTATACACCTGATATAAGTTCTAGAGCTTCCAGGTCTCCGTCTTTCCTCCTGATTTCATGGAATGAGAAGTTGCTAAGAAAGCTGTAGAGGGATTATGTTCCATTGTAAATAATTGTCCCCCCACTGGTTTAATAAAAATGCTGACTGGCTAAAAGCAGACAGGAAGTGTAGGCGGGGCTACCAGACTAAGAAAACTCTGGGAACAGGAAGAACAGAGTAGAGATTCCAGAGAGACACCACGGAGACATCATGATGAGACGCCAGCAGAAGCAGAGGAAAGAAGCTGGAATTCTGCTCTAAGAAAAGGTACCAGGCCACATAGCTAAACAGATAAGAATCATGGGTTAGTGTAAGAGCAACAGCTAGCTAGCAATATGCCAGAGCCATAGGGTGATCAGCATAAAATTAACACAAGTGTCTATGTGTTTCTGCATGGGACTACTGGTCAGAACCTCAGGGCTAGGCCCGAAAGGCTGGGCCAGAAGCTTCATACTACAGAAAGCTTTGGTGCTTCTTTGTTACCCAGATCCTTTTCGGTTTCTGGTTATCACACCATACACCCCAAACCCACTCACCTGCTAGTCCCTCCATATCAGCCGCCCACCCCTGCAGCATCTCCCCAAAAGAAACCTTGCAAATTCATCAAAAGATAGAAACCAAAAAAACCCCACCTCTATTCTCTGTCTTTCCCCCCTCTCCAACACCTTTTCATTTGCCCTAGTAGCACTAAGAGCTGTAGTGTGCCACACATCAGACCCACTCACAATCGTTTATTATAATGAGTCTGGTTCAAGGTCTCTGGCTCCTGCCACACCATCATTACTGGACCCTCACTGAAGTTCCTCTCCGACATCCTGCAATTATCATTCCACAGAACCAGTCCTTTCACAGGCTTCAGCAGGTCATAGACAGGGTAGATGATAGGGTGTGACAACCCAAGGCCAAGAATGTGCACCTGGGTGGGAGCTGAACTGGTCAATTTGGGTAACTGGGACTACTCCCTTCAGGTGTGAGGCAGAGCCAGGTCTCTCATGATCATGGTGAGGGGTGGGATCATGTCTCCAGAGTTCTGGGGGACATCTTTCAAATGAGGGGCTGTGGCCAGCTCTCCTGCTGCAGTGTCCAGTAGGGGCAGGATGAGCTAGCATGGTCCTCAGATTTCAATACACATGGTTCCTATGCCCCCTGTGGTGATATGGGTCATGGATATCAACGAAGACCCCAGCTACAACAGGACCACAGACTTTGCTCAAACTGCTTTCCTATAAAACCTAGGACCACCACCCCAGGGACAGCACCTCCCACCAGGGGCTGGGCTTTCCCCCATTGATCACTAATTGATAAAATGCTTACAGCTGGATCTCATGGAGGCATTTCCTCAGCTGGGGCTCCTTCCTCTGATGACACAAAGCAGCCAGGCAGACGATTAGTCCATTAATCATCATTCACAGAGGGTTTAGCTTTTGCCTACATCTTATCTTTATTTCTTCTAGTGAAACCTCTCTGTCATAGTAACTTTTCTATTCCTGTAATAACACACCATGACCAAGTCAACTTATAAATGAAAGCATTTAACGCAGGGCTTATAGTCCGTGATGGCAGAGCAAACACTTGGCAGCAGAAACAGCTGGGAGCTCATATCTTGATCAGTAAGTAATGGCCCAAATAATTGAAACCTCAAAGCCTACCTCTAGTGGCACACTTCCTCCAACAAGGCTACACTTTCCAATTCTTCCTAAATAGTCCCAAACAGGGGGACCAAATATTAAAATACATGAGCCTGTCGGGGCTATTCACATTCAAACCACCAGATCCTTCAGGGTTTAAGGTCAGGCAGTACTGTGGAACTATGTTTTTGTACACTGTAAATATTTGTCATTATAAATATTGGCTTACTAAAATGTTATTTGTCCAGAAGCTAGATAGAAAGTAGAGGTGGGGCAACTGACATAGGGGCATTCTAGGAATTGGGAGAGCAGAGTGGCAGAGGAAGCAAGACGAGAAGGCTGCACTGAGAAAAGGTACCAAGCCAAGTGGCTAAACATGGATAGGAATCACGGGTTAGTTTAAGAGTAAGAGTTAGCAAGTCATAAGCCTCAGCCATAGGCCAGACAGCTTATAATTAATACAAGCCTTTGTGTGATTATTTGGGGCTAAATGGCTGTGGGACTGGCCGGGTGGGACAGAGAAACTTCCGACTACAAGACAGTGCAATCCACTTCATTTTTAACTACCAAGAAGCTTCTGTTCTCTGAGCATAAGCACTGCAGAAGCCTTTATTGTCTCCAGAGGTTAGTTTTCTATCTTTAATCTTGAGTCACATACCAGAACCAGCTCATAAGCCTTGGTGGTCCCTTTGTTATCCTTGGCACATTCAAACCAAGCAAATCATTGTTCTCACATGAGAACTTCTACTCCTGCCTCACTATCAACTACACAGAAACCCCAAGCCATGGGAAACCTCAAATCTTCAATTATGTGCAATGTAATGAAGTGTGTGGGGTCATCAGTGTCAACATCAGAAGCATTTTTGATTGTGACTGCCTCACCTCTCCCTGCAGGCCCCCAACTGATGAAAAGCAAGTGGAAGCCTGTAGAAATACACCCCTTCCTATCTCACAAGGCCAGAAGATTAAAATATAATAAACACAGAGGTAGATTTCAGACATTAGGACAGCCCCCAAAGATCTAAAAGCTGTAGCTATTTAATTCACTCTGTAGTAACCTGCAAAAACAGATCATTTCTGGAGAATTGTTGGAAAGTATCACAAAGTTTGACAAGTGGTAATCCTAGTTGGCTTCTGAGAGGCCTTGTTACTCACCAGTGTTCTAGGCCAGAGCAAGGTTGGATGAATTGCACATACCTTCTAAACAGCCCACTATACGTCTACCATGTAATGGAAGTTACATACATACATAGTACGTTTGGATGAGTTGCCACATAAGATAATGGGGACACAACATCGAATAACACACTTCTATTGGCTTCAGTAACTTTACATAGGTGTTAGGAAAACTTTTCAGTTTTAACAAATTCAAACCCATAGCCCCAATTTTGCTGTTACCCAATCTTCTGCCCTGATGGTCAGAGCATCCACAGGTAACTGACTCTTTTCCAGAGAAATCTCTGCCAAGCCTCCCTACTTTGACAAGACTATTATATGTGACTGCTTTGTCTGTATGTATGTCTGTATACCTCATATCTGATACCCATGGAGCCAGAAGAGGACATCAGACCCTCCTGACACTGCAAGCCAGCATGTGGCTGCTGGGAATGGAACTTGGACCCTCTGCAAGAACAGCTGTGTTGATAGATTGTATACTTAATTAAAAACAGCCTGGAATATCAGAGGACAGAATCACCCACAGTCACGCCAGGAAGCTCAGGGAGTGGAGGGAGACTCATATCTTTAATCCCACCACTTAGGAGATAGAGATATTTATGGAGTTCTGTGAGTTCAAGACCTAACTATCAAACAGTAGTAGCTCACACTTTTAATTCTAGCTTTAGGATTGTGATGCAGAGTTGAACCGAGAAGTGAAATAGCTGAGCAGGGAAGATATTTAAGGTAGGCAGAGGCAGACATTTATGCATTCTGTAGAAGTGACAAGCCAGGCTGAGGACTTTTGAAGATAGCATTTACCCTGTTCAGTCTGAGAAGTTGGTTGGGTAACAATTGACTAGGGTCTGTTTCCTCTCTCTGATATTCCAGGCTGATTTTATTAAATATATAACATATCACCACAAATATCCAGTGCTCTTAACTGCTGAGTCGCCTCTCTAGCCCCTAAGGTAGCATTTATGCTATTGTATGTTGAGCAGATAAAGATATGGCTTGGAACATGTTGAACATTCAAGACAGCAAAGCTGAGATCAGTATGTGGCCTGAAGGCAAACTCCCTACCTCAGTTTGGAAACCGGCAATTGTTTTGTGAAAGACATTAATTGGGAACAACCTGTTGGATGTTATTTAAGGAACAATATATAATGCTTGAATTCCAAACCCTGCGTGATAGGAGATCATTTCATGTGAATGAAAGGAGACTCATTACTTTTGGAGCAGTGGTTCTTGCAACCACCTTGGACTTCAAATCTCAAAAGCAGCTTTTCAAGAACCTGAAAATACAGCAGACAGAGCAGGAAAGGCCTGCCCGATTCTGGACCAGCCCCCCCCCCACACACACACACATACTTGAGCTGGCCACTAGCACCAAGGACAGCAAAATATGCAGGCTCCACAGTGGTGAACATGCATGCCTGCAGCCCCTTCCAATAGGATGGGCATCACCCAGATGGTGCATTCTCTCTCTGTAGGGAGTGGTGGGATTGGGGTGTGTGAATTCATGTGATATCTATTTCAGGGACTCTTATCTAGACCAGGTGTTTCTTGTTCAGCTGTGTTACTGAACTAGGTCCAGATAGGGACTCACGGGGGGGGGGGGGGGGCCCTCAGAGAACCTGCTCCCTGGCTTTGGATTAGCAGATAGAGCTGAAGGGGCCACCACAGCTTTCTAGAGCCCTTCTGTGGAGACTCCTCAGAACGCTGGGGTCCTGAAATCTCCCCCTGGAGATTTAGACTAGCCAGGATTCAAGATAAGGGACCTCCTGGGGACAGCACAAAGCAGGAGGGCACTGGACACTGACTCATAAATCCCAAATTCAGGGGATTAGGGTGGGGTCCTCTGTACTGGGGGAGCGTGTGTGTGTGTGTGTGTGTGTGTGTGTGTGTGTGTGTGTGTGTGTGTGTGTGTTGTTGGGAGTGGGCAGCAGCAGGTGACGTCACCTGAGGCCCCAGGTTGCCCAAGGCCTAAGCAACAGGCTTGTCGCGTGATCCTCATGCGCCAATGGCCCAGCGGTTTCCCAGGCAACGCAGAGGGTCCGCGCTCCAGCACCACAGCACCCCCGCCCCAAGTCCGCACTGCAGAGAGCCGTGGCGGCGAGCCCGCACGCCGCATTGGAGAATGTGCTGGATCAGAGGGCCAGAGAGCAAGAGAGCTCGTGAGAAACCCTGGAAGGGAATGGTGTCCGACCCCGCCTCCTCTCTGAGTGGTCTTTGAACCTCACTGCAGGACTGAATGAGGAAGCATCTTGCCCTAGGAGGTAGGAAATCCCAGGAGGAAGCGGCTGGCCCAGGCAGCCCCCTCTGTCCAATAGGGTAGGGCTGCTGCAGCCTTTGGGATGGGGAGGGGGCTGCAGCGGGGCCCAAACCCGTGGGACCCGCTGCAGGCTTTGGCATGAGGAGGGAGGGCTACAGGGCTACAGGGGAATGGCCTTAAAGGGGTCTTCACAGGAGGCAGGTAGAGGCTGAGTGTGCGTGGGGGGGGGGGTGGTGGCATTAATCTCTTTTCATCCTATTTACAGACTCTAGAGACCTGGGAGGGTTACAAATCTGAAATTTGCTCCAGATTTATGTGCTCCACACCCTGACCACCCCTCTTGAAGTTGGAGCCATGCCATTGAACCTGTTGCAGGACTGGTGTAGGGGAGAGCATCTGAACACCCAGAGGTCCATGCTGATACTGGGGATTCCTGAGGACTGTAGTGAGGATGAATTTGAGGAGACTCTGCATGAAGCTCTCAGGCATCTGGGAAGATACAGGATCATTGGCAGGATGTTTAGGAGGGAGGAGAATGCCCAGGCCTTTCTGGTGGAACTTGCACGTGATTTTGACTATGCTTTGGTGCCCAGGGAAATCCTAGGAAAGGGTGGGCCCTGGGACGTGATTGTTAACCCCCCTAATTCAGATGATGAGTTTCTTAATAGACTGAACCACTTCTTAGAGGAAGAGAGGCGCACAGTGTCAGACATGAATAGGGTCCTTGGGACATACTCTAATAATTCACCTACCAAAACAGTTATATCAGCAGATTTCTGGGCCTGGGCTCAGACTCTTGGTGCAGTGATGCAGCCTCTGCTAGAACAAATGTTGTACCGAGAACTAAGAGTTTTTTCTGGGAGTACCATGTCAATCCCTGGGTTATTGCCCTTTGATTCCTGGCTTGAGCACACCACTGAGATGTTACAGATGTGGCAGGTGCCTGAGGTGGAGAAGAGGCGGAGGCTGATGGAGTGCTTGCGAGGCCCTGCATTACAAGTGGTCAAAGTGCTCCGTGCCAACAATGCTGCCATCACAGTGAAGGAGTGCCTGGAGGCACTGCAGCAGGTATTTGGGTCTGTGGAAAACCGGAAAATTGCCCAGCTGAAATTTTGTAAGGCTTATCAAGAGCCAGGAGAGAAAGGTTCTAGCTTTGTGGTGCGTTTGGAGACTCTGCTCCAAAAAGCCCTAGAGAAAAATGCAATATCGCGAAGGAATGTGAATCAGACCCGTCTGAAACAAATCTTAGGTGGGGCCACCCTTACCGGAAAGCTTCGAGAGAAACTTAAGATGATGAAACAACGTAGGAAGCCGCCTGGTTTCCTGGCCCTGGTGAAGCTGTTTCGTGAGGAGGAGGAGGAGTGGGAGGCTACTGGAGGTCCAGAGAAGAGGCACCAACAGGGGTTCCAGATAGGTCCAAGTCCATCTAACACAAGCAGCAGGGAGAGGGCGCTATTTGTTCCTGCCTTTGGAAGTGGCCTTGAGACAAGGCCTTACCAGGGTGCCCGTCGCCGGAGGGGCAGAGGCCAGCACCGAAGGGGAGGTGTGCCTAGGGATGGATCTCAAAGTACAAGAAAGCGCAATTATGACACATTCTGTTACAGTTGCGGGGAAGATGGCCACATCAGAGTACACTGCTTTAACCCCTCCAACCGACCCTTAGTGAAGCAGAAGAGACAGGCTGCAATGGAGATGGGAAACGGAGCCTGGGCTTGGGAGAAGAGCCAACCCAAGCCCAAGACCAAGTAGGCTCCAGGGAACAGGGCAAACATTGTTCCCTTAAGCCAAGAAGACAAAAGAGATATTTGGAGGAGAGAAAAGAGCAGCTTAGAGAAATAGCAGGGGACCTTGGGCAACAGGACCCGGCCCAAGTCAAGTCTCCTAAAGCAGTGCCAGCTGGAGAGAACTCTAACAAGCAAAAGTGCACCACATTCAGCTCAGTAATGACTAGATGCAAGGCCCCTAGGAGGTACCAGAGAAAGAAGCCAGGAACCACTGCAGCGACTTGGGGCCGCAGGGACTCAGGTGAGGATATTAGGAAAACAGAGGCAGAAGATAGTGAGGCTGTGGATCGAAGAAACCTAGCAACCTCCAATCCATGTGAGGTACGGAGGAACCTGTCACGGGGTTGTCTTGGCCCAAGAGAACCAGTGCCTGGGGGGAGGTGCAGCAAGGTGGGGAGAGAGTGCTCCGGAGAGGGGGCCACAGGATCCAGCCAGTCTTCAGGATCATCTACACTGCTCTAGGGGAGCCCCACGAGGGCAGCACCCTTGAGTCCTTTCGGGAGTGAAACCCCCAGGTCTCTGGACCCAAAGGCCCTGCCCAATGGCCAGTGCCAACCCAGACACATTGTCCTTCTAGGCGCCCTCCCGAGACTGTGGGGGGGGGGGAAGACACCAGTGCTCCAGAACAGCCTCAGGCTGGGGTGCACATGCAGCACCATCAGGGTTTGCCCTCAGCTGGCCTGAGAGACTGACTGAACAGCTGCTGGAAGAGTGGCAGCAGGACTTGGTGGGGGTACTTTGTTCTGCTCTCTCTTGTCCGGGCCGCTGCAGAATTCCAGAGAGCAAGCAGGGGGAGCCTGCTGAATACAACTCAGCAGGCAGCTGCCAAGGCTGGCCCCAAACCCTGCCAGCCTGGAAGGGGGGCCTGGCAGTGCTGCCAAGGTGCCATCCTTTGTCTGCCACCCATACCAAACAGGTGGTACTTGCGGGAAAGGCCATCTCAAGAGTTCTGCCTGGCTCTCCCAACATGGATTGCCCCCCCCCCCCCAGTGCTATCCCGAGGCAGGCTACTCCCTGCTCTGGAAAAGCCCCCTTATCTGTTAACCTCATAGTGACCCAGCTGTCCAATGTGTTCCTTTCCCCTTTGTGTGCTTAACCCCCTGCCCACTGCTCCTGTACAAAGCTGTGAGTGAGGTGTTAACTGGAACGGCTAGAGGTCCTGACTACCTGGTCAGTCACCCTCATACCCTGGCACGTGTTGTGAGCTTCTGTGCCAGCCAAGGCTATGCTAGCTCTTCTTCCACTGGTGTTGTGAACTCCTCGTCTGCTTTCCTGGTGTACATCTAGGCCAGCTGCCTGCTCCTTGTTCTCCTGCGATGTATGTGTATGTTTTTTTGCCTGACCAGGTGCTTCCCAGGATCCCCAGGTCCAGTCCTGGCAGCCAGTGGGAGGCAAGAATGTTGACAAGGGATTATTCTCCTCTTATGACTGACTTCAATCTGGAGGAGACAGGAAGACCTGAACCAGGAATGGGTGGGGTCTGGGGACTGTGTTGTAATGTGCCACTCCTGCTGTTACTTGTGACTGTGTTTTCTACAATTGTTTGGGTATTTCTTTCTGTACTTTACAGTGTCTTGTGACTATTTTGTGCCAGAATAGGGCAGGGCCACCCTATAGTGGGCAATCTCTTGTGAGGATTCACCAAAGAATGAGGGAATTAAAACAGGTAGTTTTGGGGCCCTTGAAAAGGGAGAAAATAATAGAATATTCCCAGAGTGGTAGGCAGATTAGGCCCTTCAGAGTAGTCTAGGAGGGTGGCCCAGAGCCTGTTGCTTCTAGTGGCTGTGTATACTTAGTAAATGTTTTTATTCAATAAACTTCATAGATGTTCCAGCTGTTTCTGGCCTCTTCTGATTGGGGGGATGAGGTGAGGCAGAGGGAGCAACATAACATATGTTCAAAGCAGAGCCCAGGAGAGCCTATGTGGTTCCCTGGGTGACTAAGTGGTATGTGAATGTAAGGAGAGTGCTTTCCTGGTTTCCCAGTATACTTAGTTAGGGAGGCACCAAAAATAAATAGATTAGGTTTTTAAAGGAGGGCATTGGACAGCAGGCAGGAACTGAGGCCCCTGAATACTTGGAGATGCACTGGGGGCTTAGAGTATCTGATTTAGAATATCAAACTTGTCCATGTGTGTATGACATCATGTATGGATATGTGTATGTCAGTGATTGTGTATGAGTGTCCAGCTTATGAGCTTTCTATGTGTTTAACAGACTAACAAATGATTGTATATTAGTGTGAGAGTACTGAGTTTGAGTTAGTTTTGTGTGTGTCAGTAACTGTTAGTGAATCTGTTAACACATGAGCATATATGAGAAATGGGTGTGAAAGTATCTATATTAATGAATAATGTATGTTTGAGTTTTAGTACATGTTTTCAAGTGTGAGTTTGAGAATATTAATGTGCATGTTAATTAATGCATAGTACTATGTCAATATGTGAGAGTGTGTGAATGTGTATCAGTGAATTTGTGTTTTGAGTATAGTCATGAATGAATGTAAATGCTTGAGAATGAATAGGTGGACATATATGAGTTTGTTTTATGTGTGGAAAGAAATAACATTTGTGTGTTAGCATATAAGAATATATAAAAAGGCATGCAAATTTGTGCAAATGCATAATAGCTCTTGAGATGTTTATTTATTTAAGGAAACCAACCAACCAACCAACAAACAAAAAACAGTTCTAAGACTGAGGCTCAACGGAGTATGTGATTAATGATGGCAGCCTCCTGTGGTGGGATTCAGGTGTCAGCTGATAAGGTCTGAAGATGTCTTTCCAAGATCCCAGCAGCCCCTTATGAAAAGGGTTGGCCACTCCCCCTTCCGGAGCCCAGGACCCTGGATAGGCATCTTCAGACCTTATCAGCTGACACCTGAATCCCACCACAGCCCCCAGACTAGAAAGCCTAATGGCTGGGCTTCATTATTCATTTCCATTTCCGGAACATTCCTATTTTAAATTTTCTTCCATTGTTTACTATTGTTATTGAAATGCTTAAATTCAGTATGATTATCCTTGCTTGGATCTCTTTGTGGTTATTTTTTCTTTTCTTCTTGTGAACAGCCAGGGCACATTGTTAGGTACAAATTTGACAATGTGTAAGAAATTCCACACATACTTCCAAAGTCACTGGGACATTTACACTCTGAACACAAAAGTTCTCTTTTTGGAGTCCTCCAAAGTTGTTTATCAGCTTTACATTTTTAGCCAATATGTTGCATGGCTCATTATGGATCTTACTGTGGTATTTAATTTAGAAATGTTTGTGGTTGTAGTAGTTGCATGGATGTTGGTGTTTGTGAATGCAAGTCAAAGCTGAAGACCCAAATCAGGTGTCCCCCTTATTTGCTCTCCACAGCTTTTAACTTTTAAAAAATTTATTATACGTGTATTAGTGTTTTGTCTGCAGTATGTGCACCACATGTATGCCTGTAGAGGTCACAAAGAAGGTATCATATCTCTTGGGACTGGAGTTACAGATATTTGTGACTCACCCAGTGTAGGTGCTGGAAACTGAACATGGATCCTCTAGAAAAGCAGCACATACTTTGAACCACTGAACCATCTATTCAGCCTCATCAACATTTTTTTTTAGACAAAGTTTCTCACTGAACTGGGAGATCACTGATTTGACTAGGCTGGGCGGAGGAATCTATCTCCACCTCTCTAGTTCTGCAATTACAGGTCTGTGCAGCAGCACCAGCTTTTTACATAGGTGCCAAGGATCCAAATTCTGGTCCTAATTACCCTATCTTATCATAACTCCCTCCTTTCTGCTTCCTTTCTTCCTTCTAAATGTTTCCACCTCTCTTTTTCTCCCCCCCCACACCGCTGCATGCACACATTATATAGATGACAACCTAGACTCCATACATGTGATATTTGTTAGTTAGAGTTGTTTTACTTAGTATGGTGATCTAATGTTTCACTCAGATGCCATATTTCTTTTTTATAGTTGAGTAAAACTCAGTTGTGTAAATATACTATATTTTCTATATTCATTTGTTGATAATAATGTTGAAGGATAATTCTCTGACTATTGTGAATAATGTTACAACAAACATTGATGTGTAAAGTATCTCTGCAGTATGATGACATAGCAGGAAAATGGTGTAGCTTTAAGTTTTTAAAAAGAACCTATATACTGATTTCAACAATGGCATTGTTAGAATGCCAACAAAAATTTCTAAAAATACTTTTTTATCTAACTTTATTCTTATTTCTGTGTATTTACATGTGCCTGATTCTTTATATAAACATCACTTGAACAAAGAGCCCATGGAGATCAGAAGAGAGCATTCATCCCCTGAAACTGGAGTTGTAAGTGACTGTGAGTCATCTGCTATGGGTGCTGAGAAGTGAACCTGGGTCCTCCTAAAGATCAGCAAATGCTTTTAACTTTTGAGACATTAGTCCCTTGTTTCTTTTCAAGAAATACTATTAATGACTCAAGAATGTCATATATTATATTTGGATATTTTTGTCTCCTCCTCCATCACTTTTCAAATCCACAGCCACTTCCAACTCCACCCAACTTCGTGTAATGCTTTTACTCCATTAAATGCCATGAGCACTGCCAATATACTATCAAGTGTGTGGCCACTCGCTGGAGCATGTCAGGACTACCACAGGCCATAATTACAATGAAATGTAACACTCCTTCTCCCAGTAGCTATCACTTAACAATAGCTCCTCAGTTAGGGATAGGACTTCATGCCCACTGGCCTGAGCCATGCTAGAAATTTTGTCTAGCTGCAGCTTGCATGCTACTGGTGCATCCTGTCACAATTGTTGTAAGCTGGTATGGGCAACTCACCTCTTGCATTTAGAAGACACTGTTTCCTTCTAGTCATCTGCTGTCTCTGGCTCTTATAATTTTCGACCACCTCAGTGGTCACAAGTACTAGCTCCAATTCCAATGTAACCTATTCCAGGTTAGATTCTGAATACTTACATGGAAGCTTATAATCATATATAACTCTAGTTAGAGAGAGATATGATACTCTCATGAGGATTCAACATACAGTAGGCATGTAGAGTGCACACAAACATACATGCAGATAAACCATAAAAAACAAAATAAAATACAATAAAACCATACAATTGCTGGGGCCTAGGAAGATAATACTAAAAATTTAACCCTAAAAATGTACTGAATCACTGCTCCAAGTTTACATCTCATGTCATGTGCAGTGTGAATGCCCAGGGGACTGATCAGCACACAAATGGGCAAAGTTGATGTCTTCTTTACTGCTGACTGGGGCATTTGCACACTCCCCTCCCCTGCACAAAGCTTCACTTAGATTTCTGGACTAACAGGGCCATACCACTGTTGATGGGCGTGTCCAAGTGGGTTGATGGGCATGTCCAGCTGGGGTGATGGGCATGTCCAGCTGGGGTGATGGGCATGTCCAGCTGAAGTGATGGGCATGTCCAGCTGTGGTGATGGGCATGTCTAGCTGGAGTGATGGGCATGTCCAGCTGGAGTGATGGGCATGTCCAGCTGAAGTGATGGGCATGTCCAGCTGGGGTGATGGACATGAACAGCTGGGGTGATGGGCATGTCCAAGTGGGTTAATGGGCATGTCTAGCTGGAGTGATGGGCATGTCCAGCTGGGGTGATAGGCATGTCCAGCTGGGTTGATGGGCATGTCCAGCTGCGTTGATGGGCATGTCCAGCTGCGTTGATGGGCATGTCCAGCTGCGTTGATGGGCATGTGAAGCTGGGGTGATGGGCATGTCCAGCTGGCACACGGAAGAGAGTTTAATGAGAAGTGTTAGAAGTATTAGTTCCCCTCTAACACGGACACTTGGCCTGTGTCCAAAGTCTTCCTTCCAGTCCTGCATCTTTTCCCTCCAAAACTACTCGAGGGGAGTAGCAATGAACACAGCTCTGGTCTGTATCCACTGCAAGGCTCGGTGCTGTACCCCTCCTTATGGTCCATACTGGGCAGTGTGACAGATGTGGTGTCACTACACGGAGCCGACTTTCAGCTGTGTGCCCAAAGTCCCCAGCACCCTGGCAACCCACCTTCATGACCGAGTAATTACTTTTCTGTCACTTGTGAGCTGTAAAATTCACCAACTCACCTACTGTCTGTGATATCACTCAGCTCTGGATATGTGTTGACTTGTTTGTATTGAAGACAGAGTGGGGGAGGGAGAAGGAGAAGGGGAGGGAGGAAGAGAAAGAGAGAGAGAGGGAGGGAGGAAGACAGAGAGAGGGAGGGAGGGAGGTGAGGGGTCTCTGCAGGTGTCACTGAAGGCAGCAAAATGATCCCCAAAGAGGTGAGAATGAAAACTCGATTCAGATTTACTTTGTCAACCTGAATCAAACTTCAGGGAGTCTGATGCCAGGCAGGTTTATTGTCAGCATATTTAAACACACTACAATGAGAGGGAAAGTTTCCTGGTGTGACATAATCGCCAGTGCACAAGGAAGCATAAACACATCGAAATTCAACTCAAGGGTATATATATATATATATATAAGTCACCAAAGAAGATGGGTTCTGGAGATAGGCTACCTGTGTTAGCTTAAGGGTCTAAGGAAGGGTCTGGGCTGGTCTCATTCACACAGATAGCACAGAGGTCATTTAGACTCCTAAGTATCTCTCTGGTCCTGGTTGTGAAAGCTTGGGGGAGCCCCTGGCTGTACAAGGAATGTAAGGGTCATTTGGACTGTTAGATATCTCTGGTGGTGGTCATAGGAACTTGAGGGTAGCCCTGGCTTTACAGGGAGTGAGTGTAAGGGTCATTTAGATTCTTAGGTAACTGTGGTCCTGGTTGTGGGAGCTTGGGGGAGAACCTGGTTCTAAGGGCCATTTATATTACTAGCTACATCCGCCCTGCTTGTAGGAACTTGATATGGCCTGGCCCCACAGACACTACAGATCACCAGGCTCCAATTCCCAGATTTCTGGATGGAAGATCTGTTTTTACACCTTTTCCATTGAGAAGACAATCCTGCATGCTTAAGGTTCCTGGTTTCCCTGGAGATCTGTGGGCACAAGGACCTTACTGCTCCCAACAGACTGGGACATTGCCATAGGAGCTGAGGTTTACCCAGAGAGGCAGACTCACACCTACAAAGTTTAGATGCCACACAGTGAAATAATGAGAATTGTCACAGAATGTGTTCTGTATGCATCATCATTTTGGACAAGGAACAGATAAGATGCCCGAGTTCAAAATCCTAAGAAACTATATATATATATATATATATATATATATATATATATATATATAGTGTGTACGTGTGTGTATATATATATATAGTGTGTACGTATATATATATATATATAGTGTGTACGTATGTATAAGTATGTACGTATGTATATATGTGTGTGTGAGTGTATGTGTAAAGCCCAACAGGAAAAATGCTTGCTGAACTAGCATGAGGATGAGACTTCAGATCCCCTGAAGCCTTTGAAAACCTCAGCATGGGGTACTGCAGAGAGGGCTTGGTAGTTAAGAGAGAGCACTTTTGGCTCTTACAGAAGACCCGAGTTCAGATCCCAGCACCCCTGTCAGGTTGCCCAAGACTGAGTAATAATTATACTTTGGGGGATCTGACATCATCCCTGGGCACCTGAACAAACACATTTGCACATACATTCATAGACACACACATACACATGAATAAATTATGAAAATTAAAAAATAAAAAGATCTCAGCTCAACAGTGCATGTCTACAACATCCATCAGTACTGGAGGGGAGAGAAAGGCGGATTCCTGGAGCTCAGCTGCCTAATGCTCTAGCACCATCAATGAGCTCCATGTTCAGAGAGATACCCTGTCTCAAAATAAGGTAGACCCTTGCAGTATCTCTGGCTTCTACATACAAAAGCACCTGTGGTGGCATATGTGACACGCGTGCGCGCGCGCGCGCACACACACACACACACACACACACACATGTATTTACACAAATATGCCTACACATGTGAACGCATATACACATGCATCACATACTCAAATATTTACACACCGAGAGAGAGAGGGGCACACTCGAATAAAACAGGATTCAATGCAATGGTAATGTATTTATCATTTGGTAATCATAGAATATCTCAAGCAGGAGATATTCAAAGTTGGAAGTAGTACTCCAGATCCAAACACTAACACATACTTTGTACAAAGGAAGACTTTCCACCAGATAATCCAAAGTTTAGAATGTAAAGTGATCCCAGAGGGTAAGTCCGGCTGCCCCTTGACTGTGGAGGAACACACTCCATTTGGAGAAAATGGGAGATGCTGAACACACTGCTTTTAATGCTCTCACACAAGACCAAGGGAGACAAGTGGTCAGGACTACAACTGGCCCCATGAGAAAAGCGAGTGATAGCACACCTCTATGTGTCAGGACCGTTTTTTGTTGTGAAAGGCGTGAAATGTCAGGAAGGGAGACAATCAACTGACTCATCCCAGCAAATGTTGGACAATCTCATGTTTAAAAAAAATCAAATGTTTCCAAGTGAGGATTTCCCATGGCATATAAGGAAATCACAGAACAAGAGCTTTAAGTGTACAGAAGACCTTGTATATACACGCACAATAAATTTGAAAAACAAAACACTTTTAGTAAAGGTTTTCTGGCACCTCACAGATGTGAACAAGGAATTTACAATCACTTCAACTGCAGTTCTCATGGGTTCGCACAGCTGGAAGTATGAGGAAATCTTCTCCTGGTGGTTGAGCTTCTTCAAGATGTTATGAGAATAGCCCCTGCTATTCATCATCACCAGTCTTTTCTTCCTGCATCTTTACATGAATGGAGTTATTAAACAGCTGATTAATGTTTGCTTTGATATGAAATATATTTTAGGGAAGAAAATATTTAATGCTTATATAATCACAACCTCTCTCCCCCCCCATTTAAAAAATATTCTTCTTACAGTTTCTGTAGTAAGTTTCCTCTCCCAGATGCCCATTTGTTTTTTGGCTTCCTCAACGATAGCTTTTCAGTGACACCTCTTCATTGCCTGTAGATTCTAAAACCAAAAGCCATTTTTAATTAGAAGTCACTGACGGTCATCTCAGTCCACAACTATTTACAGTCACACTTCAAAACCAGTATGTATTACAATACAAGGCATGTCGATTAATTCTTCCAAAGTAAATGTACACTGTATGCTATATGAAAATCAAAACACCCAATAAAGAAATATGGAAATGTGAAGCTGAGTATAATGCTGCTACAAGTGGAGATGCACGAGTTTGTGTGGTTAGGATGAGGAATATTTATGATCAGGAATGAATGTTCAACAATGAGTGAATCAGGATACACTACATCCTTTCTGTTGCTTTCAGCAGAGAGACCTGGTAATGCACACCTATAATTCCATCACTCCAAAGCGAGAGGCAGGAGAATCACTACAAGTAGAAGGACGGCCCCTACATAGCGAGCTCCAGGCCAGCGGAGGCTACATAGAGCGATCCTGTCTATGAACACACTGTTGTGCATATGGTGTAGAAGAATTATAAAACTACTAGATGATTTCTTCTCTTCCCTATTTCTGTGACTGAAGTGAACACAGAACCAGAAGTAACAGAAAATTTTAGCATCAGAATGGATGAGCAACTTGTTGACCTTTGCAGGCAAAAAACAAGTTCTCCACTACATATTCCAGTAAGAAAACAAGAGGAGACAGGAGCAACGTGACTGTAGAGGACATGTGTAGGGGATTGTATTGTTTCATGGTAAATAATTGTCCCACCCACTGGTTTAATAAAAAGCGCTGATTGGCCAAAGGCAGGCAGGAAGTGTGGGTGGGGCTACCAGACTAAGAAAACTCTGAGAACAGGAAGCACAAGGCAGAACGCCAGAGAGAAGCCGGAAAAAGCAGAGGACAACTATGCTGCTGTGAGAAAAGGTACTGATCCCCATGGCTGAACAAGATAAGAGCCATGGGTTAGATGAAGGGTAGAGAGCTAGCAAGTGATATGCCTGGGCCTGAGGCCGATCAGCCTAAAACAATTGTAACCATCTGTGTGTCTCGTCTGTGGGTCTGCGGGTCTGCGGGTCTGCGGGCCTAAATATTGAGGCTAGGCCCAAAAGTCAGGGCCAGAACCCTCATACTACAGACATGTTGTAATAAGCAAACTGGATATAATAGCATAAACCCTGAATGTCTGCCCTGATAGGCAGAAGAGGACAGGCATACACTATAGGAGTGAGGTCAGACTTAGAGAGGATGAAGGAGGAGGATACGAGGAAGATGAATACAAAGATGCAGTGATGGAGGAGGATACAAGAGGGGGAGGGGGAGGGGGAGGGGGAGGGGGAGGGGAGGAAAGGCAGGATGTAGTCTGCATGATGTGGAGGACAAAGGGTACTCAGGAATGCAGCCCTGAATAAGGCTGAGCTACCTCAAACCTGCAGGCTGACTCTGAAGGGCTTCCCCCTGAGGACTGCAGCTTGACAGCCACTACTCCAAAGCACTTCAAATTAGCCAGCTGTTCTGCACACTTGTATCCCAGTGTGCACCAAGAATTACAAAACGTGAAAAGACTTCTTTTAAACTAGGCTGTTTGGGATCATACCAATTAGCCTGGAGAAATGCAACTTAACAGGAACACAAAGCATTTGACATGGACTCGGAAAAAAGATTAATTCTGGAATAACTACATACATGTACACGACCAAGTTTCATGTGTCAGAGAGGATGCACTTAAAACAGCAGATAATTCTCAGTTCACTCACTGTTCATCTTCACTTACTGTTTTGCTCATGGGCTTTGCCTTACCATTCTCAGTGTCCACATAAAGCAATATACTCACAGTTCAAAAACACAATAAAACCAAGGGACTCAAGAAACAAAGGATGTGTAGACTTTCTACACTGTCACCCTGTCACCGTGCAGGGGGAAATCAGACTGTGGGAGAAAGCCATGCTATAAAAAGCACTATTTCCTCAAACAATAAATATGACTCGAACCTCGGTATGGAAAAGAAGGCCAGTATTTTGATTTCCCATATGAACAGGATATTTTGTAGGAATGTCCAACAAACCTTCAAGTGTTGTTTTCGTAACTCTTTAAATTCTTCTAATTTCTGCTTATGAATAACTTGACATTGTTGAAAAAGCTTTTGTTGTTCGTCAAGTATATTCTATAAGTATAAAAACATATAACAACATTTCATGAAAAATGAACAGTTTGCCAAAAATAATTCACTATTTCATTTAAACACAATAATTTAAAACAAGAATTTTTGACATTTCACTAACTTAATAGGAATATTGTCTTAATGGCATTCAAAACACTGCTGTTAGTTCCTGAGGACAGGAACCCCCTATTAGAGGCCTCCAAAGCTGGTAAACTCTGTATTTTTATAGAAATTACCCTGAGATGTCCCCATCATCGGTCACTCCCCTACACAGGAACCCACTCCATTTTGTCCTTCCCAGTAAGGGTAGAGCCCACGGTGCCACGCTTAACAGGGAAGGATTCTGTGGAACTTACTTCAGACACTGTCCTGGACCAGTATAAGAATAGACATCTAAAAGTGTCTCGATGGGTATTTTGAAACAATCCCATGCATGAGACAGGGACTTTGAGGAACTCTCCCTTCACTCCTAGGAATCTGAGGCTCAGAGGTCAATTACTATCCCGAGATAGCGGAGCCAGCCAGTGACTGAGCTGTGAAAGGCAGTCCAACAGGTGGGACTGCAGACCATGCTCCTGCCTGCCACTGGGCCTGGCACCATCGCCATCTCCCTCCCTCTGTTTCCCCACCTTTGGAAGTCAGAATCTTCAGGAGAGCAGCTCGACCCTCCAGCAGGAAGGAAGATTGCCCCGGAGATGGCACCGCCCAGTGTCCAGTACTTGTCCCCCAAACCTCATTCAAATCTCCAGGTTAAAGGGGAGTCAGTCATCACATGCTCATCACAGCGTGAAGCCTGACCCTCATCTCTCCTCTGGGAGTGGGCTGATCTGAGCTCTGAGCACTGAATGCTAAGCCTCCCCCTGTTCTGCCACAGCCACAGGGACTGCATCCCTGATGACTGTATCAGAAGGCTCTCTTGGTCCCCTGCTCTTGGTGTCTGCACTTGTGGATCAGGAAGGGTTCCCTCTCAGGATACAATCCCATACCTTCTCCTGCACCCTCCAGGCAGTGTCTGCTCAGCCCCTCTCCCCCCCCCCCACACTCACACCCACACCATGCTGGCTACTAACCCTTCACTGACCTTGTCATCTCTCTGCAGGGAAAGGAACAAGCGGGGGTGGGGGGGTGTGGGGTGAAGGGGCCAGCCAGTCTCTCCTGACCGAGTCAACCACCTTCCTTGTCTCCCTAAGCCCATGTCCTGTCCCTTCCTTCCCGACTTGCTGCAGGGAGCCCTGCTATTTCTGATGCAGACCTAATGGATTCATTCACAGTTAAACCAGATACTCACACAGAGGGTTTCTGTATGCTTCTTGATTTGGTCTACATCTATATTCCCCATCTTAACCAAAGTCAAAAACTGTTGAGAATATTCCTGATAAGTCTGCTGTCTGTAAAAGATAACAGTGAACACCATGATATTCCCTTACAATAAATATATTCAATGCCCAAGTGACTTGCACTCACTATGGATGGAGGGTGGGGAAAAGTCATCTAAAATATCGAGAAAAGGAACCTGATGTGGATTATGTCTTCTTATATTGACAGTATTTGTTCCTCCCTGGCTGAGAGAGAAGTCACTTCAAATACCATAGCTCTAGAAAAGTTACGGAGCATTATAATTAGTATTCTATTGGTATTCCACAAGTATTCACCTCCCTGTATGTGGTAGGGCAGGCCTATAGGGTCAAGGGAATTGGCACAGATCAGTTGTCAAGGCATGCACATAATGTCCTTCCTTAAGAGCCAACCTGGAGTTTGCCTGAGGGCCTAGCAACAGCTGCTCTCCAACATTCCTGACTGCTCTGAATCTGTCTAGGAACAGGTGGTACCCAGAATTCCCGACCTTTGGGAATATGCCTAGCAACAGATGCTGTCTGATCTCCTGATTGTGTCAGCCAATGAGGGGCAGCCACGCACTATCACCAGATAGTGACACAGCCTGGGTGCTGGGAGGAGGGTATGCAAGGCTCTCCCCATTGTTGAAGAAAGGAGTTAGTTCTTTTCAACTGACTCCCCGGGGTTGTGTCATTGACTCTGCACCTTCTCACCCCCTCCCTGAGGGAACTGTTAGGACCCAGTGACATCTTACAAGCTGAGATTCTCCATTATTTTCCTCTTTCTGAAGAACTAATCCAATGAGCATGAACACACACTACTACCAGAGAATTCTGTGCATGCCTACTCACTCTTCCTCATGTTGTCCCGTCAAGGATTTGTTATATTTGTAATTTAGCAAAGGAGTCAACCTTGCTCCAAAAATTTATAGATCATTCTCCTATAAGATTTATCTTCCCCCCCCCATATGACTGAGTATCTGCTATAAGGAAAGTAATTTGAGATATTTAGTAGTAACCCTGTCATCATAACCGTGTCATCCTATTCATGGGATGCATGTTAATTCATTATGGTGAATAGATTCAAATGTATAAAATTTGACAAGGTAAAATGGTCATTTTTACTGACAGCTTAGCAACACAGCTCATTCTGGTTACAATGGGAGGGTATAGGTTGAAAGGAGTTGTTGTCTATAGCAAATCTAGGCCGTATGAAGTCTTCATTAGAGGTTTCAACAAACAGAAAATACCAGCTAGTCCTTAGAGAATGGTTTATTCATGAGTACCAAGAGACATGCAAAGGTTGTGGTGTCAAAATGGGGAAGCCAAGATTCTTACCTTTGTTCATGCTGGAGCTTCAGGAAGTGGTCAATTTTCTGGTCGATGTTGTAGACAGTATGACTGACATCCATCACATACCTTCTCTTCCTTTCATGAAGAAATTTCATACTGTGCCCTGTTTTGAAAATCCTTGTAAACACTTATTAAGTTAATAAGGCTAAGCACTACTGCACTACAGTTAGAAAGGTCCTTGGCACCAACACATAGCCATCCTATTAAAAATCAAGAGTTTTCTACTCCTTCCTGTCAATTTGAAAATTGATACTCGTACTTTAGGTGTAAAACACAGCTAAAGAGATTTACCAAAACTTACAAAAAGATTTTTTTTCAAAAGCGTTTAATTTCTCTGTAAGAAGCCATTTAAAGTCTAAATGTAATCAATATACAAAGTATCCTCCAGTTCAAGGGCACATTAGGAGGAACTGTTGGGCCGCTTTATGCAAAAGTATAAAAGTATTCCATTTACAAAGTCTCCAAAGGTTCAGAGGTTATTGCATGGTGAGATTAAAATGCTGTATTTAATATAGTCATCAAGGATTTTTGACAAATATAGAAGAAATGTAGACATTTTGAACAGTTTAAGGAACGAAATAAATGGACTTATGGATAATTCTATTGAAGTACTGAGGATGGAAACCAGGGCTTTGAGCATACTAGGCGAGTGCTTTCCCATTCAGCTAAAGGATGTACCACAATTCCTGGACAATCTCTAAATATAGGTCTATCCGCTCAAGAACTGTAAGGTGGTTCTGAGTTTGACCTTTAACACAGGCCCTCTGACTAACATCTGACACAGCAGTTCAGAGCCAGACTCATTCTGATTCTATAGTGCTCACATGCCAAAGCTGACTTCAACTCTCCATTGTGTATGCTATTTATACAATGTAAACTCTGCTTCAGAGTTGTTGGTCCTCACTGTCCCAGCACACACACACACACACACACACACACACACACACACACACACACACACACACACACAAAAGACACGAGACAAGCACTCACAACAACTGAAATTAACAAGCATAATCCAATATCAACAACAGATTTATCACTTCTCTGTAACAACATCTGGAATGTAGATAATTTTGTCCACTTTTCTAAAATTCCACAGTATATACATTTTTAAAAATGCCAGCTTGGGCCATGGCGATACATGCCTTTAATTTAACTCAGCACTTACGAGGTAGAGGCAGATGGATCTTTGTGAATCAGAGGCCAGTCTGGTCTACATACTGTGTTACAAGCCAGCCAGGCCTACATGGTAAGACCCTGTCTCAAAAGCAAAGCAAAGCAAAACAAACTAACTAAAGCCACCATTTGTAAATAGGATACTCCTCACTTCACACCCACAATCAAAATCTCTAAAGTGAACTGATAAACACCATTGTGCATGGGATGTATGAGAATAAGGCATGAAACATACTTCCATTTCCTGCTGATGGATACTTCCTCGCATCAAGGCACTTAATACCTTCAAACAATTTTTCTAAAGCTGGTAATGGCTCCTAAAGATATGACTCAGATATTTCCCCTGCCGTTTTCTCTATTTTGATCCTGGAAGCAATCTCACTGGCTTTGAATTCAGTGTAATTGCAACAGTATAGTTCTTGTGGGTCAGGACTGTCTTCTGCCTCAGGGTTTACATAGGGTATGTGTTACAAGAGCAGAAGGTGACTTTTCTGAATACGTTATCAACAGCAAAAAGAAAGAAGAAAGAAACAAAGAAAGAAAGAGAGGGAGGAAAGAGGAAGGAAGGAAAGAAAGAAAGAAAAGAAAGAAGAGAGAGAGAGAGAGAAAGAGAGAGAGAGAGAGAGAGAGAGAGAGAGAGAGAGAGAGAGAGAGAGAGAGAGAGAGAGAGAGAGAGAGAGAGAGAGAGGAGTCAAATCTCACCCAGAAAACTTCTCAGTGTAAAAGCTATCGTCCACCTTTCTGAGCCTTGCTCTTTCTCCTTGTTGCTTCTACAGAATAATCCTCTGTCTTCCTACTCCTGCCTTAAACACCTTCGTTGCTCAGTTGTTTCACATCCAGGTTAAGAATAAATATGTGAGCTCTTCCTATTTGTTAGTTATGCCTTGGGCTCACAGAAACACAGATAGATGTCCTTTGCTGGAGTTGTGTGATTAAAGGTGTAGGTCACCTCTCCACTTCTTTCCGGTCCTGGGATTAAAAGTGTGAGTTACCACTCTCTGATCCTTCTGTTCTCTGATATTCCACACTGGTTTTATTAAATATATAACATGCCACCACATGTTTTCTCGTATAAGAGTTGTTGTGGTCATGGTGTCTCTTCACAGCAATGGAATTTATAGAGACAGGTACTATAATAAGTAATTTGTTTCACTGAAAGTATTTTCATGCATCCTTCTTATTCATGTCTCCTTCCTCACTGCTCTTCATCACTCTGTCCCTGTCAAGATGTTCCCCTTCTTTCTTCCCAAAAGTCTTTATTGTCTTTTATATCATTTGTATTCCACTACTTCTCCCTTTCTCCTAAGATTTTTCTTTTACCTCATTCAAATGGCCCCCTTTCTAGTATCATGACCTATACATGTGTACATGTGCACAAATGCGTGCATGCACACACACACACACACACACACACACACACATGCAAATGCAGATACAGGTCTTGCATATGAAAAAGTAGGTTTTTGCCCTTATGAATCAGGCTTATTTTGTGTAACATAATGACATCTGAAAATTTCACAATTTCATTCGTAATAACTAAATAAACATTAATGTGAACTGCTGTGGGACTCTTGTCTGGTACATTGTAAACGTTTGCTCCTCCTGCCGGTTTAAAACAAACAAACAAACAAAAAAAAAACTGTTGATTGGCCAGTAGGCAGGCAGGAAGTGTGAGTGTGGCTACTAAGAAACTCTGGGAGGAGGAAAACAGAGCGAAGGTTCCGGGATGACCCAGAGGAAAGAAGACAACAATCCTGCTCCGAGAAAAGGTACCAAACCATGTGGCTAAACAAGATAGGAATCATGGGTTAGTGTAAGAGTAAGAGCTAGCTAGCAATATGCCCAAGCCATAGGCCAATTAGCATGTGATTAATATAAGACTTTGTGTGATTTGGGGGACAGTTGGTCCAGATCTGTGGCTGGCTAGGCTAGGCCAGAAACTCTTACTGCTACTGGTGTCACTGTGCTCTACTTGGTGACAATGTGGACCCTAAAATTTCCCAGAGTTTGGGGGGGGGGAACTTGATTCATGAGCTAGACTAGGAGCTGGGTGGAGCCAGCCAGCTGCCCTAGCCAAGCCTTTAATCCTAGCAGCACCATGGTGGATTAAAGGTGTGGTCAGAAACTGAAAAAGACAAGAGATGTTCAGTAAAGACAGATCCAAAAACACCTCTAAGTGGTTTACAGAGTGTTTAAAAATATACACAGGCTTGAGAGAGAAAAGAAAAAGGAAAACAGATAGAGAAAGGCCTTAAAAAATAGTAAGAAAAATAGTATAAGCCACGTAAAGATGGAAATTACAGAGTGTCTAGATACTGTATCTTATTGTCTTGTCTTTAAATTTTCTGCCTGCAAAGGAAGTACTAAGAGCTGCTAAAAGACATTTGATTATAAAGGGGGCTGGGTTAATTAAACCTATATATTTTGTAAATGAGTTGACTTTAAAATTGAAATTAAAAAATATGCTACTTTGGAGAGGAGGTTTTCTTTATATTTCTACAGAAAATGAGAGGCTGTGGATTTATTGCTGGTTAAAGAAATTAGGGTTTGATGGAGGAAGACCCTAAAAATGTCTCCAATGGAAACAATGGAAAGATGGTCCAGATGATCCAGCATTTCAGAGCACCTCTGTTGCAGTTTCCTCTGGAGCTCTGCATCCAGAACAACTTCAAGGAGACTGGCTGAGATGACCCAGTCTTAGAGACTACTTCACTAAGGACTTGTCCATAATCCTACATTTTTCTTTGGGATCCCATAAGATTACTATAGCCCCCACCCCCAATGAGCAGGAAATAACCTAGAGAACTACATCCACATTCCCCAAATATAGATTATGAACAACGTTTGTCTTTGTTTACACTGTAGGTTATAAGCTGTTATGGATAATGGTTAAACAACGTATATGAAGGAAATTAGACTTTGGGTTCTTGTCTTAAAAAGAAAAAAGGCGGGGAGGAAATGCTGTTGGATTATGTTCTGGCACATTTTAAACATTTGTTCCTCCTATAGGTTTAGTAAAATGCTGATTAGCCAAGAAGGCAGATGAGAAGTATGGGCGGAGCTACCAGACTAAGGAACTCTGGGAGGAGGAAAACAAAGTGGAGATAGCAGGGACACCCAGAGGAAAGCAGACAACAATGTTGCCCTGAGAAAGGGCACCAAGCCAGTTGGATAAATAAGATAAGAATCATGAGTTAGTGTAAGAGTAAGAGCTAGCTAGCAATAATCCTGGGCCACGGGCCAAATAGCATGTAGTTAATGTAAGCCTTTGTGTGATTATTTGGGACAGCTGTTCCAGATCTCCTGGCTAGGATGGGTCAGAAACTCTTACTACAGTGAACTATGTCTGTGGGGGTAAGACTTAGAGTCCTTTAGGTTTATATCCCGCTGTGGTGTAGCGGGGTCCTGTGACCCATCCCAATTCTTGTAATTAAAAAACAAATCCTTTGTAGCAATTTTCATAGCTGCTATGCCAGTTCAAATTGTGCCTGGTAATGTGTTTAGGTTACTCCTTCTCCACATTGTCTCCATTATGTGTTGTCATCTTTTTTCTTTTTCATCCTGGTGAAATATCAACAACAGAGTCCACCAATAGCAGGTGAGTCTGGGATAGGAGATCCAACAATAACCTTCAGACCAAAGGAAAATTCCTTACCTCTACATAACATACTTTTACAGTAGTACTATGTCTGTCTAGGTATAAGTTCTTACTATAAGGAGAGTGTGCTTTGGGGCTGCTGTATGTTAGGAATTTAGCAAAGGTACTAGATAGAATATAAAGTAACTAATCAGATTACCTTGAGCCTGGGTAGCAGGAAGCCAATCTTGTTTTCTTGCTCTATCTGAGAGCTTATTTCGCATAAAACTATATGAGAAAGAAGTTACAGAGTGCTGTGGCTAATCTGCTCTGCAATATCAATATTTGGGTATTTTGCATGCAAGCTTTTTTGTTTGTTTGTTTGTTTGTATTTAAAAAATCGGCTTATTGTTGGAAGGAGGTGTGGGGCTCAAAGTATTTATGACATCTGCTTCAGTTCTGACTACTTCCTCCAGAACTGGGGCACTTTCAAGCCCCCTTCCTTCTTCATCTCCTGCAATTTGATCGATTGATGAGCCATGAGTCATGAGCTGGTATTTATATTCACATATAAAGAAGGTGTGATCCACCTGAATCTGTGTGTCATACTGGAAAGTGGTCGGGTTGAGTTAAGTTAGTAGGCCCATTACAAAAGGACCTAAGATATAATGTTCAAAATAGTTAATGAAGTGACAACAGATATGAAGGAAATCAAGTATAAGGAACTTTGAACCATGTGTCCTGACTCTGATGCCTGTTGTCTGATTCTTGAGGCACAGTCGAACAGCTTCTTTTCTGTGTCTTTGACTAGATTGCATTGTTTTTTTCACAGAAATCACATTTATCTTCCAAAATCAGGGGTGGGGTGGGGAGAATCCCCTGTTTTCTGCTGTCTGAAGATCTAGGACTCTCCTATTTTGGAGTTTGACTGCTGATAAGGAGCCTATTAAATCTTGGATTTTTATCAGACTTGAAAGAATTCATCGAGACTTTATGTGTGTCTCCAGAGTTGTTCAAATGTGCTAGTCCCATCTGAGAGAAAAGGGGAATGAAAAGGAAAGGACATGTCTGCCCCTAGGTATGGTGGGAAGAGAAAGTTTATTGTAGATAAAGGGAGAGTGGAGGTAGAGACAGGGACAGGAACATCTGGGTGGTTCCAGAGTGGACATGACCAGGCTGAGGTGGGCCATGTGGGAAGAGGGGGAAAGCAAGGGAGAGGGGAGAGAGGGGAACCAGGTGCAGCAGCCAGGAGGCCCAAGGTACGAAAGGGGGAGGAAAGGAGGCCGCTAACCAAAATGTCTGGATTATATATGTAGTAGTCTCTGGGGCACTAGCAGCCTGGTCCCTGGGCTGCAGAGTTCAGGGTAGAGGGCAGGGAAGGAAAGCCATACCCTGTGACAGGTAGGGACCAGGGGATGCTGGGAGAAACTTGAGGGGAGGTCTGGTTTGATATGTTATATACATAGCTCAGCCATTTGGTATTTTACTCTGTAGAAGGGACCAGGCTGAGAATTCTTTAAGATAGCTTTCACCCTGAGAAGTTGGATGGGTGAGGATTGACTGTGGTCTGTTTCCTCTCTCTAATATTCCAGCTTTTACGCAATTTAGTTTTCATTAAATACCAACTAGAATCTGTGCTTTACTTAAGTATTTGCTTGTACATTTCATAGAAGCAACTTGTTTGAAAGAATGGCATCAAATTTTTGTTGTTCTTGATGACGATGTTTTCCGTGAATTTATTTTAAAAATCACCCTTCATGTTGTGCTAGTGCTCAGTTAACATTCCTTACTCTTATACAGTCCAGACTGGCCTGCAGTCTGGTGTCACCCACAGCAGGCAGTGTGCTGATCTCGGCTAACCATAATTTAGAAAACCACCTACATATGGACAGATGCCCAGAGGCCAAACTCCCAGATCATTCTAACTTCTGTCAAATTGACAACAACCATCACAGTTCTCTCACATCATATGACTTCTCCTTTCATTGTGAGTATGTGAGCATGCACACCAATCTTCTATTCTCTATATGGGGGAAAGCATGCAAGGACTTTGCTATTATGTGGAGGACTGCATTCCTCATCCTATCCATCCACTTATCTTCAGTGGACCCTCTGACTCTTCTGCAGTACTACTTCATGCTGTCTTATATTTCCATGGGTGCCATCATGCATCAGGCACTCACCATTCCTTGCCCATGCTACTACCCTTTTATCAGGGGCTACTCTTCTCTAATCAATCATTAAAGGATCTGCATTGTTGACTTTCAAAAATGCATGCCTTCTCACTCTCTGAAATGGGCCAGCATCTTGAAATATCCAGACATCCACCCATCACTCCAGCCTTGTGAACATTTCCTTTGCTACATTCCTCCTTTCCTCCCAACCTCCAACGTTCACAGTTGTATCTGAGGGACCTGACCATGATTTCTTATGCTTGTCCCCTAAAGGACAATCCCACTTCCATTTTCTTTTCCTGAATAAATACTTATTGTTTTTAAAATAACAAGCTCTCTTTTCACCTAAGAAGACTATGAAATCTTTGTGCAAATTCCAAAAGGTGGAGGTCATCCGACTAACAATCAGCAGATGAGGGAATAAGTAAAATGACCTGGGCACATAGTGAAGAATTATTCAGGTGTGGAAAGTAAGGGATGAGCACTGGTTCAAGGTGCTACTTAGGTGAGGTGAGACATGAGGAACTGCTGCACTGGGGGTGAACCATCATGAAGCCAGGATGCTAAGTGAAACGGACAGGCACAGGTACACTCAGAGAGAGGCCACAATTTGCCAGGTGATTCCACCTAACGGAGCTGTCCAACTCAGACATGAGCTGACATGGCAGAGAGCAACATAGCAGCTAAGGGGCCCCAGGGACCAGGAAAGCTGTAGCTCTGGATTTGCTTAGGATGCTGGGGGCTCTGAGTTTGAGACTCTGCAAGGAAAAGTGAAAACCCTCAGGTTTACGGTGGTGCCTGGGATGCTGGGGGTGACGTGGGGTTGGGGGAGGTCAACAAAGAGATCTCCTGCTTAAGGAGTGGGCAAGGTGAGAGTAGGCTTGAAGCCAGCTGAGAGGAGGGTCATGAAGGGTTTGGTTCCCGGTGGCCCCACTGAGTTGATTCCCCCTCAAGTCTTTTGTCTTTCCTAGAAGGCTCCTTAAGCAGCCCCAGGCTTCAGGGTGACCACAGCGCCCCTAGGGGAGGGCTGGCCAAGAGCCCTCACACACCACAGATCCACAGGTCACCAGTAGGAGGGGGAGGGGGAGCACAGATGAATGGGCTGCAACCCTGAGGGGTGTCTAGTATATACAGCCAGGCGCGGGGGGAGGGTGGTGGGGGTGGGGTGGGGGTGGGGTAATGGGATCAGCCTGGATGCCCAGAGCACAGCAGGGTAGCAGAGAGCAGCCAGGTGCAGCCAAACCAGCCTGTGAGGTCGCATTCTGAGGCCAGAATGCCCAGGACCAGGTAAGGCAGCCATCGAGGGTCATCTCGCTGCTGCTCCTGCATCTCCAGAACCCAGCTGACCTTCTCTGTGAGTCTGGTGGAGCACCATCTTCGGAAGAGCGACCGTGCCCCACTGCTGAGCGAAACGGTGCCCATCTTGCCCATCACTGTCCTGGACTTCCTGACCCGCAGGCTGCTCCAGCTGGCAGGCAATGAGGCCCAATACCGAGGCACCCGGAGCCTCATCGCCCTGGAGCGTCTGGACATGAGTGTCTACAACAACAAGCCACTCAGCGAACTGTTCCAAGACACCACCATCTGCCAGGTGGCTCGAGCTAGGTTGTCGTCTTCAATGTCCAAGCCAATAATAGCTGCTACCTGCTGCTATGTGCTGCTGCTGCTGCTGCTGCTGCTGCTGCTGCTGCTGCCTGGGTTGCTGACCCGCCCACGTGCCCCATCTATCCATGGAACATCAGTCCATCCGGCCCAAACTATCTCACAGACAGCCCTGTGCCTTTGGCCAATCTTACCCCTTCCTTCTCTCAGTTGTGTTATTAAAGCTTTCCTTTGAGAACCTCGTAGGTTTTCTGCCTTGGATTTTCCTAATGGACGGGACGGTGCCAGTGGGGGCAGAGGGTGAGGTGGGCCAAGCTGGAGGAGCACAGGGGGTGAGAGTGGTGCCGGGATGTGGGTGATCCTCAGGCTGGTTTCTCTAGTTTTTACTTGGGGCATAAGGTGGGAGTGGAAGGTTGGGTAGGAAGAGGAGGCTAACTAGTTGCAGCAACACAGTGGTGCCACGGGTGTGTAGGTGTGGACCACAGGCAGGGATGATGGACGAACAGCTTGCTCTGGAGGGAGATGAGGAGGGCCTGTGTGGAGGTGCCCACGGTGTGCCTCTCGGGTTGGAACCAGTCTGGCCAGCTGCATGGTGAAGATGGCCTTCTCACAGGAGACTACAGAGCAGAGAGGACCTACATGCAAAGGCGGCGGCGGCGGCGGGGGGGGGGGGGGTTTGGTTTGGAGATGCAGATGTGGGCATGCAGTGGCAAGCGAGGACCAGGGTCATGGAGGATTATGATTCACTACTGACCCTTGGATGGTCAGCAGGATCTGCCAGGAGGCTGGCCTGTCAATAGGTGTAACTAAGATGTAACCTAGCCTGCCAGTTCCCGGACTGCCCCAACATCTACAGCTTTGCATGTTCTGAGAGAATGAGGTTTGTACATGAGGCCATATCCTTGAAGCTAAACACGACCCCACACACTGTTATTTGCACACTAGTCAGACACGTGGCTTGCCCTGCCCCTCAATTTGTGGCTATCTAGGCTCCACCCTCAGCCTATGTGTTTGACACATAGCTTTCAGAGTACAGAAGACTGTGGCAGTGGGGTTTCTTGGTCCCAGGCGGCCAGAGGCCCAGACTCACAGAACTGCCGGCCCAGACTCACAGAACTGCCGGCCCAGACCCGTGGCTCACCTGTGTTCCTTATATGTTGCTCCTTGGGCAGCTTGCTAGATCTCTCTGACTCCGCCCTGCTTCTCCTACCTATGCTGTGATTTCTCCTCCTACTTCTTCTATGGTGCCTGTCATGGCCCAAAACAGCTCCTTTATTTAAAGATTGATATTCACAGCATACAAAAAGGCATTCCCACATCAGAAGACCTTCTATAATCCTGATGTTCACATCATATACATGCACAATAAACTTGAAGACTGAAACCTTCTCTGTTGCTTCTATCCCTGCAAAGCACGGAACACACAAACCATGAGCAACTTAGCTATATGTACCTCAAGGATCCACTCTTAATGTGACAGGCAGATGACATTAGATAGCAGACCACACTCATTTGATAGATCTTGTCATTTTTGTCTGAAAGTGACATTTTCACAAACTCTTGTCACATTACTCAGGAGGTTTAATGAATTCTAACAGTTGAATTTCGGGCACAGACTTCTAAAGTAGCAGGGCACATGCCCCTTGGGAGGTTACTGACATTCCAGTTGGCTCCATGGGTGAACAAATTTAAGAGCAGAATGTGATGGCAAGAGGGTGTCTTCTTTAATTATTTCTGTGAAGGAGACAAGGACAGACCACACTGGTGCCTTCTAATTGGGGGAAGTGATGCTGAGGTACGAGCCTCCACGTTGTGTTGACATCAATGCGCTGCTAACTGTTAATTATGATGCTATCAAGAAACACTCGCCATTACCACCCGAGGGCTGGAGGTTGCTATCACACAAATCCTTGGGTTTATTTGGATTTTGACAGAAAGGGGCATCTTTCAGGACAGGAGAACACAAGAAGATGTAGTTGCCGAAGCTGCAGACATTAAGCAGTTTCACCCAGCGGATATCCATGAGACAATCGCTCCCCTGGTATGGGCTTTAGTCTCTTCAAAGTATTATGCCAGTAAGAGATCCAGGAGAGGCTCTTGAGCAGCAGCACTCTCTTGCTGGTGCTGTTAAGCACAAGGACATATTAAATGGGTTTAAAATAAACAGTACTCATCAACCCTCATCTCCGAGGTGAAAGACTCAGTACTTACATTCACCATCTGAAGTTTTACTTCCAAGGTGGCTAGTAGACATCTCAGCTCTTCAGCCACAGCGTTTCCCCGAGAATCCCTCAATATCTCAAATTTCTACAGTGAAAAGACACGGGCAGATATCAGCCCTGGCGTTCTTGGTTTGGAAATGTGAACAGCAACATTGAAAACAGAGTAAAATGCGGTAAAAAAAAAAAAAAAAGACGTGGTTTAAGTATTCCAAAACAAGCCTGTGCTGCTTACAACATGAAGACTGGAGCACCACCAAGAAGACAGAGCCCTTGCCATTCCTCAGCCCACTGCTCAAGAGTCAGTCACAAGGCATTAGCAGGGACAGTGGCTCAGGGGAAGGGTGCTTGCCTAGAATGTGTGAGACCCTGGGATTCCTAGTCCTGCACAGCACAGCAGGAAGAAAAGCAAACAGCACCAAATGAAAACAGAAAACAGGAGGCACGAGCTCATTTATCGCCACTCACACACTTCTGCACATGGAGTATCTTGTCCTGCACTATGACCACTGAACACTATGAAGTTAAAACTCAAGGTTCCCACCGCCCTAGCCCATTTAGCACTGAGTGAAATGGAGCACACTCCACCCACATGATTTTGTTAAACACCACGGGAGGGAATTATAAAACTCGGAAGAACTTCTTCCATAGTCTGGCGATACAGAAAACACAAAAGAAGAGCAACACAGAGATCCTAATGTTGCAACGGGCAAGCAAGTTTCTGGGCCACTGGGCTGTCCAAAGCATGGCATTTCAGCAAGAACAGGCACTGCCAGTGGAGTGTGATGTAGGAGACAAGCCTTAAGAAAGTACGGGATGAGTTCTTGTAACTTGGTTGTTTGGGACCATCTTAATTGCTCTGGATGCTGTAAATTTTAACAGCTACCCGAACAAGCCAGTTCACATCAAGTCTGAATAAGAAACAGAACACAAAGTACTAAATTATTTAGTAAACAGCTGTAAACATGCAGAGAGAATATAGCATAGATCAATGTGGCTAGGATGAATTGACAGAACGGGCCTATTACAGAGGGTAAGTCCCAACTACAATCTCTCAGCCTTCCACCTACATTTCACTGGGAGCTGCCTTACAACTCTAATTGGCCATATGAAACCATGTTTCAGTCATGCAATGGTGCAAAATGAAAATGGACAGAGGAAGTAAAGCAAGTGCAAGTACTATACACACACATGCACACACACACACACACACACACACACACACACACACACACACATACACACACACATACACACACACACACACACACACACATATTCCTGTCACTATTCTGCTTTAAAAAAGAAATGGATTGCTGGGTCTTGCAAGAAGGCTCAGTGGGCAAGCCTGAAAAGCCAAAGTCAACTTCAGCTCTCCAGCACACATATTAAAAGCCAGGCATGGCGACATCTTGACCTGGGGCAGGGCAGGACACCCCCTGGACCTACTGAACAACTAGGCACAGTGGCGAGCAAGATCCAGGTTCAGTGAACGATCCTGTCCCAAATGGTATGATGGAGAGTGACTCAAGATACCCACAGTTGGTTTCTGCCCTCCACACATAACACATACAGACAAGTACTCGTGTGTTTTCCTGTTTGCACATACACACCCCATGGAAAATGTGTCCAGAAAGGACTATCTGAAAAGCATTAAAGGCCTGTACAAGAGGAACAACTCTGGATGAAATTGCCAAGGCAGCAATTCCTGCTTCAAATGGTTTTCCCAACCCTCAGTGAATCCTAAAAGCAAAAAAAAATCATTTTGTACTTAAGGTTTACAGAGGACAGCGACACCACGAAGAAAATGCTGGAAGACATTTACAGGTAACTTTCCAAAGGTGTTAACCAGAGCATGTAAAGAATGTCAGAGAACTTTATGCCTCTGTGTATGGGTTGCTTTATCGGGATGAACACCAGACCTCCAAGTATTGTTCACACAGTGCTTTAAATTCTTCCATTCTATTCTTCTGAAGAATCAGAGAGTCAAGGATAAATTTTCGGTGCTCCTTAAACATATTCTACAAACAAAGACAGTAAAATGTGTAAGAACAATTCAGGAATGAAAATAGAGAGCCGACAGAAACATGCCTCTGTATTATATTTGTGAAAGGGGTACGGAATGAAGTAACAGTAATATTTTTGCAACCAACACAAGGACCACCTTACAGGAGTTACCTGATACTACTCAATCACTTCAATGATGTGGAGTCCATTTATTTATTGGAAAAGGTTCCTACTTAACAGTATTCAAAAACATTCCTGTTAGCTGCTGAATACTTGAACCCACCCATTCTAGGCCTCCATTTTTATAGAAATTACCCTGAGATGTCCCCATCATCGGTCACTCCCCTACACAGGAACCCACTCCATTTTGTCCTTCCCAGTAAGGGTAGAGCCCACGGTGCCACGCTTAACAGGGAAGGATTCTGTGGAACTTACTTCAGACACTGTCCTGGACCAATATAAGAATAGACATCTAAAAGTGTCTCGATGGGTATTTTGAAACAATCCCATGCATGAGACAGGGACTTTGAGGCCCTCTCCCTTCACTCCTAGGAATCTGAGGCTCAGAGGTCAATTACTATCCCGAGATAGCGGAGCCAGCCAGTGACTGAGCTGTGAAAGGCAGTCCAACAGGTAGGACTGCAGACCATGCTCCTGCCTGCCACTGGGCCTGGCACCGTCGCCATCTCCCTCCCTCTGTTTCCCCACCTTTGGAAGTCAGAATCTTCAGGAGAGCAGCTCGACCCTCCAGCAGGAAGGAAGATTGCCCCGGAGATGGCACCGCCCAGTGTCCAGTACTTGTCCCCCAAACCTCATTCAAATCTCCAGGTTAAAGGGGAGTCAGTCATCACATGCTCATCACAGCGTGAAGCCTGACCCTCATCTCTCCTCTGGGAGTGGGCTGATCTGAGCTCTGAGCACTGAATGCTAAGCCTCTCCCTGTTCTGCCACAGCCACAGGGACTGCATCCCTGATGACTGTATCAGAAGGCTCTCTTGGTCCCCTGCTCTTGGTGTCTGCACTTGTGGATCAGGAAGGGTTCCCTCTCAGGATACAATCCCATACCTTCTCCTGCACCCTCCAGGCAGTGTCTGCTCAGCACACCCCCCCCACACACACACACTCACACCCACACCATGCTGGCTACTAACCCTTCACTGACCTTGTCATCTCTCTGCAGGGAAAGGAACAAGCGGGGTGTGTGGAGGTGTGGGGTGAAGGGGCCAGCCAGTCTCTCCTGACCGAGTCAACCACCTTCCTTGTCTCCCTAAGCCCATGTCCTGTCCCTTCCTTCCCGACTTGCTGCAGGGAGCCCTGCTATTTCTGATGCAGACCTAATGGATTCATTCACAGTTAAACCAGATACTCACACAGAGGGTTTCTGTTTGCTTCCTCACTTGATCTGCATCCATAGTTAACTTCTCATTCAAATTCATAATCTCAAGAGAATAGCCTTCATACATTTTCTGCCTGTGAGTGAATATCAAGAAGCATTGCAGTATTTCATCGCAATATGAAAAATGTGCATTTGAAGTACGTAACATTACTGTGGATGAAGGGTGAGGAAATGGCATCTCAAGTGTTCTGACAGGGAAAAGGAAACTGATGAGGATTGTTTCATCTTACATTTCACCTTAAACCAACAGTATTTGTTCCTCCCTGGCTGAGAGAGAAAGAAGTCACTTCCCAGCCCTTAGTGCTGGAGATCTCAGGGAGAACTATTGTTTACTACCATTTGATAAATATTCCTCTGTCTGTCAAGCACAACTTCTGGTTAATTTTCTCTCTCTGAAGAACAGATCCAACAGGCATGCATATCCTCCACCACCAGAGAATTGTGTGGAGCCTACCCATTCTTCCTCACTTTGTGCCACACAGGATTTCAGAAGAGTAGCATAGTAGAAGGCTGCTCCTCAAATCATCTATATGATATTGGAGGCATGAGATTTGCAGTTCCATCGCATCAAACAGAGCAGATGATTGACTGACTGCAGGACGAATGCTCTGAGCATTTCAACCTCAGCATGCCCAGCACATTCGTGAGACGCAAACTCCCTCCTTACCACTACACCGATTCAACTGCAATGTGTCAGAATGGTCACCTTAATTCAGCCCTAGGAAAGGCAGCTGACTTCGGTTATGATGTGAAACTGTAGTAAGACTGAAGGAAGTCTATTCTGTTCAGAAAAACCAAGCCTAATACGTTTTCCAGCTGAGTCTCTGGCTAGTGTGGGTCACAGCTATTCCTCCACCTGTTGCCATCGTGCTGAGTAACCAAATGTCGAAGGGTCTGGGATCAAAGCCCCAAGAAGCATCAACTGTACCTTTGTTCACACTGGATTTTTAGAACACGCTTGACTTTCTGCTCCACGCGCTCAAAAGACGCTGCGATGATCGCCATGAATCTTTCCCGGTGTCCATGAACAATGTTCTTAATGGGAGCTGTATTGAAATAGAATCTTGTAACCCTTACTGTGAAGTTCCCTCAACTTTAACTTTCTACTTGGAAAAACACCTGTTTTCAACAGATGGAAACAATCTGTCAACGACAAGATTATTTGCCTCCTTCCTTTCGGTCAAGAATTTCATCAGTGGTTATGACCCTGCTGTGAAATTGGATAGCTGGACTTCCTCGTCTATACAGGACAGTGGAGGGGAAGCTAACAGAGCTTACAAAAAGAGTTTCAAGTCATTGTGTCATTTCTCCATGAGACATCGCTTTTATAAAATACAAACGTAATCAATGTACAAAATATGCTTCCTGTTCAAGGACATCCACAGGGACT